>CP126890.1:25862500-26462500 GCA_030440675.1 Furcifer pardalis
AAAGTTATGCTTTTTGTGTAGTAGCAAAACAGGATTCTAGCCATTTCATCATCATCATTATTTGCACTTAACATGTTTTAATTAAATCTGTCCTTTCTTAAGGCATTTTCACCATTTAAAAAACATTATTTTTTTTATAACTAGTCAGTGATTTTTATCAATTCTCCAAAGTACTATACCAGGGATCAACAAACTTGGCTCTCCAAATGTTCTTGGACTTCAATTCCCAGAAGTCCTGATCAGCAGGCATACTGACTTGGGCTTCTGGTAATTGAAGTCCAAGAACACCTGGAGAGCCAAGTTTGCAGATCCCTATACTATACCTAAGGTTGCAACTCTACATGTCAGGAGTGGGATACATGTGGCCTAAATATCACACATGATTGCTGCTTTCTTCTTCTTTCTAAGAGGTCCTTTGAGAACTTCAAAGATTCCTTATTGCTGTCACAAAGTCTGCTACAGAAATTCAGTGGTGGAACAGTACAAACAGTGGATCTTAGTAAATCAGTGCTCCCAGGGAACTGCAAATCTACTCATAAGCAAGCCACCATGCGAATACCATAGGGTTACTAAATTTCAGTGGCTAAACTGGCAGTGCCAAGGTGCAATCTATGAAGGTTTGGGGGGGGGGCTAGTTGCCAGAACCTCAAAATTTTCCCATTCCTTCCACATACTGATACTCAGAAGTAAACTTCACTGAACAGAATATTCCATGCTTGTAAGAAGACATACAGATAGATTATTCTAATTTACTTTTCTAAAATATCCCCAAGCAATTTGGTGCAACAGCTTGGTGATAGACCATCACAAGCAATCTCCACCTTGCAACCAATGGCGATTCTGTAAGACAGACACTTAACTTTGGATAGTACGCATGCAATCAAAATAGAATCTTGTATTAGCCTTGTGTTTTTGCAGAGGTTTGAGCAGTAGAAGGGCAGAGACTCGCATAAGAAAAATGTCCAAAGTCTACCCGTTTCTCATTAACTAGTACTCAAAGTCTCAATAACTCTCTTTGAGACATTTGTAGGAGAAAGAATGAAAATGTTTCTTTACTAACAGTTACTTGGTTTTACAGATGTGTTCATGTTGCTTCCTTTACTGCATGCATGCTAGCAAAGCAAAACAGATCAACAGCAACAAATAACTAATACCAACTGGGAAAAGAAAAGGGCAGAACAAAGTGCAGAGAAAAAGAGGGGCTCTTTTTGGATTCAGAGGTGTGAAGGAATGATTGATATCACTAGATAGATAGACAGTCTCCACAGCCCAGAAAAGTCTTCCCAGTCACTCCAACTACAGGCAACATGTGAGGTTGTTATAAAACTCCTAGAGCAATTTCAGGCATTTTCCTCATTCCAAGTAGGGAGAGGCAGATGGGTTAAGTAGAATATTTTAACAATACCTTCTTTATGGCCTGATAATCAAATACTGTTCTGACTGAACCCTCTTGCCAAGTTTCTATGACAAAGCATTACACAAGTGGTGAATAATAATAGTTCCAATGCTGATTTCAATTTTCCTTTCATTTAAAGCACTGCAAAACAAGTAACAACAATAATAAACATTCGGAAATTTAGAGGGAGAGAGAAAATGAATTTGGAGTAATATTCATGAAAAAGACATTCTGCTATCCATCTAGTTAATAAAATCCGCTAATGCCTAGGTCCTTGCAAATAGAGCCACAATGAAACATAACTATACTAAGTGCTAGGCAGAAAGTAGTTGTAGGCGGTGGCAGTGGCTGCTGCAACTCAATCCAAGTACAGTACTGTATACTGTTTTTTTCCTGCCCCAGAGTGCCATGAGGCCTGGGCTTTGAGGCCAGCTGGTTCTGGGCTGCCTTCACCCTCCAAGGCAATCAGGAAAAATGCCACTGGTGTGAATTTGTTTAAGATGGATCCCAGTTTGCCATGAAGTGACCCACATACTATAATCTCAGAGCCATCTCCCACGGCACATATGAAATGAGACATGCACGATTTAACACCTGGACTGCAATGGACTATCACAGCCTTGAGGATATTATCAAGGCACACCTTCACAGCTAGTAACTGTGTGCAAGCACCAAAGGCAATGAAATATCCTACCACATAGTTTGCCTTTTCTGGTTGACATGATCTTGCAGAAATATTAGTTCACGGGTACATTGTTTACATTACATGTAATGTACTTAGATGAAATAGGATTATGAGATGATAGCTCAAGAGTCTAACAGAGTTTTGTATGATTGTGGTGGTGTGCCCTTTTCCATTCAACTAAGGTTCACATGGTCATCCAGTCACCTTTTCTACATGGAACGGAGTAGCTTAGCATTCTCTTTTGCCTCAAGCAGTAAAATATCTGAAGTTGGTTCTGCAGGTATCCTCTTATCTACATAGTTCACTCCACAAAAAGACACAAGTCCCAGGTTCGTGGGCCCTGGGGCTTTAATAAAACACATATAGAGGGAGGGAAAGAGAAAAAGAAGTGCACCTAAGACAGGGGTTCCCAACCTACAGCCCACAGGCTGGACCCTGCCCATGGTGCCATTCCATCCAGCCCATTTCTGCCACCGCTACACCAAGAAGTTGAAGCAGATGTGTTTATGACAGCCATAAAATGTGCCCTTGCATGGGTAAACATGGTTATGTCAGCCATAAATGCACCAGTGGCTGTCGTAAATGTGAAAGTGGGTGCATTTATTTCCGCTGCTGGGGGCGTGGTGCAGCCTGCTCAGCTGTCTGGGGGCGTGGTCAGGCCCATGGCATAAAAAAGTTGGGAATTCCTGCTCTAAGACTTAACATGTATAGAGTCTGATGGAGGAAGAAAGAAAATACAGTACAGTATCTCCAAATATTCTTTTCCAGGGCTAGAAAATAGTCAATGATTAACGTCAACATTTTAGGAGCTGTTTTCAGTTTTTAAGGTCCAGGACTTCAAGACCATAATCTCCACATACAACATTTCATTGCCTGTTCAGCCAGGTAATTGCAATTTTTTTCCAGCCTTGGTATTTGTGAGCAACCACAGCTTCCATAAAAATGCTGCTACGAAGTAATGGAACCAAAACATAAAATTATATCTCCCATCTATGAACACAATGTCTATAAAATATGACCACACTCAACAGAAACAGGTTAAACTATTTTAACACATCATCCTTCAGAGCTAGAGTGCACTTGCTCATCTCAGAATGGTATGCTATAAACAAAAGTTCAAACTAAGCTTTCCCTGTTCTCTTAAATGTCTGGGTTCTTCACAGAGAAAAGCTCTGTTTTCAGTTTTTAAGGTCCAGCACTTCAAGACCATAATCTCCTCCTCCTCTTCTTCCATATCCAATTCTGAATATTGGCTATCATCATGACAATCAGCCGTGAAGATTGTCCTAAGAATATAACACAGTGGCCTTTCATTTGCCTTCCACATTGCAGCATGACACTCTTACCAATGATGCAGTACCACAAGTCACTTTCTGCTCCTGAGCCCTTTTGACACACCAAGTCCTCATCTGCCCCAGGCCAGGATTGATGAAGCTGCTGCCTTCCATCAAGATGGATTCAAGTGGGATTTAATCCACTTGGGGACCATCACCTTTCCCTGTGGACTTTGCGATCCAACGCCATTAGTCCTCAGGGTTGCCAGGTTAGTTAACCACTGCCTGACACTTGGCGTTGAGTCACTTTAGTATGGTCTACTCCAGGGGTTCACAACCTAAAGTCTGTGGGTCAGATCTGGCCCACAGCACCAAATAATCCAGCTCTCGACATTGCTTCAGCCACTGCCACCGAAATCAGCCATGGACTCTTTTATGGCCATGTAGACGCATTTACAACAGCCATAAATGAGTCTGTGGCCATTGTAAATGTGTTTACAACAGCCATTGACGTGTTTTATGGCACCAGTCTGGCCTGCTCAACTGTCTGAGGGGGTGTGATCCAGCCCGTGGCTGAAAAATGTTGACAACCCCTAGTCTACTCTATTACCATAGCAAGATAACCTGGCCAGACTGGTAAAAAAAAACCCTCTCTAAAGAGCTAAATTCCCAATTGCCAATGGAAGGAAGCTAATAAGATCTCCCAAGAAAGGGAATTCCATCATCCAAGAACCACAGAAAAAGCCTTGTCTAGAATCCCCACTAAAAGTGCTTATCAAAGCAGTGGGACTGAGAAAATGATATTATTTCCCTCCATATAGTCAACTGTAGAATTGGGTCATAATTGTCTTATGAAATTATCTTATATTTCAGAGTGAGTGCTAATAACCCAGGTATTTCATCTGCCTAAGAATTAGTATCTCTGTGTTATGGTAGTGGCTTTCATTGACAAACTATGAGTGGGGGACTTAACCATCCATGCTGCACTCATCAGCTTTGGCCCTGAGCGTCTCTGCTCCAGTATGGAGTGCATCACACATGCAAAACAAGTTGACCTCACTATTAATGAAGCCATCCGTATAGTGACAGGATGACTCAAACCTACACCAGTTGAGAAAATATACCCTCTTGTTGATATCACTCCACCTAAGATCAGGAGAGAAGTAGCAGCGGACACTCAGAAAAGTATGCAAGAGAATCTCCCTCGACATCCTCTGAACAGATATGAGCCTCAAGTCTGCCAACTCCAGGAAGAGTTTTATGACAAGAACAAACATCCCTGAGGGTACGCCAGAGCAAAACCAAATTAGAAAATGGAGGAAGGAGCTCACTGGACAAAGAACAACATTAAAAGAGGATATAGCTGAGGAACCCAACTTCCCCTTTGTTACTTGGAGGACTCAGAATAGGCTGAGAGTTGGAGTGCCTAAATGTAAGACCAACATGCTCAAGTGGGAGCTGCTGGCAGACAACAACATGCTGTGTGAATGTGGAGAGATACAGAATCCAGTTCATTTACTAGTCTGTCAATTATTGTCAGAAACATGCACCAATGATAACTTACGTTTGGCCAATGAAAAAGCCAAAGAAAGTGGCTTCATTTTGGCTGTCCATGGTTTGATCAGGACACGAAAGAAGAAATTACTTCATTATTATTATTATTTTGAGAAGCAAAAGGAACCAACTATAAATAGCACCATGCACACTATCAAAATTGCATTCATTGCAATTGAAGTTAATTGAATTAATGGCTTTTAAAAAGTAAATTGCAGCATCTGTATTAGAATCTTGGCAGGGAGAGGAGCATTTTAAGACGATACCTTTTGTTGTATTCCTAATCAGCCTCAACTGACTGCTAGCTGCATGGAGAAACAGAAAGAGTTCTCACAGATTAAATGTTTTTTTCTCTCCACTAAAAACAGAATGGAAATGGGGGCTGATACAGATTAGAAAAACAACTCTGGAAGCAGGGGGTTAAAGTGACCATATCCAGGTTGTACTATATTTCAGATCAGGGATCACACGTCCTATTCATTTATCAAAAGTGATCTAATTCCATGATGGTGAACTTTGGCACTCCAGGTGTTCTTGGACTTCAATTTCCAGAAGCCCAAGTCAGCACTCCTGCTGATCAGGGCTTCCGGGAACTGAAGTTCTAGAACAGCTAGAGTGCCAAGGTTTGCCATCACTGATCTAATTGGATGAATACAATGTTGCCTACTTCTGCTCTAGGTTTGACAACATGAAAACATGGTTGATCCAAAACAGGGTTGAGGAAAATGAGTCCTTCCAGATATTGCTAGGAAAGGATTCCTATTAGCCCTAGCCATTCTGGTCATTAGTAAGCCACAATAGGAGCCACATCCCAAAAATATTTGGGAGGGAGACCAAATATTCCCAATTTAGATAAAGAGGAGGCTATTCCATGCCACTTCCTTTCCCTCTCTCAGATTCTGACCAACCTGCAAGATCTGAGCTAGCTAACTATTGAATTAACTACAAGGTAAGCATGCCTAGAATTCAACTGACGAAATCTACCTATGTGAGAAGTATGAAAATAGTCTGAAGATTTTTTTAAAAAGCTCTTGTACACCACACGCAAAACAAACATTAAGGCTACTTGGGATTTCAAGTTTTTTTTTTTTTTTTGGTCTGTCACTTCACTCCAAAACTGCTGAACATACAAAACAATGCTGTATGTGTGCAGCATGAGATTCTCAGGCAGGCAGAAATAAAGGTGCCCAGTGGCTCTGCACAACCCAAAAGCAAGGGTGAGTGATACTTTTATTAGATCATTATGGAATCACAAACATACGCTAGCTTTACCCCATGCAGGTGTTCATCCATTCAGACACCACTGTGCTAGTGTGTGCTAGTGTGCTTGTGTGTGTGTGTGTGTGTGTGTGTGTGTGTGTGAGAGAGAGAGAGAGAGAGAGAGAGAGAAACAAAAATTTAAAAAACATAACATGAGAACATGGGGGTTTAATGGATTGTAAATTCCATCATAATTCAAGCACTAATGGGGTGCATTTTACTTCCGCTTCCAGGAGTGATGAGGGCTTTGTGGGGCTGGATTAATTGGCGTTGAGGACTGCATCCGGCCCTCGGGCCATAGTGACCAGCTCCCTGAACCATATAACCAGCCTACAAAGTTTGGGCATCCATGCCATAGCACAAGGGTGTGCTGAAGAGCTGCACAATCCTCTATCTCATAATCCATTACTATATTTTTTTTACTGAGGGGGAAAAAAGCATACACGTTCCACAAACCCATTAGGAAAACATTGCAATGCAGTGCCGTAAGGGCCACATATGAACCCTAAAAAATAGAAGGAAAATCTTGTCTTCTTAACAAAGAAGATTGCTCCTCATGTTTTCAGGAGAACAATGCTTGCCAAAACATCTCCAGACAATTAATGTAAATAAAGACAACCATAATTAAAACACACTTGTCCTCAGGGATAAAAGAGCAAGCCACCCTCCATTTCCTCTTGCATTCTAAACCATTGTTAATTACTTTCTTAAATACTTTGTGGGCACTTAGTAACACAATTTGTCTTACATAAATTGTCTTCTAGTCCGTATGTGCTAATAATAATAATTTTCTGTCAAAAATTATTCTGGGTTGAAAGGATTTTTGCTGGAGAAACTCTATTCAGAGGATGCCCAAATGAGGCTCTTTTCATGTCCCCAAATCTTTTCCCACCAAAGTGGTCCCTATTTATCTACTTGCAATTTCTTGCTTTTGAACTGCTAGGTTGGCAGGAGCTGCGACAGAGACAGGCACTCAAACCATCATGCAGTACCCGGGTCTCAAACTTCCAGCTAACAAGGCAAACTTAACTGCTGAGCTATATGTGCTGAAAGCTACAAAGAAGAATTTACAGTTTTTAAAGAAGCAGTTCTAGTACTGGAGGTGTGTATAGGTATAGCAAGAGCAACACCTCTGGTTGTGTGTTTAGACAGCACAGCACACAATTGAAATCTCCACTGACAAAGAGGCAGTACTAGTTTGTTGGTTTCTTTTTGCCCCTTTTGAATAAAATCCAACACCATATACAGTAATCTTGTTGAATTTGTTCCATCTTGTGGACCTATCCTCTTCACCTGTAACAGATGAAGGTTCCCCCTCTCTCCATGCAAATATTAAAAGAAACAGAAGCTCTGAGGTAAAGAAAAGGCAATTCTCAAACCTGGAAGATCATTTAAGTCTCTACTTCATTTTTTAATTTTATTTTAATCTGAGACCAAGAATAACTAAGCTCCCAAAGACCAATGACAGTAAAACAAAAGAAGAAAAACATTACAGCATTATTGCTTTGTTCTTTATTACTGTTTGGGTAAAATACAGGAAGTGGATTAAAATTTAAACTTTGTTCAAACAGACAAAAAACTGTTTCATTTATAAAACCATGCCAGGGTTACTATGGATGAAAGCCATATATCTACACACACACACACACACACTGTCACACACAGAGACATAAAGAAAGAGAGGGAGAGCCGGATTTCCCAGCTGCCTGTTCCCTGATCCTGTAAGCAAATGGATTAGGGACAACCATCAGATGGCCTGCCTATTTGTCTAGCAAACAAACGGATCACAGCACGCACTTGGAACAGAGTTGCAGATCCCTCTATGAATTCAACTGGCTTAAACTAGAATTTACAGTCATTTCTCAAACAAAGTTACTAGTCTCAGTCACAGGCTAAGAATATTTAAGTGATCACTCTTCTTTTATAGACATTGACTCAGCTCAGGTATAGGAAATTTAATAACTTTCTGGCGTGAAAAATCTTGATTTGCAACAAGCTGAACCAACCACCACCACTCAGGATTTGAAGTGAGTTTGCAAACCATGATGTGCTCTATTGTCTGAAGTGATTGACCATTTCAGTCATTATTCTAATATAAGGTGTCTGCATAATCCACCCTGTATCTGTGTTATGCCCCAAAGAAGTATATGAATGCACAGGCTTATGTAGACTGATCACTATCCCACAACCCGCATCTCTGCCCCTTCCTGGCCAAGCCAGGTTAAACAACTGGGTCCCCAAGAGGTAAGGGATGATATGTCCACACAAATACAGACAGAATCCTCCATGCTACAGAGGTCTTTGCTTGATCAATGTTACCTATTGCACTAGGGCAGTGATGGTGAACCTTGGCACTCCAGGTTTTCTTGAACTTCAATTAACAGATGCCCAAGTCAACACACCTGCTGATCAAGGATTCTGGGAATTGAAGTTCAAGAACAGCTGGAATGCCAAGTTTCACCATCAATGCACGAGGGAATTCTTCTCTCTCCCCCCCCCCCCCAAGCAAATGGAAGCAAAAACCCTCTTTGAACTCCATGCGAGGAAGTTTGGTGTGAAGAGGGAAGGGATGAAAAATGGACACCAAAGGCAATGCCAATGAAGCTTCATGCCTTTTACATAAATGTTCACATGTGCTGCTCAAGCTTTTTTGACATTTTGATACTCATTTAATAGGATGCAAACAGCATGAAATTACTCAAAAAAGAACTGCGGTACTTCCATAAAAGATGAACCACAGAGAAGTTGCATACTGTATAGTACACCAGAGCAGGGCTGTAGCTAGAAAGAGAAGTGATAAAAAGAAGGAAAATTATAGCAAGCAAGCAGCCAAGCTAGCTGGGGGAATTTTGGAGTTGTAGCCCAAAAATACAATTTTTGCAAGCTTTGTTCATATTCACTATTTGCATGTACATTTTTAAGTTTTGGTTCTGCTCTAGAGTTAGTTCAATCCACAACGTTTAAGAATGAAGCCCACATCTAAAAGCAAACATGGTACACCTACCAAGTATGGTTCTAGATTACCTTTACATTCCGTTCACTCCACTCATTGACTTCATACTCTCATTACTTTTAAAATTTATTCTTAGGACACAATCTTGGAAACATTTACATGTTTTATCTTTATGACCTACTATTAAAGTGAATGAAAACATTACGTCTAATGGTAGCCATGTGTTTTATATAACACAGACTTTAGTCAGTAAAATATACTAATCTCCAGGGATAGAGGAATGCCACAATAATCTATTTGGGATATGAGATTCTCAGAAGAGGGCAAAATATGTACAGTAAGGGAACTAGCATTATGTTCCCCTTCAAAAACATCTTTCTTTCTTTCCCTTGCAAAATGACTTGAGAACACTAATTATTTCTCCCCCATGCTTACAATGAAAAGAAAAAGGGAAGGGAAGGTAAAACTAATAATCCTGGGATAATTTTTAAACATACATTTTATCCATATTATATAACAACACACCCCACAAGATTAACAATCACAAAATAATTGACAGCCAAACTGCACAGACTGATGCACTCGGACTCTAGAATCAAAGTTACAGTTTCTACAAAACTATGAGCCACGCTGAGTGATCCTGGGTGACTTACTCACTCTCAGCCTCACCCACCTCACAGGATTGTTATTTATAGGAGCACAGCTATGTTACATTTACTGACACTGAGCATCAGTGGAAAAGGGCTTTATAGCCTAATGTGATTGACCTTTGCCATTAATTTGATTCAGAAAATTTTCCCCCACTTTTGATATTTGAGGTTAGTTCCCTTGTCCTCTTCCTGTTTGTTTGTTTGTTTGTTTGTGTTTGATTGTTTGTTTGTCAATTGGCTAAGCTACTGACTGGGAGACAGCAGGGCAGCAGTTCGATACCCTAATACTGCAGGACGGAATGAGCTCCTATCTTTGTCCCAGCTCCTGCCAAACTAGGACTCTTTCAAATACCACGTGACCTAAAATAGGCCACTTTTTGACCCCCTCCCTCTCCCTCTGTGACTTTCTGTGACCTTTGACCGACCCCCCATCATGTGGTTTGACGATAGATCTATGGCCAGCTGGAGGTGAAAAGCAATGATAATTTTGGAGTCATGTGACTTCATGCCAAACCCCTCTCCCCGTGACTTTCTGTGACTTTTGGTCACACACCCCCAAAAAAAATGGTCATGTGGTATTTGAATGACCCCCTAGCAGTTGGAAAGCAAGAAATTGCAAGTAGATAAATAGGGACCACTTTGGTGGGAAGGTAAGCAGCGTTCCATGCACTCTGGTGTCTAGTCATGCTGGCCACATGACCACAGAAATCTGTGCAGAAGCAGACAGCACTGGCTCTGCAGCTATGAAACAGAGATGAGCACTGAACCCTAGAGTTGGATACTACGGGCTTTCAAGCAACAGTGACTTTTACCTTTACTGCCTCTGCTGTTGATAGTCTTCTTCCTCTGACCTCCATCCAAGCAACAAGCAGGGATGTTCTCTCCACATGCTAGAGACTACATTTTCCCAATTTCTTCTTATGACTGTAACTACACATGGTAACTATAAGTAAAATGCCTTTTTCTATTTTTAACACTTCCAGTGTACTTGAGTATTGTTATCATGCAGAGTGCTAGTTTGAATAGAAAAGAAAGCCATGGGTAGGCAGGGCTTGAAACTGAGCTAATCTCTCCACATTTCTCTTGTGTTTCTTCAGTTCATACACTGCTAGTGAAAAAGGTACAACCAAAATTCCCCAAAACTAAACTACATACTGAATATCTTCGAAGCAACGGATAAAGGTTTGGACTGCTTGCATTGCTTTATCGAAGATAAGAGCTTATTTAGCTCACATAGACTATAAGGACTTGCTGCACCACTTGGTCTGACTTCAAGACAAGTGTTAACTTGCACTTTGTGCACAACCTTTGTAAATAGTGTAAATACATATTTCCTGCAACCCAAGCCGGAGTTTGTTTTTGTCTCCTGCATCTCAACAAACACTCTCAAACCTCAGGGTGTGGCAAAAGCCAGCCACCTTCCTGCACTCTGCTATATTTTACCATTTCACATACTAGTTGAAACGAGTTGTTGGTTCTTTTTTTAAAAAGCTCTTTTCTTCTGAGATCAGTAACCAAATTCACTCAGAAATATAGGAATGGATTTTGATTAGAATAGAAGTTTTTCTTCAAATCTTCTAAAGTTTACTTCTGCTAGCCTCTGTATATACTTGAGTATAAGCTGACCCAAATATAAGCCAAGGTACCTAATTTTGACCTGAAAACTCAGGAAAATAGATTGACCTGAGTATAAGCCGAGGGTGTGAAATGCAACAACTGCCAGTGAGTTTCAATAATCAAAATACATGAAAATATGGTAAAAATAACTAATTGTTGGCATATCTCAATCCGGCATGGTCTTGGGACCCTTGTGGTCATTGATCCAAGTATAAGCTGTGTCCCCTTTCTGGGGCTCATTTTTTGGGGCTAAAAACTTCGGCTTATACTCGAGTATACAGTATATGGTAATTTTTCTCAATGGAAGACTAAATTGAAGATCAATTTAAGGGCCCTCCAAATCCAAGACTACAGTAAAACCTCACATAAAGAGCACCTTGCTTAGAGAGTAATTTGCTTAAAGAGCAGAATTTTCTCTGAATGTCCACTCGCTTAACAAATAAAACCAACCAAAAACTCGCTTAACAGATAAATCAGGGTTCGCAATCCCCTCCCCTACCAGAAGTCACAGTTGGTCACTTACAGTGGTGTTTCGCTTAAAGAGCAAACTCGCTTAAAGAGCAATCATGTGGAATGCACTATACTCTTTAAGCATGGTACCACTGTATACCAAAAATAATGAACCACAGACAGAAACAGATACAAGAGCTAGGATAACCTATCAAAAGAATGATTTCATAACAAAGGTAGTGACTTGTGAAAGCTTATCGAACAAGCAAGTTGTGTACATTAAGAAATGTGAACCTTCCAAAAAAAGGTCAAAAGTCCCTGAGAAATCCTATAGCTTTACCAGTTTACTACTCTCAAGCAGTCTTAATCAAGGAGATTGAGGTATAACTATAAGGGCAACCTAGAGAGGTGATGGTGAACCTTGGCACTCCAGCTGTTCTTTGACTTCAATTCCCAGAAGCCCTCATCAGCAGGAGTGCTGACTTGGGCTTCTGGGAATTGAAGTCTAAGAACACATAGAGGAGGGGTGCCCAAACTACCAGCCGGGGGCCACAGTCAGCCCCCAACACCAATTCATCTAGCCTGCAAAGCCCTCATCGCTCCTGGAAGCAGAAGTAGAAATGTATGGGTGCGGTTTGCCATAGTGACCACCCCCCTGAACCACTTGACTGGTCCACAGCCCAAAAGGTTTGGACACCCCTGACCTAGAATGCCAAAGTTCACCATCACTGCAACATTTGTTTAGAATCGTTTAGTTGAGAAACAATGGGTAGAAAGAGCTGTGTCAGGTAACAGAACCCCTTTGGTTCAATATAAGAAATGTTACTTATTTACTTGCCCTCCCAACCTCAAAGATTTTTCTGTCACAGAAAACAATAAAATCTGACATCAGGTACACTACTGTTCATTTGAAAATGTGATACTGTACAAGATTTTTCTTGTACTACCTCAGCAGCCTAACAAAAAGTCCTTTGTCTTCCTCTTTATCAATGGAGAGAAAATCAGGTCATTTTCAAAGTTAATAAAATTCCTCTAACACATATTAACACTCCAGAAATTTTACACAACAGCTGAAATCCAGCCAATGCCACTTTATATGCCATGCAATTTGGAAGATGCCATAAATCAACAATGAAAATTTTAATTCAGTTTAAATTTTTCTAAACCCGTCCCTTTTTTCAGGTTCTGAGCTTCCCTAAGGATTTATTTTACCCTGGGAAAGCATTTTGGAGTCTAGCAATGTGAGCAAGAGGGAGAGGCCTTTAATACTGGAAGATCAATGCCAATCACTAATTCAAATGATATCATCCTAATTGTGTGGCATAAAGTTGTACAACAGGATTTCAGCCAATGGCTCACTAACAACACACTGTAACTTATTTTTAATCCACACACAAAACTACCTTCACATGCACATGTTTTAAAAACCAGCTATGCTAGAGCAAAATAAACTTCTGAAACTGAATACTTGCCTCTAATGATGGGTTTTTATGATGGCTTTTCTGTGTGCTTCTAGAAAAACTTCAAAGCGAAATCACAGGCATATTGTACTATAATTTATTTATTCCAAAGCCTTCAACTTTCTGAAGAAGAACCTTGCAAAAGGTTGTGTTGCTCCGAGGTTCAAATGCAAAAACTTATCTGGTCCCAGCAAGCAGCTATGGTGGGGTACACATAAAGAGCCTCCTCGAAGACTGAAGTATTTTTGACCACAATCAGGCATACTCTGGTAACAGCAACCATGTGTTGCCAGGTAATCTTCCTCACACTAGGCCAGGCAAAAGGAACTGCAGAATGAGCTCACCAAAAGGTGGCTTCATTTTGGCAGTTTCACGTCTGGCCTAGACAAGGAAGAAACAGCAGCAGCTATGCACAATTCTAGGAAGCAACACCTTATAAACTAAATCACAAGCACGCACACTGCATTGATGAGTTTGTGATAAATAAATCTCCCAAACCACAGTTCCATATGCTTTCTCACCACTTGTAGCTTCACCTGTGAACAAATCCTAATGAGCAATACCTATAGTGAACATAAGTAAAGTTACCACCTCACCAAATTTAAGAACAGTAAGAGAAGGATAGGGGAACAAACATGCAGTTTTATGACCCATTTTCAATCCCCTATAATTGAGCCATCAGAGGCACTGCACGTACGCTGGTATGGCAAACAATAATATCATGAAAGGTTGGTGTGTATCCATTCAAAAAAGTTCAACCATATAAATAGCAATCACATGGAGTATATCTGTTACTTGTTTGAACTTCAGTTCCCAGAATCCCCTAGCCAGCATTCTGGATGGGAAATTCTGGAAGTTGTCATTCAAAAATAGAACCTTTCCAAGCTCTGGAGTTGAGTATGTAATGATCCCGTTACTCACGAGCAGAACATTAGTCTACATGTAGGTGGGACCGCACCTGAATCCAGGATTTTAAGCTTGCCTTCTCATGTGTCTTGACCCAAGTCCCAGCTGTAAGTAAGGTAGCGCATAGGAAATTAAACCACTCCAGTCATCTACTTGTCTTTTAAAAGATTATATATTGTAGCAAAAGCAGGTTACAGATTAATTAAGCAAATGAAACAATTTTAGTTCAGAAAGCACATTAAAACTATGGGGGAAGCCCTGGGCCCGCCTCTTAGCTTAAAACACCCTACATGGCTTACACAGTGTTGAGCACTGGACCAACAGAAAGTCCTGTCCATTCCCTCCAGTTTTTATCTCCTCAAACAAGTTTCACCCTCTTGCCATTCCCCGAAAGGAATCCAGCCAATGACTATACAGTATCACATGTCTATCCAATTTAAGTTTCATTTCTCCAAGAACAAGTGGGTTGAGATGTTTAGTCTGGCAAGCAGCTTCTGCCCAGTGATACCCATGATGCATCATAACTCTTCCCCTTCAGGACACACTCATACTAAAATCTCCACTACACACTCAGAAAACACACAGGCCCCAACCTAACCATGACAGGGCAATGGGATGGATCTGTTAACATTCTGTTCTGCAGCTCCTGGAGGTAATCCAGGTGGACACTTAGAAGGATGCTGAACTAAATAAATCCACCATTGGCAACAAAAATCCTACCATTAGGCTGGTATCTCTAGCAGCCACACACCCTTAAACAAGCCTGCAGCCTTTAGGGTGTGAAAGACATTGTTCTATCACCCATGCTGAATCAAGATTCAACTGCCAGTTGGTGGCATGGGAGCAAAGGAGCACTCTTACATTGCACATAAAACAAACACTAAACACTGTCTGCATCCCACCCAAGAGCCAGTTTAACATCTCTTTTATTTATTGCTTATTTGCTTTTGTGACAAGAACTGACGTCTTCTCAAGTCTCACTGAATCAGAAGTGTCAAAAAGAGTGACACTGATACACCATAGAACCAAGGGGAGGGAGGCAAGTTTCTCAGAAATATTTTACTAAGCCAACTGTACTCTTGTAGGTACAGTATTAGATAAAGGTTAAGGTTTCCCTTGCTCGAAAGCCAGTTGTATCCGACTCTAGGGTTCAGTGCTCATCTCTGTTTATAGCCAAAAAGCCAGCACTGTCTGTGTCTGCAAATGTTTCCGTGGACATGTGGCAGGCATGACTAGACACCGGAGTGTACGAAACGCTGTTTATCTTCCCACCAAAGTGGTCCCTATTTATCTACCGTACTTGCAATTTCTTCCTTTCAAACTGCTAGGCTGGCAGAAGCTAGGACAGCAATGGGAGCTCACTCCGTTATGCAGTACCCAGGAATCGAACTCTGACCTTCCAGTCAGTGAGTTCAGCGTTGTGCACTGACAATTTTATGATGCCACTATCAGGCTAATTGCGCTTCATTGTCCAAAACCTTGTGACTTGGTATAGTAAATTTCACTAAAGGAAACCCACTGAATACATGGGAATTTGATGGGGCAACTCTGGCATAGGTTTCATTAATTCAGATGGAACTACTCTAAATGAAACCTACTTTAGCACAGTAAATTGCAACAAAAGTAGACTCACTGAACCAATGGAAAATTAAAGAACTGACTCACCAAATATCTGTTGATTTAGTGGGGTGATTCCAGTGAAATTCACTATACTAAATAACAAAATTTTGACGAGTGTGTTGCAATATAAAAAATTTTGGACACCTGGTTTATAAATAATGACCTAGTTGATGGGTTTTGTTGAAATTTTCATTTTGCTTACTCTCTCTCTCTCTTCACATTATTGTGCTTATTTTATTATGCTGAATAACCTTGCAATTTATATTCTGAATTATAGTACAGTCAAACCTCGCATAACAAGCGTTTCACTTAGTGAAAAACTCGCATAATGAGCAAGTTTTTTGCTAAGCGGTCTGACTCGCATAACGAATTTTTCGCTATGTGAGAGAAGACTTTTCCCTATGGAAAAATTTTTGCTATGCAAGTTTTCCCCATAGAAATGCTTGTTATGCGAGTTTTTCCATAGGGAAAAGTCCGACTTGCATAGCGAAAAATTCGTTATGCGAGTCTGACTCGCATAGCGAATTTTTCACATAGCTAGCAGCCTCGCAGAACGCATTAAATTCATTATGTGAGGTATGACTGTTCTTTCATATATTTGCTGTGTTTTCAGTGGAGGAAGAGCTGATTCACCCAAGATCTTTTCCGTATGAATAGCCCCAACTATCCATAGGCATGCATGTAAATGGCCAAATACAACATACAGTATAAGTAGATCTCTGTAGCTACACTGCCAATCAAAATTTCTGAAACAGCAGCAGATTCTCCACTCATACTAGCAATTTCTGCCCAGCTGTACATACAAAAGACTAGTTCCCACATTATATTGTCATGACAAATTTATCCCAAGGGACAACTGAAATTACTTGCATGCTGAGAGCTTGAAAAGTTGCTTGGGGGGGGGGGGAGTTAGCCCTGGTGGCACAGTGATTAAACTGCTGTACTGCAAGCAAAAGGTTGTGAGCTCAGTTGTAACAAGGGGCCAAGGTTGACTGAGCCTTCCATCCTTCCGAGGTCAGAAAAATGCGTACCCAGCATGTTGGGGGCAAAGTGCTAATTAACTTCTGAACCGCCCAGAGAGTCCACTAACCACTATGTGGTGGTATATAAATGTGATTGCTTTGCTATGAACTCCCCAAAAAGTCAACAGTTACATTAGAGTTATAAACTGAATAGGAACCATTGATGTTTCTTTTTCTCAACAGTTATAAAAATGGTTACATTTCTGTAAAAATATAGAAAAATCTGAAAACGATGTGATAGGGAAGGAATGGAAAGGACAGTAGGAAGCTGAACAGTAGCAATACAAACTGCAATTTTTTTGTTTGTTCTGTGGTGTCATTTGTATTGCATTTTTAAAAACTCTCTCTAGGCCAGTTTTGCAAAGGACAAAGAACAATAACAAAAATCTGTTAAAATGAAATACAAGTGCACTTGCAAACAGTAGCAAAATAGCTAAAATCAAAATCCGACTAAACCAGAAAAAGAAGTGTTGTAAGCCTTCTAAAAGATGAATGTAAACTAAAAAATGAATAAAAAGCAGGTGTAGGGGCAACCATTAACAAGGTACACAGAACTGGTCTTTATTTCCTGATCACAGCTGTTCAGGATTCAGCTATACAACTCTTTCCTTGAACTAACACTCTCAAAGGGCATAAACACAGTTCCCCATCATTCCCTATCCAATGTGTCAGAGAGAGATGATAGAAATTAACAAAACAATACACCTCATGGACATCAGGCTGGACAAAGTAGTTTGAATGTGCAAAACTCTGTCTTAGATGAAGGCAACATATACTTTTTCTGTAGCAAAGCTGCTAATCCTTTAGAATTCCTCTATAAGCAACAAAAAAGCACACCCATGTTTGTTACATTACAAGAATCTATTAAAATGTAAACTCATAGTAAGTCAATGCATTCATTGAAACCAACTAGTGAAGTATCAGTATATACATATAGCTTTCAAATTCGTTTGGGTTTTTTTAAAGTCCTGTTTGAAGTCTTTGTTTATATATTAGGCTTGTATCGTGTTTTTCCTCCAGTGAGTTTGGGGTGATATACATTCCACCAATGGGACTGTGGTGGCTCAATTGGTTAAGATGCTGAACTTGCTGACTGGAAGGTCGGAGTTCAATTTCCAGGTACTGCATGATGGAGTTAGCTCCTGTCTCTGTCCCAGCTCCTGCCAACCTAGCAGTTCGAAAGCAAAAAACTGCAAGTAGATAAATAGGGACCACTTTGGTGGGAAGGTAAACAGCGTTCTGTGCACTCCAGTGCCTGCCACATGTCCACAGAAACGTCTGCAGACAGACAGTGCTGGCTCTTTGGCTATAAACAGAGATGAGCACTGAACCCTAGAGTCAGATACAACTGGCTTTCGAGCAAGGGCGAACTTACATGCCTACATGCCTCCTCACAACAACCATGTAAGGAAGAGAATGACTAGCTCAAGATCACTGACAAAGTTCATGGTTAGGTAGGAATTTGGACCCAGATCTCCAAGATCCTGGTCCAAGCTGCTAAGCATAATACTACACTGACTGTTAGTCACTGTTACCATGGTCTCCAATGCTACGGTTTATCATTAGATCAGAAATGCAGGAGGAGCTTTTCATCTGTAACTGGACCACCTTACAAAGTACCACAAAGTACGTACAGTCAAACCTCGCTTAAAGAGCAGATTTTTCTCTGAATGTCCACTTCACTTAACAAATAAAACATACCAAAAACTCGCTTAACAAATAAATTGGGTTCGCAATTCCCACACACACACACACACACAGTTGGTCATTTTCAATGGTGTTTCACTTAAAGAGCAAAGTCGCTTAAAGAACAATCCTGTGGAACGCATTATGCTCTTTAAGCGAGGTACAACTGTACCAGACAAAGAGATGGATCCAGGAATACTAGGTCCCCCTACTGGGGGAAACAGAAAAATTAGCTGCTATTTTGCTGTGTCTCATGTCCTCATTAGAATGCACATATCCTGTGAGAGAAAGACCACAGACATAAAAATTCAAGTAGAATAGTAAATACCAAAGATTTAATTTCTACCTATCTTAATAAATAAACCACGCTCCTCTTTATTTACTGTATATTCCCTGATGATCAAGTGACCAGGATGTTCCATATAGGAACATATAGTCAAAACTGATTAATTACGGTATTTAATTTTGTATTTCTGAAAAGCAGAGGGAACATCTGTTTTGCAGCTTCTTCTTTTTTGGTCCTCAAAGAACTCTGGAGCTGTACCCTGTGGGGACAATTTTACTTGCAAAATTCCTCCTACTTGGCAAATCTTCAGAGATATCTTATAAATATATACTCAAAAGCAAGTCTCAGTGAGGCCTACAGAGCTCAATACCAAGAAAACCAGCAACTACAGTACATACTCCCCCTTCCCATACTAATACTGCACTACGTCAGTCCCAGCTTCACATCACCAGCCGTCCCCCTAGTTTTGTCTAATATACTCTTTGATGAAGAATTCTAGAGAATATAGAAATGCGCTATATTTTTCCAGCTGTTTCTTTTTTAAAAAATCATTGTTGAACCATGGGTTATGAAAACTCCTCTGTTTCCTTCTACAAACTTTGAGATGTCAATAAGGTCTACTCTGAAGAGGCAACTTACTACCTGTGAACATGCCACAATGTTTAAGTGCCCTGAAGTTATTCGAACCCCAACAAATTTGCGTGCCTAACATTTTCTAAGGCACCAATGTACAACCTCACTTTACATCTCATATTTAAGTTAGTTTAAACAGGGAGCTCTTACTTCTTCATGGCAGCAAGCAGATAGCTTTGACACCAAGCAGAATTTCAAGTGCAACAAAACTGCCAGGTGAAAAAACACCAGAACAATACAGCTGAAATCCCTCCTCCACCCCACCCCCCTTTAAAAAAAAAAAAGCAGCACTAGAAACATCCAGACAAGAGAATTATGGATTTATCTGAAGCAGAACAGGGACAATACAATACTGCCATTCACTAAATTTGGGGTTGGTATACACAGAGACTGAGAGACTGTCTTGTAGCATGCCATATTTGAAAAACACACTGAAAAACAGGCTTCCCCTCACCCTTCTTCCACCTGCAGAGGTTTTCTCAGAGGAACTCTTTAGATTTGAGATTGTGCTTTGGGCATTTTAGGTTCCAGTTTCTGAAACAGAGGAAACTGTGTTTTATCACAAAGCCTCTATGGATGAGAGTGCTGCTGAAAATCAAAACATGTTGTTATGCAAGCAGATACGCCTCTATACTCAATGACCAAGGAAGGTTTTGAAACTGTTTCGATGGTCGGTCACTAGCACAAATTCGGTGTTCATTGGAACTCTGATCTGCCTGGCCCAAATGAGAGCCATAATCCAACATAGTTAGCCATGGTGTAGTGGAACCAGGGCTAGCAGGGCTGGAGCTCAGGCGCTTCTAAATTGTAAGGACTATGACATCACCAGACAATCCCTCTACCCACCATTTCCCTCTTGACTGTGACCCTTTTAACAGTTGAGAGAAAAACAGATTTCTTTTTTTTTAATTTTTTTTTAAATTTTATTACATTTTTCAAACAACATAACAATACATTAATTTCAAAGAAAAACAGATTTCTTAGGAACAATGTATCCCTGTGTTTGAAAGCAAAATATTTCTAATGTGGGTTGGGTCTTGAATAGGCAATTTACAGCCAATACTTTTAAAAAATGTTATTTCCCCAATCCTTCGATACAATGTTTGGGCTCCCCTGAGGTGGCTATGGGTGAGACAGCCACTGAAGCGAGATACTGACTACTTGAGCTTCCAAATTTACCACTGCACCGCTTAATAGTTATGTGCGTTTAAAACAATTAAGGGCACTTCCATTACTTATGACTGTAGCACAGGTTCTTCTTAAATTTTGCATCAAAATGGTCTGTAATTTTGACACAAAGTTCTATTTTTTTAAAGTTCCCTTTTTATTCCTTTATAATATTTACACAGCAACTACTCACATTAGACACCAACCGAATCCTAACTGCAGCATATGAGTTTTATATTATTATGTGCCAATGAATCAATTGTGGGTTGCAGTGTTGAAATACAAAACAGAACTAATGTAAACCTGTATTTAGACACTCGATCCAAAAGGCAGTCTCACTACACAAAGAAATTTTCAGAAGCGTATTTCAAAATAACCTTCAAGAGCAACTAATATTGAATGTATTTACATAACTTGCTTGATGATGTTATCTGTTGCCGTTACAGAGTTTCAGAGCTTCAGTTCTTTGGCAGAAACAATCACTGGCAAAGTTAAACAATTGTGCCATTAAAGAACATTCATGGAACAGTGCATATTGTGGTTATCAATCTTTGACTGAGTTAATCAAGAGTGCTGTATTTCGGCCTTTTAATTTAATTCTCTTGAGATGAAACCATCTCCGCTGGATCTCATGGCATCTGCATATAAGTTAGAATCATACATTCTACTTCCAAACATATTTAAATGAACACACATCCTTCAGACTTCAAAGAGTACTTACTTTAAATGAAGACTACTTGCATTTTGCTTTCTTGCTGCACATACATTTCCCCTAATCGTCATAATCCATGCACCAGATTTCTGACTCACATGCTAGTGACACAACAAACCCTTTTGTCACATTGCATAAACAACAACAAAAACTCATGTCCATGCAGATGTTTGGGATCACAACAACATCAAAACTCCCAAATGAAAAGCTTATTGTTGTTCAGTTGCAGAGTCGATTCCGACCCTCTGCGACCCCACAGACCACTGTCCGCCAGGCACTTCTGTCTTCCACTTAGTAAATTAATCCTTTTCTTTCCTCCTTGCTTCTGCAAAGCAGCAAGACTTCCAGAAGCAGTGATTACAGGTCTGGTGCCTGTCAAGTCAACCCTCATTGAAGTAGCATTAATACCAGCAGTATTGAGCCATATAAAACTGCAATTTTCACTTGAAAATAATAGTTTTTTCTCAGAAAGTACATAGGAAAGTACCCTACAATGAATCGAGGCCTCGGTCCTTCTTGTCCTGTCCTGTCCTTCCAGCACCACCTTTCTATGGATACTACCAGTGATGGGAAACCTTGGCACTCCAGGTGTTCCTGGACTTCAATTACCAGAAGTCCAAGTCAGTAAATTGAAGTTCAAGAACAGCTGGAGTGCCAAGGTTCGCTATCACTGCTTATAGGCAGTAATTTTTTCAGTCCTACCTGGCAATGTCAAGGGTTGAATCTCTGGGCATCTCATGCATGCACAGAGTCTGCTCTGCCAATGAGCCACAGTCCCTTCTACATTCAGGTGAACTTTATGGAATCATCTATCCTCTTGTGTGTATGTGGCGGGGGGGAGGTAAGTTAGCAATTCCATGTTCACATACAAATATGCACTGGTGGTGTTAGGAAGGACAGAGAATGCCTCTGTGGTATGGGAGACACCACTTTGCAGACAAGACGTATATTCTCTTCTACAACTAGTTGAAGACTCGTGGTGATTAATTTCCTATTTCTTTCTCCTTGTGTATTCTTCAAGCACACAGGGATTCACATTGCTGGCTCACCATCAACGCCCGCTCAAACGCATCTTTAAAGGAGCTCCCTGACTCCTAGCATCTGACAAAAATTACTCTCTTGGCTAGAAGTACAACCTCATCTGACTAATAAAAGCAGGGGACGGGATGAGAAGAGAGAAGGGAGAGCAAGGTGGAGTTGTGGGGTCATTCTTTTGAGGAAGAGGCAAAATAGTCCTTGTTACATGGGCCATGCCAGGGACCTTCCCAAAGGTGGCAAAGTAACTCCCTACAGCAGGTTAGTCAAGGGGTGGCTTTTGCAGGCATCTGCTAAGGACACCTGTGTCTTGGCCACCTTCTCTAAATACCAAAGAAAGGATATCCAGTACAGTACTTTCCTTTTCTTTGGTATTTGCTTTATACTTTACTATACTTTCCCTTTCTTTGGCATTCACTTTATGTTTAAAATAACATAAAATAAACATACTAATCAGACAAAACCCCTAACAATAATAACAACTTCTTCTTCCGTGTCTAGGCCAGATGTGAAAGTGGCAAAATGAAAGCACCTTTTGGCAAGTTCATTCTGCAGTTCCTTTTGCCTGACCTAGTGTGAGAAATGCATTAGCCGGCAACACAAGGTGGCCATTACCAGGGTACACCTGATTGTGGTTCAAAAACACCACAATCTTTGAGGAGGCTCTTTCTGTGTACCCCATAATAACAACTGCAGTAACAACATATATACTGTAATTTTGTTATTGCAGTTGCTATTATTGTTAGGGTTTTATTTCCCCTCGATGAGTATGTTTATTTTGTGTTATTTTAAAGTAACAAAATAAGTAAAAACAAAGGGAAAGAAAGCTACACAGAGAGAGAACCTGGGTCTTGCCAAGCAACGTGGAGAGGGCAGGAAAGTCACAAAAGACAACCTCTTTCCCCCTCTCTGGTCGAAAAAGACTCGAAAAGGAAAGTTTGCCTTGCAGGGCGGGCAGGAACCATGTCCAGCCCCATCCCGGATGCACTTATGGTGGTGGTGGTGGTGGTGTGTGTGTTTGAAATGTGTGTGTGTTTGAAGTGTGTATGTTGAAAAGAGGGGAGTGTGTGTTTGTGTGTGTGTGTGTGTTTGAAGTGTGTGTTTGAAGTGTGTATGTTGAAAAGAGGGGAGATTGTGTGTGTGTGTTTGAAGTGTTATGTTGAAAAGAGGGGGATTATGTGTGTGTGTGTGTGTGTGTTAAAGAGAGGGGTGCGGGTGAGAGCGTGTGTGTGTGTGTGTGTGTGTGTGTGAGAGAGAGAGAGAGAGAGAGAGAGAGAAAGAGAGGGATGTTGAAGGGGGGAGGGATGGAGAGAGGGATGCAAGAGGTGCCCCGTGCTCGCCAGCAGCCACCGAGCTGCCCTGGTAGCCACAATAACAAGCATAGCAGGAATGGCGCGAGGGCAAGGCCGGGCTTCGAGCCAGGAGCCCGGCGAAGGACCCACCTCGGGGCCGGAGGCGAAGCCAAGGTGAGGGGCTTGGCGGAGCCGCCGCCGCCGCCGCCCTCCCCCCCCCCCAGGCTCCATGGGAGGCGGGGACGCCCGCCAGGACGGCTGAGCGCTGCCCCCAATAAGCCGCCCACGCAAGGCAGCCGGCGCAGGGGAGGGATGCGCTCTCCCCTCCTCAGGGCACCCGTGCCTGGGTGAGTGGGAGACCCCGCGCGCCGGTGAGAGTGACTCGCGAGTAAAGCCCCCCCGCCCGGTCGCCTTCAATACAAAGGGTGAGGAGAAGCCGGGCGAAGGCAACAACCCCCCTGCATCCAGCGAGCGCCCCTCTCCTCCCCCCCCTCCGACCTACCTGCCCGTTTCCCGCCTGCCTTCGCCAAGCTCCCAAGTGGGCGGGCGGGTGCGCGCGTGGGGCGACGCTGCTGCCCGAGAAAAGCCAGCCCTCTCTCGCCTTGCGGGAGCGCCGCATCCCTCTGCCCGCCTCCCTCCCTCCCTCCCTGCTCTGGCCGCCGCTCCAGCCAGGGTCTTACATCAGCCGGAGGATTCCGGAGTGGGGGGGGGGGCGGAGGAGCCAGAGCGCGGACCACCTCCCACCAGCTGTTCCTGAGGAGAAAAGAGGGGTCGCTTCTTCCCTGCGCTCTCCTCTTCACCCTCGCCCCGCTCCCGCCCTGGCTGCTTGTCTCCTCACAGGACGAGTGTGCGCCTCCCTGTTTGGATTTCCAGCAAAAGGGGGGGGGGGGAGGACACCACACGAGACACCACCACCGTTACATACACAACTACAGCCCATGGGCCAGATCTGGCCCCATGCCAATTCACACAGCCCTCACTGCCCTCATCGCTCCCGGAAGCGGAAGGCGAGTGAGGAGGGCGGCATGGGCCTGATGAATTGGTGCCAGGGGCCCGATCAGGCCCACAGGCCATAGTTTGGGCACCCCTGGTTTAAGCAAAGAAAATGGCTTAACCTGTTGCAAAACAAGGAGCTTTTTACTTCTGCTTCCAGTTTGTTGTTGTTGTTCAGTCGCACAGTCGATTCTGACCCTTTGCGACCCCATGGACCACTGTCTGCCAGGCACTTCTGTCCTCCACCATCCTCCTCAACTCGCTCAGCTCTGTGCCCATTGTGTCTACAATACAATCTAGCCATCTCATTTTCTGGTGGGAGGAGCCATGTGGCTGAAGCACATGCCCGGAGCCCAAAAATTTTGGGCACCACTGGTCTATATGAACTAAATAGAGTGGGGTGAGGAGGAGGCCAGGGCAAGTGAGAAATGCATGCACTCATGCACACACATACACACCGTCCACGCGCACACCCTGTGTAGTGGCAGCGTTGGCTCAGGGCAAGCTGTTAGCTGTTTTGACCCACCATGAAGGCAGGGCGCCTTCTCTCGCCAGCTGTGCCTTTGAACAGTGCACGAGAAGTTTATTTATTTATTACATTTTTATACTGCCCATCTGGGATATTTTCCTCACTCTGGGCAGTTTAAGTTAAAGGCTTGTAAGCCGACTCTAGAGCACAGTGTCATCACTGTTTGCATTTGCAGATGTTTCCATGCTAATGTGGCCAGCATGATTAGACACCAGAGGGCAGGGAACGCTGCTATCTTTCCCATCAAAGCAGTACCTATTTATCTCCTTGCAATTTCTTGCTTTCGAACTGCTAAATTGTCAGGAGTTGGGATAGATTATGGAAGCTCACTCTGTTATACAGTAGACAGATCTTAAACTGCTGACTTGCCAACCTTCCAGGCCTCAAGTTCAGTGTCTTAATCACTAAGGCACCGGAGTCCCCTGGGCAGTGTACAGACAATTAAATAAAAACAACAGCAACATAATACAACAAACAACAAAATAAATACAGTGCCTGATGGCAATAACAAATGCAGAGTCCACCCTTTTTTTGTACTCCAATACCTATACAGATGTTGGGCTGGTCAGCAGGTGTCTTGATATAGGATTAGTGTAGGGAAGGCAGTGATGGGCAGCAACAGGTTCACACCAGTTCACCAGAACCGATAGTAACTTTTCCCGGTGTCCTGGAAAACCAGTAGCGGCTTTTGGGCTGAACCACCTTGGGGGCTTACCTTTTTACCAGCTCCCCCACTGCGCATGCGTGCCAAGCGCTTGGCGTGCATGCATGGCCTTGCTGTCCTCCCAAGTGGGGAGGAGGAAGAGAAGCTGCTAGCCTGAAGCTTTAGCCTGCTCCCCAGGGTAAGTGACTCACCTTTGGGTGTGGGGTGGGTGGGTGTATTTTAATGTGTATTTAATGTGTATTTATTTTTAATGTGCATTTTTATGTATTTTATGTGAATTTAATTTGTGTTTGTATGTCTAATGAGTATTTATTTTAATGTGTATTTTATGTGTTTTATATCTATTTAATTTGTATTTTTATGTGTACTTATTTTTATGGGTTTTTTTTTACATTGGTTCCAACCACATTATTGGCTCTGCCCATGATGTCATGATGTTGGCTCCGCCCAAGACATATTGGTTCCGCCCACAATGTTAGCTCTTCCCACAGTGTGGTAGTAAACATTTTGGCTGCCCACCACTGAGGGGAGGCATCTAGGCACGAGGGTCATCCAGCAACCCGACTCAAGCCAGCACAGACTCCTATAGGGAGGCTGCCCACCCTTCCCATTATCAGCCAGTTCCATCAGTGGCAAGAAGGATGATGCCCTGGCATGGTAGGCTAAGGCTCCAGTCTGGTACCTGCTCACTAAGAAGTAATCCCCATTGGGCTTAATGGGATTTCTCATCAGCAATACAATAGCAAATATACTTATATATTGCCCCAAATGCTTAGTGCACTTGTTGGGTGGTTCACAAGTTAATTAGCATTTTTGCCCCCAACATGCTGGGTATTCATTTACCGACCTCGTAAGGGTGGAAGGATGAGTCAACCTGAAAACCTGTCAGGATTGAACTCACAACATACAGCAGTTTAACCACTGCACCACCAGGCAAGTATTTGTATTTGTAGTTCGACTTCTATGCCGCCCCACTCGCACAGCGACTCTGGGCGGCTTACAGAAGAAACAGTTACAATTACATAGCACATTCCATAGCATAAAAGCAATTACAAATATCACATAGTAAATTACAAATATCACATAGCAGGAATAACATCACAAAATATATCAAAATAGATCCCTATCTCTCTCTCTCCAGTAACAATTGCAATTACAAAATATCAGGACATCCTAAAAAATAAATCAGAGATACTATAATATAAATCATTACAGCATCAGAATTCAATAGGCAACAATATCAAGCAAGAATCAAAAATTCCAAATATCAATTCAGTGTACACAAAAATTACAAAAGCAGAAAACTAAGCAACAAACAAACAAACAAACAAACCAGTTGTAAATGCCGCAACAAGTGACAAACTGCTCCGCCCAGCCACAGGTGTTTCTGGTGGCGGCGGCTGCTCAAAAAAGTACTGCTGCCATAGCGGCTTTTAAGCCCTGGCCAGGGCGGAGCCCCCTGGGACAGGTGGAGAGATTCCCATAGCTGGACGCTGCGGCGGCCTCTCCGCCCAGCCTCAGGTGTTTCTGGCGGCAGTGGCTGCTACAATGAAATGTGCCAAATAATGGCAGTCTTCTCCTTCGGGCGAGATGATGGGGCTCGCAGGGAGGGCGGGAGTGTTGCCTCACCGCCCGCAGCTGGACATCTTCTCCTCTGGGCGAGATGGTGGGCCCGGGGGGAGTGTTGAAAAACATGATTACTCAGCATCTTCTTCCATATAATAATGAAATGGCAGTTTTTCGGTTGGGGCAAAAGGAAATCATTTAGCCCACCCACCTTCAAAAAAATAAGTGAAAACTTAGGGGGGGGGAGGAATGTTATGTGACTTTCGTGGGTTTGGCTTGTGTTTGTGCACACAAATTAATTGTACGCCTTGTTTGCCAAGCCCACTCTTGCCTTTGATGCTTATGGTGGATCTGATATATCTATGCCAAGTCTGGCACAATCTTAATGGATTGCCTGAAAGAAAAGCTATTTGCACCTATATTGTTCTAAAGGTTACAGAGTGCAAAGTACAAATGGTGGATACCTAATTCCTCATTCCTACTAAAAATACAATGTTCCTATTGCTTGTTTCTTTTCAACCAGCATTTTGTCTGTTGTGCAAATTTATTTACAGTACAGATGGTCTGGGGTGGAAAGAACACAACGTTTTGGTGGTTTGGGACCTTGGATCCAAACTTCTGTCTTTTGTTATACTCATGAGTAGTTTGAAAAGATATTTATTTATTTATTGAGAACATTTCTATCCTGCCTCACTGGTAAGCTCCATCAAACATCAAACAGTATAAACAATAAAACAATCACTCAATTAAACAGTAAAAGATAACACACAGGTGTCAGAGCATCATTAAAAACAGCTAGGACAGGTACAAAAAAAAAAATCTCCCCAAAAGCTCACAGCCATCAACACATGCTGACAGCTACAAGCTCCTTGTTTCCTGCCTTGTGCAAAGAGACTTTTGGCTGCAAACAATTAACCTGACAGATCAGTATTTCCCAAAATCTGCCCTATCATATAGCAGGGTGGGGGAAGAGGCTCAAGCACCGTTTTTGAGATGTTGTGAAAGAGCTACAAATTCTTGTTAAAATAATTGGAGTTTTAGCATCAATGATCCCCAAGTGGATTAAATCCCACTTGAATCCATCTTGATGGAGGGCAGCAGCTTCATCCGTCCTGGCCTGCCGCTGAGGTGGACTTTGTGTGCCAAAAGGGCTCAGGACCAGAAAGTAACTTGCAGAACTGGATCAGTGCTACGGGTATTACACTGTGATGCAGAAGGCAAATGGAAGACTACTGCATTATATTGTTCCCAGAACAATCTTTATGGCTTGATGGTAGCCAATTTTTGGAAATGGATGTGGCACTTGAAGAAGAAGAAAAAGCATCAACGATAGGGAGAGATTGTACGGTTTTCTGCTTCGTTATCAGCCTTGTTAGCCAAATTCTCCTAATTGCCTCTGAGTATGATGTACCTGAATCCCAAGAAAGTGGAGTGGGATTGGCTGGCACAATTCATGCAGGAAAATGGTTCGCTTTGGCCTGGTATTCCACAAAATTAAACCCCCACAGCTCTTCCGAAGATCTCATGCTGTTTCCCTGTTTTGACTCATAAACCTGAAAAGCAGTAATGAGAACAAGCTTGCAAATGATACAGAGCTTGAATTATGAACACTTAGAACTATTAGAATGCAAATTAGGAAACAAAAATGGTTTTGATGGAAGCATATGCTCTGGAGCACTCTTCAAAACCAAAATGAAACCAAATGCACAGATTTATCTGTTTGTTACAAGGATTTAAACCCTGCCCTTCAGTCAGACTCCCGCAGCAGCTCACAGTGCAATAAAATGAAGTGATTAATTGTTTTGGAAATAAAGAGGGAGAAGGACCAGCAGCCCTCTGTCCACCTGAATGAACTGGAGCATAGGCCCTGAATGCTTTGAACTGTGATGGGGTTTACAGGAATGTTTTGTGCAAGTGGTAAGATTAAGCATTCACACAGTAACACACAACACAGTTCTCATAACAATGAACACCAGACAGATATAGAGCAGGGGTTCCCAACCTAAGGTCTGTAGGTCGGATCCAGCCCGTGGCACCATTGCATGTGCTCCCCAACCTCCAAGGACAATCGAGAAACAAAATTGCCACCTCTTTGAAGCTGTTGAGACAAAATGGCCACCCCCATTTTGCAGGCAGGGCAAAATGGCCATCAAGCCCTTGAAGCTGACTGAAAGAGTGTGACCCGGCCCCAGTTTGAAAAGGTTGGGAACCCCTGATATAGAGCAACCCTTGCCAAATGCCTTTCCAATCAAATGGATATTACCTGCAACAAGTGATCCTGTTGCTTACAAAACTGTAAGACAAGACATACAGTATACAGTAAAACCCCTCCTTACGGAAAAAAAGTCTATTCCATAGGCTTTTGCTTAAATCAATTTTTTATGTAACTCGATGCAAACCCATAGGAAAAATTATTTTTATGTAACTCGAAGCAAACCCATAGGGAAAAGAATCTTTATGTAACTCGAAGCAAAGCCATAGGAAATCATGTAAATTGAGACATGGTTTCAGCACAAAATCATTATGTAAGTCGAATTTTATATAACTCGAGGCATATGTAAGTCAGGGTTTTACTGTATATGAATTATTTGGTTAATAAGGAAAGCATCCAAGGCTTCAGAAAATGTGTTGCAACTAAAACAGAGTTACTGTATTTGCCCCCCCCCCACTTGACCTTTAAAGCCCAAAATTATTTAATAACTAGTTACCTGAAGGATTGTCTGCCTCCATATATATTTGCTTAAATTTTCTCAGAAACTTTCTCACAAGTATTCCATTGAAGTTCATCAGATTGCATCTTGGAGAATGAAACTGACTTTAGTTTAAAGGGAATGACCGTTCTATACTATTCACCAGCTTTCTTTTTCCATTTCATGTGTTCTTGTTCTTGTTTTTATTTATTTATTTATTTATTTATTTAGATTTATTATCCCGCCCCAATCAGGCGAACCTGACTCTAGGCGGCTTACAGAAATTCATAAATTAAAACCTTAAGGTTCATAAATTACTTAAAAGTCAATTAAAAAAGAATTAAACGCTGAATTTCCAAAAATCTAAAAGATTTAAAAAGGTTAAAAGGTTTAAAAAGATTTTAAAAGTTTAAAAGAGTGAGGGAGGGGTGGCTGTCCCATCATATCAGCCACCCAACATGGGACCCCAAATTCCTGGAGCCCCACACCTGCCCTGCCAGCCAGGTTTTTAGGCCCTTCCGAAAGGACAGGAGCTCTGTCTGTAGACGTAACTCAGTTGGCAGGACGTTCCAAAGGGCTGGGGCAGCCACGGAGAAGGCCCTCCTTCTGGTGCTAGAGAGATGCGCCTCTCTAGCCGATGGAATGATAAGAGAGCCTCTCCGATCCGCCCTGGTGGGACGGACAGATGTCCTTGGGACGATGCGGTCTCTTAAGTATCCTGGCCCACTAGAAGTATCCTGACCAGCTTCTAGAAGGTAGAGAAGAAATTGGTTCCCAGGATGCTAAATTCCACAAATTGGGGGCTGCCTACACTTTCAGTGTATTTATGAAAGGGTGCACATGAATGCAATATGAAAGAGCTTTTGTGTTTTCTGCCTTTCATTTAAACATAAAAGGCTCATTCTGCAATAGAATGTCCACTTGTTGCTGCTAATTATCCGATGTCATTCCATTCCATTCAGTACAAGGCCAAATGTGGAAAAGTTACTTTTTGACTGTAAACCTTTTAAGGCATGTAATTAAGAAAGGTTTCTCTTAAGTCCAGATACAGACAACTAATTCCATTCTTACCTCTGAAGGCATCAATTGCTGCTAAAGCACAAACTCTTATGGGATACCCCAGGTGTCAGGCAGTCCTAAACACATTCTTTCTCCATGGTTTATATCTCTGAAAGTATGTTCCTTTAGTCTCAGTTCTGTTCTGATTGGAGCAAAGCAAAAAGCAAAGCAATCTCACTTATACCTCCTCATAGTCCACTCTCTGGATGGTTCACAAGTTAATTAGCATTTTGCCCCAAACATGTTGGGTAGTCATTTTACTGACCACTGAAGGATGGAAGGCTGAGTCAACCTTGTGTCCCATCAGGATCGAACTCAGATCATGAACAGAGTTCTGGCTGCAGTACAGCGGTTTAACTATTGTGCCACAAAGGCTCTTCAGTGCTGGAGTAGCAAAGGGGGGGGGGAGGGCTTCAATAAATGACAAATTAAACTCATAAGAGATGGAGAAGCAAAAAGGGAAAGGTGATAAACGGTGGATCAGAATCTTAAATGGAATTTTCAAATGACTTGCATGGAGGAGAAAAGAGAATTATAATTATTACAGGACAAAGAAATAGAACAAAAATGGAAAATCAAGAGATATATTCCCATCAGAAATAAAAGAGAAATTTATAACAAGATTAGGGATTCTAAAAATTAATGGGGGATACAGTATGTCATCAGGATACAATAAAGAAAAGATGGAAACAATATACTGAAGAACTATACAGAAGAAATACAGGGATGAATTAATGATTCCTTCAAAGAAGAATCTTTTGATGAAAAAACAATGACTTTAGAAAGGGAAGTGAAAGTTGGTCTTACAGCAATTTGAAAAAATACTCATAGATAGGATGCCAACAGAGATATTTCAGGCAAAAAAATGGGATCTACAAAAGCCTATTAAGAATAAGCCAATAAGTATGGAAAGCAAAACAATGGGTAACCAATTGAAATCATTTGATACATATTCCAGTCCCAAAGAAAGGGCACACCTGTGTTTGTGGTAAATGCACAACTGTTTCACTAATCTCTCATGTTAGCAAGAAGATTTTGCAACAAGATTTTTACTATGTATGGACCAAAAAGTGCCAAAAAACTGAGAAGCAGAGGCACTAGAGACCATATTGTAAATATATGTTACCTTACAGGAGTATATGAAATGGATTGATTTGATAAGGGAAGCCATAGCCATTAGTTTGCTACATCTGAGCAAGGCTGTAAATCAGGAGTTCTCAACCATTTTTACGCCAGAGGCTTGGTCACGATCAGTGGTGGGCTCCAAAAATTTGTACTACCACACTGTGGGCATGGTATGGTGGGCATGTCCAAGGGGGAAAGCCCTGTCTTGCACCTGAATTAGGACTACTGTACTGTATTTCAAAACTTGGATGGGCGAGGCCAGCCAGAATTTCTGCTACAGGTTCTGGTGCGTACCTGCTGATGTCCACCACTGGTCACGCTCCCTCAGACAGCTTTGGGGGCCGGATGGCCATTTTGCCTTTCCTCCACCACATAGCACTTCCTGGTGTGGTGGAGGCGGTGGGGGGGGGCACATGAAATGGTACTGCAGGCCACATTCAGCCCACGGACCACAGGCTGAGAATCCTTGCTGTAAATGATAAGAGGCTATTAAGGTCAAAAACATGGCAGGGACATAACACCAAAGGCAAGGATTAATAGCAGGCCATGTAAATAGATTGGCTGTCACCCAAGGAAGTTGCTGTTAGCTCTCTTAGTACTTTTCTATCATCTTTTCCAGTACAAGGGGAAGATGGAGCAACGTCTCTTATAAAATCTTTGGCATATAGGATTTGCCACAATCAGGTCTAACTTGATCCTGCTAACAATGGGAATTTGTCCTCCACTGCCCACCCCTTATGTTTTTCTTGGTTGGCATCCAGTTGCCATGCCACTGTAGCCAACAGTTTCTGACCTGAAATATGATAGGGGAGAAACAAGTGTGTGAGACAGAATGGCTGAAACAGGGTACCATCCATGAAGTTATTTTTTTAAAAAAAAAAACCACAATAGACTTTTCATGTACATTGAGAGAGATGAAACGAGCAGGAAACTAACTGCCTATGTTCTTTGGCAGGGAGCCACCTCCTGTCATATAAGATGTGTGGTGCATAGTTTATTGTCTTGGCAATTCATTGTTGTACTTCTCCTTTGTTTTCTCTTCTGTGTCAGTCCTTTACTTCTTTTCTGGAAGGGGAAAATATGTGCATGCTTCAGTTAAGATCATTCAGATCTCCAATTGTCAGAGCACAGTGCAGATAGTCAAATGAATATGGTTTCTACCAAAACGAGTGCATGTCAAAGTCCACCACCCCAGCTGCCCTGGGCATTTTGTAGTTTTAACTTTTTTCATTTCAGCTCTCCTTGTCTTTGAAGGAGGAAGCATAGCAGACACTTGGCAGAAAACAGAGGCTTCTGCAGAAAGGTTAAATAGCTATGTACAGCAAAGCCCAAAGGGCAGCTGAGCACTGCCTTTGTTGTTCTATTTTCCCCAGCAAAACTGTGACCTGTCTTGTTGTCTTGGCTGCCAGAAGTAGTAGTCATCAAAAGGCTACTTAGCAGCTGTGTAGAAAAATGACTGCTAGGTTTCAACACAAGTTAGCTTCACCATCTTGTCTAAACTACAAAAATCAAGAAAAAGGCCTTAAGACTTAGATGAAACTTGCAGAGGATTCTTCATGAAAGGCTTATAGGTGTGTCAGTCATGACACTTTGTTCCATTACCTCCTCCTTAAAAGATTTGTTGTTAAAGGAGAGAGAAGGGGGAAAGGCTGGAAAAGTGAAGGTAGATGCAAGGAGGAATCTCTGTAGGAATTCCTGTAAAAGTATCTGAGTACGTCCAGATAGGGTAAAATAACTCATTAACTGGAGCTCTCAGGGGTTGACCAAAGTTACAGCCTTCACATTCCCCCCCCCCTTTATTTTTACATATATTTTTTGCATCCTTTTCTGGAATTCTGGAATGAGGCTGCTTTTCTTTTTTTGAATTAGATAAATGGTACACTCCCAAGCAGTGGTGGGTTCAAAAATTTTTTTACTACCACACTGTGGGTGTGTTATGGTGGGCGTGGCCAGGGGAAAAGCCCTGCATTGCACCCGAATTAGGACTACTTTATTTCAAAACTTGGGTGGGCCACCCAGAATTTCTGCTACCGGTTCTGGTGAACTGGTGCGAACGTGCTGATGCCTACACTGATCTGGACCCTTGGCACATGAAAATGAACATCTAAAGTCTGAACTGTAGAATCACTCATGTGATCATTAGTGAGGGGTAATATTGATGTACAGTCAAACCTCACATAAAGAGCACCTCGCTTAAAGAGTAACTCGCTTAAAGAGCAGAATTTTCTCTGAATGTTCGCTTCGCTTAACAAATAAAACCAACCAAAAACTTGCTTTACAAATAAATTGGGTTTTGCAATCCCCCCCCCTCAATTGGCCATTTACAATGCTGTTTCGCTTAAAGAGCAAACTCACTTAAAGAGCAATCCTGTGGAACACATAATGCTCTTTAAGCGAGGTACAACTGTACTAAAGATTGGATTTTTTTTTTAGCAACCAACATTCCCAAGTGCTATCTTGAGGCAAAAGGATTGCAAAATAAAAACTTCACATGGAAACAGATTATTTAACTGCCCAACATTTGTTAGAGAGGGGGTGTTATGTCTGTACCCCTACATTAAAACTGCATTTTAATAATGATATACAATGCTGACTTATGGGGGAACCCTAATGACATAAACTGAAGGTCGTTATTCAGTTTACTGATTTAGCTCTTTTTTGATGTTTACCTCCAAATAAGTGGTTATAGTGTTACAGCCTAAAACCTTCTGGATAAATATACACACTGTTTTAAAAACAGAAACAAATAGTTACATGGATGTTGGCAAGAAGATAAAATGTATAGATGAGGTTTTCAAAATGTAACCAAACTGAAAAAAACATTCAAGAATGAAACCAAAATCACAGTGAGACATTTGTACCACACCTGTCAAAACTATGTATCCTCGTGGAAATTTTTTTTAAAATGGCTCCTAGAAGTACACAATATTTTCTGCAGTAAGGCACATAAGTACAGTACTATTGAATAGTCTGGATCTAAAACTACAAAGTCTAAAATGACATGCGACAATGAAAGTTGATCTTTCAAGGATTTATTTTAACAATTATTTTTTTATTAATACTACCAAGAATAACAACTATTTTGGTTGTTGTTCAGTCGCACAGTCGATTCCGACCCTTTGCGACCCCATGGACCACTGTCCGCCAGGCACTTCTGTCCTCCACCATCCTCCTCAACTCACTCAGCTCTGTGCCCATTGTGTCTACAATACATTACAATAAACAATAAAACAACAGAAACACAACTACTGCAATATACAATTACTGTGTGCTCCTTTCACCCAGCAGGACGGAATGTATGGCTTTTTACTTTGTTTAATATACAGTCTCTTTAATTTATAATTTATCCTTCTTTCCAAAATGATTTCAAGGATTTTTAAGTTACTTTGAAGCAGGGGCTGAATACCTGTAACTTCCCAGGGCTGAACCAATATAACTCCCTGCTTCCCTGTTCATTGGCCATGCTGGATCAGGCTGATGGGAGTAAAATCCCTTACAGAATGCAAGTCATTTCCCTATCCACCGACTGGAAAGAGGGATTAATCAGGGGAACTCTAAATACTGAACAGCTTGAGACTAAAACCATCCGTCCCTAAACGCTGTAACATTGCCAAACAGTAGCTGAAAGAAGTTTGGTCAGCTTCATTTCAATTGCCCAGAGCTGTCAAACTGTTGAGTACAAATGCCACTGTATATGTTATTTTCCCTTCAGTGAAATTAGTAGGGAAAGTGTTTTGCAGAAATGAATATCTGAACTCAAGAGAAACAGAGTGAGCCAGTGGAGAAATCATTGGTTGATTGGTCCTTGCCATTCCTAGATTGGCTGGTTTAAAAGCAGAACGTTTATACTACAGGACTGCAGTGGCTCAAGTCGCTAAGACACTGACTGGGAGGCAGAAGGTCAGCAGTTTGATTCCCGAGTACTGCATGAGCTCCCATCTTTGTCCCAGCTCCTGCCAACCTAGCAGTTCGAAAGCAAGAAATTGCAAGTAGATAAATAGGGGCCACTTCGGTGGGAAGGTAACAGTGTTCTGTGCGCTCTGGTGTCTAGTCATGCCTGCCACATGACCATGGAAACGTCTGCAGAAGCAGACAGCGCTGGCTCTTTGGCTTTGAAACAGAGATGAGCACTGACCCCTAGAGTCAGATACGACTGGCTTTCGAGCAAGGGAAACCTTTACTATGTATGTTTATGTAAAGAGAATTGCCACTACGTTCAATGGGAGGAGAACATTCCTGAACACATTTAATGATAATGTGTAGGGCTCAACGGTGTGATTCAGTAGGCTCGCCCCAGTTTGCCAGAACCGGTAGCAGAAATTCTGGCTGCCCCCAACCATCCAAGCTTTGAAATGAAGTAGTCCTAATTTGGGTGAAATGCAGGGCTTTCCCCCCTGGCCACGCCCATCATACCATGCCCACAGAGTAGGTAGTAAATTTTTTTGAATCCCACCACTGGTAGGGCTTTAACATAAACATTCATAGGGTTATAATTCTGATAATGAAATTTCTACTTTTTAGCTTAAACATCTCTAGGGTAAGTATACTTGCTGCAGATTAGCAGGAAACAGATGCAACTCTTCTTGTAACACATGCCCAGGTTGTGGCACTTTTTTCTCTTTTTAATCCAGTATGGGTGGGTGCGCACACCATCATAGTAAGCGTGTCAGGGACTCAGTGTGGGGGTCATGTGATGGGAATGGAATGCCCCACAAATACCCCTTTATTATTTTTAACAATATGTTTATGCACACCTTGGACGTTAAAAAAAAGGAAACACACATCCACACGTGCAAACAGAAACTCAAGGCGAGGGGCAGAATGCAAAGACCTAGTAGCAATCTAAAGAGTGAGGAGGCAGTGAAAGGGGGGCAAGAAAGAGACAGGCAGACAAATGGCAGGAAAGAGGAGTGCAGTCCTGTACCACCCAAAACTTTGACATATCTCTGAAAAGTGAAGCAGAAGAGAATCAGATTGGGGGCCTTTTTTTTTTTTTTTTTTTTTTTTGCTGCAGTAGGACTTGGCAGTGTGTGTTGTAAGCCAAGTCACTGCAGACTTGACCCAGATTTTCTGAAGAGTGCAGTTTTGGCTGTTGAAATACAGTTTTATATGGGTTGTATTCAACTCAGAACTATGTTGCACATAAAATGAGATATTAACAGGTACTGTGAGACAGCACATTTTCAGTTGTACAATTTTAGACACAGAATCCGTAACATAGATTGGGAGATAAGTTCCCTAACCTTTTCTCCGGTTCCTATCTGGATCAAGGCCCCTGAGTTTATTCTAAAGCAGGGGTTCCCAACTTACAGCCTACCCATGATGCCATTCCATCCAGCCTGTCGCCACCTCCACCGCATCTGGAAGTGGAAGCAGGTGCATTTACATGAGCCGTACAATGCACCCATGCATACACAAACATGCCTGTGGCTGTCATAACCGTGAAAGTGGGCACATTTATGACAGCCATGAGTGCACTCGATTCCACTTGCGGGGGCATGGTCTGGCCTACTTAGCTGTCCGGCAGCATGGTGTAAAAAGGTTGGCCACCCCTGTTCTAAAGCAAGAAAGAAGAGGACAGGCTGATAATGACATCTTCAAATTATTATCTCTTTTGCCCTTTTAATTAAATCCAAATATATTGCTTTAGTTGTTTTTGTTTCCACTTTATACCACCCCATAGTGCTAAGCACTCTCTTGGTTGTTCACAAGTTTCCCCCAACACGCCGAGTACTCATTTTACTGACCTCAGACAGATGGAAGGCTGAGTCAATCTTGTGTTGGCTGGGATGGAACTGGAATTGTGAGCAGAGTTTTCACTGCAATATGGCAACTTAATCATTGCACCATGGTAACATACCATATGTTTGCTCATAATCGCAGCATAAGTAAGAGCAGTTTTTCTGTTAGGGTAAAACTAAAACGCTATGTCTTAATTCTTCTTCAAATAAGCACAGGACTGTGTCTGCTTCAAACTGGCAGTGCTACCCAAACTGAAAGGTATGTTGGGTAGAGTGGGTTTGGAGTGGGTTTGGAGTGGACAACTGAACTCAGCCAGCAGAAGAGTCAAATAAGAGGCGGAGAAGGGCAAGACTTCGGCAGAAGCTGAATCAAGCCAGATCTAAACCTCTATGAGTCCAGATATTCCAATGATTGATTGACTGAGCAGATGGGTTTGGAATTGGGACAGTCTCAGCTGGTTTAGTATCAACTCAGCCAACCCTCAGCCATCTTGGCTGCCTAGGATTGTGCCCTCAATCAGGTTGAGCTCCTTATAGTCACAGAATGATAGCAGTGCCATGAGTTATAGCTGAAACCTATTCACTAAAATAATATTGCTGTATTTGTCTTTCATTGTCCTTCTGACTTCTGCCACAAAAGAGCATAGAAAGCTTCCAATTTCTGTCCTGAAGATCAGACTAAGGCTCATGCCACAATAATCTCTTTGTTTTGACTGTTTTGATATCTTCCTTATGTAACAAAGAATTGTGTCCATGCACTGTCTCAGCCAGAACCAGCTAGAACTTTCAGCGTGCTTTTTTAGAAAGCATGTAAATACTCTTGCTATTTTCAGTCCTGGTCAGCATTTCTGTGTGTTCCTTATCTTGTAACACGGAAACATTCCAGGCACAGCTATTATGCATGTCTTACTTTTGAGGAGTAACAATTTTCAGGGTCAGAACTACAAGGCTTAGCTTCATCTGGATGACAATCTAAATACAGTTGTACCTCGCTTAAAGAGCATAATGCGTTCCACAGGATTGCTCTTTAAGCAAGTTTGCTCTTTAAGCAAAACACCATTGTAAATGACCAATTGTGGGGGCATTGCAAACCCCAATTTATTTGTTAAGCGAGTTTTTGGCTGGTTTTATTTGTTAAGCAAAGCGAACATTCAGAGAAAATTCTGCTCTTTAAACGAGTTACTCTTTAGGCAAGGCAGTCTTTATGTGAGGTTTGACTGTACAGTAATACTCCCCATAACGTGTGCACCGCACAATGTTAAAACTGCACAACGTCAAGAAATCTGGAGAAAATTTTGCTCTGCACAATGTTATGTTAACATTGTGCAATACACCACATTTTTCCCAGATTGTTTTGCATCTGGGTGTTTGAAAAGCTGAGCTGGCTCCATGTGGCAGGTGACAACCTGCCATTCAGCTGAGGATGCCTGCCTCCCCTCTCCTGGTGCCTGCTGGTAAAGTAAAAAAAAAAATCCCCTGTTGAAGCTTGGTTCCATGATCCTTAAAATTGTATGATTTTTAACGTTGTGCAATACATCCCATAAGGTTTAACATTGTACGATACATGTATCACACAATGTTAAAAACCGTACACCGTTAAGGATCATGGAATCAAACTTTAACATTACACAGGGTATTACTGTAATGTACTGTGCCTGTATAACAGGACCACTGGCCACTCTCCAGAAAATGAATGGGAAACAGCAGAACCACAACAGGTAGTTGTAAGTACAAGCGGCAGACCAGTGCTGATAAAAGAACTACCATGAGCAGCAGCTGCAGGAAACATCATAATCTTCAATCCCCCAGAATGCTTGTGGCTTTTTTTTTTGTCAGGCCTAGAGGAGGTGTGAGGAAATGAAAATGATGGAAGCTACAGCTAGCTTACCCACTGTTTCTCTTATCTATAAGAACAGTTGTGTGCCATCTAGTTGATTCTGCCTTATTTTGACCTTGCTCAGGACTTTTGGGTATAAGCTACTCAGAAGTGGTTTACCAGTCACTTCTTCTGGAGGGTCTCTGGCATCATATAGGTCACAAAAGGCTGCACATAGTGGCTTTTCTTCCAGAAGGAACAGCTAGGAATCAAATTTCCAGACCCTCCTTCCAGGACCAGATGATCCAACACAATTAACTGTCCAGCCAGTCTTCTCTTGCTTATGCTGCATATTAAAATATTTTTGCAAGAAAAAAAATCAGCCCCAATGCTCTTTAAAATGGCTTCCATTGGGTCAGACATCACCTTACAACAGAACATAACAATATTCGTACTGCAAATATATACAATCTAACATCCCATTGTTCTTGTATACAGCAGTACTGGAGCAATGTTAATTTGTGGATTCAATCCTTTGAAAATTGGAACGATCACTGCAACACGTTTCCCTTTGTGAAGGAATCATGTCTATACTTATTTCCAAGAAATTATAAAGCTTGCAGTGGCTTAGTTAAAACACTGACCTTGAAGACTGGAAAATCCACAGGTCAGCAGTTTGAGTGCCATGTGCTGGAGTGAACTCCCATCATCTGTTCCAGCTCCTGTTCCAGCTACTCCCATCATCTGTTCCAGCTCCCATCATCTGTTCCAGCTCCTAGCAGTATGAAAGCAAAAAATTTGCAAGTAGATAAATAGGCACCACTTTGGCAGGAAAGGTAACAACATTCCATGCATTTTGGCATCTAGTTATGTCTTCTACATGACTATGGAAATGTCTGCCAGATGCAGACGGTGATGGCTCTTTGGCTGTAAACGAAGATGAGCACCATTCCCTAGAGTCAGACACAACTAGCCTTTGAGTAAGGAAAACCTCTACCTTTAACTTATTTAGAAAAGTTTGATGAGGTTTATTGTTATAATAGAACTATTTACATCTGGTTAATTAGAATAATGGCTTTGGGGCAGCATGAGCAAGAGACAAGCTATAGCCTATATCCAGCCTGTAAGCCAGTTTTTATGCCTCCAAGAATACCTTGGAGTCGTTATTCAGCAAGGAGTCAGCACATTGGTAGACATATCCACGTAGGACATTCTGCACATGCAAATGGGCTTGAGAAATCAAGTCCATTTGCATGCATTTTTAAAACCATTTGAATATCACATCACACACTAGCTAGGCAGACCACGATGTGTGCCCTCTGCTTTCACTTTGCCCAAAGGATCCAACGGAGGACACTTTGATGAGTTTTAATCCAAGCCTAACATCGTTGACAAGAGATGGGCAACACACTGCCTAGTTAGACTGCTCAAGCCCCCTGGCCCTGACAAGGCTCTCTCACCTAGCAGGGGATGCCTCCAAGAATGACTAAAAAAACAAACAAAACAAAACCACAGCATTAGTATTGGGGAACTTCCCCACAGAAGAATCAAGACAGGGGAGTTATGCACTTCTGGTTCATAGAAATAAATCAAGGTACTGTATATGGTATATATGAAGTTAGCTTGTTTTTCCCCAACTGTAGTTAAGAACTTTCACAGTCTGCTTAAAGGTAAAGGTTTCCCTTGCTCGAAAGCCAGTTGTAAGGCCAGCACTGTCTGCTTCTGCAGATGTTTCCATGGTCATGTGGCAGGCATGACTAGACACCGGAGCGCATGGAACACTGTTACCTTCCCACCAAAGTGGTCCCTATTTATCTACTTGCAATTTCTTGCTTTCGAACTGCTAGGTTGGCAGGAGTAACAGATGATTTAGTTAGAAGCGAGGAAAGGAGAAAGGGAAAAGGGAACTACAGTACTTGACTGAAGCATTTGTTCAGGGAACTTTGAGTAAAGTAGTGCTCAAATGAGGCTAGCATTGAAAGGAGACTAGCATCCTGCCTTTGGGGGGGGGGGGATTGATGGTGGAAAACTTAATCTCACTGCAAGGAGGGGAAATGTTTTTGTTGTGATTTCCTCTGGGAGAGAAGAAGTAACAGTGAACATATACCCATGAAAGATCGTTCCAATAAAAACTGCTTCCCACACACTTGCTATTAGTTTTCTTAACATCCATTTTTAGCATCATGTCTCATTTGCCCTTCATTCTTCACTTGTGCTATAGTTATTGTCTCCTGAGAACCTATCCCCCCACCCCCACTGATATGCATCTTAAATAACATTAGATCTTTAGAGGAGGGGTGCTGTGAAGTCTGCTGGAGACCCTCAGCTTTAATTCATTAAAAATGTCAGAAAAGTGAGTACACAAGATATTGACAAAACTGCATAATTTTGAGAGATCTTAAACCCTGCTTTTGTTTCCTTCTAGCCTTGATTCACCTTTTTTTTCCCCCTTGTCATCTTTTAACCAAAACCTTATCTTTGAAAGAAATCCAGGTGCTGCATTAGTGAAAAAAGGGACAAAAGTCTGTGGATGGTTTATATTTATTGACATTCTAACAAATAATGTACTTAACTTGAATGTCTTTGGGAGTGCAGTTTGGATGCTTTTTGTAAAGTTAGAAATAAATACAGAGGAACTGCTGAAACTCTAGAACAGGGGTAATCAATCTTGGCTCTCCAGGTGTTTTTGAACTTCAATTACCAGAAGCTCAAGTCAGCACATCTGGTGATCAGGACTTCTGAGAACTGAAGTCTATGAACATCAGGAGAGCGAAGTTTGAGGACTCCTGCTCTAGATTTTCAGCAGAGTATATGCTCTAGACTAGAGTATATGCCGAGTATATGCTCTAGACAGAGTATATGCCGAGGACTCCACCGGGCGGCCGAACACCTGTCACCCAGCTGGCCTCAGGCCCCATCCTCCTGGGGCGGGGGTGAAGAGCTGCGGACTCAGCCGGGCGGCCAAACACCCGCTGCCCAGCTGTCATCGGGCCCCACCCTCCTGGGGCCGGGGTGAAAAAACAACGGACTTCATGGGGAAGAGTTCCCCGCCCAGTATCTGTTCAAAGGGAAATGACTGTAACACGTCCGTCGCAGACATTGAGCCCCGGGCTCCATCGTGAACATTGAGGCCCGGGCTCCATTGTGGATGTTGAGCCCCAACCTCCATCGTGAACATTGAAGCCAGGGCTCCATTGGGGACATTGAGCCTTGGGCTCCAGCATGAACATTGAGGCCAGGGCTCTATTGGGGATGTTGAGCCCTGGGCTCCATCATGAACATTGAGGCCGGGGCTCCATTGGGGATGTTGAGCCCCGGGCTCCATCAGGGACATTATGGGATTGTCTGTTTTTGGGTTTTGTTACTTGATTTTTTATAGTATTTTCTTGATTGTATTGTTTATATTATGTCGTATTTATATTGAAATTGTAGCACTGTTAGCCACTCTGAGTCACTTCGGCGAGGAGAGAGGCATATAAATCTAATAAATAAATAAATAAATGTTGTCGGCTGCAACCGACGGGCACCAGGAGGCCTGATCTTGGAGGCCGGCTGGCTCTGGGCCATCTTCACCCTCCATGGCAAGCAGGAAAAATGCCACTGGCATCAGGGGCATGCTGACTAAGCTAAAAGGGTGCTGGACAGGGAGTGATAAGGGCATCTAACCCTAACAAAATATATACATCCCCATTCACCTTCTAATTTCAACTCCCCTCTGGGGATTCGAACCAACAACCTCCTGCTTACAAGGCAAAATTGAAACCATTAAACCTTGGCAGCTCTGCTGTCAATAGAGCTGCTTTTGTAATCTTATCTTTGGCAGCACAGGAGGAGGAAGGCAGGCAGAGGAACATGGAGCCCCACTCCTTTGCCTGATCGTGTTGTGGGCATTGCAGCTTGGGTCGGCTCTTTGGATTGGCACCCAAGGGGGCACCATGGTACTGGGGACCTGGGGGTGCCCTGAGCTGAGTCCCGGTTGCCCAATGGGCCAGCCCACCACTGACTGGCGTGAATTTGTTTAAATTTGTTTAATCCCAGCTTGCCATGAAGTGACCCACACACTCTGATCACAGGGCCATCTCCTCCGTCACATATGAAACGATACATGCAGGATTTAACACCGGGACTGCAATGGACTGCTGCATCCTTTATTCAGTGTTATGATAGCCACTACTTGTGCTTTTTGACACATTCTGAAATCAGTCAGTAATGAGAACAAGGACCACAGGATTGATTGTTATAGAATCTCTTTCTATACAGATATCTATATAGGAGTAATGTATATGTAGTCATGCATTGAAGAGTCTTGTAATGTGGTAAAGAGTGCTGCATCTTATGTTCAAGAAATAACTGAAGGAAATTTCATTGCAGAATTTGAAGCCTGCCTCTAATCAAAGCAGTCTTCTACAAACAGATAGACAAGTATGAACCCATCAGGTTAGTTACTTTAGCCTGAAGAGAAGGTTGTTTGAGAAAGAACTTTTTTGCTGTGCTGGCTTATGTGCATCAATTATGTTTCAATGACACTTTAAAGATTAACACATCTATTGTGCCATAAGCTTTTATGGCATATGAACCTACCTTTCATATGTTTCGTTGTAAGTATCTGCAATACTCAAATACTTTAGAATTTTTTTTTAGCTTGTAATGTAAGGTATCCAAAGATAAGAGTCGCTTTAGCTTTTTCTCCAACAGATTTAACATAACTGCCTCTCTAGAAATTGTTTAAATGGTATAAACTCTATATTTATTCAGAAGAAATATACAGTTTAAACTCCATATTTATTCAGAAGTAAATTTCAAAATTAAGGATGCTTGCATCTCAGAGCCCTATTCAAAAGGATTGATTATCTCCACAAAATCCTCTGAATGCTATCCAGGCTTGAACTGAATGAGAAACTATGTTGAATTAATTATGGGCTCTGGGAGAGTGAGAAAGATACCTATTAGCCATGTTAAGATAGCAAATATGAGTCCAAGATAGGAATAAACAAACAAACAAATATGCTGTTGCTATCTGCAAATCAAAGAAGCATGAAATTTCTGTGTGGGGGGGAGAGAAACTTGGCTGAAGCTTATAATCAAGGAGCAGCATTGAATATTGCTTTATTATAGAATGAAAATGACTCATAGTAGCCTATTTTAAATTATTTTCTTTACAAGAATGGGACAAGAGGAGGAAGGATGGCAAGGACCAGATCTTATTCATTCTCTGGAAGACAGCTATTGCTTTTCCAAGGCGGCATTTGACATTTACCTTGGCATCTCCATTTTGAGTGTTCACACTGCCCAAGTAAGTACCGTAAACCTCTCCACTTTCTCTAGCTGCTGTGACCCAAGAGTTGAATTCACATGCATGACCTTTGATTTCTCAGTGTTTCTCCTAAGGCCAATTTTCCTTGCTTCTCTATCCAGGGCAGTTGTCACCTGTTGTAGTTTCAGCCCATCTTCCTCCAGCAAAGTAATGTCGTTAGCAAAATCTAGCTCACCAAGGCAATTGGGGTCAGACGAAGGGATGCCTGTCTCGTTACATGGGTCACGAAGAAGAGGAATGAAGATAGAACATAGCCCTTGCCTAACTCCAGTAGTAATCTCCAAGAAGTTTGTATGATCATTCCCAGTCTTAACACAGCAGCTTGATTGTAGGTACACTAGTACCCCGGATAATGATGAGACTTGATTCCACAAGTCTCGTCGTTATCCGGTTTTTAACGTTGTGCGATACATTGATCACACAACATTAAAAAAAGCCCTGTTTCCCTGGAGGCTGCAGCAAGCCAGAACGTCGGGATTTGAATCCTGACGTTTTGGCTTGCTGCACTTGCTGAGGACGTCAGGGAAGCCCAGAAATAGCTTGGATTGGGTCTTCCTACCTCCCTGGACCCGGCAGGGGGGGGTCAGGGACCCCAAAATTGGTACCAGGGAGGTGGGAGGACCCGATCCAAGCTGTTTCTGGGCTTCCCCGACGTCCTCAGCAAGTGCAGCAAGCCAAAACGTCAGGCTCTAGGGAAGTCGGGAGACCCGATGCACGCTAATTTTGAAGTTCCCCCACCCTCCTTGAGGCTGCAACAAACCAAAACGTCAGGATTCGAATCCTGATGTTTTTGGCTTGTTACAGCCTCAAGGAGGGTGGGGGAACTTTGGAAACAGCTTGAATTGGGTCTTCCCACCTCCCTGGACCCGGCAGGGGGGTGAGGGACCCCAAAATTGGTAAAAAAAATGGAATATTTTTTTACCAATTTTGGGGTCCCTGACCCCCCTGCCGGGTTCAGGGAAGTGGGAAGACCCGATCTAAGCTGTTTCTGGGCTTTCCCAACGTCCTCAGCAAGTGCAGCAAGCCAAAACATCAGGGTTCGAACTCTGACATTTTGGCTTGCTCCACTGGCTGGGGACGTCAGGGAAGCCCAGTAACAGCTGTAGATCGGGTCCCCTGCCTGCTCCAGAGAGATCAGAGGACCCAATCTACAGCTGAAGGGGGGCTGGGGAAGCTGACGGGGACTCCCCGTCGGCTTCCCTAGCCACCTGTCCTTGCCTGCAGCTGTGGGGTGGCTGGGGAAGCCGACAGGGGAGCCCCCCCTCAGCTTTCCAGCCACCCCACCCCTGCCTCTGTAGCTGCAGGGTGGCTGGGAGAACCCCGTTCAGCTTTCCAGCCACCCTGCTGCTAAGAACGACTGTATCAGATAACGCTAAAAAGAACGTTATCCGGTGCAAATCTTGCCCCCCAAATTTGTTGTCATTATGCGGTTTTAGCGTTATCCAATGCAATCATTATCCGGGGTATTACTGTATAAGTCTTTTAAAATGGTAATGAAAATTGCTGGTATGCCATATAGCTGCAGGATGATGATGATGGTGGTGGTGGTGGTGGTGGTGGTGGTGGTGGTGGTTGTTAAAGGATCTGCCAGAGAGACTGTTGGTGGACACACTCAAATTCTTTCTTGAAATCAATGAAATTAATGGCTAGCAGATGCCAGTACAGTAAAACCTTGCATAAAGAGCGCCTCGATTAAAGAGTAACTCACTTAAAGAGCAGAATTTTCCCTGAATGGTCGCCTTGTTTGACAACTAAAACCAACCAAAAACTCGCTTAACAACTAAATCAGGGTTCGGAATCGGCCCCCACCAGAAGTCACAATAGGTTACTTACAATGATGTTTCGCTTAACAAGCAAACTCGCTTAAAGAGCAATCCCGTGGAACGCATTATGCTCTTTAAGCGAGGTACCGCTGTACAGTGTTCTATAATGTTTCATAAGGTAAAGATGTGTTCACTGCAGGACCTTTCACTGCGTAATTTAGAGTAAAACCTTGGGTTCCAACAGTCTCCGTCATAACGCAAAAAAAAATGTACCCCAAAACATCCATAGGGATGCACTGAGAATGTAAAAAATGGTCACGAATTGATTGTCGAAACCCGAAACAATTCCATTAAAAATTTGTAACCTGGGATGGCATTTCCATAGGATTTGCCATCGTAAACCGCAGCAAATGTAACCTGAAGCAGTTGTAACCTGAGGTTTTACTGTAGCTTGGTCCTGTCTTAGTTGTTGGTTTAGGGCACTTTGCAGCTGCCTAAGAAGGACTACACAAAAAGCATTTGCAGGCACTGAGAGGAAGGTAATGCCCTACCTGTTGGTACATTCAGAGATGCTACCTTTCTTAGGGACTTTGAAAAGTGCCCCTTTCTGCCAGTCTTCTGGTACTACACCATTTTGCTAACATCTATTGAATAGCTTTGTCAACTCCTTCACCAAAACCTGACCACTGTGTTTCAAAATCACTGTGGGTGTCATAGTCTGTAGAAAGTGTATAATATCCAAGAGTGATACAACGTCCCTACACTTTTCCACTGGCCATGTTGGCTGAGGGATCCTGGGAGGCCAGAAGAAGTAAATTTCCCAAGTTCTACATTTTAAAAGTAATAACTGGCTTATTGCTCCTCTGCACTTGATTGCACTTGACTGATTTCAGAAGGGAAAATATATCTGAAAATGCAATTTGTCTATTTATTTTCTAGGGATTTTTTTTCCTCCTCCCACTGAGAGGCAGCTGAAGAAACACATTCTCACAGAATTCTTTGAATATGTCCTGAGAGACATTTGCTTTTTACACTCAGTATATAGAAAGCAATAGAAAGTGATTTGGGAGCTGGAAGGTGGTACTAATATGAAAGCGAAGTGATACTTGCCTCTCTTTAGATAGCACATGAAGATTCTCTTGAGAACATTAGCAAAATATGTTTTTGTTAATGAAAAACAAAAGGAGCCTTCATCTATAGATAATGGAAGGTGTAGAGAACACACAGGTTAGGAAGCAAAACAAAAACTTTGGTGTGTTTCTTCAACAGCAAATGAATGTCAACAGGGACAAACAGGAATTGGCTTACTATATAAAACCAAGAAAGAATTTGATGCTTTGATCACAGTTCTGGGAGAAATGGGGAACCTTTGTCATTATTTAAAAACAAAATTGGAACTGTGACTAGCATCCATTTGGCAAGCTGTATTTCTGTAAAAGAAATTGCATAACTTATAGTGGCAAATTGCAATTAATTGAGATGCTGATTGCATTCCAGCACACACAAGAATGGAATCAGCATCTTGTTAATTAGCAACAATTTGTCAGGATTTACACAATTTCATATTGATTGAGTGTAAATTGCCCACTGTATTCTAGCTACGAAAACAGAATAAAATACTCACCCAGTGCACTGTTTTCCTTGGTATATAAATCTTCCAATAGGTGTATGTACGCATACGTTCACATCACTGATTTCTGTACCTAACGTTATAATGTTAATTTAGTCTCACTTTTGAATGGATTTTATGATGCAAGTACAGTAATACCTCATATAACATTAGTATCGAATAACACGAAAATCGCATAACATCAAGGAATCTGGGGGGAAGAATTGCATCAGATAACATTAAGATCCTATGGGATGCTTCAGATAACAACCGCGAAAGCCTGTGTGGTTACAATGTATCTCTATGGATCCCATAGAGGATCAGATAACACGAAAAATCATATAACACGAAGACTTGTGGAACCAGGTTTTAGTGTTATATGAGGTTTTACTGTATATTAATCAAGAAGCAAAGGGGCAGCATCAATTGTGCAACTGAAGAACAACAAAACATGAAAAAAAGAACAGCAAAAAGAACACTTGACTTCAGATACAACTCAGTTCAGTGTCAACTAATGAATCAATGATATGAAGATACTGTATTGCCTAAACAATAATACCTAGATAATAATTCAGGCATCCCCTGAGTGGAGTTTCTTCCATAAAAATCCTTTCAACCCAGAATAATTTCTGCCACAAAATTATTATTATACCTAAACAATATAGTACAGTGGTAGTAAAATTTTATAAAATTGTACGAAAGAGAGGCTATCTAAAAGATTGCATTTTAAATTTAGCAAAATACAAGGAGAAAGTGAATTTTCAATCAAGTACTGTACTGCTTTTTTTCAGTCTACTACGAAATTAACAAATGACGAGTCTGAGAAAAAGAAAGGAAGTTCACATCTAACCATCTACAGTACTAGCGAGCTGCAGATTGGCAAAGCTGTAATACAAGGATGAAATTATTATAAACTACTGTATTGTAAATTACCCGTTTTACAACAAGGAACAGATGCTTCATCTTTCAGGTCAAATCAATATAATTTTTAGCACAATCGCTTTAGCTGATTTTTATATGTTAGCATTCTACATTCTGTGTTGTATTTGTATGTCATCAGAGTAGAGAACAGGTAGATGAGGCTAAATGTAGAGGAGGTCACTGAAACTCCTTTGCTATCATAGACTTTGAGGGTATCAATTAGTGAAGCTCTGTCTGAGACTTCTAGTACAGTATCAGTATTCTGCCTTTTCTTCAATGTACTTAATGACATAATTCTTTATGTAAAGATGGGAGCTATATTGCTTTGGTCCACATTTTCATTTTTATTGCCTTAGTTCGCATATTAATTTTAATTTCAGTACTGTGAAAAGTACTTAATTTGTACTTTCAAACTGGAACACAAGTATTTTTTGAACATTCACATTTCTCTGAATGGTGCAGTAGAGTTTCAAAAAAAAAAAAACCCACACAAACCTACAAAAACACATGCAAAATTTGCATTTTAAAGGAAATAATATATTTATTTAGATGTATATACCTTTCCAACTAGTAACAAGGCACTACACACTGGGCACTGTACATAATTAAAAACACACAACTCAAATAATTCCAGCATACTCAATAGGTCAATATGGGAACAGCCCAAAAAGAAAAAAGAAGTACTGTATAGAGATGGAGTCAGTGGTGGGAAGCAAAAAATTTCACTACCACACTGTGGATGGAGCCTATCTTGTGGGCAGAGCCTATATCATGGGTGGAGCCTATGTCATAGGCGGAGCCTACATCATCGGTGATCTAGTCATGCCTGCCATATGGCCATGTATGCATCTGCAAACACAGGCAGCACTGGCTCTTTGGCTGTAAATGGAGATGAGCACTGCACCCTAAAGTCAGATATGACTGACTTTTGAGCAAGGGAGACCTTGAACCACTTTCAGGGACAAAACTTGATAGGGCAGGGCAGAGAGGTGGGTGTGGCCACCCAATTTCACTTTAAAAAAAACCCCAGCCGAAGGCCATCCAATTTCACTACGCCCTTGCCCAGAGGCCACCCAATTTTGCTATCCCCCCTCCCAGGGGGCTGTGAACCTGTTGCTGCCCACCACTGGATGGAGTGGGATTACAAATCATTAGGATCTTCTCACAGGGAATATAGCTTTGAAAGTCAATTTAAACAACACTGCCTCTAGCTATTTCCCTCTCTTCCCCTACAAAGGTGAGCAACAAGAAAAATTTCCATTTCTCAATAGTTAAGCAGCCTTCTCATCCATGCGTGCTTTGCTTAAGCTGCTGAATAATCTTAGAAATGAGAAGCTTTCTATTTAAAGAGATAGAAATTTTCATCCTACTAAACAGGATCATTTGAAATGCAGTGTGGTTGATCCTTACATGTAGATGCAAGAATCACCCCATAAGAAATACTTTACTTCAAGGTGACCCTGTTTAGCACAATCTTGACCAACGATGGCCAAATGATGGCCACACGTCAGGTGTTCCTGAACTTCAATTCCTAGAAGCCCTGATCAGCAGGTGTGTTGACTTGGGCTTCTGAGAATTGAAGTTCAAGAACTCCTGGAGTGCCAAGGCTGGCCATCTCTGAGCTAGACTGATCCTGTCTGTCTGGTCATCACACCCCTAGACTGAAATAAAAAGCTCACACTGAAACAGCACTGTTAGGTTTTCAGATGCTAAAACCTTTTTGCTTCTGTTTTTGCTATGTGTGGTTAAACAGACTAAATGACTACACTGTGAAAAATGACTGCAAAGGAAAATAATGTTAGTATACTAGGTGAGAATAATTTCATGCAAAATGTGAGTATTGCAAGAAACTGATTCTTCTTTTTCTTCAAGTGCCATATCCGATTCCGAATATTGGCTATCATCATGGCAATCAGCCATGAAGATTGTCCTGTGAAAATGTATTTATCAGAAGTTGCTTCAAAAAAAAGTGAACGTAAAACATTTCAAATTTCATGACAAATTAAAGATTAAAAAGTGAAGTTGATAGCTTCTGCCATTGCTGGTAACAGTTGCTATAGGTAACAACAAAGTTAGACATATGAAGAATCCTGACTTGTCAGGGAAGGGGAGAAATATTGGGTTGTAATATGGTGGATTGTCCCTTTCCAGGCCTTTCAACTCTCAGGAATGAATAAGAACCTTGGAGGAGGAATATGGACCTGGAATATGACACACATCCCAGAAACTTTTTAAAACAAAGACTCCATGCAGCTCCTATCATTTCTCAGAATAGTCATGGCTGGTTGGTCTATTGAGAGATGAAGGCCAAAAGCTCTGGATAGCTAGAGGTTCCCTTCTTCTCAGTGTTTTACAGGAGCAAATTGGTAAATCAGTTCCTTGCTCTCTTATCTCAAGGATTTCAGCACTAGAATGGCATGGTGTGACAGTGTGTTCTCTTCACTCCTGGATTCAGAAAGCATCACCCAGTAAAAGCAAACAATTTTAAAAATAAGAGTTATGAAATCAGATTGAACACTAAAATGTTACACAAACTCACCCTGAGCATAAAAATACAGTTTTCTTTGCAGAATATACTCCAAGGGTAGTGATATTCAGAGACCAATCACTACTTGAAAAGCCTGTTGAGACGAGTGGATATTCCTCTGTTCTGTGGCAGTAAATAACAAATTCCCAATAGGTTCAGAGAAATTGAGGTATTACTCAGTCTTTATCCTGCAGCTTGTCATTGCGACACCACCAGTAATGACCCCCTCCCCCAAATGTTTGTTTTCTGTGTCTCTTTTATCATTGTTCAATGCAATGCTTACGTAAACTAACAGCAGGTTCTTGATAACTAATGTTATGAGGCTTGTCTGACTCACTCCGGCATAGGTTCCAAACCACAATGAAATGGCACACTTTCGTCCTAAGCAAGAAGATTGTTATACTTTTCAGCAACTCTTACAAGGATGTTTTAATAGACCTGAATGCTCAAAGAAAGTGCTGTACTCTTGACTTTACTCGCCAGGAGAGAACAATGGCTTCCAATTAGAAGGGACACATTTGCAAATTGTATAAAGAGCTAGCAAATATGAGACAAGTAATCAAGCTAGGGTACTCCTGTGAGCTGTTACATGTTGAATAGAACCTGTTTGGCCTGCGCTTTGAGTATCCTCCTTTGCCTCTTCCTCTAACCAAAAAGGTTTATCCAGCTTGCCGAGAGCAGGAAACAGAGAAAGAAGCAGCTCATCGAGGTACATAGAAAGAGCTTCCTCTAAGATTGTGGTATTTCTGAACCACAATCGGGCGGACTCTGGTAATGGCAACCTTATGTTGCTGGCTAATCTTTCTCACACTAAGTCAGGCAAAAGGAACTGCAGAATGAACTCACCAAAAAGTGCCTTAATTTTTGGCAGTTTCATGACTGGCTTAGAAATGGAAGAAGAAGTTAATAATCCTTGTTCTAGCTTATTATCATTGGCAGGACTGTGACCTTGCTTCTACTAATGCACAGCTTTTCTTGATGGAGTGCTATGTTTCTAACAAGAGCATTGGAACTGAGGGTCAAATCAGAAACATGTGTCTAATTTTCATAGGTTTCTTTTAATGGATGGAAGCAAATTTGAAGATAATTGTATGAGTGAGATTGAAATGCAATGCCTTTGACTGCTGTGAAGAGAATTATCCAGATGATCTGGGTACCTGGTCAGACTGTGGTGTGGGTGCTAACAGGTGACTGACCAGGCCAAGTCAGCTGCTTGTTCTATTCTTTTTGTTTGTTTGTTTGTTTCGAACATAGCATTCAATCACTTCATGCTTTGACCCACCCTGTGATGTAAGTTAGAGCAGTGTTTCCCAACCTTTGGGTTTTGACTTCAATTCCCAGAAGCCTAAGTCAAATTCCCCAAAGCACTAATTAGCCAATGTACTGACTTAGGCTTCTGGGAATTGAAGTCCAAAACCCAAAGGTTTGGAGAATACTAGGTTAGAGCAAAAGAAGGTAACTGATCCAAAATCACCCCCATCAGCTTCCTCACTCAGCTGAGATTTAAACCTGAAGCTGCTCAGTCTTAACCTCAACTGTTACCCATTGCACCACAGTGATTCTCTGGTCCAGAGTTAAGACCTGGACAGATCCATCCTCATAATGATATGTACCTCAATGGAAGCTTCCCTGTACTCAGCTCAGCTTATTTTTGAGGGTGTGCAAGGCTATAGCTTGAAACTTCACTCCTCAACCTCAGTCAGTTATTTTTTAAAACCAGATTGTTAAAAGGGCAAAGAAACGGCTTTGCATTCCACTCATCCAAGAGTGATTCACTCTCATATGAACTGAAAGTGTGAAAGAAACCTTTCACATTTCATAGCACCAATTGGAAATCAGCACCCAGCCCAAGCTACACTTTTAAAAGAACCTCTTTGCTTGTAGCTAAGGGGCACTAACAGCGGCATTGCTTTCATAGTGGCATCAAGCAGAATTAGATAAATTCCCCATGTAATGCTTACTCCTGTGACAATATGAAGAACGGAACTTTTTAAAGGACAAAAATCAGGCTGCCTCCTCTTAGAATCAATTTACACTAGTACCCCGGATAATGTTATGACTTGGTTCCACAAGTCATGTTGTTATCCGGTTTTTAGCGTTGTCCGGGGTATACACCAAACAATGCTAAAAAACATCGGGCGTGTTGGCACGTGTGTGCCAAACGCGGTTTGGGGAGGATACGGAGATTTTCTCCATATCCTCCCCAAGCCGCGCTTGACAGGCTCGCGCTTGCACGATGTTTGGAAAGGGTATGGGGGACCATACCCTTTCCAAACATCGGGCGCGTTGGCGCGCCCGTGCCAAACACGGTTTGGGGAGAATACGGAGATTTTCTCTGTATCCTCCCCAAGCCGCGCTTGACAGGCGCACGCTTGCCCGATGTTTGGAAAGGGTATGGGGGACCATACCCTTTCCAAACATCGGGTGCGTTGGCGCGCGCGCGTCAAACGCGGTTTGGGGAGGATACGGAGATTTTCTTCATATGCTCCCCAAGCCGCGTTTGACAGGCGCGCACCTGCACGATGTTTGGAAAGGGTATGGGAGCCCATACCCTTTCCAAACATCATGCGGGCGTGTCCTGGGGGGGTTTGGATTGGGTAGATGTTCTACCCAATCCAACCCCTCCCCCCACACGATTGTTCCGGATAACGCTAAAAATTGCGTTATTCGATACAAGATTTTTCCAAAAATCTTGTAATGTTATGCAGTTTTAGCGCTATACGGTACAATCGTTATCCGGGGTATTACTGTATATTTGTTATTGGTTGGTTTAGATAATAGGGCCCCTGCACTGCCTGATCTTGAGTCAAAGAAATTTTACCTGGCGTCCTTAGGTGACTAATGCAAAGTTTCCATTTCCTGCCACGCAAAGGTGATATTGCCTTAAATAGTCCCACAGCATAGATTCACTGCACAAGGTCTTCAAGTCCCCCCTCCAAATGTCTTGTACCATTAGCATTTCTCACCTTCTAAAAATACAGACCTACTTTCTCTCACCTTTACTTTTAATAAGAAATCTTTGCACTCTGGCATCACATTGGCTGTGCTCTCGTCTACCTGGATGCTGTGTAACAAGGACTCCTCCCTTGGTACCCTACAGAGTGTCCTCAATTTATAGTCTGTTGCCGTGTGTCTTTTGGATGCTGCTGCATCTTCACTCACTGTGCTACTCATTTCCATGTTGAAGCAAAACACAAGCCAAGTCTCAAACCACAGATTGTACTGGGCCAGTCCAAGAAATCTTGATACCTGAAGGTGGGAATTGTAAATAGTACTGCTACCACCACCACCTCATAAACATGTAGCTCATTGTAACTAAGGTACAGGCAAGTTATTTTGGCACCTGAGGTAGGGGAAAAACATAATGATCTCCCTCCATCCACCACATTGCAAAACTACAATTAAAATACCAGAATATCTAACAATTGACTACATTTTCATCCATGGAAACAGACCTCTTAAGGTGAGTGAGAAACTACAGCTCCAGGGAGGCTGGTGGTTTCAATGTCATAGGAACAATAAATCTGCTGTGGGTTTTAGTTTGAACTTTGAAGGAAGTATCCAAGACAACAAACCTATTTGGGTAAGATGATTCAGCCCCTTGGATAGTCCTTGCAAAATAGTAGTAATTGTGTACCATCACATCAATTCGGAGTTATGATGACCCTTTCCATTGATTTCTAAGTAGAGAATACACAGAAATGAGTTACCTTTCTTTTCTTCTGGGGGCATTTGCAGCTTGCCCAAGTCCACACTGGCTGGCTCTTCTGGGATGTACAGTGGGGAATTGAACTCTCAACCTCTGGCTCTGCAGTGGATACCTGAACCACTGAGCTGAGTTCTTGTAAAGTGTGGATTAAAATCTGAACTACATTCTCCACCCATGAAACTAGAGTCATAGGGGCTCTAAAGGGTGGTAGATGCCACATGTTTCTCCCCAGCAAAGGCTCAAGCACAGGTATGCAAAATCCTGCCTAAAAGCCTGTTCTTCATTGCAGTGGCTTAATTCTAATAGTAAGTTGCAACTAGAGCAGGCTTGTTGTATTGGTGAGAATTTGCTGATTCTGTTTCTCCATATAGTCAAATATTTATTCAAATGTGCCTACCATAATTGTGGATTTCACCCAAAGGAGAAGGTAGGAGACAAAGCCAGAATCAATCAGAACCCACACTTGAATTGCATTTTCTTTCTTTTGTTATTTTGTTGAAATCCTGGCTTGCTCTAACCACCACCACTGTTTAGTGCAGGATCTAAAATCTGTAGCCTCACTCGACTGACTTTCCTGTTTAATAGCAAACCTAACCTAAATATTATGTTAACCTGAAGTTTTGTTTTTCAAAGCAAACCAAATTTAGTTTGGTTAACTAAGATTAGAAAAAAAAGTGGTAGTAACTCTGGACCAGCCGAGGTTTCTGAACATTCTTCAAAGGTCAGACCATGTAGACCAGGGATTCTCAACCTCCAGCCTGTGGGCTGAATGCAGCCTGCAGCACCATTTCATGTTGGGGGGCCTCCATCACACCAGGAAATGCCATGTGGTGAAGGAAGGGCAAAATGGCTGTCTGGCTGCCAAACCTGTCTAAGGGAGCATGACCCGGCCCCTGACTTTAAAAGGTTGAGAACTTCTGATGTAGACTGCATTGCAGTAACCTTGTAAGGATGTAACAAAGGTTCATGCCACTGTAGCTAAGTCAAATTTTGCCTAAAAGTAACTTTTCAAGCTCTTCTCAAGTGGCTTAACAGTGAGTTGATTTACAGATCTTCCTTGTTTGGTTGAACGTAGCTTGTGCTAACCCAATATAAGCTAGGAGAGGGAGAGAACTCATTCATTTCTAATCCTAACTTTCTAGTAATGGAATATGCAAGATCCAAAACCATGAAAGTATCAAAGAAGTTTAGGAACAAGCATAGATATCTCATGACAAGGACAGAGCTCCACCACAGCAGATCAGTTTACAAGCCACTAGAAAATGAGCTACGAACTCAAAAGGCAAACATGATGAGCAATAATAGAGTCAACCTGACCCTGAATCTATAAGGAAATCACTCAGCACTGAAAGTGGAGCAACGAGAATCTCAAAAAGTTTTCTGGACAAAACAAAGCTAAAATGAGTAACAATGGGTAAACAGAATTTAAGCTCTGTATTTATGTGATTCTCATTAAAAGCTATATGAGATCACAACAGTGCAAGATCCCTACACAGATATTCTGCTTAAAGTATTCATGAAACATGAAGAAAAGCAATGAGAGACATGCCAATTCTGTCCCGATACTGCCTTTCACATCATCCCTGGAGAATCAGAGTTCTCATATATCTAGGGAATCTGAAAAGATAGGAAAATCTGTTCGCAGTATAGACCATGGTTCCCAGAGAGGGGCAATTTGATTTTTAAAGGCAGTGGGGATTCGATAATAAATTGTTAACAACGAATGGCCTTTTAGGCTTCCTCCTTGTGAATTGTTAGTTCACTTTTTGAATAATAAGAATTATATGTCATGGGCAGGGTGGGGGGAGATATCAGGATTCAAAGATCCTTAGGTGGGGCATGGCCAAAAAACAGGTTGGGAACCACTGATATAGAGTGAGGCAAAGATAGTGATGGGAAGGGACTTTGCTCTTTCAGAGAGTTAATATTTAAACAGGATGCCTGCTTAGGCATAGTGGCTTTGTTGTGACAAAGAGATAAAGATGAAACCTTTATTCAAGAAGGGAATATTATATTCCCCAGCAAAGTATTGCTCAGTATATTGCATAAATAGCACAACCCATTACTGATGTCACCCACTAAAGCTATATTTTATGTATATTCTTATGAAAAATACTTAAGGCTGAAGCCCTGTTACTTACTGAAGTAAGTTTCACTAGAGTCAGGCCATTGAATCAATAGTAATTTGGTGAATCAACATATGTACCATTGATTCAATGGGCTTACTCTAGTTGTGACTCACTATGGTAAAGTAAACTTTGACTAGAATAAGCCTGATGGAAGCCATGGAAATTATGGAGGAATTGATTTACCAAATCACCACTGATTCAGTCAGCCTGCACTATTGCAATTTAATACTAAGCAGCACATTTTGACCAAAATGCCTCCTAAATCTCCTCAAGTAACAGCTTTGCATTAATTAATTAACATTAATTGTCATGCAAACAAAAAGTAAGGTTTACATTGCTCCTCTTAGGACATTTTAGAATAATGGAGTTGAGCCTTGTCATGCAAGAATGAAATCTAGAATAAAGAAGAAATAAAAAGGCGACTGATTCTTGGGAGGCAAGCGATGAGAAACCTGGGGAACATAGTGAAAAGTAGAAACATCACATTGTAAACAAAAATTCGTTTAGTCAAAGCAATGGTATTCCCTGTGGCAATGTATGGTTGTGAGAGCTGGACCATTAGGAAAGCTGGGCGCAGAAGAATAGATGCCTTTGAGATGTGGTGTTGGAGGAGAGTTTTGAGAGTCCCCTGGACAGCGAGGAGAACAAATAGGTCAATCTTAGAAGAAATCAACCCTGACTGCTCCTTAGAAGGGCAAATGGTAAAGATAAAGCGAAAATACTTTGGACATCAAATGAGAAGAGAGGATTCACTTGAGAAAGCCTTGATGCTGTGAAAGGTGGAGGGCAAAAGAAAAAGGGGGCGGCCAAGAATGAGATGGCTAGATGGTATTGTGGAGACAATGGGTACAGAACTGGGCGAGTTGAAGAGGATGGTGGAGGACAGAAGTGTCTGGCGGACAGTGGTCCATGGGGTCGCAAAGGGTCAGAATCGACTGTGCAACTGAACAACCCCCCCCCCCAGCAAATAATAATATAGCTATTTGTTGAGCTGAAAGGAACAAGGGCTAAATCAGAGCAATAGTAAGATTCAGCTTTCAAAGGTGCTCAGACGTCTGTGGTTCAGGATTGTTAACCACAGTCCAAGACAGATACAGTATAAGTATAAGTAACCAAAGTTTTGATAGTTCAAAATCTACTGATATTCTGGGTGGAAAACAGTGGTGGGCACCAACAGGTTAAAATGATAGGTCCATTTTATCTGTTTAATTCAATATTTTGTTTTGAGCCATAATTAAATTTTGCATGGATTTCCCTAAGCTTGCATGTTCTATCCAAACTTAGACTGAGTAAATAGCTTAGACATTATTGTCTTGTTAATTCCATTGAAGATATGCTACCCTGCTTGAAAACTCAAAAGATTAGAAGACTTTTACTCATTTAATATGAAACTCACAATATTGAAGATCTGAAGAGGGAGTTTACCCATGTTGCACTTCTCCACATGATCTCTTCGTGATCAGCTGAAAACATGTGGAATCCCTCTTCCATTCAGAATGTAAAACCCTATGGATAGAGCCAGTGGAAACAAGGCTATTGGACATGCTTGAGAAACTGGTTGTGGTATCTTCATGCTTTGTTGGTTGTACAAATAAGGAAAACTGGCCCTGGTAATCTCAGAGCAACACTGTCATGAAGGAGAGAAATTGGCTATTGTGAATTCAGTCTGATGTTTTTGCCTGAAGGAGAGAGACTGGCCATTATGACCTCAGGCTAATGTTGTTTGCCTGAAAGAGAATAAACTGGATGCAACCACTTTACCAAGAATTTCGTGGGACAGCACTCCTTGTGTCCTGGATCAGGTAGAATTTTCTTCTTTTTCTCATTCTACAGTGATCTCAGTTCTAAATTTCCTCTTTTATTGGCTAAATCAGCAAGCACTACTACCATCCCATGCTTTTTAGAACTTCCCTTGTTTCTTACTTGCTGGACAATGGGGACATCTCTCTCTCTCTCTCTCTGCTTTGTTTGTTCATGTTTGCTAACAACTTTCATAGGAAGTGCTAAAGTACCACCAGAAAGCCACTCTTTGGGAACCAAAAAAGCATCAGAGCACCAAACAAAAAGAGGTTGTAATAAATCCCATAAGGAACAATATACAAATAAAACCACTGGGATTGTTAGCACCTTCACAAGAATACTGTTGAATCCAACTAAGGTAATATGGCTGTGCTCTCCACTTTTCTGTGTCTGTTGCCCTTCCCCTTGTTTCAAAGGCTTGAGACATACTTTGGGGATAGTGGATGCTGTGGCTGGGCCAACACATCTTTACTCAACCATCCTCAAGGAGAAGGTATTTACTGTTACCTCTCCTTTCACTGGCTCCAAAGGTAAACTTCAGGGCCTAGATTGATTGTCGAATGAGAAGACTTTGGGATTTACATAGACGATGGGTGAATGGAAGTTTAATATAATGGCAATGCAAGCAGATAAGAACCCAACCAGTGATGGGATGACAAATTTGTTACCACCACTCCATGACGTCACGACGTCATGGGCGTGGTCAATCTCATGACGTCACGACGTCATGGGCGGAGCTGACATCATGACATTGTGGGCAGGGCCTTAAAATAAAAATAAAATAAAATAAAATAAACACACACACACACACACACACACACACCCTCAACCCAACCCACCCACCCACCACACAAACCCGTAAATAAATTAAATAAATAAATAAAATTAAAATTAAATAAAAATACAACCCCAAACACAAACCCCTCACTTACCCCTGGGAGGGCTCGGCAGGGGCGGACGGCCACCATTATAGCCATCGCTGCTCTCACCTTTGTCGCCGCCACCGCCGTTGCTGCCACCGTCATCGCCGCCGCTAGCACCGCAGCCACCATCGCTGCTGCCGTTGCAGTCGCCGCCGTCATCGCCGCCGCCGTCATCGCCGCCCGGTGTTGCTGCTGGTGTTGTCGCTGCTATTGGTGCCTTCGCCGCCGATTTTTTTTTAAAATTGGAGCTAAAATGGCTCCGATTTACTGCGCATGTGCAGAAACTCAATCTGCCACATTGCGCATGCGTCAGATTGAGTTTCTGCACATGCGCAGTAAAATTGGAGACAAAATTGCTCCAATTTTATTGCGCATGCGCAAAAACTCAACCTGACGCATGCGCAATGTGGCAGATTGAGTTTCTACGCATGCACAGTAAATCGGAGCCATTTTTGCTCCGATTTAAAAAAAATTTTTTTTCTTTCGGTGAGGCGTCCGAAAGAAAAGTCGAGGGATTTTGATCTTGGCTCCTCTACCACATTGACCACAAGGTTAGTTAGCCCTACTGTTAGGCAAAGAGAGGGGACCACATTAGGAAAAGTATGGTTACAGTGGCAGCTCCCAAATATTCACCTGGCTATTCTAGGTGAGCTCCATAATATAGTACAGTATGTCCCTATCCTCCTAAATGATATGATGGCAGAAGACTATATCCCATAGCTGGCGTTGAAGTAAGATTTGATGGCCAGTCCATTTGGCTTCTAAACATAGAGTAGAGAGGATACCATCTTGTCTTTTATCTCAAGCACCAAAATGTCCTAGGCTGTCCCTTGTGGTGAGCATGACATGCTACTAGTCTTCCCAGCTATGCAGCTGATGAAGTGGGGCTAAGGGGAGGGGGCTTTAAATCCGACAAGCAACCAGATTATTTGGTCTTCTCATGGTAGTGTGTGCCTTACTTCCATGTTCCCTACATGATTTTCTCAGGCTAAAGGATGATAGAGGACTTTCTTAGATATAGCTAGGGACTAATTTCTTGAGTTTTGCCCAGTTGAAAGCGGTGCTTCATGTTATGATGGCCAATCTTTTATACCTGTCATAGTTTGCAAAGGCTGACAAGCAAGAGAATACTTCACTAGAGACAGAGGGACAATTTTTTTTTGAATTGGCTTTATAGTGTTGGCTCTTTGGCTTTGAAACAGAGATGAGTACTGAGCCCTAGAATCTGATACGACTAGCTTTTGAGCAAGGGAAATCTTTACTTATATTGTAGATCCTTAGATCTAGCCATAATCTACAAGATTAGATTGTAGTCACCTCAGCTTATTGCTAGAGCATTGATTTATTGGGTTGGATTGTAAACCACTGCAGTACTGCAACCAAAAGACTGTAAATTCAGTCCTGACAAGGATCCAAGGTTGACTCAGCCTTCCATCCTTCTGAGGTTGATAAAAGGAGTACCCAGCATGTTGGGAGGCAAAATGCTAATTAACTTGTGAACTCCCCAGAGAGTGCACTGGGCACTATGGGAGGAATATATTTGTGATCGCTTTGCTTTTTGCTTTGCTCCACTCCAAGTAGAACTGGGACTAGAGTAACATACTTTCAGAAATCTAAACCATGGAGAAAGAAAGAATGTGTTTAGGATGGCATAAATAAATATGTGCTGATGTCCTTGAGAATGTGCTTCTTCTTCTTTCTTTCTTTCTTTTTTACACAAATGCAAATATACCTTTGGCAGTGATCAGTGAATGCTGGTTGCCATATTGTTGTTATTAATCCAAAAAACCATATGCAGTACTGTATATTATTAATTGCTTGCCAAGGGTTTATGAAACTGCCATTGATCACTGCAGTTAATGTGGCCATTTTTGGTTGTGGGATGTAGCACATGCATAATTCATGGCTGGAAACTCCAGGGAATCTTCAGTCTTTCCCCACCAAGCCACTGAAGCTGATATCTGAAAAAGTCAGGACTTTCAAACAACTATCAAAGATAATTATCAGCCAGCAGCATCAGGCAGCTTCATATACACTGAGAGATATTATATTGTTCCTCCAGAAAGTGAACAAATCATAGAAGCTGGGCCCCCAGGATTAAAAAAACAAACTATTCATTTGCTTAATATGAACTGTTATGGATGGACCAAGATGAACTAGTTCTTACTCACGGGATTTAATTGGATTTTACTCATCCACAATATAATCTATATGTCCTTGATTTCTATGGATCTACTGTGAATATGTTTATGGTTGAATCCAAATGCTCTGTCTGTTCAAACAGATCATTGTCTACTTTGCTGTTGGGCGACTAAGTACTGGAACATTTTATCTTGGAGACTTGAAAACAGGGGTTGAATTCAAGAGTCTCTAGATTCTTTCCTCAGGGGTAATTCAAGCTAATGCTTTGAAATGTGTCAGAGCCGAAGTGTGCTTTTATTGGTGTTACTACCCACTCAACACCAAGGGAAGGAAGTTTGGGACAAAAATTGCAAAGTGGTTGAGCGTGGAGCAGATGGAGAAGGAGGGTGTAGATGGGTTGAAGAAGAAGGAAAGGGAAGAGGAAAGATTCAGTTCTTCAAGGTGTGAGAGAAAAGGCATTGTGTATTGTGGCTAAATGGCACAACTGACCAAAAACAAATTTCTCTGCTGCTTTTATGTTTCAAATATTTATTCCCTCTCTTCTTCCCCATCTCCCTCTCCCCCTCCCCCCCCGACTCTATGGCAAGTGGTTCTCTATATAACATATAGCAAACTGTTCAAGGACAGGAACCCTCTTCTGTTATACAGTTGGCGAGGCCTAGTCTAATTTGGTTGGAGGTATGAAAAGATGGCTGGATAATTCAGTGTGTTAGGTTTCTGACTGCATTCCTGGTGTTTGGGAGTTCAGTTCCCCACTGTGCCTCCCAGGAGAAAAAGACAGCCTGTGTGGACTTGGGCAAGCTGCACAGTCCCAGGGTGCCCCAAAACAAATGGAGTGGTGGACCACTTCTATATCTTCTCTGCCTAGAAAACCCTGATTTGAAGTGCACAATTATTATGGTGTTATAATTAGAGTCAGTTCAAGAAACTTTGTTGCCTGAGGTGGAGAACAAGAAGGGTTTTAGATAAAGGTCTCCCTTTCTTGAAAGCCAGTTGTGTCCTACTCATCTCCATTTACAGCCAAGGAGCCAGTGCTGATTATGTCTGCAGACATTTCCATAGTCATGAGGCAGTCATGACTAGTCACCAGAGTGCATGGAATGCTGTTACCTTTCCCACCAAAGCAGTACCTATTTATCTACTTGCAATTTCTTTCTTTTGAGCTGCTAGGTTGGCAGGAGTGGGTACAGAAAATGGGAGTTCACTCTGACATACAGCAGAGCACGAGGCAAGCAGGATAATGAACCGAAAGCGACACAGTCTACTGCCAGAACACAGATGGGGTTTCTGAAGCTGGGTTGCATACAGCTGGAGGAATGAAACACCCTGGACTCAGCTGCAGGCACTTGACCAGCTGGCTTCCCCAAGAGGAAGACATTTCTCTCAAGAAGATTCCTGATGAAACCTCCACTTTACATAGTAGTACAACCCCCACCATTAGGCCTACTCCAGCCTCCCCCCCAAACCTCTGGGTAGATATGCAAAGGTGCTGCAGGGGACATTGAAGACACTCCTTCTTGTTGTTGTTGTTGTTGTTGTTGTTGTTGTTGTTGTTGTTGTTGTTGTTGTTGTTGTTGTTGTTGTTGTTGTTGTTGTTGTTGTTGTTGTTGTTGTTGTTCAGTCACACAGTTGAGTCCAGTGATAGGATGCAACAGGTATACACTAGTTCGTCAGAACCGGTAGTAACTTTCCCCAGTGTCCAGGAGAACCGGTAGCAGCTTTTGGGGGGAACCACCTTCAGGGCTTACCTTTTCACTGGTTCCCCCACTGCGCATGCACGCCAAGCACTTGGTGTGGATGCATGCCTACAGTGCTTGGTGCGTATGCACGGCCTCCTTGCTGTCCTCCCAAGTGGGGAGGAGGAAGAGAAGCTGCTAGCCTGAAGCTCCCTATAGCCTGCTCCCCAGGGTAAGCGACTCACCTTTGGATGTGATGTGTCTGTGTGTATTTTAATGTGTATTTAATACCTTTACGTACTACCACAGTTCCTAAAAAGGCCTGGCGGATGGCAGGCCTAGCGGCCTGGCTTGGGGTTTTTCAGCAAAGTCTTGGAGTTACCTCATCAATAAGCTACACCTGTGCTGTTCCAATTGCAGAACCCTGAAGGAGGTACAGCTGTTTTACATTTACATTAAGGCATATTATCCTAGAGAACTGGTACGATGACCATATCCATCTTGCAACATGGTGCTGCCCAAGTACTTATACTAACAGGTAAGTGACGGGTTTGTGTTTGGGGTGGGTGGGATGAGGGGTGTGTGTGTGTGTGTGCTTATTTTTATTTTATTTATTTATTTTCTTTGGCCCTGCCCATGACATCATGACATCATGACATCATGATGTTAGCTCCACCCACACTGTGATGACATCACAGTGGGTAGTAAAATTTTTGACATCCCACCACTGGTTGAGTCTGACCCTTTGTGACCTCATGGACCACCACACTCCAGGGTCCTATGTCATCTGCATCCTCTGGAGTCTGCCCTGATCTATGTTCACTGAGTCAATAATGCCGTCTAACCATCTCACCATCTGCTTCCCTTGTCTCCTTTTGCCTTTGATGTTTCCTAGCCTTCAGACCTACTGAAGGTGCTACTTATCCTAGGGCTGACTCTGGATCCATTTAGCATGTAGTCTATACACACCCCAAAATAGAAATAAATGCACCAAATGGCAAAAAGATAAAGTTCAGGTCTATTTTAAAATAAATTCATCCTCATTAAATGGAGTGAATTTTACATGGGATCATAGAACTTTCCTATCTAATAAAGCTAACATTGTTTATGGATGGCAGCAAAACACACCCAATGATCTGAAACATGCCAGTGCTAGGATGACAAAAAAAAGTTTGACTCCAGGGCACAGAGAATGTAGAACTTCATAGGTTTGTTTTTTTCCCCAGGAGATTTCCCCACACCTAATAAACCACTAGCAAAACATATCAGAAAACAAAATAAAAAACACTGTAGCACTTTAAAGACCAACTGCTATATTTTTATTGTTAACCACAGACTAACATGGCTACTATAGCAAAACATAGTGACACATCCTCTGGCATGTTTTATGATTTTAATTGCAGTTATATTGGGATGGTATGGGATAAAGCTACACTAATACCCCGGATAATGCTAAGATTTGGTTCCACAAGCCTTAGCATTATCTGGTTTATAACGTTATGTGATGCATTGATCCCACAATGCTTTTAAAAAGCCCTGTTCCATTTCTGAAGAGGAAAGGGAACAGGGAGGAGGGCGAACCGCCTGCCTCTTTGGAAAGAGCAGTGGGGATTCCATGTGTGGAATCCTCGCTGCCCTTTCCAAAAAGGCAGGCGGATCGAGCCAAGCACCAGTTGGATTGGGGAGGTGTGTGCGCGCTCCACTCCAGTACTCTCCCCAACTCAGCCGGCAGTTGCAGCGTGTGACCACCAGCTGGGTCAGGGAGATAACTGGCATGCACTACAGTTCTCTCCACAGCCCAACCGGTGGTCACAGCGTATGATTGCCGGCTGGGTCAGGGAGAGAACTGGCATGTGTTCTGGTTCTCTCCCTGACCCAGCCAGTGGTTGCAGCGTACAATCGCCAGTTGGGTCGGGGAGAGAACCGGTGTGCGTGCATGTTCTCTCTCCAACCCAACTGGCGGTTGCATGCTCAGACCGCCAGTATAGTTGGCAGGAGAACTGGAATGTGCGCCCTCCCCCACAACCAAACTACCGCTCTGAGCGGAGATCTCTGTCCCAAGGCCCGCAAGACTGGTCTCCAGCCCTGCACGCTTTGGGACAGAGATCAATGTTGGGGAATTTGAGGCAAGCATTTGCACCACATGTTATCTTAACATTGTGCGGTGCAAATGTTTGCCTCAAATTCCCCAATGTTATCTGGTTCTAGCGTTGTGCGGTACAGACACTAACCAGGGTATTACTGCATCTTGAACCCAAAATACCACTCAAGTTTGGCTTATTCTGCTTCTGAAAAACTGGGTAATGCAGGGCTAGGGAACAGCTATCATCCAGGTATTGGGTTGAAATGCCCATGACCCTACTGACAGTGTTGTCTTAGTTCCATCCAGCAATATCTTGAGGGCACAGATTTTGAAGACTCAAGGATAAAGTCAGTTCATTTGTTTCACAAGTCACAGACTGAAGTTGACTCCTTTTTTAAAAAACACACCCTAGAACTGAATGAGGGAGTCAAGTGCTTTTGGTCATATTGGAAGGCACAAACACCTCTATTAAACATGTTTATTAAACATGTCCAAGTTTCAAATGATGTTGCAGAAGCTCAGAGACACCTAGTTTACATTTATGTGACACCGACTATCCTGAAATTTTGTAGGACTCTGGTACTTCATTAGTACCAGATGGTGATTGCAGCCATGAAATAAAAAGGCGACTGATTCTTGGGAGGCAAGCGATGAGAAACCTGGGGAACATAGTGAAAAGTAGAGACATCACATTGCAAACAAAAATTCATACAGTCAAAGCAATGGTATTCCCTGTGGCAATGTATGGTTGTGAGAGCTGGACCATTAGGAAAGCTGGGCACAGAAGAATAGATGCATTTGAGATGTGGTGCTGGAGGAGAGTTTTGAGAGTCCCCTGGACAGCAAGGAGAACAAATAGGTCAATCTTAGAAGAAATCAACCCTGAATGCTCCTTAGAAGGTCAAATAGTAAAGATGAAGCTAAAATACTTTGGACATCAAATAAGAAGAGAGGATTCACTTGAGAAAGCCTTGATGCTGGAAAAGGTGGAGGGCAAAAGAAAAAGGGATCAGCCAAAAATGAGATGGCTAGATGGTATTGTAGAGACAATGGGCACAGAACTTAGCGAGTTGAGGAGGATGGTAGAGGACAGACGTTCCTGGCGGACAGTGGTCCATGGGGTCAAAAAAGGTCAGAATCGACTGTGCGACTGAACAACAACAAAAGCTTCATTAGTATCAATTATCCAGCTCATCTGTTCTCCCTCTGACTGTAGACTATATGCTGAAGAAGTCAAGCCCAAGCTGCCGCAAAAGCACAGACATTTTAATGAGTGTCAGAGTGGGAGATCTGAGGATTTCCCTGGAACCCCCCATCCCCTGATGTCAGAGCCATAACACTGTGACATGGTGGTAGCAATTAAATGGAAGGCATCTTTTGATTTGCAGAGGAATCCCATGAGACATTTTCAGCAGCAGGATGAAAGACTGATATGTTTAATAACTTCTCTCACACCTACGTGCCAATTATTGTTGGCTGATTCTAAGGAAACGTGGGCTCATGTTGAGTGCCAGTGCTGTTGAGGGAGAGCTGTGACACATCCTGCAGCCTACGAAGCTGGCAATCACACGTTCATATGCGCTGGCTCAGAAACACAATGTTTATGTTGCTGTTGTTGCCTCATCTGTGATAGTTAGAAAGCGAAGCTGTTTAGGTCTGTTGCACTTTTAAAGGCATAAATAAAGAGCATGTTTGATCGCACTCTCTCCTTCAATTAAAAAACCCATCTGCTTGCTTAAGGCAGACTGGAAGGGGAATTCCCCTGGAGAAATGCAATGAGAGAACTAGAAGTCTTAAGCAGAATAAATGAACCCCAAAGACCTGATCTACCACACCCCAAGTGCGATCTACTAATTCTCTCCACAAATTTAAGAGAGCATTCAGATCAATCACCTTCTTAGCTTTGGAACTGGTGTTAAGGGGGGCGGAAACACATCACTGCTGGGGTGTGGTGTGGTTTGGTCATGTGAGCCATTGGGGAAGGCAGTGATACTTAATTAAAAGCATATCATGTCCTGCAAATTGGGTGCTGTGAATATTCACTCATTTATGGCTGATAGGTAGCCATCATCTCAATTTCTCATTTGGCTCAATATATACTGCATATTTCTTCCTCTTCCTCTTCTTGCCAAAAAATGAAATCCAATTCAAGGAAGCCTCTGGACCGACAGTAGTTTTTGACAGCATAAAGCTCAATCAAGAAAGTGGCCACAAAGTCTTTTTAAGCAAAAAAGAAACTGTTGTAAACTAGGAAGAAAGGCAGTGTGGACAGAGAACAATAATCCTGGGTTAAGGACTAGGTGAAGGATTTTGAACAGGGATACTGTTATGTTTTTTTGTGATGTGGAGTATTAAGCCCCTCACTCTAATTCAAATGCGATACTTGGAAGCCTCCTAGTGTAAAAATATGGATTTTTTAAAAAAGTTTTTTTAAAAAAGCCATGCCTTTTTATGCCGCCTCTTCAAAGGCCTTACAGCCTGTCAAAAATGCTCCTTAACATTGTCCACCACTGCTTTAAGTAAACAAAAATTAAGTCAAAGCACTTTCTTTCACACAGGAAGAAACAATGGTGACAGCTTGACAAAAAAAGAAAAAAGAAAGATGTCACCAAGTGTGTTTTTCACTGGGTATGTTTATAAAATATCTTTTCTAGAACTACTTGCTCAGTTATGCTTTTCCTGATTGACTCTCCTCTTCCTCCTCCTCCTTCCATGTATAGGCCAGACATGAAACTTCCAAAGTGAAGGCACTTTTTGGTGAGTTCATTTTGCCTGACCTAGTGTGAGAAAATTTAGCCAGCAACACAAGGTTGCCATTACCAGCGTACACCCAAGTGTGGTTCAAAAATGCCACAATCTTTGAGGCCTCTGCTGTCCAATATGAAATAATGGCCTTTTGTGTCCTTTTTAGCTGTCCTGATCTAGTTATGCATTATTCACTCTCTCTTATAATATTTCAACATATGCTCTGTTCTATTATTAACAGAACAGACTGCTCTGAAGTCTTGTTTTAGAGAAGAGGAGCAGTACAGTTGTACCTCGCTTAAAGAGCATAATGTGTTCCACAGTATTGGTCTTTAAGCGAGTTTGCTCTTTAAGCGAAGCACCATTGGAAATTACCAATTGTGGGGGGATTGTGAACCCCGATTTATTTGTTAAGTGAGCTTTTAGTTGGTTTTATTTGTTAAGTGAAGCAAACATTCAGAGAAAATTCTGCTCTTTAAGCGAGTTACTCTTTAAGTGAGTCGCTCTTTATGCAAGGTTTGACTGTATACTGAAATATGGAATATGTGGTGAAATACCATATCTACTCAAGTATAAGTCATCCTGAATATAAGTTGAGGTACCTAAATTGGACCTCTAAAACTAGGAAAATAGATTGACCCTAGTATAAGTCAGGGGTGGAAAATGCAGCAGCTGGTAGTGAGTTTCAGTAATTAAAATACATGAAACTGCAGTACAATTAATTTATTCAGACATTTGTGTGGGTATGTTTTCAAATTTTTACAGTACAAATATGCTTTGTATGAGAAGTAATATTTATGAAGGCCATGCTGAAATCTCAGTTAGATCAACAGAACCTTCTATTAGATGTACACTGAAATCAATCAACACCTCTCCCGGTAAAGCAAAAAAAAAAAAAACAACAACAACAAAAAACCCACACACACAACACACAAACACACACACAAAAACCCCCAACTTATTTCCTTGATTAAAAGTCTCATGAGAAACATCATTCAACTTCACCAATGTATAATACTGTACTGTTTTTCATTCTTTCCCATGGGAAACAGCCTGTCACACAATGGAAATATATTTGAAGTTTCCCAGAAGATTTGTATTAAGGCACAGTGAAAGATTTGTGAAATCTGTCATCACATTTATTGAAAGCAGAAACACAATAGATTGCCATTGAAGACTTAAACAGACCTGTAGTTTCTTAATATTAAAAACTGGCAGCGAATGAGATTTGTGTTAATACATTCTACTGGAAGCAGTAAACATGGTCTTGCCCAAAATAGTTTGATGGCTATACTTCAGTTTCTTGGCAAAACAGAAATAATTTGGGGGGGGGGGTGTAGTGTGGATTTATCCACTGTAAACCCTTATGGCTGGATAAGTTCTAAAGCTTTAAATGGGTGTGTGCAGATGTGGTCATCAGCAGTGATGTCTGACATGCTTGCCATTGGGTTGATGAAGTACAAGTAAGATTGCCTTTTTTTAGTGGCTTCCTACTTTCCCCACGAGTTTTAGTCAGGAGTTTGTAAGGACTCTTCTTCAGGAAAGTTCCAAAGACCCACTTCTACCTAGTCATATTGTTGGGCAGTTTCTTTTCTTTGTCATTCAATTTTTAAGGATTTTTATACTATTTCCCATTGTTTCTGCGATTGCATGTGCCACTTTGGGAAGGTTTCATCCTCAAAGGTAGCTTAAACGTACTTTCAAATAAATAAATGGAGACATATAAAAAAGGGATGTGAAAAATCCCAGAGACTGCCAACATTGTTCAGTATCTCTAAAAACCACACAGTTGTGTCCGAGGAGCTGTTCTCATGCTCTATCCCGTTTGAAATCAAGTAGTTGTGACTACATTTTCAGCCACCTTTTATTGCAGCAGCTATTTACTGCTGCTGTGATTCTACTTTTCAGTCCTACTATGTACTGTAAATTTTGATTTCATGGCTTTTACTGAAATGAGCAACATCCAGTTATAATTTGGGGGTGGAAACATTGATTTCTTATCCCCACCTCTGGAGCAGGACTAGCTTTTGATTGAAACACATGTGATCCTGGAGGAGCCTTGCTTTTCAGGAAAAACACAGAGAGCACACCATCTACTCACTGGGGCAGATGTGTGCGTGATTCCTTGCAGCCCAGAGGACCTGTAGTCTTGTTTCAAGTACTGGTACTGTAGTTTCAAACCTCATCAAATAGGAATACTTGTGGAACTTTCTGGTCTGCTCAGGCATAGGACTTCCATCCTCCACCCAGTGCAGTGTTCTTACTCTTTTGACCATCCAACAGAAAGTAAACACTTGCACATCAATAAAGCACAAAGACAGGTAATGTGTATGGTGTGGACGCACTGTTTCTGCACCAACACACAATCTTGTGAGTTGGAGGACATGGAGGTAGTCCTGTATCATTGAAGGCCTTCTTTGAAAGTTCTGTTCCTATGTTATTTCCCTTTTCCTTGAGGTAGACAGATGAACATACCCCCATCTTCTGACTCTTGATCATGATTATTTCTGTGTCTTCCTTTTGCTTTCCACGCAGTGATGGGCAGCCAAAATTTTTACTACCACACTGTGGGCAGAGCTGAAGTTGTGGGTGGAGCCAATGTCATGCCGTCATGGGTGGAGCCAATGTCATGACATCATGGCCGGAGCCAATGACGTGGGCAGAGCCAAAGTTAAAAAAATACATAGAAATACATTACACATAAAATGCAAATTAAATACACATAAAATTACAAATTAAATACACATAAAATACAAATTAAATACACATAAAAACACAAATTAAAATACACATTAAATAGACATTAAAGCACATAAATAAAAATTAAATAGACATAAAAAACACACAAATGCACACACTAAATACATAATCCACCCACCCACCCCAAATCCAAACACGAGTCACTTACCCTGGGCAACAGAGGCAGTGCGGTGCAGCCTGGCCCAGCGGTGCAGCCTGGCCCAGCGGTGCAGCCTAGCCTTACCTGGCCCAGCCCGGCCTGGCAGCGTGGCCTGGGTCAGCGTTGGTACAGTTTGGCCCGGCCTGGCAGTGTGCCACAGCCTGGCCTGGCACAACGGCAAGTGTTGGTGGCAGGCATCGGCATCAACTGGCAAGGGTGAGTGGCGGCAGTGAGGTGGTACAGGGCAGCGGTGTGATGCGGGCCACTCGGGTGAGGGCCACCGCCACCGCCACACCTCCGAGGAGGCTGCTGAGGGCCTCCCCAGCTGCCCGACTCTGCAGCCCAAAATGGCTGCTGGTGAGTGCACATGTGTTAAAATACCAGTTGATGCATGCATGCTGAGTACTGGAGGTGCACATGCCGGGGAGGCGACCAAACCAGTCACCTAAAAAAAAGGTAACCACCCTGGGTGGTCTCCTGGGAAGGTTAGTACCCCCTCCCCTGGAAGACCACCCAGGATTCTTACCACCGGCTTTACAGAACCAGGGCGAACCGGCCCATGCCCACCACTTCTTCCATGTACTAGTCCCACAAGAATGTTTCCACAGTATGTTCCACAACTTGGAAACTGTTACTTTTTTTTTAACCTGCAGCTCCCAAGATCTCCCAGATAGCCTGGCCATGGAAGTAAAAAGTCATTATAGTTCATCTTTGACCATGTAGCAACACAGGTCTGATGCCAGCATGAGGTGACTATGGTTCCTCATGCTGCCTATGCATTGAAAAAAATAGTAAAACAAAAGAGATGATTCAGTAAAAGCCCACAGAAAGACAACCGGAGAACAGTTGCCAACAGGGTGGGAATAAATAATACTCTTCAGCACATCCACTGTGTTTGATTGCATAACAGAAAATGAAAAATATAGACTGTTACAGTTAACCATTCAAGACAAAATGATTAAAAAAAAAGAAACACCAATAAAAGAGTTTTATTGGCTGAAGAACCTTGGAGATTGGTTTTGATGCCATGCAACATCGTGACTTAGAGCTGCAGCTTCCATGTTCAGGAGAGCCATGATGATTTTGAGCATCCAGTAGGAAAGGAGGAACCAAGAAGACAACGACCCATTTGACCAGATGTTGCAGCCTTCACAGGATGTTTTGGCAATCAGAGTGCTCAAGAAGTATTAACCAGCCTTACTTTCTGATCCTTTTTTTGTACAGGGGCTTTTGTTGTTGTTCAGTCGCACAGTCGATTCCGACCCTTTGCGACCCCATGGACCACTGTCCGCCAGGCACTTCTGTCCTCCACCATCCTCCTCAACTCGCTCAGTTCTGTGCCCATTGTCTCTACAATACCATCTAGCCATCTCATCTACACTACGTTTTTCTTTCAGAAGGGAGAGGCTGCAACAGACAAATGTATTTCCCCTTTCCCCAAAAGTAACCCCACTGGAACTGTTAACTCCTTCTGAGCGATTGTTCTGTTTTTATCCTATTGAAGGCCTTTAAAATATAGGCAAAAACCTTATTGCTTATCACAGGACAGTAACAGCTTTGTAAGTGGAACTCTCCACTTCCAACCTTCTGGTCTCTGATGGGCAAGAGATCCCTGCTAGTAGCTTTAAGTGGGGTTTTCCATTCACACAGTGGATTGTCCGATTCCTCCTTATGTGATCAGCATCCAGGGTGGAACTGCACACGCAGAATTCTGCAGGATTTTCTCTGGCAATAGGATACTAGCCAGCCATTAAGCGTTACCTTACCTGTGACTGAAAATCTGGAACTGTACCTTTGTTTCTCGTTCTCTTTTAATCTAGAAACAGAAGTTGCACAGAATTGTCCCTCACCCAATCTGCAACCATGCCAGTGCTAACAAAATGTGACTTAAGTATTACTGTATATGGATATGCCTTTACAGTAAACATACTAAAAAGATTGAATTGAAAAGTCTGCAGTTCTCCCCCCCCCCCCACTCTACCTTCTCAATAGAGTACACAGTAAATATGTACATTTCATGCCATAGAAACTGAGGTGTTTCCTGTTCAGCAAAGCTAAGAAACAATTTATTTCTGGCCAAAACCTACAATGCAAATATCTTTGGATCTGCATTGCTTATGCAAGACCTACCCCAAGTGAACTCTAAAAGCGGGCAGTTGCCATTTTAAAAATTCTTCATTGCCTTTAAAAAATAGACATATAGTCAAACCTCGCATAAAGAGCGCCTCGTTTAAAGAGTAACTCACTTAAAGAGCAGAATTTTCTCTGAATGTTTGCTTCGCTTAACAAATAAAACCAACCAAAAACTCGCTTAACAAATTAATCGGAGCTCGCAATCCCCCACACACACACCCAGAAGTCACAATTGGTCACTTCGAATGGTGTTTCACTTAAAGAGAAAACTCAGTATAAGTCTAGTTTTTTTTAGCCACCCCCCCCCCCATGAGATCCAAAAAGGGGACTTGACTTATACTCAGGTCAATGACCCTGAGGGTCCCAAAACCACACTGGTACAAATTCAAACATACAGTCAAAAAAGGACTAACACTACCGTAAAACCTCAAAAACTTACCCACATGAATGTCTTAATTAATTAATTTTACCGCATTTTCATGTATTTTAATTATTGAAACTCAATAGCAGCTGCTGCATTTTCTACCTCCGATTTATACTTGGGCCACTCTATTTCCCTAGTTTTAGTGGTCCAAATTAGGTACCTCGACTTATATTCAGGATGACTTATATTCAAGTACAGTCAAACCTCGCATAAAGAGCGTTTGGCTTAAACAGTAACTCGCTTAAAGAGCAGCATTTTCTCTGAATGTTCAAAAACTCGCTTAACAAATAAATCGAGGTTCGCAATCCCCCCCACAATTGGTCATTTACAATGGTGTTTCGCTTAAAGAGCAAACTCTCTTAAAGAGCAATCCTGTGGAACGCATTATGCTCTTTAAGCGAGGCACCACTGTATATATGGTAAGTTAAAGGAGTTTTTCAAATACAGCAGTGCCGTGTATTTCAGACAGTGCAGATACAGATGATGTAAATCAAATACAGCAATCAAATCAAAGAGTCTGCCACCTCCCTGCCCTCTCCCACCAGAACACTGATGTATGACAACTGTGACACACCGTGCAACTGAAAAGCAAAATCTACTTGGCTCTTTGAGCTGCTGGTTGTCAGTAATAGCAAACTGCAAACTACATGCACACACCACATAGAATCATGATAAATTAATTTGTAGCTGAACAGTTTTGGTGGAAGTGAAGAGATTGTTCATGAGCGATGGCTACTCAGCCAAGAACACGCACACACGCACACACACACATGCATGTACGCACACGAGAGAGAGTTGAAGGTACTTTATAAATGTCAGATTAAAATGTCCAAACAAAAAGGCTTTAGAAAGTCATAACACCTTAAGCACCAGCATAAATTTTAGAGTACACTAGACCTTGTTTCAAAGCCTAATAAAAGAGAAGTGGTTTGGCCTGCTATTAATAAGGAAAGGAGAAAGGGAGAACACAAAGGATGCAATCCTATATACATAATTCTTCTTCTTCTTCAAGTGCAGGTTAATTAACCACCGCCTGACAATCATCATTGAGTCGCTACCAGTATGATCTACTCTATTGCCATAGCAGGATAACCTGGCCACATAATAACTTGAGAGTAAATCTGACTCCACAGATTACAAAGTGAGGGACAAGAAATTCCATCCACACCCTTTGTTCATCAGCAGAAGCTACAACTTTAATTATCTAATGCTAATATGATCAAAAGTATTGTTTCTGCCTGTGAAATCACACCAGTATACTCCTAGCCCCTTATTCCTCCAAGGACATTGATCCTCCAAGGACATTTCAATAAAAATGGTTCTAATTCTTAGATTTGACACCAGAATGATAAATTAAGATTGCTGTTAGAACTACAATGAGTGCTGTGTTTCAGAAAATTATTGCATAACATGGAGCAGGTTCTACCATTTCTTTGTTTCCCCTAGAGGTAATCCAATTATACCAGAAAGTACTCAGATATTTGTCTTCTGTGTGTCCTAACAGCACATAAGATTAAAAAATTAAGACCAAGAAGGTGCAGGAAGGTGACATTTTGCTCCAATATCCAGCCATTATTTCTGTCCTTGAGGATTAATGCATGGCTGGCATAGAAGGACATGTATCTTTGAGACCAGTGGCACAGCCAATTTACAGTTGGCTTATTCTTCATTCCTGTCTTAGCACATAAGTATTCAGGTCAGATGAAAAGAACAATCCATTCCATTGAGCAGTAGATTGGCAGTTGCAAATAGGACAGAAGGAAGTACTCTGTACAATATATTGTTAAATTATGGACATCTCTGCCAATGATTCACAAGTGATGAACAATGGCATAGATAGATCTAAAAAGGAATTAAAGAAGTAAGATCTGCCAGCAACTGTGTTGGCTACAAATGCCAGAGAGAAGTGATATACAGTACTGTACTTCTGAATAACAGCTGCTTGGAAGCAAATGCTATGGGAGGGTTCTTAAAAAGGCATCTAACCAGCCACTGTTAAAAAGAGGAGATACAGAGCCCTAGTCTGATCCAGAAATACTCTTTTTTTTTCCAATTAGTTGCTCCCTCTGTGGTCAGTGCATCTATTGTTGTTGTTCAGTTGCACAGTCGGTTCCAGCCCTTTGTGGCCCCATGGACAATTGCCTGCCAGGCACCTCTGTCCTCCCCCATCCTCCTCATCCCGCCCAGTTCTGTGCCCATTGCATCAACAAAACCATCTAGCCATCTCATTTTCTGCCACCCCCTTCTCCTTTTGCCCTCCACCTTTCCCAGCATCAAAGTACTTTTCCTTCATCTTTACTATTTGACCTTCTAAGAAGCAGTCAGGGTTGATTTCTTCTATGATCAACCTATTTGTTCTCCTCACTACCATTAAAACCAGCATTTAATACTAATACTAGTTATTGTATAATAGATGAATTACATGGCACCAAATCAATTCCAATTTACTGCAACCTTCCTCACGGTCTTCTGACTATGCAGAAGTGATCTACTAGTTCCTTCTTGTGGTGGAAATCTGGAATCATTCCACTTGTCCTTGATCACACAGTTTGGCTATTCTTCCAGAAGGTGCAACTGGAAACCAGTTTCTTGACACCATCCCCTCTGTGGCCAAGTTCTTCAACCCATGGAACTGGTGCTAAACTAATGTACAAATATCTATGTTTTGTTGGGTTTATATCTTCAAGTGTAGGGGGACAGCTGCTCCTATACTGTACTCAACCAGCTTAGCCAATGGTCAGCAAAGGCAAGTGTTGAATTACAGCCAAAGAAAGAATTGCCACAATAGTGCTGATAGTTATTAAAATGCATAATAAAGCAGTGTTGACACATGTTTTACTCATGCTATTTTCAATATATGATGATTTTTTTTAAAAAAAGGCTTAAAAATAGAAAGTAACAAAAATTGATGTGCACATCCTATCACTGGGGAACAGTGATTTTGGTGCCTCACAATTTTCACCTATTTCTGGCTATATTTGGGTCACTGATTCCAAAAATGCTTTCAGTTATACCCCATCAGCTCTAGTTTTTTAGATATGGCTTATTCACATTAGGCCAATCTAACCATACTGGTTGCATATATAACCAGAGGCGTAGCAAGGGTGTAAGCCACCCAGGGCGGAGTGAAATTTTGCCACCCGCCAACATTTTTTCCACCCACCCAAACTTTTTTTGCCCACCCAAATATTTTCCCACCCCCAAAAGATTTTTCCACCAACCCTCCCGCCTCCGGGAGCCTTCGATGAGCGCCTGGAGAATTTTTTTTGTTTGAAAAAAAATTGGGGGAATTTTTTTTGGGGGGGGCTTCAAAATGACACCCCCCTGGATCACGACACCCAGGGCATTTGCCCCCCTGTCCCGCCTTCCTACGAATGGTGAGGCAAATACAAGTGTAGTCATAAGAGCAATGTATAATGACATCATCGATATCTCATGAACTAGAGCTGCTAGAACAAAATGGATGGCATTTTTGGAATCAGCCACCCCAAAATGCCCAAGATCAGTTGAAAAATTTTAGGCACCAATAAAAAATTTTTTTTTGTACCCCAGATAGAAAGGCAATACAGTAGAACCCCGTATAACGAACGCTTCGTATAGCGAAAAATTCGTACAATGAAGCATTTTTGCACTATTGCTGATACCCCACATAATGAAATTTTTTTCATTATACGGGTTTTTTGTTAAGTGAGGTAACAAAACCCCGTATAGGTAAAGGTTTCCCTTGCTCGAGAGCCACTTGTATCTGGCTCTAGGATTCAGTGCTCATCCGTTTCAAAGCCGAAGAGCCAGCGCTGTCTGCTTCTGCAGAAGTTTCTGTGTTCATGTGGCAGGCATGACTAGATACCGGAGTGCATGGAATGCTGTTTACCTTCCCACTGAAGTGGTCCCTATTTATCTACTTGCAATTTCTTATTTTCAAAACCCGTTATGTGGGATACTCACTTAACGAAACCCTGTATAATGAACATTTTTCAGTTATGCGGAGTATTGCCAATAGCACTTCATATAACAAAAAAACCCATATAGTGAAAAGCCCCACGGAATGGAGTCCCCCCCCCCAGTTATACGGGGTTCTACTGTACATAAGAGCAGTGAGTAAGCTTTAACATAGGGGTGCTCAAACAGCTGAGTGGTCCGGTCAAGGGGTTCTTCCCAGAAGCATCGGCAGCAGTGCGGGAATTCACGACATGTTTCTGGACATTTCCCTCTCCTCCATCACTTCCCTTGGAGGAGGGAGCAATGGAGGAACATTTTGGCACTGTTTTTGAATTTTGTCACTACATTTTCGGCACTTCTGGTGGCAGTGGCAATCTGGCCCACAGGCTGGATCGTGACATCATGTGGGGTGGACCTGGCTCATGGGCTGGAGTTTGGGCACCCCTGCTTCCTTAACATATAATACAGAAAGAGCCTCCTCAAAAGATTGTGGTATTTTTGAGCCACAGTTGGGCACACCCTGGTAATGGCGACCTTGTGTTGCTGGCTAATCTTTCTCACACTAGGTCAGGCAAAAGGAACTGCAGAATGAACTCACCAAAAGGTGGCTTCATTTTGGCCATTTCAGGTCTAGCCTAGACACAGAAGGAAAAAAACCTATTACACCAAGAGCACTAACACAAAAATGTGAAAAATGAGACCATTATACCGACATTAACCCACAAAGTAGCAAGTTACAGGTAAGGTAATTATGTGTAACACAGGTCCAAGTATAAAAGCTGCCCAGCCCAACTTTAAAGGAAGGCACACATTAATTTTAGGAAAGCTCTACAATGGAATTTTGCATTTCTGGAGTTGAGGTTACAGCTTCAATTAGTTTCTTCAGAGATGATGAGTGTTTGGAGTAAAATAGGAAGCTATGAACAACCTCATATTTCAATGGATTTTAAACTTGCTGCCAACTCTGTCTGTTGAGATTATTATTATTTCAATTTTTATCACCCTGAAGGGTCATCCTGGTGGCCCCCGTTGTGTTACTGAAGTACCTCTTGTAACTCATGGGTGGGGACTTTGTGGTTCTCTAGATTTGTTCTACATCAAATGCCATGAACCTTAACTGCCATAATTTAGGGTGAAGCATGGCAGGAGTTAGAATCCAGGAATCTTTGGAGGGGCTGCATATTTTCCACTTCTGTTAAAGGGTGAACTTTTGCAATTGAGAGAAGCAGAAGTGGCCAGGACTATTGAGTCATACTACCATCAGGATATGAACTCTCATACCAAAATGTTCCTCAAGCTCTGGACTTAAGGCAAAGCCTTCCAAGATGCCAAGACCTTTGGAAGCTGCCCTGTTAAGAGTGAAAATACAGATAGCATTAAGAAATTTTATTTGGATCTGTGAGGAAAGCACACAAATTACAAGTGGAAGAAACATCATGCCACAAAATTGCATAGGCTTCTTACAAAAATGTGAATTATGCATCTAAAAGGCTGAGAAACAAACTTATGTACATGTTCAATGAAAAGGTTGTATTTCCTAATTTGATTTTAAAGCAAATCACTATTTCCAATCAGCCAGTCACATACAGTGTTTATACTAACATTACAAAAGCAGCATTAGTTTCAAAGGTAAGCAAGATACCTCCCTTTAAAGCCATTTACAACCATGTAAGGTTCCAATGTTCAGAGCTAATTATTCTCCTAAACTAATAAAGGAAAATATTATCAGCATGGGAAAGATATTGGAAGTGTCCGGTGGAATTCAATGTAATACAAAGTAGCATTATTCTCTAAAAGCAGTATATTATTTCCACATGTTCAACACATAACAAGGCAAATACATAAAAGGCACAAGACTCTCACATCATAGACCTCCTTTTCATTACCTTTACTTTATTTCAAGTAATATTAATGCCAAATGATATATCACTGTAAGTTTGAACAATGCAAGATATACAGTATTACACACTAAACTGCAACTCCAAAAAAGGGGCACTGTACAGATATTAAAAAAGTAAAGATAGTCAATGGTCAAATACAAATGTACTGAAAACCAACTACAGGTGATAATATACTCTTGTCAAACCATTAACTTTTATTTCATAAATTAAAAAGCTCATCAGAATTTCTCCTACTCTATTTGAAACTGCACTATACAAGCACTTTAAAGAAACAGTCCCATAATTGTTGTGAATACTGCTATTATTGTATCCTGCCTACCTTAACACAAATTTATTTAACCTTTATCTTATAAAATGCAGCATTAAACTTTGACCCTTCCAGGTTTTTGTATTTAATGATTATTAACATTGAACTTCAAAGTGCAAAAGTAGAATAAATGATAGGAGTCACACGATTAAAATAAAAAATGAAATCTCAGTTATGCCTTCTAAATTATTCTATTTATTGTAATCAGAGCACATCTCTTCTATATACTCTTTAAACAGTGTACAATCTTTTTCTTGCATGCTGCAAATTAAGAAAAAATACTGTTCAGTCAGTTTTAATTTCCTTATGTACACTTATCATTTAACTTGAAACTTAAGTTTGATCACTATTTATTGCTTACATTTAAATAAAATAAGTTATTTCTACTGAACTCCTGAGGGCTAGCAGACTACATATATGCTGTTATGTACTAAAAGTATTTACTATCATCAGGACAAAATTTAGTGTTTCAGTATTATCCACAAAGTAGTTCTGTTGCTTTCAAACGGGCTGAAACCTTCTTCCTAAAGTAAACTGAATACATTGTTTGGATCAAAAGTAAAACTCAATGTTCTCCTTCTATCTTCCTGTCTGAGTACTTCCTTGTACTTTTCATAAATATTTTGGCTCTGAAATGTCTATTTTATATACAGTTTGGAGTTAGCATTTCTCACATGCATGTCACACATAAAATAATCTATAGGAGAAATGTCCACGTGTCGGCTACTACAGTTGGAAACGTCTTAATAATTAGATCATTGATGCAATGCAAAATAAAAATAAAAATGAAAACAATACCCTTGAATCCACAAACTTATATTTGAAAACAATATACAATACCAAGTTAAAGATCACCCATTGCTTTGTAGTGATCCCAGCTTATCACTGTTCCAGACATTTCTGTCCTTTTCTCTTTAAACCTTACTTTTTTCTACAAGGGGTAGACCAGCAAGAACTTGCATGCTCTGCTCACATATAAAATTTTATGCATGTGTGTTTCTATACACATCTATGTGACCACATCACATATGAAGCATATATAAGACACATGCACCTATTTCAACTTGGGAATTTACACCAGTTACCACAGTTTCAGTAGAACATTTTAAACAGCAGAATATTTATTTGATAGATTATCAACAAAGCACATTACTAGTGCTTGCAAAGCAAAAATAAAAATGATTTTAAAAAATCAGTGCAATTGTTAAGATGATACAAGGTACAGTCACAAAGGAGGAAACTCAAAGTTAAGGGTGTTACAATAATAGGGTTTAGAGTATTTTTCCCCTATTGCTGCTTCACAGGGTAGTCTCTGGTCCCCAGAGAAAACTCCAGACTGTACCTGGACTGAAAACTACCCATATAAAAGTGGCTAGAGAAAGAGCAGTACTGGCCTTTTGAGTTATTCATTTAAGCTAAGAAATCAATTAAAACCTACAAACAACATAAAGGTTCCTCACTAACCACTTGTTATAGAAAGGGGCACAGTCTCTAAAGACATCTTCCATATCTGGAGCTGCCCAGTGATAATTCAGAGCAAGGAAACCATCTGGGGAACATTGTAGTGATAGAGCAATGTAGGAATGTGGCTTTGGAGGAGTCTTTAGAGAGGTGTATCAAAAACTTTTCCTGAATTATCTTCCAGGTCCTCGTTTTGTTGTAGTTTGTGATTTACTTTTCCACCGTCAGATGTCAGGGAAGAAGTGGTTGAGCTATGGTCTCCCCCATCTTCACTGATTTTGCCTTTCATTGCCTCTTGAACAAATTCCAGAATTTCCAGTGGGAGTCTTTTGAATTTGTCTTGGTATTCTTGATCGAGTTCAGCCTGTAACTGGAAAGAACACCAACACAGTCATTAAAATCATGATGGAACATATGTGTTCTTCAAAGAATGTAAAACAAAGAATTGATCTTCATTCTTGCCTGGTGAAAGTGGCACATTTGGGTCAATTGTCCAAGGTCTAACTTTTGACTCTTGAGGTAAACATACTCCTCACCGCACTCTTGAGTGCATGGAGCCATGACTGACAGAACCAACGTAAAACAGATGGTGGGAGAAAGTTTAAAAGGGAGTAGTGGATTTTGCTGGCTCCCAAGTCTAGATATAAGTCTGGACTTTCATGCTAGGTTAACTTAACAACTCTTGATGTTTAATGCCTTCAATAACAAAAACAACAACAACATTCTGCTAAATCGAAAGGGAGTAAAACATACCCAAGATTCCCTCTGGCTAGTCACTCCTGAAGAGGAAGAAGAGGAACTTACAACAGCACAACAGTTCTACTGACAAGCTTTCAAAAGATGTTCATCTGCTGAAAGCCCACTCTTCCCTCTCTTATTTTTCTGAGTACAGTGCCAGAGGTATTTAAATTCAATTGGCATTATAAATAATCAAGGTAAAAACACAGGAAGAAACAAAATAAAATGAAACAAATATTGCAATATAGGGGTGTGGAGCTTTAAAAAAATTTTTTTAAAATGATTTATTTATTTTTTATTTTATTTATTTATTCAATTTATTATAGCCACCCCAATTGACATGCAACTCTGGAAATCCCCAACAAACTGTAGAAACCTTTAAAATTCCTAAAAACACTGAAAAACTACCTCCTATCTGCACCAATTAAAAATCTAGTTAAAACTTTTAAAAGCATGGGTGATCCTGCTCTAAATGAGCCAGTGGTGGTGGTGGTGGCTCCCTCTCCACCTCCCCACACAAAAATCATATTGAACATTCCCAAAGTAACTTTAAAACCAGCACGTAGAATGGTACTATTAGAAAAGAATGTGTGCTATGCTTGTCCTTGCACTGTCAGAAGCAAAGCTGTTAGAATTACCTGCCTGGTTGGTATAACTCATGTGTTCTTCATAATTACTGTTACCACCCCTACCTCCACCCAAGCATTTAATACTGGAAAATACAGGTCATCCCCCATATCCTTGGGTTCAGTTATCCGTGGGTCTAAAATATTCAATAAAAATACTGAAATGCAAATGGGGAAGCTCTATACCATCAGTAAAAATGAGATCAGGAGCTGGCTGTGGCTCAGAACATACACTACTTATTGCCAAATTCAAACTTAAAATGAAGAAAGTAGGGGAACACTATTCAGCTATTCACGTATGGCCCAGTTTATCCTGGGTGTGTAGTTTCAGCTTATAAAGTATGACATGATCAGAATCCTATTTATGACAGCTAGTAAACAATGCAGAGTTGAGAACAAAACTAAATTTAAAGAGCAACGAAAGCAGTAAAGCCAGGTCAAACCTGGGCTATAACAAATGACTTTGGTTGTTTGACTTTAACTTGCACATTTTAAGTACAGTCAAACCTCGCATAAAGAGCGCCTTGCTTAATGAGTAACTCGCTTAAAGAGCAGAATTTTCTCTGAATGTTCGCTTCGCTTAACAAATAAAACCAACCAAAAACTTGCTTAACAAATAAATCTGGGTTCTCAATCCCCCCCCCCACAATTGGTCACTTACAATGGTGTTTTGCTTAAAAAGCAAACTCGCTTACAGAGCAATTCTGTGGAACGCATTATGCTCTTTAAGCGAGGTACAACTGTAGGTGTATTTGCAGCCTCATTTTTGTCAGAAATAACAGGTGGGATGTCAAACAATTCTAATGCATGATGTACTGAGAGTTTGTCAATATATCCTCTTGAAGTGTGGCATGTCATGTCCAGATAGTTCTGTAAAACCTAGCATTAAGAAACAGATAGCTCTACTGCACTGGAGGAAGGTGAAAATTTCAGGACAAACTGCAGACTCCTAGGGCTGGAAGAGGCAAGATGTAGCCTTTTGAATTCCCCTGATACAGTACCTGTTCTTATACAAAACAAGGACACAGTTTATGGATGATTTTGGATGCTGTGCTCATGCATCAGAACAGAAAACAGAGCAGATGAAATATTACAACTTAGTCAGATTCATTTGTGTTCAACTGCAGTATGCAGTCCTTTGAGTTTTGAGCTGCCACTGAAGTTCCCAGAATTTAAGATCAGATACAAGCTTGTGGGGGTGGAGGAATGAACAAAGCTGGCTGTGAAAAAGAGAATGCTCCAGATTCTTTTCAAACTCAGATCAGTCCAGAATTGCCACCTTTGCTGCCTCGCAACCTCACCTCTCTGGTCCAATGTCCCCTAACTCCCAAGCCCCGTAGGCCTTTTTTTTTTTTGCTTAACATCCCACGGTGGATGGGCACTAGTATCTTTGAGAGATCAAAACAAGCATGAAAAGATGCTGTTCCTATTTACTAACTCCCTAGCATGTTGAAAGGGAGAGAAAGGTTCAATCCCTTGAGCAAGGATTTTGGAAACAAAAGTTTTTGGTGGTGAAAGGTATGGATTGGAAATTATTATTGCACCCCCCAAAACCTAACCACAACTTAAACCCTCCCAGAGGAAGCTACTTGGGTGAGCTGGAAAAGTCCCAGAGGACATTTTTTTGTCCTCTGTAGATAGGCCAACAGAGGGTCTACTATTTAGAACAGGGGTGCCCAAACTACAGCCTGGGGGTTGGATTCGGGCCCCGAGCCATAGTGACCACATGACCAGCCCACGGCCCAAAAAGTTTGGGCACCCATGATTTAGAGACTTCTGCAAGCAAAAACCAAAAAACTTCTTTAAGCACTAGTTTTCTGCACATTGTATTTAGGCCTAGAACACTGAAAGAATATTTAACAGCACATTAAAAAAAAAACACCTTCCAGCTGGAGCTTGGAAAAAAGGCAGCTGACTGTTGTCTCCTTTTAAGATGCACAGCTACCTGTCAGGCCTGCTTGATGTCTTCATTAAAATTAAGACAGCTGCATGATGTACTCCATGTAAACAAGTACTGGGGCTCAAATGAACAGTAAAGGGAATCTCACATGAAATAACTCATTAATCTTAAATCTTCTCTCATGCCTTGCTCTCAAGATCAAGATTCTGCTTTCTCAATAAAATGTTGCTGTTATCTTTGACCAGAATTTAACATTACAAAAAAAAAAGTGGGCTTAAGCCAAGAGTGGCAGATTTGTATCAATTCGCTTCCCATCATAATGTCTAAAGCAATTCACCCCATGTTTTGCTTTTACTACACTGTGAATGTTCTGTAATAAATTACTGGCAATTCCCAGGTATTCTAAAGAAATATCAGCAGACGGGTGTATTGTACTGGATATTATGGGAAAAGAATGGGGCAGTCATAGAGTTACAAACTCAGTGGCATTCAACTCCCATGGTTGAGTGGAGGACTTTTTTCATTGGGTGCTGTTTGGCAGTTCATTTCATTTATTTCATTTATTCGATTTGTATACCGCCCTACTCGGTACAGTTACAATTAAAAGGCTCAAGACTTGCTCCAAAATGACATCTGAGACACAAAAATCAAACTACAGTATCTCCTGGTTCAGTATAGTACACCCAGATGCCCATCTTTTCTCCTGGAGAAACACAGTGATTGTCTGCAGGGAGGCACTATTGTCAGGGGCAATTCTCTCTTAGCTGCAACACTAGAGGATTTGTTTTTACTTCTAAGCATCCGCTGGAAGTTGTTTATTTATTCAGAGAATCACTGGAGGAGAAGGAGCTACCTTTCCAATCATTTTCCCAGACTAAATCTCTGACCTCCAAAAAGATTAGTATATGAGTTTCACTAAGGAAAAGCAATAACACTTCTATACTGCCCCATAGTGCTTAGTGCACTCTCGGAGTGGTTCACATGGTCATTGGCATCCCTCATCTACAGTAAAACCCCTACTTACGTAAAAAGTCTGTTCCATAGGCTTTTGCTTAAATCAGTTTTTTTATGTAACTCAAAGCAAACCCATAGGAAATTGTGTTATGTAAATCGGGACATGGTTTTAGCACAAAATCACTATGTAAGTCAAATTTTATGTAACTTGGGGCATTTGTAAATCGGGGTTTTACTGTACCTTACTTTGAATAGAAAACAGAAATAGGGTACATAAAAGTTTGCTACCCAAACAGGCTTTGCTGCACTTTGCTGAAGAATCCATTGTCCCCAAACTTCATACAAAATATGTGTTTACCCCCACTCTCACTCTAAATGAACACATCCAAATAAGGGCAGACATGAGATGAAAGATCAACTATGTTTGACAAACTGGGTGCGGGTGGTAGTGAATATTGTTTGGTTTCCCTAAGTTCCTGTTTTCCTCCACAACCACCTTTTGCAAACAGTTGCTTATTTGCTCACAAAAGGATAAGAATACACCAAGGGAAGTATATTGCACAGAGCAGGGGCTCCCAAACTGTGGTCCATGTGCTGGATCTGGCCAACCATACCTAATAATCCAGCCCACACAGTCCTCACTGCTCCTGGAAGCAGAAGTACAACGTGCCCACACATGCACAAAATACTGCTGTAAATGCACCTGTGGCTGTAATAAATGCATTTACAACAGCTACAAGCGCATTTACAGCAGCATTTTGTGCATTTTACTTCTGCTGCCAGTGGGAGGAACCACATGACTGGCCCGCTTAACTACGTGACTGGCCCATGGCATGAAAAGTTTGGCCACCCCTGACATAGAGACATAAACAAGACTGTGTTAATTTAACTCAGTCTTACGTTAGGGCTGCAGCTTTCATTTATCCTGTTCTCTCAACAACGAGTAAGAAACACTGGGTCCTCCCCCCCTTCTCTTTGCTTGTGCTCTTTTCTCTGCTGGTCTCAATGCATGTTTCTGAATGTTGTAAGATCAGGCTTTTGTGTGTGTACAGGCAGAAAATTTTACAAGTTCCTTTACTTTCCACAGGATTAAATACAATGATGATGAATTATTTAATTTTATCTCCTTTTCAAAAAAATTGCCCAAGGCCACATCACACTACCTAATAGCAGAACTGGCCCAATTTTTCATTCATTCATTCATTCTTTCACACAAAGCACAGGATGACTGCTTGATTGTTTTAAAAAGACATAAATGATTCTTGTAGTATATCTAACTGTTTTAAGTCTATGCAACAAAGTAGTTGGCATCTTCATCTTCTATAACCTGCATTATTTTTGTTAAGGCCATGTTTGCATAAAAATTTAATTTTGTCAAATGTGCTTAACAGGAGTAAAATAAAAATCTCCCTATTCTCTTTTCTTGTCAATTTAACTTATGCACACATAGATCATCAATAGGATTCTACGCTGTATTTCTTTTGCAAAGATTGAACAAATCTGTGCTCACTTTGCTTCACATTAATTTTTATTACACAGAAATTTAAATACAGATTCTTTTGAGAGTGGGGCAATTAACAGATAGCCTAAAGAGCTATTATTTCAAAGTAGATACTGTCAAACAAGTTTAAGTAACAGCCACAGAAAATGTGAAAGAATTAATTTCACTTAATCATCTCTTTTTGGTGTATGTTATTGATATTAGCAACTCAAGTCATATAACCCATATAACTTTAGCAGAACATTTTAATTTAAAATGACATTTTGCTATCTTTGTGATGCTTGAGAGAAATCGTGGAAGGTGCTAGATTTGAGCAAAAGCAGAAATTCCTCAAAGTGAAGATAGATTCAACTGGATACATTTAAAGTGAATAAAATCAGGTTGCATCCTACTGGCAGGGTTTTGATGGGAGTTTTAGTCCATTAGCTGCAGTCCCACCAACTTTAAAAAAAAGAGGGAGAGGGACAGCAGAAATCCAGGATATTTTTGCTTCCAGTTGTGGGAACTGACTCACAGCTTGGATAATGCTCCTGATGGCAACAAATCTTCTTTGCATCTTGAGTAAGCAAAACACCTTGGACAAGGTGCAAGAATAGAAATGTCACACTGTGGATTAAAACTATGGCCATGCTGGCTAAGGATTCTGAGACCTATAATAAAAAAGCTAGGCGTGGCTTACAGTCTTAAGGAAAGTTCTTCATCTATTTTCCATGGGGTAAGGCTTGGGAAGGTTGAAGGCAGCAGGAAAAGAAGACCACCACATATGAGATGAATTGACTTAACAAAGGAAGCCATGATCTTGAGTTTGCAAGACCTGAGCAGGGCTGCGGAGAAAGGTCCTTTTGGAGTTCACTCATTTATACAATAACCATCACCCTGTTTATCATACGAATTATGAAAAGAGGCAGCACAAAGCTGCACAAAACACATTTTCAGAGCAGGTTTAAGGAAAGGGTTTCCCCCCAGTCCCATAATCTGCCCATAAGGTGGTTGTCAAAACCAACCAAGGGATTCTATTGTGTTGGAAGATGCAACCAGTATGCACATAAGCCTAGGAAATACAATACATCATGACATACTAAGCTCCGACCACATAAAAACTAATGTCAAAGAACAGTCATATCTGCCATGATGCACAGCTTCTGTGCAAAGTCAGACTATGGGTCCATCTTGGCAAATGTCTTCTGTTCCGGGGTGGGCAACTCTGGGGAGGTCTGAGTGCCCACCTTTTCATGCTATTTGAAAGGAACATTCCAATAGCCAAAACAAATATTCCTTTTCTGGTTTTGGCTGGGGGCAAACAGTGTAAGGGCCACATGTGGTTCATCTTCTTTGCTTGCACCTAGTCTCTTCTAATTAGCAATGGCTTTTCAATGGTTAATCTTTCCTAGATCTGCTATCTAAGGCTCTAGAATGTGAGTGCGTCTGCTGTGCCAGCCAGGAAATGTTAGGTAGCCACAGTAAAAGCTGGGCAATCAGTTACCAAGACCAAACTTTTATTACCCCACTAACTGTACACTGAAAAGCAGAGTATCTTTTCTTTTCAAAAAGTAATATACCTTCTGCAACATTTTACATTCATGTGCTGAAATCTCTTTACTCTTTCCAGAGACTTTTACCCTGATTTGACTATAACATGTACTGAATGACAACACATTGCACCTGTATTTGTAAATCATTGTAAATATTCATTACCCTCTTTTTAGAGGGTACAGTTTTTTAAAATTAATAAAAAGATTAGACTATTATAATATATGCATAAAGAGTTCACTGAATTATCAGGCTTAAATGCTAGCCAGCATTTTTTGTTGGGGGGTGGGGGTGGGGAAATTACTTTTTAAGTTGTAAGTGTGAAAGAATACAATTACGTTTGCAATATGCAACTAGGAAAATCTGATTTGTCTGTACATCATATGCAAACAAAACGTGCATCTACAAGGACTAACCAACAGGCTTTAAGGCTTTAGCAACCCTGAGTGATTTCTTGCAGTTGCAAACCAATACCCCCCCCCCCCCGAAGATCTAATTAGAATGAAGGACTGAAATGTGAATGTGAATTTCATACATCAGACAGATGAATGTGGACATCTGATATAAAGGACTACAAAGATTTTTTACACATCTGTTTCCATTCTGATACAGTACTTCAGTATTTTGGGTTAGAACTTAAGAGTGGCAAGCAGGTACTATGTTCCACAGAACACTGGTGGACTTCAATTCCCAGAAGCCTAAGTCAGTACATTGGCTGATCAGTGCTTTGGGCGATTGACTTAGGCTTCTGGGAATTGATGTCCCAAAGCCAAAGATTGGGAAACACTGGTACAGTATAATGTAGTCCACATTTTAATTTCCTTCCCTCCCTTAGAAGCTCATGAAAAATACCTGAGCAGCAAAAACAACAACAAACCCACCAAAATATTTAAATACCATAAGATAATTCAATTTTCTTGGAGGGCTGAATTAGCAGCAAGAAATTTAACAATTGCTACATAAAAATAAGGATTTTTATCTTCTAAGAGTATAGGAGCAAAGTCTTCAGAGAATGGCATTTCTAGTAAATGAAACCAAGGCTTACTAATAATACAGTGGTACCTCGCTTAAAGAGCATAATGCATTTATTTATTTATTATTTATTAGTTCAAATTTATATTGCCGCCCACTCACCGTTGCGACTCAGGGCGGCTTACAGACAATACATTACATTACAATATAATATGTTGGGGTGGGCACAGGGGGAGGGGCGGCAAGGTCCTCATCCTGCCCTGGCTTCTTCCTCCCCTGGCAGTTGGTATAGGCACAGGGGATTTCCATGGGATTGCTCTTTAAGCGAGTTGCTCTTTAAGCAAAACACTTGGAAAAAGCACCGTTGCTGCCATTGTAAGTGACCGATTGTGATTTTTGGTGTGGGCAGGATTTAGTTTTTAAGTCAGTTTTTGGTTGTTAAGCAAGGGCGAACATTCAGAAAAAATTCTGCTCTTTATGTGAGTTAGTCTCTAAGTGAGGCACTCTTTATGCAAGGTTTTACTGTAATTAATAAGAAAAAACCTCTCACAGTTGCATAAAAAAGACAAGAACACAGAATGTATGAAGAACTATCAAGTCTAGGACTGTCACAAGGACAAACTCTCTCAGAATAAGGTTGTCCTGCCAATCTTCTTTGCGCTTCCCTCGAAGGGGCAATATTCATTCTCACTTTGCAAGAAGATGGAATATTTGGATGCAAAAGAGATGACTGGACTGATGTGGAAATAGAGATGCCAGAGAAGGAGGAGAGAACATGCATAATGAGCTCTCTTTTGAGAGAGCCAGATCTGTTTGGTGAATCTGCTTCCTTATAATCTTGATTCTCTTTCACTCACATTCATAATTCATTCTTGTGATGAATCTAGGACTTCTAGCTTGCTATCTATTAAATTCTGTCAGGAGGCTCTAAAAGAATTTTCCTACAGTAAGGCAAGAAAAGAGCCCTAAAAATGACTTCCAGCCTTAATCTAAAGGCCCATTTCCAAGCTCTAACCTTGATTCATGGTCAGGGAAAGCCTGCCCATTAAGCAACATTTACCACACACCATGGGATATTCATTAGCCTCCTTAACAAGGAATGAGCCCCAGTTATAAAATTGCCAGAACATAATTTTTGTTTTATGGGAAAGAAATAGAAGCAGGGAGACAAATTTCCTCCTGTTTCCAAGTCTCTTGTAAAAAAAAAAATCATAATCAAATGGGAACTTCTCGGTTTCATCAGATGTAATTTTAGTCAACCATCTTGCAATGCTCAAGCTTAGAATTTTTATGTTAAGTAGTCAATTACCAATTTTTTAAGAAATTCATGGGCTTTCTATGGTAGAAGTCAATGGAAGCCTTCCACAAATGATAGCAATTTTTGATTTGATATGAGCAGGAGGATCATCAGTTGGGCTCGATTAGCTTAATAACTTTTTAATAAAAAAGGGGATAATTCTATCCTTTGATTCATAAGGGGAGCCACTTCCCTTTATTTCATTACCCCTCACTGCCTATCTTAAGCGTTTTCTTAATTTGTTTGAGATTCTTCTGCTACTTTTCAAGAGATTTAATATTGTTGCCTTGTTCCTCCTCCTCCTTTGGCAATATATAAAAAGAATTTAACAAGCTGGTGACTCTGGCAACCAATCCTTTGACCATTTAAAGTAAACCTCTTTCACTGGCTGATCTAATGAGGAGCTACCCATGCATTTAGTGACCCTTTTAACTCCCCTTGAGTGTTTTAACATTCCAGTATCAACTGTGTTGCTTTCATTATTAGATATAAGCTGTTTATGCTTTTGGGTATCCACAAAGGATTCTTCTGTTTGTTTCCTAGCCTCAGGGAACTAAAATTAGACTAGAAGAACTAATAATGTATTTTAAAAGCATATCTTAGGAATGATATTAAAAGATTTTAACCACTCTTTGTTTGCTAATATGACCCTTAGGATTTTAGCTGAATAAAATATTAAATAAATTATCTCTCAGGTTCCACAGGAGCTTCTAGAAGTATTTTAAGTCAATATATTTTGGATCATAATTTAAGAGAAAGACTACATGTTCTCTAACATGTCATTTTGTATCCCATTGAATCATTCAACATTGATATAAAATAGAAATTGAAATTTTAGAATGATCCTGAACTAATGATGGGGAGCTAAATGTAATAAGTGTATTCCATAAAGTTCATTTAGACTATATAAAATATAAACACTGAAACAAATTGATTGCTCCATTTATAAAGGCAGAGTCTAACTATCAGTGTCTCCACTGATCAGCAACAAACTAATATTTAAATACAAATGGAAACCTAAGAAGGTTGGGGGAAAATCTAGACATTATAGGAGAATGAGCACAAAAGAAATTTTGGGGCATCTCTACCAAGAGTCTGACTAAAGGTGTTGCCTGTGAAATGGAGCTTTCTTTCACTAACCATTTTATGGAAGCCTTACTAGTTGATGCTTCCTATGCCTTGCCTACCCAAAATTTACTCCTACTTGGAAAAGGTAAAGTTAATAGATAATAGGAGCAGGGGAGAACGCATATCCAGGCCTTACACATTTATGTGTTGACACAACAGTTGGTGAGCTAAGTTGTCAAGATATTTTGTTGTTCTTCAAAAGATGTTGCTTCAGATATACAGTACTTCTCATATGAGATTCTGCCCTGCAATTTTTCCACTGAAACCTGAACTATGAGTCAATGGCATCATTTCTACTAGAAAGAAACCAAGCAGAGATCATATCCACAGGTTTTATTTTGAAAGGTAGTAAGCTTTTTTACTTATTTCAAAGAAGGAGGACATAGGTAGGCTGTTTCTTATTGATTTTTTGAAGTGTTCAACAATTTACAACTGAGTAGCTTTGAGGGAGCTTACTCAAGGATATAGTCATACAGTACTGTACAGAGTTATTCTGGCTCTGGCAGAGGAGAGAAAATACAGAGAAACAGTACATGCCAAGCTGTTTTGTTTCAGGTCTCTGAAGGCTGCCCTCAAGAATCCTCTATTTTTGGAGTAATTTTCTAGAGATGAAGAAAGGGTGCTATGGGTAGCTGCTTATCAGACATGCCCCAAAAATTGATAGCAGCTTTCTAGCAACCCACTTTACGAAATGGGTAGAAAAGACATTTTTCAAAGCAGACCACGTCTAAAACTGACCTGTACACCATTTAAACAAAATGCATAGTCATGCATTTTGGTCAATTCTGGCCAAAGAAGAGTTGTAGTCATTGTCCCCCCCCCCCCACACACACACTTTTGAAAGCTTGCACAGAGAACTTTGTGCCTTTTAGTGAGTGAGTCTACACTCACTCAAAACACGGCACCAAAATTGGGGGTTTTAACCCCCATTTCAGGTCACATTGTATTTCAGTCGGTGTGTGTGTTCATACCAATCTCTGCTGATTGATGGCTGCAATCTACTGCTCCAGCCGATTTGCAGAAACCAGTCCCAGACAATCTGCAGTATCTCTGATCCCGCTGGTCAGCTGGGGTCTGTTGGTTTCAGCTCTTTTATTGTGTGAACCCCAATCTTTAAATTAATTGTGAACCAGCACAGATATGTGTGGGTCTTTTTAAAACAATGTAGACGAATCATTAGTTGGCTTAATAAAAGCATAATCACAACATGGATCATATAAATAGGCATATCAGGGTTCACAGCTTGGCAAACAGTTTCTAAATAGGGTGATTGACTAAATAGGGTGATTGACTAAATAGGGTGATTGATCCTAGGAATTTGTTTATAGATTTGATTGTCTGCTGTCAGCTGCTTGCTTCTTAAGAATAAACAGCTACTATGAGAACTGACTTCTTCCAACATACTATGGCAAGGATGGGAAATACCTCATATCTGATGTCATGGCACAACCAACATATCAGAATGCAATGTTCTAAGAGCGGATGAGCGCCTTTCGGTGGGGTGATGGTCTCCTCAGTGGAGTAAATGCCACTGGAAATCATCACATTGGGCCCAACAGCAAAATGAGTGGAGAAGGATCTCTGATTCCCAACGGTCATGGAGGCAGAAGAGGCTATGCCAGATGGACTGGCTGCGAAGACACACCTTTTCCATATCCTCAAGGCTGCAGCAGTCCATTGCAGTCCTGGTATTAAATCCTGCATCTCTCATTTAATATGTGCCACAGAAGATGGCTCCGTAATCATAGTGTGGAGGTCATGGCAACCTGGGATCCATCTTAAACAAATTCACGCCCGTGACATTTTTCCTGGCATTCTCGGATACAAGTTGCAGTCGACAACAACAATTAGCCAAGGGTTGTGTGTGTGTGTATGTGTTCAAATTTAAAGTTCAAGGTGAGCAGATGAAGTGGAAGTTTAGAACCCATTGCCTACTCATGATTCTTCCATTTGGTTTGTAGCCATTTTTATCCCAATCAGACTCTGAAAAAGGCTCTCAGCAGGTGAAAAATGTCTGGAACATTCAGTTTGGGGATGGAAAGGAAGAGGTGGGTAATGGTTTTGAATCTTTCTTCTCACTTCAGTTGGCCCCACAGTTCAAACTGCTCCATCTACTCACTTTACTGAAAAATCAGCAGCAAATTAATTCTGATAAGTGGAGTTGCCAGCATCACACCTGCTGGGCCACTAGGTCCCAGAATATACAAAGAAATTACCAGAATTCCCTTCCTCCTCCTCATTTATTATGTGTGTTCATCAGTACCAAACTAAATTTTTCAGTCTAGAAGTCACGGATGGGGGTCCAATGTTAAGGTGCAGAAATTGGAAAGTTACTTTTAAGAAGAATATCAATATGCTAAAGCTACCAATAAGTGACCAGTTATAAGATGATGCCTGAGGCTCAGAAAACCATCTTACCCCTATTCCACTAGGATGGTTTCAGGATGTTATTATTACATTCACCCCACTTAAAAAGTGTTCCTATTCATTTATATTCTACTTAAAAAGCTAATCCTCCTCCACATAGCAACATATTACTGCTTTCAGCTAATGATATTGTCTCATTGTCTCTTGTATCATAAGTCTAAATCCTTTAAAAATACTAGTACAGTGATAACATGTTTTGTTATGTTCAGTTGTACCATAAATCAATGCATTGTATTAGAGATCGTGAAGCAAATGGCTGAAGTCCTGTTGCTTAGTGTAATAAATTTGGGGATTTGGAGAATTAACTCTTCCTTAAATTTGATTGATTTAAATAGGCCTACTCTAATTGTAAGTTACTTTGCTAAGCAACAAGATTTTAGCCACCATTTTGATTCATTTGGGATCAAAGTGACTGGCATGTTTGATGATCAAATCAAAGATACATTGAATTAAGACTTAAATGATCATAGTGCTTCACAAATTGTGAATGTGGTCTTTTATAATATGCTTCTTTAGGTAGCTCAGGCAAATAGAGATGGGGAATGTGCGGTCCTCCAGGTGTCGCTAGACAACGGCCCCCATCATCTCTTGTCTACCTTTACCGGCTGTTGAAATCCAATAACATTTGGAAGGCCACACTTTGCCTGTCCCGATACCTAATATTTTCAAGAACTATCATTTTCCTATAGGCAGGTGGCCTTGTAGGAAAATACACACAGTCCTTACAAGTACCCAGCCACAAAATATAGCTGCACAGCGGAAGGACACAAACAGATCTTTTCAATTTCATGTCTCTGTCTTAAATAGGGTAGTTTCTAAGTCTTCCTCTAGAGTTTCATAGCTACTGATAAGGTTAATAAATTAATAAGTAGGTTATCCCAGAAAGTAAGGAACATGTCCTAATATAGCAAGAGAGTCAACCACAGGAAACTATAGGGAAATTTAATGCTTCCCAAAGCATTTAGCATGCGATTATCCTCGCTGAATTTCAAGTGTGGGGTGTGTGCCCCCTCCCGCTACAATTAGTTCAACTGCTTATGGCATTCCTTGAACAGAAATTCAGAAAGTGACCTCTGTAATAGCTGATGCTATCTAGAAACTGAGACCCCAAAAGTGTCTATTGTTTCATTTCAAGAACACAGGCCTTCTGCATGTCTGTTCAGGGCCTCCTATAGGAAAAGCTTGAAACACTACTACACAATAGAGATCTGGGTCTTTCCTACTTCTGAAGCAAGCTCTGCTTCTAAGAGTGATACCACTGGGTCACTGTTGCAGGAAACAGTATCAGAACTGCAGTCCAAGGAAGGCTGTTCTTAGCCCATCCATAAATAGCTGGGCATAGATGCAAATGACAAGGCTAGGATGCAAAGGATACTAGTGTAACACAGACCATGCATGACTGTAAGGTGAGCATTGAGGTGTGTGTGTACACGTGTGTGTGTACACGTGTGTGTGTGTGTGTGTGTGTGTGTGTGTGTGTGTGTGTGTGTGTGTGTGTGTGTGTGTGAGAGAGAGAGAGAGAGAGAGAGAGAGAGAGAGAGAGAGAAGGATGATAACAAAGGAGCCACAGCCATATGCTTTACTTTTCACATGTCATTAAAAGAAAATTATTCAGAAATGGTGTGCTGGCAAGATTAGCCAGTCTTCCATATTGCATGCCATGTGTTTTATGTCTTACATTTTAACAGGCAGGGTAAGAAAATAAACATGTCAAAATGCAATCTGCCAAGCAAAACACTATCTTCTCTCATAATATGTGCTACAAGAAAATGATGGCACGCCAGGCATGACTCCAGCGCTACAACATATATACAGTAAAACCTCGCATAAAGAGTGCCTCGCTTTAGAGACTAACTTGCTTAAAGAGCAGATTTTTCTCTGAATGGTCGCCTCACTTAACAACTAAAACCAACCAAAAACTCGCTTAACAAATAAATCAGGGTTCACAATCCCCCCCCCCCGAAGTCACAATTGGTTGCTTACAATGGTTTTTCGCTTAAAGAGCAAACTCACTTAAAGAGCAATCCCGTGGAACGCATTATGCTCTTTAAGCGAGGTACCACGGTATAGTCCAGTGGTCAACAAACCTGGCTCTCCAGGTGTTCTTGGACTTCAATTTCCAGAAGCCCAAGTCATACACCTGCTGATCAGGGGTTCTGGGAATTGAAGTCCAAGAACACCTGGAGAGCCAAGTTTGCTGACCTCTGGTATAGTCAAACATAACAGGATGCACCTGGAGCACATTATGGCATACTTCCTAGTATTTGATTAGAACATTAGAAGTACACAAGAGATCTTCTTCTGATTTTGTGAGGCAAAGCAAATCGACATTTTAAAGCAATTTTAGAAATAGGAGGAACACAATTTCTAAAATAAGTTTTAAACTGGGTTTCAAATCAAATTCAAATTGAGCATAATTACAGCAGTCAGTGGGCTCTTGTTCACTGACAATTTTGGGGACATCTGGACAAATGGTTTTTGAGTTGTTATTTTTAAAATGTAGAGTTTTATTGGGAGTTTTATTGTGTGTAATTTTTAACTTTTCATCATTATATGACTGTTTTTATGATGTTAGCCGCCCTGAGTAGGGATGATTTTTTTCCTGGGTGCGGGAGGATATAAGTGTAAGCAAGCAAGCAAGCAAGCAAGCAAGCAAGCAAGCAAGTAAGTAAGTAAGTAAGTAAGTAAGTAAGTAAGTAAGTAAGTAAGTAAGTAAGTAAGTAAGTAAGTAAGTAAGTAAGTACATTTCTAATTAGAAGGAAGACATACATAGACTTTGTGATGTACCCCCAGGTAGATGTACAGTACTGAGGAATCAGCAAAGTGGCTTGAAGAAAGAAAACTGGGCAATGGGCCAATTCATAAAATTGCTCCTTTCTCTAATTTTTCTCTGCTTATTGCTATTCAGTTTTACACAGGTTTAGTCAATTTACTGTTTCTTAGCCCTGAGCTACAGTATTATAAAACTGGTCAGGACCTCCTGCTTCTGCCATACCCTAGTCCAGGGGGTTTCCAAACTTTTTACACTGCAGGCCTGACCATGCCTCCCAGACAGCTGAGTGGGCTGGACCCCCAACCTACAGAAGCAGAATTAAAGGCGCCCACTTCCACATTTATGACAGCCATGGGCACATTTACGGGTGATTTAACTGTGTTTATGCATGCATGGGTGCATTTTACGGATGTCGTAAATGTGCTGGCTTCCACTTCTGGATGCGGCAGTGACGGGCTGGATGGAATGATGCCTCAGGCCAGGTCTAGCCTGGCCCATAGGTTGGGAACCCCTCCCTAGTCAATTTGACCCATTGTACTCAGTTTCAGTCAAACCTTGTTTTTTTCCACTATATTAGGACACATTGTGAAATATCTGTTTTCTTCCTTCAAATAATTTAGCCTCGCACGTATGGTTCAGCTCATATACTTCCAATGTTACTTTTATTATATGGGCTGTGCCTGAACATCAGATGTAGAGAAGAGATTTAATTTAAATTTAATTTTTGCATTTGCATGCTGCCCAATCAGGGAACCCGACTCAGGGCAGCTCACATGATCATCAAACAATATATACAGTAAATACACAAAAACACAATACATAAAAAATTCAATCTACAAAACAGCATATATGTTATTTACTTATTATTTATTAGTTCACATTTATATTGTTGCCCACTCGCCGTAGCGACTCAGGGCGGCTTACAATTATGTACACTTTACTAAAGTCAGTCTACAATATTTTGTGGCCATAGGGGAAGATGACTAGACAGACAACTGATTCCATCAGGTTTGATCCAACTCTTTTTATAATAAACTCTTTAAACTAGCATTTAGGGGGTACAGATAAGGATTTATAGCATATAGAGATCAGTCTCCAGAAACTAGGGAATAGCTGAAAGAGCTAAAAAGCAACAACTCAGGGACTGTCACTGCTATACTCTAAAACCAGGGGTTTGCAACCTACGGCCTGTGGGCTGGATCTGGTTCGTGGCACCAAATAATCTGGCCAGTGACCTCGCTCCAGCCACCCTTGCCACTGCTGGCGGCAGAATCAGCTGTGGACTCATTTACAGCCTTCGTAAATGCATTTATGACAGCCGCAAATGAGTCCGCAGCTGTTGTAAACACATTTACAACAGCTGCAGATGCGGTTTTGGAAGCATTTACGGTGTGTGTGTGTGTGTGTGTGTGTGTGTGTGTGTGTGTGTGTGTGTGTCAGTCAAGCCTACTCGTCTGTCTGAAGGAGTGTGGTCCAGCCCACAGCTGAAAATGTGTGTGTGTGTGTGTGTGTGTGTGTGTGTGTGTGTGTGTGTGTGTGTGTGTGTGTGTGTGTGTGTGTGTGTGTGTGTGTGTGAGTCAAGCCCACTCATCTGTCTGAAGGAGTGTGGTCCAGCCCACAGCTGAAAATGTTGAGAACCCCTGCCCTAAAACCTTCTACTTGGAGCAATTTGTTCTACTCTGTCTAATGGTAGGGTTTGCTTGCATGATTTAGAAAAGATGTAACAGAATGCAGGTGTAGGGGCATTCTTAGTTTACAAAGCTTAATCGATTTTTGCTATAAGGAGATTGCTATTGTTGTTATATGCTGTCAAATAGCTTTTAATTTATGGGAACCTTAACAGGGTGTTTTAGACATGTAAGATGGAGTGGTTTACCACTGTCATACATACCCCAATAAATTTCTATGACATATTTTATAACTAAGGATTATAAAACTAGGTATCTCAGTCCAACATTCTACTCACTACATCAAACTGGCTCTCAGAGACGGATTATGACACATTTGGTCTGTTGTGATGGAACCTGCGTTTGCCAATAAGAATATGCAGGGAACTTTCCTTTATTATGTCAGATAGTGTGACTGCCTAGCTTAGTTCCATGTGAGTTTTCTTCTGGTAAGAGACAACCTAAGCCAGCAACGGATGATCTCAATGGGGCTAAGGGACATTTTTTAGATTTGTCAGCTCAGTAAGTCAGAGACACAAATTCAGAGTTTGATTTCCCCCTGCAAATCTCAAAAGGCAAGTCGACCTTTGTAGACAAAAATGACCAGAATGAATTAGTGAGCCACTTCTGAGTACTTTATATCTAGAAAACTTTAGAAAATGATCACCGTAAGTCACATTTCACTTGACACACATAATTAATTTGTTAAGGGTTGCATTAGAAAGGGGACAGGGATAAACAGGAGGGGCATGGCCAAAGAGGCTAATTTGCATAATTAGTTTTTTAATTACAGTATTCTGGGAAAAAAAATAAAGCTGAAAACTTTCTGACACTTAATGTTTTATCTTTGTGAAAAAAGATAAGACTATGTCAGGGGCTGTAGGGCTTCTGGTGACCCCTCAAAATGGCAAAATTTTCCCACACCCTTTAGAAAGTATTTGTTTTTAAAAATGAAAAACTGTCCCCCAAATTAAAAAAAAATACAGTGTATTTTTGGGGTGGGGCTGAGAGCCTCAGTCAGCATTTGGCCAGGAGGCTGCACACTGCCAACCCTGCTTTGATCCTAGAGTTTTTCCTCTGCCTCTAACATGATCCAGGCATACTGATGGTACACATTCTTACACTGTCCCACGTGAGCATTCATTTGGCTAGGAATCCACATGCAACTCCCAGGTTCTCCCAGCCAGTACTAAATGAATGATAACCGAGATATGCAGGGACCCTGCAATTCCTCAAAACACCCTTCCCAATTTCTGACCAAGAAGGAGTTAATTACAAACTTGAGGATCATAACTAGTCTCAGGAAGAGATTTTTCAGAGTGTGTCATGTTACTAAGTGTGGCCATCTCAAGGCATGGAAATAGGGGATGCATAAGACTAAAATATATGCATCTCGTATGACAAATGTAATCTTTTTTTAAATTAATGAATGGAAAGCAAAGAATGGCTAAGAATATATTGCCAAAGAATGAATTGTCACAGGGAAGAAATACCACGATCACATTTGCCAAATTATGGCTCTTTGGTCTGCCAAGGGGATAAGTTATGGGGGAAAATCACTCAAAGCATTGGTTTACATTGGCAAATGCCATTACATGCTTATTAGTATACAGATTACCTTGTCTTAAACCAAAATTTTAAATCCCAGTTTCATGCCAGAGCAGTTTTGCAAGAAAAACAGCACCTGAATAATGGCTACATTGTCTACTTTTTTCTTAAGAACCTATTTTGCGTAATTATGAAATCATCATCATTATATTGAACAAGATGGCTAGATGGTATTGTAGACACAAAGGGCACAGAGCTGAGCGAGTTGAGGAGAATGGTGGAGGACACAAGTGCCTGGCGGACAGTGGTCCATGGGGTCGCAAAGGGTCGGAATCGACTGTGCGACTGAACAACAACAATCTGTTTTGGCTTATTTTCCAAACAGCATCAAGACCAGTTGCATGTGCTAATATATGAATCCTACCCTACAGACATTCTGGAGATTTCTGCTTAAATGTGACAGAAATATTAACAGCTCAGGAAAGCACTGTGTACATCCTTGCTTTCATTACACATTTTACCTCTTTCCTTTTACTGCAAGATCTCGTACTCTGTTGCATTTATTGTTGAAGTTCTATTTGCAACCTCACATGCTGCCTTAGTTGGAGTGATCATGAAGAACTTTTCAGGGCTGGGGTTATTGTGCATCTATCCAGCACTAACCAATTGCTCCCTTTTGCCTCTGAATTCAAAGAAAGCCCAGTCCCTCTCAGCACTGTGTTTTCTCCTCTTTTTTCAGTTGGTATTTGTTGTTTGGTTGCTGTTGGTCTATGGCAGGGGTGCCCAAACTATGGCCTATGGGCACCAATTAATCCAGCCCACGCTGCCAGTTTACAATAGCCAGAGGTCATTTACAGTAGCGTTCTGTGATTGTGACTGTGTGTTTTACTTCTGCTTCTGGGTGGGAGGAACCATGTGACTGGGCTGCAGCCCAAAAAGTTTGGGCATCCCTGGTCTATGGCATATGTTGCTAGTATGTCTGGACACTTCTTTAGATCTAAGTAACTGTAAGGAAATAGTTATTTTATTCTTCCTCCTACAAATGCCTCAGAGAGAATTATTGAGTCAAGTTCCAGTCAAGTGCCGGCAAATTTATCTCATTTTGGCTAATGACAGGGCCGGACCTTATATAATGCACTGTAAATAGTACCCAATTTGTTTTGTTGTAGAACCTGTCAGTACAGATTCTTAGCAATGAGCTCACATAATTCCGTTAAAATGCTAAAACAAACATTATATCAACTTACAGGGTGCTGTTCAACATTTTGGGTAATTTTTTAAAAGGAGGCCCAGAGAATCACAAATGGTAATATCAACAGCTGCAGTTTCACAGTAATAAAGAGACAATTACACTTATCCTAGTATAAATGTGATATATGAGTTCATCCTGATCCTTATTTACAACAATTAACAGGTTATGGCATAAAACAGAGAAACACTTCTAAAAAGGGATACATGTACACCACTGGATCTTTTTGTTATTAACCACATTATTTAATTCTACTGCTTAGTGCTTCTAAGGTGGGATTGATGGAAGGGCTGATATTAGCAGGCAGTGGAATTTACAACACACGTTTCTTAACTGAAAAACAATGTAATTGTCCAGTTACCAAGATATAAAAACACCAGGGATTAAAACATGCAAAGGTGTGTTGGGGACATTGGATGAATGGTTGTTTATGCTATGTTAGGGTTCCTACTGGCATGGATAAAATGAGATTTGTTAGTTTACTAAAGAAGAAAGGCAAATGTTTCACTCACTTTCACTAGACTCACATTCCATTTCTACTTCTGTGTTTCCTCCTCTACTTCTGGTTCTTCTATGCTCTTTAAAACAAAACCAAGGATCGTTTTAATTTTAGGTGAACAACAATTACTCTGGACTAGAATATGACATTTTAAAAAACACATAACATCCTATAACATTTTTCTTCTTCCATTGTTGCTATTTATGAAGGACAAAAACTTCACAAAAGCATCTTAACGCCATTTGTACATCTGTTCTCTGGCTGGATCATGCATCAGGTAATATCCCTTCAACTCATCAAATGATAAACAGTATTTTCTTCAAGTTCCAAATCTATATTTGACAACAGATGCAATGGTTTCAATGGGAAAGCAGATTTTCCCTAAGGGATAATGACAATCGTCACAGCAGAAGATCCAGCTATCCATCAGTTGGATTGTAAAAATCAAAGGTCAGGATCATGTAAGGACAAGGACAACTAAGGGTGGGCAATTTTGGGTAGAAACTTTTCTGAGGAAACAAAACTTTTCCAAAAAAATGATTTAGCTAAATTAGAACACCAAACGTATTCTCATATCAGTAATTAGCTAAATGACAATATTTTAGAAAAACTTCAGAAGATGACATTTTAATAACTTATTAAGTCTAAGCAGACACAAATTTCAAAATGCTTAAAATCTCAAAAGGTATTTGGTTGGAAGTTAAAGGATCAGCTCCAATAAGCATAAGTAGCAACATAAGCCTCTTAGCATTTTCTCCTTTAAAAAAATCATTTTTAAAATAAAGGTTTACCTTGAAAACAAAAGGGAAGCAATAAGAATATTTTTCCTATTTAGCGATTTGTTTATTTTATTTGGTTATAATATTTATATCCCACCCAATTTGATGATGAACACTATTCTGGATGACCAATTATAACAAACACAAAATAAACAAGAACCCACATTTCATCTTGGGGGTTAACTTTGCACTCAGTACTGATTGCTACATCAGGCACTGGACTTCTTTTCAGCTTTCATCTAGTGTCATGATAAATGGTATGTTGGCCAGCAAATCAGTCTCTTTGTGCGAAGGTGATTTTTGAACTTGCTGTTTTGCATTTTGTTGATTCTGTTACAAAATATGAGATTCACGTGCTCACTTGGGCAGCACATATACTAAAATAGGAACAATACTACAGTATATGAGTTTTATAAGGCCGGGTTGGAAGACTGACCCCAACCCTCCCCATTTTTCCGGGCTTGGGACTAGCGTACAATTGTACTGACGGATTGGGGCAATTCAGCCCAGTCTTGACGGGGTCACACTCCCCAAAAGTTTGAGATTTGGACATAGAGTAATACCTTGGATAACCTTTGCATCAGAGAATGATAAAATCGCATAACGTTAAGCAATTGGGGGGGGGGAGAATTGCATCAAATAACGTTAAGATCCTATGAGATGCATCGGATAACCGCTAAAGCCTTTGGGGTTACAATGTATCTCTATGGAGCTTTAACGTTATCCAATGCATCCCAAAGGATTTTAACATGCATCGGATAAAACTAAAAATTGGATAACACCAAGACTTGTGGAACCAAGTTTTAGCGTTATCCAAGGTTTTACTGTACAGTAAAACACTGGATAACAATTGGATTGGATAATGCTAAAATTGCATAACGTTAAGTAATCTGGGGAGGAGAATTGGATCGAATAACGTTAAGGTCCTATGGGATGGATTGGATAACAACCGCTAAAGCCTGTGTGGTTACAATGTATCTCTATGGAGTTTTAACATTATCCGATCCATCCCATAGGATTTTAACATGGATCGGATAACACTAAACATCGGATAACACCAAGACTTGTGGAACCAAGTTTTAGCGTTATCCGGTGTTTTACTGTACTGTATTTCTAGAGGGATGGACAGTTACCATGAACCCATTTTCAGTCCAATTATACCATCTCAGATAAACTATCAGAGGAACAGTTTCCAAGAGCTGAATGTCCAGATTTTTGCATGAGCTAGTCATGGGTTTTAAGATGTAATGTGTGTCAAAATCCACATCTCATTTCTAGCAAAGGGCAGCATTAGCATTTGCTTGTGTGTCCCAAAACAATCAACAGCCTCCACTCTTGATCAAATGTACAGCTCTTAAAAAGCAAGGCTAACAAACTGTGCCAAGTTTCTGTGGGATTCAAAATGATAGGAAGGAGAGCAGAACGTTCCATAGAAATAAAAAGGCAGATGTCACACATCTTAGTTGGAAACGTTTTGCATAGCTTATTTAAATTCTTCAGACATAGTGCAGGACAGGAAATTTGCAACTCTTAATTCTCATTAAATGTTAAATTAGTATCTTCTTTTTCTCTCTTAAAAAGCATCTGGGCTTTAGTTTATTTAGACCAGGGGTTCTCAACCTTTTAAAGCTGTGGGCAGGATCACGCCCCCTCAGACTATTGGTGGGGCAGACCCTCTCCCTGCTGCCACTACCACTGCTGCCGACCCACATCCCACTAAGCCCAACCATGGGTCGGCCTCATCTCCTGCTGCCATGGGCAACCCCCCGCCCCTTCCTGCATGGCTATCAGAGAGCCCATCCGCTTAGCAGGGCCTGGTGTAAGCCCCCCCCCCCATGGCGAGCCCCCATCCCTGCTGCCACGGGCCTGCTGGGGTGGTGCCAAGCCCTGCAGAGCCCAAACATGGGTGGTGTTTGGGCTCTGCAGGGTTTCCCTTCAACTTTCCCATCTTCTTTTGAGCACCCCAAACCCATATCTCATCCCCACAGACCACCCACCTCCTCCTTTCAGGTGTCCTCAATGGCAGGAGAAACCCTCAGGGAGACCCTTCCCCTCCCTCTGCAGAGCACCTTCAAAGAGAGACAATGGAGGAAAGGGGGCCAGGGAAGACGTTTCAACTTCCTGTTCCTGTTTATTTTTAAAAAAGTTCCAAATGCAGGGGCTCCTCTACCACCTTTATAGCTCTTTTTCACCTCCTCCCCCACTTTCTCCCTAATGAAGGCTTGTTCTCATTTGTTAAAACCAATGAGGGGAGGTAATGAAGATTTCTCCTCTCCCCACTTCGTCTTTTTCTGAGTCATTTTCAAATGTGGGGTCAAGAGGGAGAAGAAAGACCACCATGAGGCTTAAAAGAGATGAGTTAAGGGCATTGAGTTGATTTTCCTAGAAGGGAAGGAGGCCTTATAGGGGGATGTCTGTGTTTCTCTCTCTCCCCCTTTACAGGAAATGGTCCCTTTCCAAAAAGCGTCCTTTTTGGTCCATCACTTTTCCGGGTGGCATCAAGCCCTGCTGAGTGTGTGTGGGGGTACATTTTGGCTTGGCGAGGCATGGTGTCGCCCTGGTAAACCTGCCATACCTTGCTGAGGGCAAGTGCCACTGCCGCTGCCACCACCTCAATTCTTTTCCCCTCCACTTGGCTTGGTGTGTCCCTAATGGCTTACAACATCCGCCCTGCTAAGGAGTGTCATTAGGGACACACCAAGCCAAGTGGAGGGAGAAAGGATTGAGGAAGCAGTGGCAGCAGAAGCAGCAACTGCAGCAAGGGAATGGGCCACATGAAATGGCACCATAGGCCAGACCTAGCCCACGGGCTGTAGGTTGAGAACCCGTGATTTAGACAATATAATACTGTTGCTCAGAGCTGCTGCATCCAAGGTTAATCAGGTTCCAGCAAAGGAGAAGGAGGATTTAGTGCTTCTGCTCTCCCTTACATAGACTCTAGCATGATTCACCCCTTATCTTCTGCAACTCTTGCCCTCATGCTGCCAATACAGTGGAGACTTCTCCGGGGAGGAGAATCCTGCAAGAGTTGTGAAGACTCTAGCCCCTCCCCCTGTGCCCACCCCAACATAATGTACTGTAATGTAATGTATTGTCTGTAAGCCACCCTGAGTCGCCACGGCGAGTGGGCGGCAATATAAATTTGAACTAACAAATAAAAAAATAAAAAAATAAATAAATATTAGGAATAATGATACTGCGGGATCTCCAGGATGACCTGGGCAGCCTACAAATATTAAGCAGGGTTCTGTTTTCCTGGTCAACATGTAGACCAGTGTTTCCCAACCTTGGGTTTTTGGGCATCAATTTCTAGAAGCCTAAGTCAATTCCTCAAAGCACTGATCAGCCAATGTACTGACTTAGGCTTTTGGAAATTGAAGTTCCCCTGTGGGACCTAGGGTCCATGTTGGGAACCACATGTATCCATTTGCAGGTAAACCCTAGTGGTTTTTTAATACCACATAATCTTACTTATGTAGAGAGAATAATGCTTGAAGATGCCTCCCACTTCTTCAGCTAATAATCACTTAAAGTGTCATGTGAATGAACTGCAAGTACACAGCACTGTCCCGTTGCCAGGGAAGATTAAGCAGCATAGGAGGTACCATGGCACTATTTAAAGATTCTGAAATATATAATTCTAAGAAAATAAAGTGTAAGTTCTGTAGTCCATTCAAATCATAATAATCTATCTATCTATTCAAGCCATATCATTAAGAAATCTGGAGAAGTCACTACACAACTATCCTAGTGCACAATATATAGGTGTAGCCCTCTTTTGCTATTCTGATTTTCAAGGTAGATATAACAACATTCAAATCAACAGATCTCTCCATGAATGTTACAGCCACCTATTGAACAATATCTTTGACATATGTAATATTGCAACCACTGTCTGTTCCCTGCCCATGCCTAGGACCTTTGTTTACAAAATCACTCATGTAGCTTTTAAAAATAGGCAGGAATAAAGGCTATTTCTCTCTCAGCCCTGCCCAGGTGCCTGTCTCTTGGAACTGACACCCTATGTTGTATGGGGCCTGCAAGGATTATAACTAGTTTAGAAGAACAGATCATACTGTTCAACCATCTTTATCTTCTTGGGTTTAAAAGGTCTGTCTTGGCATTTCAAACCCAATCTGATAAATGGAAAACATAGTATAGTGGAACCCAGACATACAAATGGTTCGACTTACAAAAAAATAATAATCAACATACAAATAGAAATCATGGCTAAAAAAAATGACATACAAAAAATTGGTGACATCTAGTGGCCTCTTCTGATAATGCAATGTGTTTTCAGTATACAAATTTTTCGACATACAAATAACCTCATGGAACCGGAAAAAAAAATCATATGCAGAGGTTTTACAGTACTGTATATGATTGCATACATAAGGATGCTGAAGATTGACCTGCTGCCCTTAGAAATAAGCTTGCTGTTTTGAAAATAAAATACAGTATCTGCCCTGTCTTGTAATGACAGCATACTCAAGACTGTTTACAATACAATCAAACTGAAAATTTCACTAAAGCCCTTATAATAAATGCAATCAATTATTATTAGCAGCAAAAAACAAAAACAAACAAACAAACCAAAACAAATAAAACCCATCTAACAGAAATCCTACTTTAAAGTTAACTTCAACAGAATGTTTTACATAGGAATAGGTTTGCTTAGCAAATTCTCCTTAGCCAAGATTCTCTCTCAAATTTTGTACAAAACAACATGGTTTTATTTCTAAAGTAACACAAATTTGTTAGCATTTCCTGATCATCCTGTTCTGTTTTATATACCCAAACATTGCTCAGCTCACCACATGCGTGCCATTTGCTGAAATTTTCGGCTAATGTCTTTCTCCCAACAAGATTATCTATGCACACCATTTTATAAACTTGCTGATTAAATCAAAGCTTAAAAAGGAATTCTGATGATTGATTCCCTTAATGCTCTCTACGTGGGGCTTCCCTTGTTCCTGTTTGGAGGCTTCAACGGATGGAAAATGCAGCAGCCAGCCTGATTACTGGAGTGAGAAAATTTGATCACATCTCCCCAGCCTTGGCAGGGCTGCATTGGGTACTTGTTCCTCTTCGTATCAGGTACATGGTTTGGGACCTTCCTACCTGGTGGAAAGTCTTCCCCTCAGGACAACAGCCCGCATCACTCGTGTGGCACAGCTCCAGGTGCCAACCCCGAGATTGGCAAGAAAAGCCATGACTCGGAAAAGAGGCTTCTTGATGGCGGCACCAACTTTGTGTAACTCTCTTCCAGTTGAGCTGCGCCCGGTTCCATCTCTCTCTCTCTCTCTGTGACTGTTTTTTATTGTGTGGGTTTTGGGTTGTTAACTGCCCAGAAAGGGGAAAATCTCCTAGATGGGTGGGTAGAAATGTAAATACTGATACAGTAATACCCCGGATAACGATTGTACCGTATAGCGCTAAAACCACATAACTTTGCAAGATTTTTTGAAAAATCTTGTCCCCAAAATTAAGTTTAATTAAACATAATGTGGTCCAGCTCATAACTCCAAAAGCTACCTGAAAACAGTTAAGGCAGTGACCAGAATCCTATAGCAAAAAATCCAGGTGCATAAAATCTATCATGTAAATAGTGTTTTTTTAAATTCTGCCAATTGTTCACTGCATGCTCAGCTAGTCCCCAGGCACACTTTTTAAAAATAAGAACACAGTCTTATCTCAAAGATGTCCTTAAGGTAAAAGGGAGCCCCAAGGAGCTCTGGAACATAAAACCAGGGTAGAAGACATAGGAAACTTTGAATCAGTGTAAATGAATATTTTGGGTGCCCAATCTGGTTTATGTCAGTGCAAAGTTGTACCAATAGGATTTTGCTCATTGTGTTCTTAGGCTCTCCACATTAAGCAACTGTATTTATAACAGGACTGAAATAGTTATAATGCAACTTTGGCATATGCAGGGTTTATACCTAGTCTTCATCATAGAAGTTTAGAATTAGAATGGATCCTGAAGACAACTGAAGCAATCCCTCACCTCTGCAGGAAATCCCTGGCAAATGGTAATTGGACCAGAACTTAAGCATTCCTAGCAGATAGCCACCTAGCCTTTGTTTAAAAATTTCTAATGAAGAAGAGCCCACCATCTTTCAAGAAGTCAGTTGCACCGTTGAGCAGCTCTTACTGCCGATCTACAAATTGTGAAGTGGAGAATGAGGTGACATAGGATTCTTTAAAACCTATTGTAGAAATAATTGTAAGGGGCTTGATGATTCCCCATATGAGTCTCCCTACATTCTTTGTAGGAGGCCTTTCTCTCTGTATCTCAACGAATGGAGAGATATAAATTAAGGAAGCAAACAAGCAAGCAAATACACGATGTAACATCAAAGTATGGCATACAGAATCCCTTTTATCATCAGGAAGCTGTTGGTGGTGGCAAGATGCAATGGTGAAGGGTTTAAGTACCAAAAATCACCATTACCAGGATGAAGTTACAGGAAGTGTTTTATTTGTTTATTATTCAAATGTGTATAATGCTGCCCAATTTAAATGGACAACTCAGGGTGGCATTACAATAGTAATATAAAGCATTCCAGTCTTAAAAAATTAAAAACCCTTTAAAAACCCTTAACAGACATTAAAATTACCCCCACCCCATCACTTATTTAAAAATTGCAGTTACAAAAAGTCTAATAGAGCAGAGCGGCCTAAGCTATATGAGCCAGCCGGGAGGGGTGGTCACCATGTCACTGGTGCCCCACACTTGCTTTGCCAGCCAGGTTTTTAGCTCTTTCCTGAAGGGCAACAGCTCCATTTGGAGGCGCAACTCTGTTGGTAAGAGGTTCCATAGGGCCGGAGCAGACACTGAAAAGGCCCTCCTTCTGCTGCTAGATAGTCAAGGTTCTCTAGCTGATGGTATCTTTACAGAGCCTCTCCTGACTGCTCTGGTGGGATGGACAGATGTTCTTGGGGTGACGCAGTCTCTTAGGTATCTTGGCCCACTACCATGTAGGGTTTTAAAGGTCATCACCAGCACCTTGAATTGCACCCAGAGGCACACCGGTAACCAGTGCAGCTTCTGAAGCAGTGGCAAGGCACGAGCATAGAGCCTGCATTCCATCACCACTCGGGCATCCCTATTCTGGACCAGTGGCAGCCTCTGAATGGTCATAAAGGGCAGCCCCATGTAGAGTGCATTACAACAGTTTAGTCAAGAGGTGACCAGAGTGTGCATGACCATGAGCAAGGAGTCCCAGTCTAGCAGCAGGTGTAACTGGCGAATAACACGATGTTGTGCAAAAGCTCTCCTGGCCATGACTGCCACCTGCTCTTCGAGCAGTAGTTGTAAGTCCAGAAGGACCCCCAAGTTATGCACCGGGTCTGTCTGGGGTAAAATAGTCCCATCCAGAAACAAAGATGGTAGTTCCCGAGATAATGCAGGGCCCCTGACCCACAGCCACTCAGTCTTGCCAGGATTCAGTTTTAGCCTGTTGTCTCCCATCCAGACCCTAACAGCCTCCAGACACCTGGATAGGACTTCAACCGCATTGCTTGGATCTCCACGGGCCGAGATTTATAACTGAGTATCATCTGCATATTGATGATACCTCACCCTGTGGGAACGGATGATCTCCCCTAGAGGCTTCATGTAGATATTAAATAGGAGAGGTGGGAGGACTGAGCACCGAGGCACCCTGTATTGGAGAGGCCTAGGGCTGGACCTCTTGTCCTCCATCCACACCATCAGAAATGAGGAAAACCAGGACCACACACTGCCCTGGATCCCCAGTTTATGGAGACGTTCCAGAAGGCTACCATGGTCGATGGTATCGAAAGCCACTGAGAGGTCAAGAAGAGCTAGCACAGATGGGTTACCTCTGTCCCGCTCCTGCCAGAGATCATCCAATAGCGTGGCCAATGGAGTCTCAGCACCATATCTGGGCCTGAATCCTGATTGAAAATGTTCCAGATAATCCACTTCATCCAGGACCCCCTGTAGCTGCTGCGCTACTGCATTCTCCAACACCTTTCCTAAAAAGGGCAGGTTGGATACAGGTCTAAAATTTGCTATTATAGGTGGCACACCAATGCATGTTTTAATGATGCAGGAAACACCCCCTCCCGCAATGAAGAATTAATGCTTTGACCCAACTGCCTGACACCGCCTTCGTTGTTTTAACCAACCAGGAGGGGCAGGGATCCAATAAGCAGGTAGTGGCATGAACAGATCCAACGAGCCTGTCCATTTCCTCAGGGACAACTGGATCAAACTGATCCCAGATAACATGGCAAGACTGTGGTCCAGTCAACTCCAGACCCCCAATATCCACATTAGGCTTAACCTTAAAGCAAATCTGAGTAATTTTCTGGCTAGTTTTCATTCTAGACCTGTGTTTCCCAACCTTTGGTTTTGGGACTTCAGTTCCCAGAAGCCTAAGTCAATTCCCAAAAGCACTGATCAGCCAATGTACTGATGTAGGCTTCTGGGAATTGAAGTCCAAAAATACCAAAGGTTAGGAAACACTGTGCTAGACATTACTACTCCCACAGAAATTCATTAGCAGCCTCTTGATGTATCATTCTATTCCTTCTTACAGCAGTGTATGTTTGTAGCCTTCCTTGAGCTGTTCTTCTCAAGTCCCTCTAGGTCAGTGATGGAGAACCTTGGCACTCCAGGTGTTCTTGGACTTCAATTCCCAGAAGCCCAAGTCAGCATTCCTGCTGATCAGGGCTTCTGGGAATTGAAGTTCAAGAACATCTGGAGTGTCAAGGTTCACTGTCACTGACCAAGGTCTTTCTTCTTTGTATGCACAACACTCTCTACCATGACCCTTTTAAACTATGCAGTCATCTTGCTTCCATTTTGCACCATTGTTTCCCATCTTACATCTTTCCATGTGCTTTATTAGCCCATCCTTTCCCAGCTCTTAAAGATATCTGTGACCCAGATGCAACATTTGCTTAAGGCAAAATATATGTTAGGTTTTCCTCTGAAACTTTGAGGTGCAAACATTCAATTCCAAACAGAAAGAAAATTGGGGTTCCTTTTCTCAGATGCAACATCCTAGTGATTAGGCTGAGCCAGGAAATGGACATTTGTATGGATGGTTGGTAGAAAATCAAAACAGCAAGTTTTTAGTCTCATTCTAAATATCTATTTGTAAAGACAGGTATCTCCTTATCACAAGCTCTCCATGGCCCAATCCTGTTACCAAGGTCACCTATGCTGAGTTATATTTGCATCCAGCTGACATTGATTAATGCTGCCAGATGGCTAAAGATGAAGTACAATCACTCAACACAATGTCTGACCTACTTATATGCCTAACAATCTGCTGCTTGATACTTGCTTAAAACAAGCATAACTGTTTTGAGCAAGCATTTTACTTGTTTTCTTAGTTTAGATTCAGTGGGTACACTTTGCCTTCGGAACGAATCTGTTCCAATAGTGCAAATATTAGAATGTCAACAACATTCACTCTTTAATTCAAAGGCATAAGAGTGTAAGGCATGCATACCACTCTCCCTCATTATTACAAAGCCATTACTCTCAACAGGAATTACAAGCCAGAACAGATGCATGTAATTAATGAAGTTCTTAAAGTACATTTGTTTGTTGTTCATGTTTCCAAGCAGAAGGAAAAGTGTCGTCCTCTATCTCTTTCATGACAGATTTAAAGGCCTTGAAAATGACATGAGAAAATACCAAAGTACTAGCCCAAGACCGAAAATGATGAGAATTCCTTGCTGCCTGATATGGGAGGATCTAAGTCTAAGTAAGTCCAACTATAGCCCCCAGAATTGTGCATTTCTAAGCCTTTTTTAAACTTCATCTACAAAGATACACCTATTCTATATTGGGAAAGAAATGGGTGGAATGTAAAAGGACAGGTTAATGGAATAGCCTTCTACAGTTCTTCAGTCATACACCTCACTGTGAAACACCATCCAAGGAGACAGAAAAGGGAGATTCAGAATGCCAGATCTGACAGTTTAACTGCCAGGTAAGATGTAGTTTGAAAGGAACCAGCTCTGGTTGAATTTTGAGGGATTAATATATGAGTTTCCTCAGGTAGAAGATACCAGAGGTGCTTTTAAAAGACAAAATAAAAGGAGACAGGCCATTTGAGGAAGGACTAGTTACTAGAGACCCCCATGGTGCAATGATTAAACCACAGTGTGATGGCCAAAATTTTGTCTCAAATTGAGTTCAATCCCAATAGGCTCCAGGTTGACTCAGCCATCCATCCTTCTGAAGTCAGTAAAATGAGTACTCATTTTGTTGGGGGGGGGGGGGATGGGGAGGAGAGAAAATGCTGATTACCTTATGAAGTGCCCAGAGAGAGCTTTCAGTGCTCTGGGGCATTATATAAGTCTAACTGGTATTGCTACTGCTTACTGAGCAACTCACTGCACTGGGCCTGTGATACGGGTCAGTGTGATCTGAACCACCTAAGAGTTTATAAACAGAATTCTTGCATCTGTTGTGAAGTAGGTACTGTGCCTTTGTCCTTCCTTCATCAAGGGCTTTCAAATAAATCTTTTAGATCTAGAATTTGTCTCAGTTTGATTCTGCCCACAAAAGGGATTAATTAAAGAAGCCTTTTAAACATTGAAGGATAAATTTACGGATTATCTAGACTAGCTGGAACAGTACATTGCCAAAAGTATAATTATTATTATTCATCACATTCAATAACTGGAGTGGGTGAATTCTGAAACATGCTGAGTCTCATTCATGCTGCCAACCTCCCATCTTCAGTAAGTGACTGGCACCAAGGAAAAATAAATCCAATCAGGACATTTCATTACTATAGCTCAATTTTTTAAAAAACAGGATTCAATATTCATACAGAGAGATAATATCTTAATGATTTCAATAACTATTCTAAAATGACTCAGTAAAGCCCAGTTGACCAAGTGCTCTAAACTGGGATATAAGCTGATGGACTATTCATGGAAATGGTGCAATTTTAAAGAAACTCAGATGGCAAGTCATATTCAGCATTAAACCACTGCAGGGACAGTGAGTCGGGGCAATCCTATGTTCATTCTTTAGCAATTGCAGATGTAAGATGAGAGGCAAACAGAGCTGCTACTGAGGCACTTCAGAACTGTCATCAATTAGAGGAGAGATTAGCGGGCCAAGTCCAATGTTAAAAAATCATTCTTTGATCAATGTATTGTGTATTTATTGTGCTAAAGTTATATCTTTTGGTATTCTTTAAAAAAATTATTTCTCAAGTATGGTTTCCTGCTTTTGGAGTAAATCTGTTGCTTTGCTTCTCTGATTTTTCTTGGAGTAGCTTTTAAGGGTTCTTTAGGGTTTTTTGGACAAATGCCTGAAAGAATACAAATGAATAAAAATAGTAATGAAATAAACAAAAGCAGCAGGACATCAAGACATCAAGAAAGAGATCCCTCCCCCAAAGAACGCATGCCATAGCCAAGGCATACGTTTCTGCTGTGCACATCCCTACCAGCTCTCTGGGTTTAGCAAATGGCAGCACATGTGTTCATCTAACATGCCATGAACTATTCCAAACACCCTCCAAGAATGACAGTCTACAAGGGTTATAGCAATCCCATTCTTACCCTTCAACAGCCTGGTTTGCATTCGCATGGTAGGCTTTGTCAGGGCACATGGACAGTGTTCAGATATTGCCTTTGTGGTTACTGTCTGGATAGTTTTGCTCATTTGAGTGAGCAAAGGCATCTCTTATTAGCCCTAGCAACAGCATGTTTTCTTCCCCATCACAACACAAATCAGATAAGCAGCCTTATTCCTAGAAGACAATCACTTCACAAAGTCAAAAAATAAAATTCAAAGAGTGCTTCTGTGGAGCCGATTTCATGCCAGTATAGAAACTTAAAAAACACATCCATCATCTTTTTCCTCAGCTTCTCCCTCTTTTGATGGATTTCTGCTTTTCAGTATTATCCAGTGCTCTCTAATGGGAAAACAATGCTTTTTTTTTGAAGAAACAGGAGGGAGAATAACATGCAATTCTTGCTACATTTCATACAAACTGTCAATGAAGGAAAGGATGACATAATTGAAGAGTGACTCATTACAGAAGAGAAGGACAAACAAATCAAAATGTTTGGTATGTATGTGCTACAGCCACCAATTTTCTCCTCCAGCTCAGCTACGAATTTCCATTATGATGATACACTGCTGGTACAAAGTATATTTCTTCAATCTCCAGCAATTGCCATTGGTTACACAAAAAGTGTGTGTGTGGGGGTGTTACATTAATATTAGCAAGACTGTTTTCAAAGACAACTGCAGAAAAAGACAGGTGAGTAAAAAAAATAGGGTTTGGCTGATTTTTTCTGACAAAAACAGTAGATGACAATTCAGGAAGCATAAATTTTCTCCCGAAAGCATGGCTGCCACAGAAATGCCTTCCCCAGGCAAAGTACTTGACAAAAGAAAAGATTCCACCTTGGATTCCTTCCTTTATGGTGCCTTGAGTTAAAGATGCTTAACAAACCCAGTCTCTGTGAAGTTCAATATAAACTGACCTGCTTTGCTTTCCTTAACCTAACTTGCAAACTTAGATGGCACTCCTATATTCATCTATACTGAAGAGAAGTTCTACTGAACCAGTGATGTAAAAAACAAACAAACAAACAAACAAACAAACAAACAAACAAACAAACAAACAAACACTTCACTAGTTTTTTTTGCTTCCCATTGATTTAACCCAACACAGAGGTTAAGCATTTTGCAGAGCTAGAAGTTGTGAGTTTGATTCCCCACTGTGTCTCCTTGAAAGGTACTGGACTCAGTGACTCAAAGGGTCCCTTCCAGCACTGCACTTCTAAAATTATTATTATTACTGTATTAAAAAAAACACCACTTCTTTGAGCAATTCTCAAACTCCCTCAAGATTCATCACCTGCAGATGAGAGTAAGGGTTTTTTTTAATCAGGTTTTTCGTTTGCACAAGCTGTTTTTGTCCAAAACTAGTGACCTTCCTCTTTGAGAAGCAAAGCCTTCACGTGCACACACACAAGTACACACATACAAAACTGAAAGACAAAGACTTGCTCACTGTTAGAAAAATGGAAACAACACCTGATACTTCTAATCTTTAAAAGTCAAGGCATTAAAACATAGCCATTCTCATCTTGCATAATAATTCTCAGTTTGTGCTTCTGCAGCTTTTGTTGTTCAGTTGCACAGTCGATTTCGTCCCTTTGCGACCCCATGGACTGTTTGCCCTCCAGGCACCTCTGTCCTCTACCATCCTCCTCAACTCGAGTAGCTCTGTGCCCATTGCATCTACAATACCATCTAGCCATCTCATTTTCAGCCACCCTCTTCTTCTTTTGCCCTCCACCTTTCCCAGCATCAAGGCCTTCTCAAGTGAATCTTCTCTTCTCATTTGATGTCCAAAGTACTTTAGCTTCATCTTTACAATTTGACCTTCTAATGAGCAGTCAGGGTTGATTTCTTCTAGGATTGACCTATTTGTTCTCCTTGCTGTCCAGGGGACTCTCAAAACTCTCCTCCAACACCACATTTCAAAGGCATCTATTCTTCTGCACTCAGCTTTTTTAATGGTTTCGCTCTCACAACCATACATTACCACCGGGAATACCATTGCTTTGACTATGCAAATTTTTGCTTTCAAGGTGATGTCTCTATTTTTAACTATGATCCCCAGGTTTCTCATCGTTTGTCTTCCAAGCATCAGTCGCCTTTTTATTTCGTGGCTGCAATCACAATTTGCAGTGATCTTGGATCCTAAGAAAGTAAAATCTCTCACTGCTTCTACTTCTTCCCCATCTATTTTCCAGGGACTGATAGGGCCTGTAAGCAGACAGGCATATAATTGAGGTATAAATTGCCCATCAGGTTTTCTTTCCTTGACTATTTCAAGAGCTGAAAACTATATGAAAATGTTTTTTAAAATTAGAAGTTAAAGAAAAAGTACAGTTAGGAGTAAGTGCTTGAGAGAAAATATATTGAAAAACATAAGTAGAGATATGTATTTAAATGCAAATTTCCATTCCTATCAGACAATAAACAAAACAAAACAAAGGGGAAAATAAAAATAAAAATGTAGTGGCACCTTAAAGACTAACTGCTATATTTTAATGTTTGCTTTTATCTCTACAGAAAAACTTGCATTTTGTGCAGAATATTTTCTTTGTAGAATATGATTTTTCCTGAATGCAACACAATGTCTATGTAGAATACAAGTTTTTGTGTGCCTGCATGCCTGCATGCATGCCTGTAAAATGCAAGATTTTCCTTGAGGAACAAATTTTCATAAAAAGAGTCCCAAAATTCCAAAAAGGCACTAAAATATTTGTAGTTTCCTCTGTGGTGAGAAAAGTTTTGAAACTACGTGTGCAAAGATTTGCTTCTAGAAATAGAAGAACAGAATTGTCTAATGATAAAATGACAATGCTATGTTTTGATCAATTATTACTGAGAGGCTATCTCCAAGGGTTGACACAGGTAGAGTATTTTACAGTGGTCTAGATCGGAGATAATCAAAGAAGGGCAGTGAAAAAGAGGGTCAAGTCTCCAAAGTCCTGTTTCCACTTGCCTCAATAAGAGGCAATGACTTATGAATGACAACAGCTCATTGGAAGCACAGCATTAACAAAGAAACAGAGCAATCGGTCAATGATTACAAACCTTCTGGCACTGACTGCGATGTTTTCTTATCCATAGTTGGTGGGTTTGACTGCCTCATTAACAAAGTGACTGGCCAACCACAGGCAAGAATGACAAGACACTCACTCTGTGTCCTGCAAAGGGTGGGTGGACAAGAAGGGTTTGCCTGTGAGTCTGTTTTCCTGGGGAGAGGTACAGAGTTTTGAATTTTGAGAGAGCAGAGGAGCAAGAAAGTGGTTAGGAAAACCCTTGGATACAATAAGCTCTACAGTTTGTTGGTAATGTCAGCGTTCCTTCTTTGTCCTTCAAACAGGCAGCAGTGATGGAAGAGTATATTGACCTGTTTCTATCTCCTTCAAGCAAGCAGCATCAGCAGCACAAAGTCAAAACTACCCACTTCACCTCTCTTTTTATGCAGGCAGCATCAGCATGAGGTCATAATGAGTAGCCTCTGCCCATCAGGCAAGCAGTATGAGGTCATAATGACCCACCTTTTTCCTTTGAAGAGACAGCATTAGTGTGTCCTCAGAGTCTCCTTCCTTCAAAACAGGCAGAATCAGCCTCACAATGGCAGAGTATTATTTTCTTCAGATAGACAGCATCCATCCGCGTGACAGCATATTGGTCAGTTTCCTTCCTAATAATCCCAGATACATGATGGCACATGTGTGTGTGCACGTGTGCACATGCACACAAGTTATAATGCTCTGTCTTAGAAATCTTATTAACAAGAGAAATTGTTTCTTCCTTTCCTTTTGAGACAACTACATGAAGCCTTGTACTGGCAAGGGAAGTAATTAGAAAATCTCCAGTGTATAGAAAATGATCTGAACTTTTCTCAAGGGAATAGGGAGGGCAGCAGAGTTAACAAGTAGGAAAAAGGAATGTATTTTATGAGTACAATATGTTGCCAGATGTAGAAAAAGATAATGGTCAATGCAGAGTTCACAATTATCTTACAAAGTATTTAATTATGTCGAAGACTTTATGATTTAAACAACAAATAGTAACAACACTAAGGCAAACAATCAAACCATTATATACCAAGTGTGTTTAATTTTAATATGTGATACTACTTTAACTTTGATATAGAAATAAACTGGCAAAAGTTCTGTTGTTTTATTGCACTTTTCTTAAACAGGATGGTTCATTACATAGAAAAGTTTTGCCAACTTCCTACAATTGAAATCTGGGGCAATAATTCTTTCATCACAAAAAATAATAATCAGATATGGGATTTGCATTTTTTTTCTTCATTGTCAAACATTTGTATAATTATTATTCATTTGCTATAAATTATATAACACTTATCATAACAAACAACATGGTGGCTTACCAAATAAAGACAGATAGACGTATATGCATACATAAAACACAAACACCAATGAAACAACAGTTTTAGAACTTGAGAAATCCATCGAATCTAACCATCAGTGAGACAATAAATACCACAAACTGTTTACCATACAAGAGGATCAAAGATCACATCCACAGGACTAAAGATTTAGGTGAAAGAAGTGTGTTTTAACAAACTGATGAAAATGAGCCCTCAAAGACTTCATATGCATTTGCAAAGCCAGGGAGTTCCACAATAAAGGTACGGAGATGCTCCTTGCTTGACAGAGACATCGATCTCTGAGCACTGTCCAGCAGAGCCAAAGGTTTCAGAGATTAGGCGAATACTTATTGAGAGGGGTGCTCCTGTATATACTCGGGCCGCAAGTCATTTAGGGACTTATAAGTCAAAAGGAAAACCAGGAGGAAGATCAGAAGTGACAAGGCAAACAGCACAGATCTCAGTCAATAGTTGTACTATTTTTTAAAAAATATTTTTTTATTTTTTTAAAAAAGACAAAACGAAAACATCAAAATACATAATACATAGTAAGCAAGTTTGTTACATTACAATTACTGATAATAAAATTTCATCTCGATCTCGCGTCCTACTAGTTGTAACAAATATGCAACAACAACAACAAAAGAAAAACAACATAATTTTTTTATAAACAATAGTTGTACTATTTTTAAAATTTCAGATACACAAGTGGGGGAATTTACTGGGAATGTGTAAAGACACATGGTTTGGAAGTCTCTCATGTCATCTTCTGGTCTCAGGAGGTGAAAACTGACGGAAGGCGATGCAGAAGGGAAATTTCAATGCCGCAGTGTCTGTGGGAAGACGCTGGGGGGACACCAGCATCGGTTAGATTCCCAGGCCCTCTGGCATTGGGGGCCAGCTTGTCAAACTGGTCTGGGCCTGGGGTTTGTCCCATTCAATGCACCTCAGGTGCAAAGAGCATATTGTAAGATCAGGCGGTCAAAGTCACTATCCTTTGCCAGGTATTCCTTTACGAATGGGTGGTTTCTGTGGGCATCCTTCAATTGGGATAGGTAGCAGTTGGTGACCTCTGGAGGTTTCCCCAGATGTTGGGAGAGGACCATAACGTTGACCAGTGTCTCAGGATGGCTGCTGTCCTTGTCAAGGACTTCATGGAGCAGTCCTTCAGCCTCGTCCCACTTGTCCTAGGCCATGTAGTAGGCTGCCTGGCCATTGAGGAGGAGGAGGGTCAGGAACCACTTCTCGGCCATCTCCTGGAAGATGTAATAGGCGTCCTGCAACTTCTCACCTCCCATGGCCCTACTGACCCCTACTGAGTCAGGGTGGTGTCCTCATCTGCTTCTTGCATCTTCTGCAGCTCATTCCAGGCCAAATCCAGGTGGTCTAGTTTCAGTAGGATCTGGATTGTCATTGCAGTGCATTCCAGGCTCTCCCCCAGGTGCAAAGCACACAGCACAGTGTCCAGATTCCTGTTGTAGAGACAGATGGATGCCACCATCAGCAAGAAAGTCATGTTGGTGACGTCCACGCTCTTGGCCATCTTCTTGTTCAGCTCTGCCACAATGACATTCCTTTGGCTTTCATTGGAGAGGTATTCTGCAAATATCCACACTGCCTGGAGTTCTGGACATGAGCTGGGCTTGATTTCATCGAGAATGACTCCATATTTCTGCTGAGCAAGGTATGCATGATAAAGGAAACTATCTCTTTCCGTCTTTTTCTGGTCTGGACAGCTTGACACACTGCACCTTGTTAATGGCCGCCTGAAAGAACCTGATGTAGAAGATGTTCCTGAAGTTGAAGAGCTCATCAGTTTCGCCTTGGCCGGCGGCCACCATCTTGTCAGGGTGTACTATTACAATAGCTTTGCATGCCATTCATGGACAATATGGCAGAATTCTGTGTCAGCTGAAGCTTCTGGACCATCTTCAAGGGGAGTCTCATGTACATTATTGTATACAATGATAATCAGGAATCACTTTACACCTATTAAATGTTACGAATAAGTACAGACCAGAGAGATGTCAAACTAATTTTCCAGCTGAACTGCATGGCGGGTAAAGTTGTCACTGACAAAGAAGGAGCAGTGCTTAATTTTCAATAGCTCCTAATTTAAATACATTAATTCAGCAATATTGCACATCCCATATAAAGAGAAGCCACTTGGGACCTATGAAAATAAGAAAGAACAAAATATTTCCAATAAGGAACATTTACTCCTTTTCAGAATCCAAGAGAGCAACCTCCAAACTCTGTAAACTGACAAAGCAAACGTCACATCCATGTGGAGGACTTTTATCATGCCAAGGAGTTTTAGTATAGTATATACTAATACTTCCCCTATTCCCAGTGTTTAAGCAGCTGGAAATCATTGATAGATAATTAGAGGTTATTAGAGGTTACCTGGGGAGAGAACCAAATGATAGAAAAATGCAGAAAAAAGGCTTGCCCCACTTGAGTGATCAGAGATCATTTGGAAAAGGAGTAGGGTTTTTTCACCACTCCCAACATTCCACAATGATAAGAAGTATTATGGCTAGACGATCCCTAGTGAGTGTTTATTCTTCGAAAACACAGGTCTGTGCCTTCCACCTAAAGAACAGAGAAGCTCCAAGTTAGCTGGGAAAATAACCCAAAGTATTTGGGTGTCACTCTCTGGTTTGAACCTTGATCCACAAAAAACCTATCTAAACAACAAAGAAAAAGTTGCCACCAGGAATAACATACTGGTACTATGGAACTTTGGTGCAAATCCGCAAAGAACAACAGCTTTGTCCCTATATCACAGCAGAATCTCTTAGTGTCCTTTGATCTAAATCAACACATGCCAAACAAGTGGATGAAGCTCTTAATGAATCATGCAAGATAATTACTGGCAGTCTGAAATCTTTCCCCACTGAAAAAAGTCTCTTATTTGACTGGCATTGCCCCTCCAGAAATACACTGAGAGGTGTGAGAAAATGATGAACAAAACAAGGTAATATACGTAGTACCAAACATATTCACTTCATGGATGCTTAACTCTCCAAGACAATAGCTAAAGAGAGGACTGCATACTTTTCAGTTCAATCACTTTATTATGTTTACAGTAAAAGCATATACTTCATAATACTTAACTTACATGTTGTTAGCACAGGCATAGTTGCAAATGGGGTGGGGGACATGTGTGTGTGTAAGTAATTTATACCCCACCACATGTACAAGTGAAGATCTAATAAATGGCTCAGATAATACCATTAAAATAACCCACTTCTGGTCAAAAACAATCTAATTGTGCAATGCTTTGATGTGAACAAAGAAAGATGCTTTGATGTCTGATTCTTCTATTCTTTGATATTTGATTCTGTTACCAGCTTGCTCGTTAAGAGGATGCTTTATTATCAATTTGCCAATTAGTGAAATGTAAGCATCAGGAAAGTTGGCAGCACCTAGATCAGGAGTTCTCAACCTTTTTAAGCTGGGGGCTGGGTCATGTTCCCTCAGACAGTTTTGTGGACTGGATGGCCATTTTGCCCTGCCTCCACCACATGGCAGTTCCGGATGTGGTGGAGGCCCGGATGAAATGGCTTTGGCCGCATCCGGCCCGTGGGATGCTGGTTGAGAATCCCTGCCCTAGATATTTTTAATGAATAGTCACTGTAATGGGTAGAAAACAAGCCTCAATTTAAATTGGTTGCAGATGTTATTGGTGTGAGGTGTTACGTGATTGGTTAACTCCAGGAGGCAGGAAAGTGGCCAATGTGAGGTTGTTCTTATCTGACTGAAAATTGTTAATAGATGAGAGGGAGTGAAAAGGACAGTTTAAGTTAGAACCTGAAGAGTTTGGGCTAGAACTTGAAGGGATTTGGTACTTGAAGAGAATTAACTAGAATCTAAAGAGAACTAGTTAGAACCTGAAGTCAGGTTAAATTAGAACCTGGAAAGAGTCAGTGAGTTAGAAGCTGAGAATTAGATAGAATATAAAGAAATGAGTTAGAATATGTTTCTTTTTAAAGGGATATGGGAAATGAATAATTATCTTATTATACAGTACTTTGTAACTCTTCTTCTGATGCTTTATGCTTTTTTGACATTTCTTTGCTATTTTAAAATAAATTTTAAAATATTTTTATAAGTGTCACTTTGTGAGATAAAAGAGTTGGGATGCCTAAAGAAAGTGTCTTGACAAGAGGGTCAAATGCTATTCTACCTTTATTAGTTCTGATTTTGCACTATTGAACTACCTGGTCTGTGCGTTAGTTACAGAAATAAACCTAGAGGACAATTTTCCTAGACCTAGGATCCCACACACTTTGGAGCAACAGAGGCATGGGCCAGGCTCCTGAAGAAAGGTGGTGGTGGTAGGAATTTGGGGTGGGTAGAACCTCCTTTAGTCGGGTCGGAGGATTTACTCCTGTATTCGTTGCAGGCACACCTACTGCTAGGATGTCAAAATGATATAATGAGCTGAGATTCCTTTGTTCAGTGAACATTGGCATCATGGAAGATGATAAGCAGAAAGGATGTAAGGCCAAACTTATTCTGCCCTCTACTGCTTTACAATTCCCATTTTTCTTCTCTATTTTCTATTTATTAAAAAACAATGCCTTTCCTTCCTTGCTATTTTCATTTTCTCCTTATTAAAGAAAGAACATAAGATGGATCATGGAAAAAACAAAGGAATATCAGAAACAAGTCTACTTCTGTTTCATTGATTACACTAAGGCTTTTGACTGTGTCGACCACAACAAAATGTGGCAAGTAATTAAAGAGATGGGAATACCGGAACACCTTATAGGCCTCATGAGAAATCTGTACATGAATCAAGAGGGAACAGTTAGGACAGAAAATGGAATGACGGAGTGGTTTGGAATAGGAAAAGGAGTAAGACAAGGCTGCATTTTGTCACCCTGTTTATTCAACTTATACACAGAACACATAATGCTCAATGCAGGGATGGAGGAATCACAGTTTGGGATCAAAATTGCTGGAAGAAACATCAACAATTTGAGATATGCAGATGATACCACCCTCATGGCAGAAAGTGAGGAGGACCTAAAGGAGCTCCTGATTAGGTTGAAAGAAGAAAGTGCAAAAGCTGGCTTGAGACTCAATATCAAGAAAACCAAGATCATGGCAACAGGCCCTATCAGTCCCTGGAAAATAGATGGGCAAGAAGTAGAAGCAGTGACAGATTTTACTTTCTTAGGATCAAAGCTCACTGCAGATGGTGATTGCAGCCATGAAATAAAAAGGCGACTGATTCTTGGAAGGCAAGCGATGAGAAACCTGGGGAACATAGTGAAAAGTAGAGACATCACATTGAAAACAAAAATTTGCATAGTCAAAGCAATGGTATTCCCTGTGGCAATGTATGGTTGTGAGAGCTGGACCGTTAGGAAAGCTGAGCGCAGAAGAATAGACGCCTTTGAGATGTGGTGTTAGAGGAGAGTTTTGAGAGTCCCCTGGACAGCGAGGAGAACAAATAGGTCAATCTTAGAAGAAATCACCCCTAACTACTCCTTAGAAGGTCAAACAATAAAGATGAAGCTAAAGTACTTTGGACATCAAATGAGAAGAGAGGATTCACTTGAGAAAGCCTTGATGCTTGGAAGGATCGAGGGCAAAAGAAGAAGGGGACGGCCCAAGATGAGATGGCTAGATGGTATTGTGGAGACAATGGGCACAGAACTGAGCGAGTTGAGGGGGATGGTGAAGGACAGGAGTGCCTGGCGGACAGTGGTCCATGGGGTCGCAGAGGGTCGGAATCGACTGTGCGACTGAACAACAAAAAAGAAAGAAAGAAATTATGGAGTTGACTCACATGTCCCTACTCTAGTGTGGTTTACTACAATAAGCAACAGGATTTTGGCCCATATTATGCATTTTTAAAACAGGGGACCACGTCCTATAACAACACAGAATCCCACCCCTTGTGAAAACATAGGAACTGACCTTTTTGCCATGGAAATCTTATGAAATGGGAAGCTGATTCATTAACTCGTTAACCTCACCAGGTGCAGCTATTGTTCCAAACTGGAGGTATAATAGTAAATTATGAATTTGGATTGGCACAACCTGAGATCTGTTTTCTCTTTTTGGGCAGAAGGTAGGAGGAGAAGATGGGGCCTGTGACACTTCTTCAGATACCAGGACAATTAGCTCTTTTCTGTGTGGTTTTTATTGTTCTTTAAAATCAGCTGTGTCCAAAGAGGTTTTAATGAATATTAATGTTACCATAGTGAATAATTTTCATACTGAGCTCTGGAAATGGATGAGCATCTGTACAGGGAAGAAACTGTTGGATGGGAGTAGATTCAGCACAAAAGCGATTCAAATAAGGCTCTGGTCCCTTCCAACTCTACACTTTCTGTTTACAGTATGCAATTCTCTCTTTGTGTTTGCAATATAAATAGAAAGGGCCTCCACCTACATTTTCTACAGAGCATGAATACATTCTATTGCATAACTCCATGTCACTCCTACTAATTAAGGGGAAGGGAGGAGTCAGCCATGTTACAGATAACAATATGACTCACTGGCAAGACTTTAGACATTAATCTGTAGGGGAAACACAAAGAAAGCAATTGCTGCTTGATCATCAAAGCATGTGCTGCAAATGGCAAGGAGCAGGTTTGTTGAAATCTGTCAGACAGCAACTCTGTACAATCTTCATCTCCCAAAGTTAAATCATCAATCACTAAGGGGTTCACAATAGTTTTATTTTGGCTTAGGCTTCAGATGCCAAGCAGTTCATTGCTGTTTTGATGAAAGTGTGATAGAAAAGGTATACACATCATTCAACACTGCAGTAGAAAGTGGTCCATTATACATTTACATAACATTTTCCACTAATAAAAGACCCTTCCTGATGGCATCATATAGATATTAAATAACATTGGGGATATAATCAACCCCTGCCAACCTCATATTGGAGTGTTCATATTGAAGGACCAGAGCAATAGTATTATTAGAGTGACTCTGATCCCTAAACCCAACAGCCTCTCCATAAGGATACTGTCCTCAACAGCATCCAAAGGTGCAAAGAGATCCAGGAGCACTAGAAAGGAGGAAGTTCTCATCAGCTTCACAGAGAAAGTCATTGATCAGAGCAACCAGTCCCATGGCGAGGTCTGAACCCCAATGGAATGAATTTAGACCAGTGGTTCCCAATGTGGGGCCCATGCTTACAGGGAGACTTCAATTGCCAGAAGTCTAAGTCAGTACATTGGCTGATCAGTGCTTTGGGGAACTGACTTAGGCTTCTGGGAATTGAAGTCCAAAAACCAAAGGTTGGGAAACACTGATCTAGATGGTTGGTTTCACCCAAGATAAGAATGCCTGCAGCTGGTCAGCCACCACCCTGTCAATGACCTTGCCCGTAAAGAAAAGACTGGCTACTGGCCTATAGTTTTCAATATTGTCTGTCTTTTTTCCCATTCTTTATAAGTGGGCAAATGGCCATTTCTTTTAGGCAAGAGGGTATAATAGCGTATTGCAAAGATAAGTTAATTATTTGAGTAGCCCAGTCTCAGGTCACAGTGGCTGATTTTACAAGCCAAGATGGGCAAGTATCATCAACCTTATCCAATGTTAGAAATTGATCCCATAAATTTTGATAAGATGATGCATTGGACATCTCAGTCCGATCTACTAAAGTAAATGTGAAATCAAAGCCCTGTCGGAGGACTTCAACATTCATTCTGAAGCGTGAAGCAAAGTGTTCACATGTTTGTTCACTTGATTGACCTATTGCCATGCGGCTGTGGACTATATGGTAAATTTCTGTTTGTTGGTTTCATGCCACATGAATCAGGTAACAAATCCAGTTTTCCCAAGTCTAAACCTAATATTTCTAAATTACAATTGATTCCCTAACAGCCATATGTAGAGCTACCATTAGCAATGCATTAAAATTCATTTACAAAGATTTATGTGTAACAAACACTAGATTCTTTCCAAGGTTTAGAATGATAATCCTGTTAGCTCATGCACAATCATCTCATTTTAAAAGGATGAGATTATGCAAATGAGCACAATTGGCAAAGGATTTCATTCTGGCCCAAAGAAGGACAATTATGACAACAGATCAATGTCTTTTAAAGATTTTCCCTTTTCTGGGTCATTTTCTGTTCATTTTGCTAGCTAATTTGACATTTAATAAAGACCTATATTAGAAAATGACATTGAAAATGACCTCTCTCCATCTCATGGATTTTTTTTGGAATGGGTTTTTTATTTTCAAAACATTCTTATGGGAAACTGTGCTTCACGATAAGGATTTTTTTATTCAATACATTTCTATGGGAAAATGTGCAATGCACTCCTATGGGTGCTTTGTGATAAAGATTTTTTTTTGCAAGAAGGAAAACCCCATGGAATAAATTAATTCCATAAAGCTGGGTTTTACTGTACCAATGGAATTCTAGGAATTAAACCTAGATTCATAACATGCTAAAGATTAAAGCAAAGAGCCTAATTTAGGAACCAACATCCCACTGGAAAATATCTGGAAGTGATATCTAGACTCTCTGCTTTTATACTTTTATGGTTTCACATTACTAGAATGTACATTTTAATTCTTTTCCCAACCCACTTTGGGAATACAGTACAGTAATACCTCGGATAATGTTTGCATCAGATATCGTTAAAATCGCATAACGTTAAGTAAACTGGGGAGAATTGGATCGAATAACGTTAAGGTCCTATGGGATGGATTGGATAACAACCACTAAAGCCTGTGCAGTTACAATGTATCTCTATGGAGCTTTAATGTTATCCAATGCATCCTATAGGATTTTAACATCCATCAGATAACACTAAAAATCGGATAACACCAAGACTTGTGGAACCAAGTTTTAGCGTTATCTGAGGTTTTACTGTATTACACCATTAAATAAATAAATAGCCATTCATTTACTCTCCCAGTCTCCTGTGGACAAGTGTCATGGCTGAGCACGGCCAGAAATCTCATTTTCAGAAAAAAACATTCTGAGCCTAGACTCCACATAACCTCTAGTTAACAGGGGTCATCCCACAGATTCACAAATGCCAGGCACCTCAGCAACAGCAAAACTGGAGCCAATGATAAGGGCGACCTCCAGCCAGCAAAGCATACTACTAGGGATGAAGAAACACCAGGTTTCTGGGATGCAAGAGGGCTCTCTGGAGGTAACAAAATTCCTAAGGAGTAAGAATCTTGTCAAGTGGAGAAAGTCAAGAGAGTTAATCCAAGTCTTTGTAGCTGGTTTCTGGTAGATTTCTGGAGAGCAATGCTACTTAAAACTTTAGTTCTCCCTTTCTACTACTGAAACAACACAGGTTCTACCTCTTTGAAACTTAGTAGCATGTCAATATGCTTGTTTCTAATAATTCTAGCATCTAGAATCTAGATCAGTGTTTCCCAATCTTTGGTTTTTGGACTTCAATTCCTAGAAGTCTAAGTCAATTCCCCAAAGCATTGATTAGTCAGTGTACTGACTTAGGCTTCTGGGATTGAAGTTCCCCTGTGAAACATGGGCCCCACATTGGGAACTACTGACCCTCATTTCTAAACTTGTTCCTGATCATTGTCTCCCTCCCCTCTGCATAACTTTGGTTTTCCCCTCGATCTGTCCCTTCGTTCATATTAATAAATATACTGCTTTTCCTAGTTTCACTATAGATTGTGCAGTAAAGCCTCACATAAAGAGTGCCCCGCTTAGAGACTAAACTCGCTTAAAGAGCAGAATTCTCTCTGAAAGGTCGCCTCGCTTAACAACTAAAACCAACCAAAAACTCACTTAACAACTAAATCGGGGTTCGCAATCCCCCCACCAGAAGTTACAATTGGTCACTTACAATGGTGTTTTGCTTAAAGAGCAAACTCATTAAAGATCCATCCCATGGAACACATTATGCTCTTTAAGCGAAGAACCACTGTATTTTAGATTGTACTATGAACTGCAGCCCCGAGAAACAGAATTTGTACAATCTGCACCCTATGCTCAAAAAAATTTTTTTTGCCAATACAAACATTCTCACCTGACTGACAAAAAAACCCAACAACCATTGCAGTTTGTGAGGAAAAAAAATGTAGTTTCTCACTTCTGCATAAGGATTTACACACTGAGTTTTGATGGCCTGTACTTCTCTACAGCATTGGTTCAAAGAGGTACCACATTGTCAGCAATCTTGTTTTATGATCAACACTTTCCATGTGGCCTGAGTTTGGCAGCTTCCATAGAAGCAGAGCAACTACCTATCTTGGGAAAATAGGAGCTAATCCTCAGTAAAGCAATACCATATATACTCGAGTATAAGTCGGGTTTTTAGCCCCCAAAATGGGGTCCAAAAAGGGGTCTCGACTTATACTCAATGTAAACACTGAAAAACATACCCACACAGATGTCTAAATTAATTAATTTTGCCATATTTCATGTATTTTAATTATTGAAACTCATTGCAGCTGCTGCATTTTCCACCCCCGACATACTTTGGTCAATCTATTTTCCTAGTTTTAGAGGTCTAAATTAGGTACTTTGACTTATATTTGGGATGACTTATAGTCGAGTATATACAGTAATGCATATAAAAATGACTTGCATTTTGGATGGTGACAGACAGAACTAAATATGTGGGTGTTCTTCATGCAGTTAGGCATTTGAGGACACTACTCAAGGAAAGGAATTCTGCTCAGTACCATACAATTTCCACTCAACAAACCCAAATGTGATTTCTAAGGGTTCCCAACAGATTGTCAGAAGAAATTACACATATGTGCTTACTGGGGTCAATTTATTAATCTCTTTAGACTTAGGAAGAACCTTATTGCTTCAGACATGGAGGGGGGCTAAGAAGGTTATGGACAAATGTGAAATATTCTTCCAGTCTTCCACGAATATGACAGCATTAATTATCCATGGTGCACATCATTGTGCACTAATGAAATGTGGCAGCTGAAAGCTAATGAGTTATTAAAAGTTTCAAGCAGGTCATTTTGTTACGAAGCAAGACTAACAATTTTTCAAAACAGTCACCCTTGACTTGAAATTGGAGGAAATGATGCAGAGCTTCCATAAGAAAATTTAAGATTACAGTTGGACAAAGATGACAAAGTAAGTGTGTTTCTAAATGGGAAGCAATCCTTCACAAGATTTGGCTATAATAATACTCTTTTAACAATAAATAGATGTTGAAAAGGAGCGAGGACACAAACCACTCCAGAATCATCAACATAGGATGGCAAGAAAGTATTTTTTATCTTTTATATGCAATGTAGCCAAACTACACAACTTTGTCACTAAGCAACAAGCCAATTAGGAGTCAGCTTTGAAAGTATTGCATTTTGTGAAAAATGACAATGTTGCTTACACTGACTTTTGAAATGGCAGACTGGTCACACACACAAACAAACAAACCAAAAATAATTCACTCAGCTAAGAAAGTGAGATCACCTACTTCTGTTTTATAATCTGTCACTCAGTAGGCCTAATAAGAAAACATCAAGAGAAACAGACAATGAAGAATGTCTCAAATGCTCAGAAAATAACTGACACAGTCTATGTCAAAGGAGAATAATTTACAGATACTGTTCCTGTATCCTTAAATTTGATTGGTTAAGTGTGCCAAACATTTTCTAATTCTGTGATGGCTTTACAACAAAACCTACTAAACATGTTCTGTTGTCAAAACTAGAGAAGGCATTGGAGATGAAGAATTACTTATCCATAGTCATATCTCCATCCTCAAAATGATTTAATATTTACAATTAGGCAGAAAACCAGTAGGCATTTCAATAATCTAGAAGATATATTTGAAAGTATGCCACAACTGTATTCTTTTAGGATGTAAGCCACATTAACTCAGCTTATGGTATGCACTACGTTGACAGCTTTGCAGATTTTGAATTTCTGGTAAAATTCCCTTTAGCTGCTCAGTAGAAACACAGAGACCTACAGAGGAGAATAGCCTACCCCTTGTCACTCAAAGTTTCAATAATTCATTACAAAACACTTGGGGGGGGGGCAGAATCTAAAAAGTCTCTTTACTTAGTTATTTGAATTTACATAGTGTACATGCTGCTTTCTCTACTGATAGCAACTAAATGAATAGATCAGGGGTTTGTAACCTACGGCCCACAGGGCGGCCCTGGCACTCGACTTCATTCTATCCGGCCCATGGTGACGACCCTGGAAATGGACGCGTTTGTGACAGCCGTAAATGTGCCCGTGCATGTGCAAACACACCAGCCACGGTTTATGGCAGCGTTTATGGCAGGGGGAAACCCATGTGTCCGGCCTGCTCAGTTGTTGAAGGTGGAGTTGTCCGGCCCATTGTGCGGTAAGGTTGAGAACCCCTAGAATAGACCAACAGCAACAAAACAACTGATGCCACTCAATGAAAGAGAGGGAAGACACATAAGAATAGAGGGAGGCAGGGGTCCTTTTGAATTCAAAGGTGGAAAGGAACTACTGTTTAATACTGAGCCCAGAGAAGTTTCTCCCAGTTACTACAACTACAGGCAACATCAGAGGTTATAATAAAACTCCAATAAAAACTACACTGAAAATGTCATTAAAGAAAGAGAGAAACTGTATAATTGCTTAGAATTATTGAGCTCCAAATGAGACAAGTTCAGGATTTTGTCCAGGAGCATAGCTTTGACAGAAGCGCCACAATTTTGGCAAACTTAGAAGGTTATGTCCCCACAATGAAGGCTGATTTAAACCTGAACACATTGGGAATTTCACTATTTCAAAATAATTATTAAGACATTTATTTATAACAAAGATATTTTAGTGCCTTATTTTTCCTTCTTTTCTACTGTTGCTTCCCTGATTTTTTGTGCAATTTACACTATGACATGGTTTTTCAGTAATTTGGAGAACATGCCAGTATTTGCAACTAAGGCCTGAACCAGACAAAATAACATTATTTTTATTTGTTTTATTATACCTTGAACAAATGTTGTAGGAACCAAATATTTAACACAAAACAATTGATTCATAAACTGAAAAAAAAAATCCCCCATTGAGTTACTACCACTACTGAACTCACAGCTTGTTTTATGGCAAAGAGCAAATCTTCTGGTTAAATTTTTTCAGCTAACTGAAATATATGGTATGAGTCTGAAGACAAGCAAACGTAATACAGTAAAACCTTGCATAAAGAGCACTTCGCTTAGAGAGTAACTCACTTAAAGAGCAGAATCTTCTCTGAATGGTCACCTCACTTAACAAATGAAACCAACCAAAAACTCGCTTAACAATTAAATCGGGGCTCACAATCCCCCCCCCCCCCGAACTTACTTACAATGGTGTTTGACTTAAAGAGCAAACTCGCTTAAAGAGCAATCCCATGGAACACATTATGCTCTTTAAGCGAGGTACCACTGTATATGGTTACCAGTGTAGTCTGTGACTATCTAAAATGGTGGATAAGAATATGTAGCTGTCACTGCTTTGCTCTAGTCTTCAAGTGTGCCACTTGCAAGCTGTCTGCTTTTTAGTTTGTATATATCTATGCGCTTACATGTATATTGTCATTGTTTGTAAATTTGATATGTAGGAATATATTTGCTTTTTCAAACTTGGAATTAGAGACAGACAGACAGACAGACAGACAGATAAAGAGTGACAGAGTGAGAGAGCAAGATAAAGAAAGAATTGATGTACAGTATCCCAAACTAATCTAATTATGTTCTTCTATGTTATGCAAGAGGAAATTGCCACAAGTAATAACTTTTAACTGTCGTCAAGATCTTCTGTAGAAAAAAGTGTGAGGCAGGAGTAGCTCCTGGACTCTTGACCAAGGGTAGCTCATAAGTGTGGCTGTGGGGGGGGGGCATTCCTGAATTCTGGGGTTGGTTGTTCCCCATCCTTGTCCACAAACTGCCCCAGGTCCTTGCATACATGTCGTTCCATGATTCACTAATGGACCTGGTTTGGCTTCTAAAAAATTTGCTTCAGGGTTGTACTTTGATGGAACTTGAATCGTCGTCAAGCTTTGATATTGTCTGAAAAAACGAGAGTGGATGTTTCCTATGCAAGTTTCTGCTTTGACTTCCTGACACATGCAACCTCCTTTTCAGATACTAGTACAATTTCCTGAATGCAGTTAGAAACTCTGCTTTGTAGTGAGACCTTGATAAGAACTGAACAGAGCTGTTCAGGAAAGCTGACAGCCCATCCCTGCAGAACTTCATCCAAATGTATAAATAAGCCACATTATGTTATCTAAAATGCTTTGGTTTCTTTTGAACTGAATAGTAGAATAGAAATGGTGAACAAATAGACATTCCAGTTACTTGCTTAATAAGCTCTGTATGAAACCTGGACTGTGGAGCTGTAGTTTGTTCCTGTCCAGAGCAGGCAAAAATAACCAATTCTTCTTCTCTGTAGGGAGCCACACATTATTTCTACTTACACAGCATGCTTCATAGTAGCCAAAGTGGACCCCTTCTCCAACTAAACCTATACAAAAGAATTCTGATTGAACCATGAATTCCATCAGCATTACAGGTAAGCAGGCTGGCAAAACAATGTTCAAGGAAAGTACAAGTATAGAAAGGAAATAAGGTTTAATTCTCATAAAAACAGATGAGGAGATAAGTGTGTCTTTCTGCAGCCCATTACAGACCACATGTGTGTGCATATAAGTTATTATCCTTCCTTTTGCATGGAAAACAAGCTCAACTCTTTCAATCTTGTCACGTGTGATACTCTTCAGATCTCTAAGTAACTTTTACTGCTTTCTTCTGGATTACTTCCAGCCTTCCATGAGTCATTTCTGAAGTCCATCAGTGGCACTGGACTTTAACATAGGACTCAGCAATGCCAGGCAAAGTGAGGAGAACTACTTTCTTCCTCTTATTTCTTGCTACACGATATAGTGCTTGGGAAACATTCTATGATTAGAAAAAAGAAGTGCAAAAAAAGAAAAGAAAAGAAAAATCTCCTAGATCAGGGTTTCTCAACCTTGGCCCCCCAGATGTTTTTGGACTTCAATTTCCAGAAGTCTCGACAGCAGGTGTGCTGATTTGGACTTCAGGTAATTGAAGTCTAAGAACACCTGGAGGCCCAAGATTGAGAAACCCTGTCCTAGATAAATAACAATGGCCTTGTTTTTTTTTAACCTAGCTGCAATATTTCATTTCATGAGCTCCTGTCTCTGTCCCAGCTCCTGGCAACCTAGCAATTTGAAAGCAAGAAATTGCAAGTAGATAAATAGGTACCACTTCAGTGGTAAAGTAAACAGCATTCTGTGCACTCACGTGTGTAGGCATGGTTGCAACATGTCCATGGAAACATCTGCAAACACAGACAGTGCTGGCTATTTAGCTGTAAACAGAGAGGAACACTGAACCCTAGAGTCAGATATGACGGGCTTTTGAGCAAGGGCTACCTTTACTAATATTTCATATCCATACTTATTCAATGTATTCTTCTGCAACGTGCAATCTTTTTTATTTTTTAATTCTTCTAATTTGATGTGATAAATTTCACTTACAGTCCTGGATTACCATATATACTCAAGTATAAGTTGGGTTTTTTAGCCCTCAAAATGATGTTCAAAAATGGGACTCGACTTATACTTGGATCAATGCAAACACTCAAAAACATACCCACACAAATGTCTAAATTAATTAATTTTACCGTATTTTCATGTATTTTAATTATTGAAACTCACTAGCAGCTGCTGCATCTTCCACCCCCTTATACTCAGGTCAATCTCTTTTCCTAGCAAGGGTCCAAATTAGGTACCTCAACTTATATTCGGGATGACTTATAGTCGAGTCTATACGGTACAAAACACTTCCAGCCTCTCCCAGTTCCGTACTTTCCCATTCTGGTTTTTTGAAGTCATTAATGAATATACAGTGGTACCATGGATAACATTTGCTTCTGATAACACTAAAATCGGATAATGTTGGGGAATTTGAGGTAAACATTTGCATCGCACAACATTAAGATAACATTGTGCGATGCAAATGTTTGTTTCAAATTCCCTAGTGTTGAGATCGCTTGCTGTTAGGTTTGCGTTTCTCCGGGGAAAGGCAAAGGCTAACAGCAAGGGATTTGTCCTGCCTACCCTGTTGTTTCAGCAGGGGAGGCAAGGCGAATCTCTCTCACCTTTGTCTTTGTGTTGGGGGTTGAACCTGCACCCATGTTCAACCCCCAACCCAAACGCAAAAGCTAACAGAGAGGGATTTGCCCTGCCCACCCTGTTGTTTCAGCAGGGGAGGCAGGGCAAATCTCTATGCCTTTGGGTTGGGGGTTGAACCAGCACCTATGTTCTACCCTCAACCCAAAGGCAAAAGGCAAAGGCTAACAGCAAGGGATTCACCCTGCCCACCCTGTTGTTTCAGCAGGGGAGGCAGGGCAAATCTCTATGCCTTTGGGTTGGGGGTTGAACCAGCACCTATGTTCTACCCTCAACCCAAAGGCAAAAGGCAAAGGCTAACAGCAAGGGATTCACCCTGCCCACCCTGTTGTTTCAGCAGGGGAAGCAGGGGAAGCCTTTGCCTTTTGCCTTTGGGTTGGGGGTTGAACTGGCTTTTTTTTAAACATTGTGGAATCAATGCATCACACAAAGTTAAAAACCAGATAACATTAAGACTTGTGGAACCAAGTCTTAACGTTATCCAAGGTACTAGTGTATTAAATAGCATTAGACCAACATTTATATTTTCCAAATTCTTCATGGAAAAGAAGAAGAGCATGTCCCCATATTCCCTTCATCTATAATAGGAAACTGTCTCCTAGATTATTGAATTTCTAATATCTTCACAAGCAGGGAAGCAATTAGAATTAGAGGACACCTCGAGACTACTGGACAGGTATGGTAAAAATAGCACAGTTGAAATCTCCTTGACAGCAGCTGCTCTGACATGAAGCAACAGCAGGTAAAAGACATTTGAGAGATACCTCAAGACTGCCTTATGCATGCCAAGGTGATCTTTAATAAGGAAGGTTTCAAAGAATTCCAAATTAGACTTGAACTGCTGATATTCAGTTTCTCATGCAATATAAATAAAGCAAAGGTTGCCAATCTACATGGTTCACAGTGCTTTCTCCTCTATACAAAAACAATCACTGGCAATTACAACCAGGGGAACTGAGGATTAGGGGATAAATCATTTACTCTTTAGCTCTATGCAACCATTATGCCTTAAAATTACTTTCCTCTGAAGGGAAAAATCTATGGAGGGAGTTACAAAGGGACAGGGAGGAAAGCAGTTTGTGATACATGGGAACATTTAATTCCTCTTTCCAGTGCCAACACCTCCGTCCAAACTGGGCCCTCAACAATTGTATTAATCCAGCTTTTAAGAAGGAAGAAAAAAAAGGAACCAAAGCAAATACAAGCATAGGTCTCTGGTGACTTTGCCATGATCTAAATCCATTTGGATTGATGTGATTGAGATCAGCAGGGAAGAGGATATAAAGCTTTAATAAAATACTTCAATACTTCTGTTTCATTGACTACACCAATACCTTTGACTGTGTGGATCACAACAAAATGTGGGAAGTAATTAAAGAGATGGGAATACCAGGACACCTTATATGCCTCATGAGAAATCTGTACATAAGTCAAGAAGCAATAGTTAGGACAGAATACAGAATGACGGAGTGGTTCGGAATAGGAAAAGGAGTCAGACAAGGCTGCATTTTATCACCCTGCTTATTCAACTTATATACAGAACACATAATGCGCAAAACAGGGATGGAGGAATCACAATATGGGATCAAATTGCTGGGAGAAACATCAACAATTTGAGATATGCAGATTATACTACCCTAATGGCAGAAAGAGAAGAAGACCTGAAGAAGCTCCTGATTAGGTTGAAAGAAGAAAGTGAAAAAGCTGGCTTGAGACTCAACATCAAGAAAACCAAGATAATGGCAACAGGCCCTATCAGTCCCTGGAAAATAGATGGGGAAGAAGTAGAAGCAGTGACAGACTTTACTTTCTTAGGATCCAATATCATTGCAGATGGTGATTACAGCCATGAAATTAAAATGTAACTGATTCTTGGGAGACAAGCGATGAGAAACCTGGGGAACATAGTGAAAAGTAGAGACATCACCTTGCAAACAAAAATTCACATAGTCAAAGCAATAGTATTCCCGGTATCATGGTTGTGAGAGCTGGACCATTAGGAAAGCTAAGCGCAAAAGAATAGACGCCTTTGAGATGTGGTGTTGGAGGAGAGTTTTGAGAGTCCCATGGACAGCGAGGAGAACAAATAGGCCGATCTTAGAAGAAAGCAACCCTGACTGCTCCTTAGAAGGTCAAAGAGTAATGATGAAACTAAAGTACTTTGGACATCAAATGAGAAGAGAGGACTCACTTGAAAAAGCCTTGGTGCTGGGAAAGGTGGAGGGCAAAATAAGGGGTGGCCAAAGATGAGGGCAATGGTCCATAGGGTCGCAAAGGGTCAGAAGACCTTTATAAAAAGACCACCTCATCTGTCTTCTGAAAAATCTGTATGTGAGCAAAGAAGCAACAGTTAGGACAGGATATGGGAATATTGATTGGTTTAGAATAGGAAAAGGAGTATGACAAGGCTGCACATTGTCACCCTGCTTATTTAATTTGTATGCAGAATACATCATGCATAATGCAGGGCTGGATGAAGCTCAAACTGGAATTAGGATTGCTGGGAAAAACATCAACACCCTGAGATAGGCAGATGACGCTACCCTAATGGCGGAAAGTGAAGAAGAGCTAAAGAGCCTCTTGATGAGGGTGAAAGAGGAGAGTGCAAAAGGCTGGCCTGAAACTCAACATCACAAAATGAATGAACGGACGAACAAACGAATGGACAAACAAACAAACAAACAACACCAAGGTCATGGCAACTGGCCCCATCACTCATTGTTATTATTTATTCAATTTGTATAGCTGCCCCAATTGACATGCGACTCTGGGTGACGGCAAATAGAAGGGGAAGAAATGGATGTGGTAACAGACCATACTTTCCTGGGATCCAAGATCACTGCAGATGGTGATTACAGTCATGAAGTAAAGAGACACTTACTTCTTGGGATGCAAGCAATAAGAAACCTAGGCAGCATAATAAAGAGTGGAGACATCACCCTGTCTACAAAAGTCCATACAGTCAAAGCAATGGTATTCCCAGTAGTAATGTATGGATGTGAAAGCTCAATCATAAAAATGGCTGAGCCAGTGGTGGGCAGCAACAGGTTCGCACCCCCCACAAAAAAAGAGCAAAATTGGGTGGCCTCTGGGCAGGGGAGTGGAGCAAAATTGGGTGGTCTCTCGGCAGGGTGGTGGCAAAACTGGGTGGCCTTCGGGCGGGTGGGGGAGGTGAAATTGGGTGGCCATGCCTACCTCCCGGTCCTGCCCCATCAGGTTTTGTCCCTGCAAGTGATTCAAGGTCTCCCTTGCTCAAAAGCCAGTCATATCCGACTCCAAGGTGCAGTGCTCATCTCCATTTACAGCCAAAGAGCCAGTGCTGCCTGTGTTTGCAGATGTATGCATGGCCATATGGCAGGCACGACTAGATCGCCCATGACGTAGGCTCTGCCCACGGTGTGGTATCGAATTTTTTTCCTGCCCACCACTGGGCTGAGCACAGAAGAATAGACACCTTTGAACTGTGGTGCTGGAGGAGACTCTTGAGAGTCCCCTGGACTGTGAGGAGAACAAATCAGATGATCCTAAACGGACTCAACCCTAACTGATCCTTGGAAAGACAAATACTGAAGATGAAGCTCAAGTATTTTGGTCACCAAATGAGAAGGGAGGACTCACTAGAGAAGGCCTTGATGGTGGGAAAGATAGAAGGAAAAGGGAAAAGGGGGTGCCAGAAGATGAGGTGAATTGATGGCATTGTTGATGCAATGGGCATAGATCTGAGTGGGCTGAGGAGGATAGTGGAAGATAGAGGAGCCTGGCATGCGATGGTCCGTGGAGTTGCAAAGGGTTGGACTCGACTGTGTGACTGAACAACAGCTAGTCCAATGATGGCCAACCTTGGCACTCCAGGTGTTCTTGGACTTCAATTCCCAGAAGCTCAAGTCAGCACTCCTGTTGATCAGGGCTTCTGGGAATTGAAGCCCAATAACACCTGGAGTGCCAAAGTTGGCTATCACTTAATCTAGTCACTACATAACCAGCTGAGGATCAGTAAATCCTTCTCCTTTGCTTTTCTGCTCCATAGTGTTGGAAACCCATGGAAGTTTCTGCATAATGTGTTGGATACCTTTGCTTAGAAAAGAGGAGGCCTGCAAAATATGGCGCATTATGGATGTCCCCTGCCATTCCCCCTCCCTCCTGTCCTTATCTCATTCCGCTGCTGTCTATTAGCATCTCATGCACAGTGAGCAAGTTCTATCCTTCTTAGGTTGTTTCTGCAGTTCCTTTTCCTCAAAGATTATCACGAACAGACACAAATTCTGAGGGTTTCCCCCCACCTGCTGAAAACTACCCAAGGACAATGAGTTGAAATCATTTAGAGAGCAGAGAGACACTATTAACATCTAAGGATATGTATCAGAATGTACATCCAAACTCAGACATTAATCATGCTGAATATTTCTGATATTAACCCTCTGAAAAATTCACACAAGAATCTGAACATCCAGCAGAGTCTGATAATTTATTTTTCCTTAGTGGAAAGCAACTTGGACAGAATCAGGGAAGGGTTGGGAATATGTATTTCCATCATTGAAAATGGGCTAAAACGGGACCTGCTGGGTTACTGAAGCATTTATCCTATGTCCAGATGGAACCACAAAAGAAAAATATTATGTAATAGGCTAAATAAATCAGTTCTCACAATCAGCCAGGTCATCAAGAAAATAAATATTTTATATATATATATATTTAGATATTCCCCAGCAAAACATGTAGCATATCATTAATAAAATGAATGTCTGAAAGCGGCCTTGGGATTAAACTGAGTATATTATTGGAAACGAGAAGCAGCGCCATCTAAAGGAGAAGCAGTAAACAAGCAAAATGCACCATTTTGTTAAAATATGTACATATACGCTTGCCGTTTATTTGGTCAAGGGGAACACACCACATTGCACGAAATCTGCCATACTCCACATCAGTATTATGTGTAGCATGGCCAACCTCTTAGTGTTGTGTTCATCTGCTCAGGTAATAATAATAAAAAAAGGATATTTGCATGCTACAAAAATATCTCCCTTATTCCCAGGTAAAGCAGTTCCGATTTTGCACTGCTACATATATGTCAGCATTGAGCCCCCTCTGCTGGTCAAAGACTCTCTTCACACTCTGGGGCCTGCTCTGAAAATTGACAAATTTAGTAAGGACAGTTATCACATTTTGAAGATAAAGGTTTCAAAATAAGTACTCATCTGCACACAAAAATTGCCCATTATTCATCTATATAATGAAATATTTCTACATCTGTTTACCCTCACAAGTACCAGCCTGACACCAGGGTCACTTTCAGCAAAACAAATGTACTCTAATGTTCAAAGCATCTTACCTTGGGCTTTTCATCCAGTATTTGTTGACGAACTTCCTTGTGTTTCTCCACAAGTCTTTCATGCCTTTTGGCTTGAGCATCTTCTAGCTGAGATTAAAACAATGGAACAATATATTGTACTTAACTAATACAGTTTATTTTTTTCAGTTCCATACCAAAATTCCACTTGATGCAATTTAAATAAGCTTATGGAACACTGTGAGATAAAATAATTTATGGACTATTAAATAATTTTGCATCTATGGCAATAAAAGCGTATGCTCATTTATTTGTCTTCTGTAGCTTTAAAATTAAAACTTGGATGCTTGACAGTTGGCACAGATACAAGAGGGATACAATTTGGGGTTATTTTGCTTTTGAAATTAATTAATTAATTATAATTGATTAAAATATCCAGGCACTGTATGGTATAATCTTTACTTATAAATCTGTGGTTAGTAGCTTGCAATACCCTCTAGTTCATTAGATAGCAGATGTTCCTAACTTTCCTAAAAGGCAAAGCTGCAGGCTGTCCTGGGTTACTTATTCACAGGAACAACACCCCCCCCCCCAAAAAAAAAAAAAAAAAGTAAGTAAGTGAGTGAGAGAAAGAGAGACTGAACAGGCAATGACATGAAGATTAAGACAAGTGAGTTTAAAAAGACCAGAGTTGAAAGCAGAAAAGGTAAAGAACAGTAGAGGAATGGAGTAAGTTTCCAACTCATGCTAAGTTTTTACTTCAGGAACCCTCCAAAGATTTATCCAAGAATAAAATTTAAAAAATGTACAAAGGGGGCAAACTATTTACCTTCAACTGTTCTGCTTTTTGTCTTTTTTAAAGCTCAAAATACGCAAACCTTGTATGTACATTTCGGGGACAATGCTGGATCACAATAACTGAACTGAGCTCCTAGTGTAAATGGCATGTACAGTAATACCTCGGATAACGCTAAGACTTGGTTCCACAAGTCTTGCTGTTATCCAATTTTTAGTGTTATCCAATCCATGTTAAAATCCTATGGGATGGATTGGATAACATTAAAGCTCCATAGAGATACATTGTAACCGCACAGGCTTTAACGGTTGTTATCCGATCCATCCCATAGGACCTTAACGTTATTCGATCCAATTCTCCTCCCCAGATTACTTAACGTTATGCGATTTTAGTGTTACCCAAGGTAAACGTTGGATTATTTGCTCAGTTCCACTTTTAGCTAATAATGTTGCTTCCCTTCTAAGGATCAGCATCAAGTTGTATATCATTTAAAAACATTTTGTTCATTTCATAGAAGGGAAGGATTTATTGTGAGGGAAATGACAGATGTAGCCCATTAATATGCATATCCCTTAGAAAGGAAAATGATGTGTGACATAATCTAGAACTGTTATTTTCCTAGTTTTGGGAGGGACATTTTAAATTAATGAACCAGGAACAGGTAGGAAGGAGGTCCTGTCTGAGACAGCCCATTTTAGTTCCAAAGGGCCTCCCTGAAATATTTATTTTTATGTGCATCTGAACACAAGCAAGCGACACACTTTTGTTCACAAAAACAACAACAACCAATCTTGCAATTTCTGGCCATGTTTGCCAGTAAGTGAGAATTAGTCCAACAAAATCTGGGGTTCTAAGGCTGGTGTAAGAAGTAATATGAAAAGAAACAGCTGTTAGGTGGGATTTTTTTTAAACAACTGATGGGCTACAGGACCAGACATCAGCAAAACATCCCCAGTCCTTTCAGGTGTTTGTAATCACTTCCACCTGAAAAATGTTTGATGTGGTAGCCGTGTTAGTCTGTGCAAGCATATCAGAGAGTAAACAAAACAAAACAGCCAAAAAAGACAAAAAAATGTTGTGGCACCTTAAAGACTAACTGCTGTATCTAAATGTGACCTTTCATGGACCATGTCGACTTCATCAGACATTAAAGTGAGGCCTCATGGTATAAATTTATACACATAAGGTACACAGGCACACAACGATTGGCAAGGCAAACAGAAAGGTAACAGTGTAGCTTTTTATAACTGGATTTTCCATTCTTGTCAGTTGTAAAAAGCTACAATGTTAACTTTCTGTTTGGCTGGCTAATTGCTATGTACCTGATGTGTATAAATTTCCTGCTGCCACCTCTGGCATTGCTTTTGATGGCATTGGTCTTGGTGGAAGAAGGGGAAAATTGAAGAAAGGAAGGATAACAGTAAACCTGGCTATTGCAGAGTAGACCAGAAATTACTTGTAGACTGCTTATAACAAGGTATAAATAGGCCCTTGTCCTATTCATGAGTGCTTATGAGGAGTCAAATCAAGATCAGTGTTTTCATATGTTAGGTTATTCTGTTCTATCTGTATCTTCTTGCAAATGTCTGCAAAATGATTCTTCCCATAAGTCTGAGATTACATCCATTAACACAGATACCTCCAAGATTCACCAATACCACACACACACACACACACACACACACACACACACACACACACACACACACACACACACACACACACACACACACACACACACACACACACACACACACACACACACACACACACACACACACACACATTTTAGACAAACGAATGTAGCCTGAGTCTTCTACAGAGCAAGTTAGTATCAAAAATGTCTCTTGACAATCAGGGGAGATGGTAAACCAAGTTTACATAAAAGAATAATAATAATAATAATAATAATAATAATAATAATAATAATAATAATAATAATAATAATAATAATAATAATAATAATAATAATAATAATAATAATAATAATAATAATAATAATAATAATAATAATAAAAAATGTTGTAAGGTAACATAGGGAATAAGATTTATCCACAGAAAAATGTGTGTTGTTTTACCATTCATTACTCTGAACAAATTAGCGTGGTTACTGAAATTGGCAAAACCATAATATTTTTGCTGCATCTATATGCAGCAGACTCACCCTTTTAATGTACTGCACCACCTCCTGAATATATGAACGAATCATTTCTGTCTTCTCCCTGGGAGCAAGATCGAAAACTACTGATTCAATTCAATTAATTTTTAGCTCATATTATCAGTATGTAACACACTCATTCTGCCACAGTTATTTTTCTAATAAGCGCTACCTCAATTTAGCTAAGCTAAATTAAAACTAGGTGTCACAGGAAGAGTCTAATTTTTTATGAAAAAATAAAACATTGTTCAAAATTTGGGGCAGAAACCACTAATGGACCACACAAATGAAGGACTGCGGGCTTCCAATAGTTTTTTTGTTTATGTGTGTGTGAAAGTATGTATAGTTATAATGTACTGAATTGCTGGAATGATCACTTGATTGAATGATGGGCAGAGCTTAGAATTTCGAGGGGAGGGGGAAAAGGACTATAGGTTTTAGAAAGTATCAACCAATGTGACCAGTAGTAGCAGAAACAGAGGGACCATGGGAACTGTCACCTTAACAAGTAATGCTTTCAAGTTCTGAATGTGGAATGCAGAGCTTCTAAACAGATAAGTAAATAAATGTTCTCATGCATAATCACTGAGGGCCTAACAAACTAATGACTACCTCTTCCAGTAACTTTGCTTTTTGCAAAGAGGAGTAACCAGAAATTTATCTAACATTCAACTTGGGATTTTAGTTTCAGTTTCCTGGACTAACATATTTAAGAGAAGACTTCAAGGCTACTTACTCATCTACTTGACTCCTATCCTTTGATTTAACATCTGTGACTTTCTCCTGTCTTTTTTTGTCCATCTTTTTCTTCAGCTCTTTCTTTTCTCTGCAACAAAGAGACTTTTTGAATAAAGGAAAAGAAAAATGGGGGGAAAGAATAAAACTGACAGTACCAGCTTAAGCATGTAAACAAAGAAGTTAAATGTCACTGTCTCCAAGCAGCTTGTTCTCTATTGTGTTTGGACTGCAGTGGTATTAAACAAAAGTTTGTTTACAACATGCCCTACCTTTCACAAGTTTCTTTTAGTTTCTTTAGCTGATTGCTTTGGCATTCCTCTGCTACATCTGTCAGCTTCTGAATAAGCTATGGGGAGAAAACAGGCATGTTAGAAACTTTGCATGTTACATTGCTTTGTTGAATATTCTAAGGATTTATTTATTTGTTTATTATTTGTTTATTTATTTAAATTTATATATTGCCGCCCAAATTGAATGAGCGACTCTGGGTGGCATAACAACAATGACAAAAACACTACAATAATAAAAACCCTTAATAGACTTTTTTTAAAAAAATGATCTAAGATAACAGCATCTTTGATCCCCAGATCCTCAGACAGAAGGAGCATTGGTGATTAAAGTGCCTGCTATATACAGTCAAACCTCGCTTAATGAGTGTTTCACTTTGTGAAAAACTCACATAACAAACAGGTTTTTCAAAAAGCGATCTGACTCGCATAATGAAAATTTTTGCTATGCGAGTCAAACTTCCCCTATGGAAACGCTCATATAGCGAGCATTTCTATGGGGGAAAACTTGCATAATGAAAATTTTTTGCTATGCGAGTCTGACTTGCATAGCGAAAATATTCACTATGCGAGTCGGACTTTCCCTATAGAAAACTTGCATAACGAGCGTTTCTATGGGGAAAACTCGCATAACAAAAAAAGAATTATCGCTATGCGAGTTTTCCCCCTAGAAGTTCACCTGTGGGACATGGGCCCCATGTTGGGAACCACTGCATTAGAGGTACTCAGTCTGTTCCTCTTACTGCAAATAAGCCTTCATCTTTCTTTTCCTCTGAGTTTACATTTCTCCCCCCCTTCAAATCCAGCTTAAAGCCCTTTTGATCAAGTTCTTCATGCTGTGTCCAAACACATTCTTCCCAGCTCTTGTGAGGTGCAACCTTTCCCTTGACTCCCAGAATTTCAGAGGCAGAATGTTCATTGGCTGGAAAAAATATAACTTTTCAAAGCTCTGAATAATGTCCATGGGCTGCATGAGTCTACCAAATCTTTTACTCTTTGAAGTAAAAAAAGGAAAGAAAATCAATAACTTGTATTTTCTGCTCTGAAAGCTTCTAGAAGCAATGGTTTTGCTTTTTGACCTCCAAAACCCCTTCAATGAAATAGGAAGTCAACATTCAGACACTTCTTGTTTCAATTTATTCAACTTTGTTTGCATTTGCAAGGTCAGTGAGACTTTCAGTAGGACGTGAAGCAGAAAATTGCAGACACCCATTGAATCACTAAAGCTTGTCCACTCCTGGAAATAGTGCTATTTGCCCAGTACAAGTAAAACCTCATATAACACTAAAACCTGGTTCCACAAGTCTTGGTGTTATATGATTTTTAGTGTTATCTGATGCATGTTAAAATCCTATGGGATCCATAGAGATACATTGTAACCACACAGGCTTTAGCGGTTGTTATCTGAAGCATCCCATAGGATCTTAATGTTATCTGATGCAATTCTTCCCCCCAGATTCCTTAATGTTATGCGATTTTAGTGTTATTCGACACTAATGTTATATGAGGTACAGTAAAACCTCATATAACACTAAAACCTGGTTCCACAAGTCTTCGTGTTATATGATTTTTCGTGTTATCTGATCCTCTATGGGATCCATAGAGATACATTGTAACCACACAGGCTTTAGCGGTTGTTATCTGAAGCATCCCATAGGATCTTAATGTTATCTGATGCAATTCTTCCCCCCAGATTCCTTCATGTTATGCGATTTTCGTGTTATTCGATACTAATGTTATATGAGGTATTACTGTATTACTTATATGCAACTATATCTTTGAGTTCTGAAAGAGGCCTGTACAAAACCCCCAAATGAGATATATGTCCTACTGTAGTAGCATGGTCTTAGGCAAACAGAGGTGGGCATCAGCACTGTTATCATGGTGTTATGACTGGAATCTGAAACTCCTGAGCATGCTAACCATGCTACAACTTGCTTAAGTCCACTCTTAGGAACCCCGTAGAAACTGTCCAACTTAGAGGACTAATTCATAAGTGAAGAACAAAATCTAATCTCCCTTGCTGGAGCACACAGAGAGAATATCTTGATAACTCTGAACTAACCAAGTGTATAAACATCTCTAATAGTGTCCACATGCTTGGGCCAGAATGGAATTTTATATAACAGTACCATTCAAGGTCTTTCTTCTCCCTCCTTCTTAGCATTCCACAGCATTCATAACCAACTGATGGGACTCCTGTTTTAGCTCAGAGGACTGCCACACACAGGGTGCCTCTGACTGAGCCAACAACAGAGTTGCAGCTGTAAAAATAAAAGCTGCTTTGGGACAATACATGCATAATTTCACTTTACTGTTTATAACTGATGCTCTGGCATCCATTTAAAGCACACATAGTTTCATAAAAGGCTGTCTGGGGCAAACAAGAACTAGCTGGAAGTCATTTTTAGGAATATCAAAACTCTTGCTTTCAATTCTTCTGTAGGCTACACTTATCTAATTGCTTATCCTGGAATGATTTCTGATCATTAAATGATATTACTATATTCTGCAGAGCCTGCTGGTTTTAGCTTCAAAGCCATAGAAGGCACAATCCCTAAAGAGAAGTACAAATGTCAAAACAATCAATGGCCCAACATTTGTAGTTAGCGGGAGAAGTTGTGAAAGGTTTGCAACACGATGTCTCTACAATAGTCAGTATGATAGTGATTTGTTTATATTAAATTGATAGCACAGCTGCATTTAAAATGTTAAGTATCCTTCTCATCTCCTAATTTCTCCCCATTGCTGGAAGTCCCCAGATTGTGCAGCTTGACATGGTAGGGATAGGATAGCCAGAAACACATAGTGATTTATAAGTTAAACACGATAACATATCCCACCTTGTTAAGTAGCCAAAACCACAACTGTGTCTCTTGGAATGTTTGCATTAAAGACCTCACAGCAACTGGCAAGACTCTTATACATACCAATTTAATATGAGCTTGCTTCTGATATTTTTCACTGTAATACTGTTCCTGTCGAAGATTAAGCAGTTGCTGCTGTTGCTTCTCTTTAAGCTCTATTAACTTTTGAGTCATTTCCGAATCAAGGGCAGCCAACTCTTGTTCAACCGTTGAAGAGCTATGGTCTGGACTCCCACTTTCTCCTCTGCAGCACAACAGGGAAAAGGAAAGGAAATCCAGAAATGTTATGATAGCACACGGCACAAACAGCATCCATCTGTACATGCACTTCAACTTATCTTGACCTTGATTCAGCTCAGGTTGCATGTGGAGATCTTTTCTGGATCCTGTGACTACATTATCTAAAATCTAAGGTTCAGCCAAAATATGCCTATGAGCAAGGCCTCATTCCGCTCATTGAAACCATACTGAATTATTCACAATATCACAAGACCACATACTTCATAAACTCTCACTTCCTGAAGGCTTGCTGGGAACCACTATCTGAATATGAGCCAAATCACTTTAAAGGTAACATCTATTCAACTCAGATGGAAATATAAATACTTTCAGAAACTGTGAGCTGATTTTCACCTCTGGAGAAACTTGTATTGTCAGCCACATTGTTTATTTTATACCTCATAGGACTGCTTTACAATGAGAGCTGAATAATGCATAATGATACAATTTACTCAAAAAGGCATTAAGAAAGACTGCCGAAAGTACCTCCCACCTGAGATGCCCTACAGTGCTTCTTCCTCTCCTATTTGGGACCTCATTACTTGTCGGATCATCTCTTCTGAAGCTCTGCTGCTCATTTTATACAGTTCTCGTAGGTGTTAGGCCTGCTGTGGGTTCCTATTCTGAGACTGCTTAGAAATTACTAACTAGGAACAAAGCCTTCTCAGAAGTGACCCCCTTCCTACTGGAATATCTTGCTCCATGAGATATCTCTGGGCACTTCTCTTCAGTATTGTAAGATGCTTTTCAAATGTTTGTGTGTACAGTAAAACCTTGCAGAAAGAGTGCATCGCTTAGGGCTCTTTCAAATACCATGTGACCTAAAATAGGCCACCTTTTGACTCTGTGACTTTCCATGACCAACCCCCTAACCCCCCAAATCACGTGGTTTGAAGATATATCTATGGCCAGCTGGATGCGATAATTTTGGAGTCACATGACTTCATGCTGAACCCGCTTCTCCCCACCGTGACTTTTGGTCAATTCCCCCCCCCCCAAAGGATCACGTGGTATTTGAATGACCCCTTAGAGACTAACTTGCTTAAAGAGCAGAATTTTCTCTGAATGGTTGCCTCACTTAACAACTAAAACCAAATAAAAACTCTCTTAACAACTGTGTGGGGTGTGGGCCAGATGGTCAGCTCAGCTGGTTGGCTCTTTTGATCCCCACCTCTCTCCCTGTTACCTTTTTAATTTTTTTATCTTTTTAACCTTTTAATGTAATCAATGTGTTTTAACTATGTTTTTAGCCTTGTAAGCCGCCCTGAGACTTTTGATGAGGGCGGGATAATAATAATAATAATAATAATAATAATAATAATAATAATAATAATAATAATAATAATAATGATAATGATGATGATGATGATGATGATGATGATTATGATGATTATGATGATGATGACGAGGATGTTCGCAATCCCCCCCAAGTCACAATTGGTCTCTTACAATGGTGTTTCGCTTAAAGAGCTAACTCGCATAACGAGCGATCCTGTGGAACGCATTATGCTCTTTAGGCAAGGTACCACTGTACTAATATTGAGGTGAGCCTGTTGCTTTCAAGATGCAAGAACCTGAAATGTTATGATTAGAAATCAGACTTGGAGGCAGATACAGATAGACCTACCTAGTAAGACAGCAGCTTTTAAGTGTGAATAGCAATGGTAGGACACAACTCAGTGATGGTGAGTAGGGTGTATGGTTATTTGGAATGAGTATGTTACCTCACCAATTATGGGGCAACAGAAGCATACTTGGTGTGAGTATTCAAATATTGCACCAACACCCATTGTTTATCAGCATTTGATTTACCATCACTCCTCCCATGGTACACTTGTCCCATTTATGCACCATTATTGGGACAATGTGGCCAGCCCCATTCTAAATTCTATATTTTAAAAAACTCCTCTTTATCTGTCAAGTTAATCTCATTTATAATTTTCACACCCCACATGGATGTGCTCCGGTGGGAAACTATGCAGAGACTTCCAAGGAACCAAGTTCACGAAAGGCTAGGATCTGCCAAAGAGAAGCTTTCTCAGTGGAACAACATACAGAAATGTTGAAAAGGGGGAAAAAACCCCTCAAACCAAGCCTGAAAAACTGAACTCCCATAGGAATTGTGTGATATTTTTGGCCTTGGGAAATAACTGAAACTATAAAGGATGAGGTGAGAAGGGGGAGCAATGAATGGAGCATGTGAAATAAATAGAGGAACAACAAACTAAATAGCTACAATGTTTTTCTTAAATTTAAAATGAGGAAAACACAAATGGAACAAATGGACCTGACGGATGGTCAGAAGTATCTACAGCTCCTTCCAGGTGTTAAGATTCTTGCCTAGGAAACCACAAAGTTAAAATGGGAGTGTTTAATGAAGCCCAGAACTATAGCTCGAGAAAAAAAAATCATCTTCAAACAGTGGAGGTGGATGGAGATGTGGAGAGAAGGAGAAATCGTAAACCAACTGCATAGAGAGAGAGAGAATAACACACAAGTACAATAATGCCAAACCAAAATTCAAATCAAGAATCCTAGTAGCCACCCATATAGCATTCTGACCACTCAAGAGAGAGAATTCAGGCATACTGGTAAATGCATACACAAGTTGACAATACCCTAGGTTCCTTGATGCCAATGACATCATAGAAATCCATATTGTCCTTTTGGGATGGTTTCCTAGGATGAAGTCCAAACTGTCACTCTGATTTCTCTTCAGGTTATGGATAGGACGACAGGATTAACTCCCCTTTCCTTGTCTTGACAGAAGTCTGCATTGCATACAGGGCATTTATAGCCCATGAATCTGTAGAGGAATTCTTTGCAAGTGCCCCTCTGTATATGTATTACCCTTCCTGCTTAATGGTGTTCTTAGAATATTTTGTTAGTATGACAGCTATATTTGCTCTTTAACTTCTTTCTATTGCATTCAGGTAAATTCAGTGAATCTACTTTTAGTTCACAATTGGATTTAGATTTCCATTGTTATTGTATTGTTCCAATAAAGATGTGGAATACATTATGCTCACTTAAAGAGCATAATGTATTCCACAGGATTGCTCTTTCAGCGAGTTTGCTCTTTAAGTGAAACACCATTGTAAATGACCAATTGTGGGGGAATTGCGAACCACGATTTATTTGTTAAGCGAGTTTTTAGTTGGTTTTATTTGTTAAGCGAAGCGAACGTTCAGGGGAAATTCTGCTCTTTAAGCAAGTTACTCTTTAAGCGAGACACTCTTTATGCGAGATTTGACTGTATTTGTAAACCACTTCGAGAAATCATAAGAGTTGTAAATCAGTGTATTGAACGAATTAATTTGGCCAGCAAATTAATGGAGAAAACTCCGTGGATCCTGTGCTGAAGAGGTTGTCAAAGGCAATTCTCTGGTCAAAAATCATTGAAAACTATTCTCTTGAGAAACATACTTGCTAGGACTGCCAGACAAACATTTCATGCTTTCAGTACAGATTTATTCAAGTGAGAGTAATTTGCCAAATAAAAGCAAGAGCCGTATAGAAGGAAGAAAATCACAAGTTGATCTTTTTAGTCAGTAACTGTAGGATGGGATGAATCCCAAAACCAAAAATCAGTAATCACAAATCCATCTCATTTGATATTATGCTATCAGTTAAAATAATCTTATTTGAAGCTAAGTGAATTGAAGATTAAAATTAAGCATAATTTTATTCTTGGCACTTGGATTAAGAATATTCCTGCCCACATTACAACTTTCCTTGCACAAGATACTCAGATTCAGAACTGCTAATATTATGGGATGATTAAGTATATATTCTTCAGCTTTCTTTCAGGAGACAAGAAGGTTCAGTCACGATAGCATATGCCTCCAGCCACCTGTTTCCCTCTGCCAATCTGCATGATTTACCAGCCCACCTATGAGCTAACTTCCCATTGACAAGGAACTGTGAATATATGAGGCACCTTACCATATGTTACATGTGCGTATGATTTTGCCCAATGGAATCAACATATTGTTTCAATAAAAGGTGACAGTGATGGTCAGGAGGAGCAAACTTTGTACAACATACTTTTTCTTACTGTCCTTTTTTGCTGTCTTCTCCAAGACTGCCCTGCGCCGTAAGTAGTCATTCTGGATTTCATTGTACTTCGTAGTATGCTCCTTTATAAGATCAGTGGTTTTCTTGTGGTGTTTCTTCACAAGTTCCTTCATTTCTTTGTAGTGCTTCTTCTGAAGTTTCACAAATGCTTTCTGTTGCTTTAGCTCCTCAATAGTTTGGGCTTCAACTTCTGCCAAAAGGGGATAAAATGCTTCGTTGTTAGTGTTTGACATTGTATATTCATATGGTTATGCAAAAGGTATTAATATGCCTTTAAATCCCCAAGGAGCTGGAATTTCAAAAGTCTTAGAAATGTTAACATTTTTATTCATCATGGCTGTACTCTTTACTGATATAAAGTAACATTAGTAGATTAGCAACATCTTAGGCAATCTTTCATTTTTGAAGACAACAAGGATATGCTTGAGAGGTTTAAGAACCTCCCCCTCCCCTGAAGCACTCATGAGGAAGAAATGAAATAATGTATAAGCCATTTTAATCTATGTCTACAAATAACACTAGGATGAACTTGCTCAACCTTCTATCCACATGTCAGCCAGCCCTCATATGTATTTAAATGGTCCTGTGAAAACATTAATTTTAAGTTCTATTTTCTTAGAATGCGCACCTTCTATATAGATGTTATTACTGAAAAATAACCCCATACTGAAAATATAGAATCTCATTATATCTTGACAACTTATCTCCATTCTTTCCTTCTCCCTTTCCCTTTTGCCTGCATACATTCGACCTAAGTACATTTCTCCTTTTTCTTTGTTCTGCCACATGCTCATCCACAGATGTACAGCATAGATGTCCCTGACTTGGATCCCCTTTGGATTTCTTGTGGCATCTGGTACAACTATGCATAGCAGCAGCACACACTTGTACCACAAAACAAAAGAGGTGCAGTTATCATCCAGGCTTCTGGCATTGTATGTTAATGTTGGGAATCACTTCCTATGTGTTCTGGAGGCAAATGCAATGCTAGGCTCTCTATAAAGCAGAGGTGCCCAAACGTTTTGGGTCTTGGCCGGTCATGTGGTTAAGCAGGCTGGTCATGTGTTCCTCCCACCGAAAGGAGAAGTAAAACATGCTTTTCAATCTGTTTTGCAACAGGATGAGATACATTTTTAGGATGCCATTTTCTCTGCTTAAGCCAGAGGTGCCCAAACTACGTTCTGGGGGCTGGATGCGGCCCCCAATACCAATTCATCTGGCCAACGCCACCCTTGCCACTCCTGCAAGCGGGAATAAAATGTGCCCTTACGTGCTACCTACCACTGACACCACACTGTGTTTGGGAAACAGAAGTAAGGAGGTTAAAATTGGCCTGGCATATGAAGGGATGGTTTTGAAGGAAGGTGGCATAGCGATGAGTCATGGACTTTAAATGCCTCTGTGCTTAATTCAGAAGGATGCCCAAGGCTTGCACCAGTTTTCGAGACAGCTTTTCCATAACTTATATCATTATAGCCAGTAGAAAACAGTATGGCAATTGCATAGGAACAAAGCAGAGAGACCTATTATTGGAACATTTTATATCTCCCCGTTTCACTTTGGAAGCCTTGCAGAGAAAAACCTATGCACATACATGCTCAGGTCACATTGCCTCCTGCAACAAGTAGCAGTAGATGGGCTTGTCAGGAATTTTCTACTTCCTTATCCATGTATGGGAAACATACAGCTGTTTGATTGGAAAGGAATCCCTGATCATTTTTCAGCCCTGTTCCCTCTCATCGTCTCTCCTATCAATTTTGTCACCACTGTAGTGGCAAAAAAAAGGGGGAGAAGGAAGAAAAGTAGGGAAAGGAACAGAAAGAAAATAGCACTTTTTCTTGATGCCAAGATGCCCAAGTCAGAGAATCCTTTACAAGCCCAGTACTGTTCCCAGAAGCCTCCTGAAAGCATTAGCAGCTTTTTATATGAAGTATGGACAACCTATGTACATCGTGTTTCTGGGGATATATCATCCTCTAGAGAAATAATTTCAACAGAAGCAAGGTGCACATTTTTAAAAAAAGGCTTATGTATGTACATATGCACACACACATGCATGCATTGTATTGTATGCTATCAAACTGATTCTGAATCATGATGACTCTTTCCAGATTTTCTAGGAAGAGAACACACAGAAGTGGTTTAGCATTCCCTTCTTCTGGGGACACTCTGGGACTGTGCAGCTTGCCGAAGGCCACACAAGCTGTTTTCCTCCCAGGAGGCACTATAGGGAATTGAACTCCCAATCTCTGGCTTGGCAGCCAAAATCCTAAACAACTGAAAAGGCGAACAGTACCAAGAAAATTGCCAGCATCCTTCGAAACAAGGTACACACATCCTGAATGTTTTGTTTTTGTGAGAAAAGCATCAATTGGTTCAATCAAATTCAGTGGCAATATCACCGGGGGGATGGCAGGAAGAAGATAAATTTGCCCCATAATCCATAGAAGTAGCCGATCCAACATAGTCTATTCTCTAAAAAATTTCCATAGTGTTCATATGTTAGCTTATTCTGTTTGTTCAATCTCTTAAAAGGTTCCTAGTTATACAGCTTTCAGCATCAGCCAGTATCAAGACAATTTAACATGACTTGGCCATGCACTTTCTTCTTCTAATGGAAGATAAAATGTCATCATGCAGATGTCTACTAAAAAGTAAGTCCCACTCATTCCTGCAAGGCATACACCCCTATATAGGAAAACAAAGTACAGTACCAGTGTTGCATCAAAACATAGACATTAACCATATACAGTCAAACCTCGCATAAAGAGTGTTTCGCTTAAAGAGTAACTTGCTTAAAGATCAGAATTTTCTCTAAATGGTTGCTTCGCTTAACAAATAAAACCAACTAAAAACTCACTTAATAAATAAATCGGGGGTCACTCCCCCCCCCAAGTCACAATTGGTCACTTACAATGGTGTTTCGCTTAAAGAGCAAACTTGCTTAAAGAGCAATCCTGTGGAAGACATTATGCGATTTAAGCGAGGTACAACTGTATTCAAAGCTTGAAATATCCATCATACAGTCACTAACACTGATGTGTGATGATACCATCAAAGGCTTGAACATTTTAAACAAGAAAAAACTACTCAACAGAAGGACAATATTGTTATTTATACAGTGTGTACTTTGCAGACATATGAAAACATTATTTCACCCAGGAGGTAGTACCGATGTATCATACATCTGTGTGCTTCTTACCAGTAAGAACACTCTGAACAAGATCTTCTGTTTTTGCTGGCACTTTCACAGAACCTAGATGTAAACAATAGAAATAATTTCAGTTGTTATGAAGCAACAAATACATAATATTGAACTATAGATCCTCTAGTTTTCTTTTCCAGGCAAGGAAGAATAATCTAAATCAGAGGTTGCCAAACTTGGTCCCCAAATGTTTCTGGGTTAACAGCTTCCAGAAAACTTGGCTAGCAGAGCCAATGGTGAAGGTTTCTGGGAGTTTGGGTGTTTTATAGGCTACTGTGGGTTACACAAAAAGAGCTTCCTCAATGATTGTAGTATTTCTGAACCACAAACAGACGTACCCCAGGCAACGGCCACCTTGTGCCAGCTAATCTTTCTCACACTAGGTCAGGTGAAAGGAAGTGCAGAATGAATTCACCAAAAGATGCCTTCATTTTGGCAGTTTCATATCTGGCCTAGACAGAAGAAAAAGATAGGCTACCATGAAACCTTTGAGTAGATCATTACGAAGAAGAAACTAACGTTCTTAAATATTTTCTATTAATGTCAATCAAAGTGAAGACTATAGCCTAGAAATCAGAATTAGACTGAGATTTGGAAGGATAGTTATGTTGGAACTAGAAAATATCGTTTGGTGTAAGTGCTGGACACCAAAGCCAAGATTATCCATACATTGATTTTTCAGACTACTATGTATAGAACTAAAAGCTAGAAAACGAGGAAAGCGGACAGGAAAGGTGAAAGGAAAAAACATAAGTTATTAAAAATGTAGTATTGGGGAAGAGTTTTATGATGTCTAGGAAAACAAGGAAGTAGGCTCTATATTAAATGAAGCCTGAACTCTTACTAGAAGCTAAAATGACTAGGCTGTGGCTATTATTCTTTGAATATATTATGAGGAAACAAGACTCACTGGTAAAGACAATAATATTACAAAAAGTGGAAGATCAAGGCCTTCAAGTTTGCAAGACCTGAGCATAGCTGTTAAATGATTAGACTTTTTGAACAGACAGAGAGAGAGAGTCAGGACTCCATCTGTGTTCTCTTACTTCTCCATTCCAACCCTATTCTTGTTGGGAGGGAGGGAGAGAAAGAGAGAGAGGATGTGCATTTGTGTGAGAGAGGGGACTGGCAGATTGACAGAGAAAGAGATGGAAGCAGCAGCAGCAGCAGCTAAGAGTATTTCTAATTTGGGGCAAGGTGCATTTTTCTGCTTCTTATCTGAATTTTCAGGGAATTATTATTATTATTATTATTATTATTATTATTATTATTATTATTATTATTATTATTATTATTATTATTATTATTATTATTATATTTGGGTTTCTATACCGCCCTACTTGGCAGAGCCAACTCAGGGCGGTTTACACACATGTATAGCCACAGTCACAACATATCAATAAATCAATAGTCAATATCCAACGAAAATAGTCAATAAATAGTCAGTATCAGTATCACAGAACATCAGCACATAAACATCATTACAGTAAAAGCAATTCAATAAACAGTAACAAAAAGTTCAATAAACATCAATAACAGCAGTAGTTAAAAAAATTCCATACAAAGAAACAAAACTAGGCAAGCACCACGACAAGTAACGAGCCTCTCCGTCCACCGCACAGTCAACGAGCGAGGAGGCGGCTTCGCTCCAGCCGTAGGTGTTGTCGTTGGCGGCGGCGCGAGAGTCCAGCCGTCGCCGCGGCTTTTAAGCCCTGCTGGGCGGGCATAGCCTCCGGGACAGGTGGACGAGTCCCGGGGGCCGAGTCCACAAAAATCTCGAACTAGCCCCACTTACTAAGCCCACTACGTCCGTTTCCCTGCGACTTCTTTCCCCTCAACTAAATGAATGAGGTAGGGTGAGATAGTGTTTGAGTAAATGCCTGTCTGTCTCTGTTGTAGTTCAGTCACATAGTCGAGTCAGACCCTTCATGACTCCATGGACTACAGCATGCCAGGCTCCTCTGTCATTCATCATCTTGCCCAAATCCACACTCACCTCATCAAAGATGCAGTCTACCATCTCATCCTCTGCCAACCCATCTCCTTTTGTCATCAGTCTTTCCCAGTATTCGGGCCTCCTCTCTTCTCATTTGGTGGCCAAAGTACTTGAGCTTCAGTATCTGTCCTTCCAAGGAGCAGTCAGGGTTGGTTTCCTTTAGGATTGACTGATTTGATCTCCTTGCAGTCCAGGGGACTCTCAAAGAGTCTTCTCCAGCACCACAGTTCAATTCTTCTGCGTTCAGCCTTCCTTATGGCCCAGCTCTCACAATCATACACCTCTCTAGCACTAGATGGAGGGCCTTTTTGGTGGCTGCCCTGGCCCTTTGGAACCTCCTGCCAATTGACCTCCACCTGCAATTAGCTCTGCCAGCACTCATGAAAGGCCTGAAGACCTGGCTGGCCCAGAGGGTGTGGGGTGCCATGACAGGAGTCCCTCCCCTTGCTGGCTTATATAGGACCACCCTAATTAACCTGTTAACTTGGGACTGTCTGGGGTTTGCTTAAAGGTGTTTTAAATTAAGCTATATTTTATGTTGACTGTAAGCCACCCTGAGTTGCTATGGTGAGCGGGCGGCGATGTAAATCTAATAAATAAATAGTTAAATAAATACTGGGAAGACCATTGCTTTAACTATGCAGATATTGACTGGCAGGGTGATGTCAGTCTCTGAACATATATGTTAATGCTTGCTTGCTTCCCTTGGTGAATGTGTGTATATAAATAGTCATTTTTGTCCCAATTCAGCACAATATTGGCTGCTTTGACTTTCAGCTCCATCTCAAAGGGCATTACCTGCCTGTGCTTATAACCAAGCTTGTTACAGTCAACAAACCACAATCTTCTACAGGCACAGACAGCAAGCATTCACAAGGCCTAGTGCTATTTGCTGCAGCTCTACTCTGCATACTGGGAGGTAGAAAACTTTTGTTTTTACTGGATTAGCCTTTCAAACAGACTGTAATACAGACATAGCCATATTTTTTTGTAAATCACAAACAAAACAACTAGTTCAACTTCTATTTGCTCTTCTATATTATTGCTGGGAAAATAAGATAGTCTAATAATGTAGTCCAAAATCCTATTGTGTACTGAAGAAGGCAAATAGTATAACTCACACTAGTTTCCTGATAGCAATTAACAAATCCACACATGGATTTTCAGGCACATATCAATCCTCCAAACTATTATTGGCCCAAAAATCGAAGCAGGGATTCATTAACTGGCAGTGAAAAGTCCCTTGAATATTATGCAGCTTGCCTTATGCAGGCAAACTATGTAATATGATATAGATCATAGGGGCAAAAAGATGTTCATCAGTTGCACCCCATCCATCCATGCAAAACAATGAGAATGCAGAAATGGCACAATGCGATCCAGTTCTTACCTGGTGTTGGTTGGCTGGGAACAACCTGAGCAGATGGCTTTGGGGTAAGGGAAGTAGTATGGTTTACTCCATTTTCAGCTGGAGTGGGCTTAGGTTCATTGTGAGCTTCTGAAGGTACATCTTTCTGCTCCGCCTAACAACACAAAAACACTTCCCATGAATATTCAAGAAAACTATGTCTGTGATTAGGCAGAGATAAGAAACTGGGTGGGAAAAAAGTAACTGGTAAGGAGTAGCAAGTTATTATAGAGACAGACATTCATTCACTAACAGCTATTAAAACTATTAACTCTTTTCTGCTGACTTGCCCATCTTTGTGATAAGGTCATCAAACAAAGCACCTATACATGTGTTCTATTTCTAATGATATACAACACTTCAACACCCAACAGGTTGAATAAAATGATTTACTGACATTTCAAGCTTCTTAAAGTATATTATATTCATAGTACCTGGAAGAAATCAAGTCTAATTTCAGCTTTAGAAGGCACCTTGAAAACAAAATACTTCCACTCTGTATTATTATTATTATTAATTTGCCCTGACTATTTACAGGGGGTGGGGAACATACAGCCTTTTACAAAAATAAAGAAACCGAAATGGCAACAGAAACCTATCCTGGCAGGGGATACAGTATTCCTATTTTGGTTTTTAAAAAGGAACTGTCTAGTCTCCCAGAGAGATACATGCACCTATAGAAACACATGCTTCAAAAGGTATGTATAAGTCATGTTTTTAAATAAAATAAAATCTGGCTTTGTTTATCCAAAATCATATTGTTGATGGGCTCCTACAGTAAAGCATTCTGTGGGTCTTCTGTTTACATATCTTTGTCTTCTTTTTGGCCATGATTTATATCCTTCAATGGAAGACAAAGTTTATGCCATCAAACACATCTGACCAATGACTTTTAGGATACAGATCCTACTGAATAATAACAATGAAGATCAAAACATCACTTAACAGCAGAGTACACCAGTAACTGATGAACAGAATAAGATACAAAGCCACTGTTTTGTCTTCTTTATCAGGTTAATGTCCCAGCAGTCTAATTGCTAATTTACCCCCAAGGCACATGAAACACTCCCAGGACAATTCACCCATAATTATATTCAACAGATAAGCTTAAGCAAACAGTACCTCCATTCTTGCCGCATGCTTGGATGAGTGTCTCTGTAATGTTCAATCTGTTTAAGCATTCCCTACAACCTTTCCTTCCTTGCCAGCTTGTAATGCCCATGTTTAGAGCTCATGCTTTTCTCACTTTTTTTACTACATACTAATCATCTTAAATTGTTCTATCAGTGTTCATATTTATCAAAGTATATTGATGATTCCTGCCACACTAATGGAATGAGGAAAGCATTCAGGCTTTGAGCATTGTGAAGCCCTCTGTATCCTGGAGATACAAAAATTTTGTATTAGAAGGACCTGTTGCCATGGTACCTTGGCTGGATTAGTTTCTTAGGCAGTGCTCATCTTCATTCTTCATTTGTAATAAACTGATCATGGTGAGGGGGAGGTAGTTCTCCAAACGCTTCACTTTTTCACAGCATTTATGGGTACAGCAACTGAGAGATGGAGGACTTAAAATATATATGGCTTGAATAAATTATGCTGAGAACTGGTTCAACATTCACCTCCATGAATGCTATCCTGGACGAACAGATTCCTAGTGCATCAGTTTAACTCTTTAAAAGCCAGGGACTCTGGATCCCACATCCCTTTCATTTTTCACATGGGTAGAAACACGATGATCACACATTTCCTTGCTTATTAGACAATCTTTTTTCAATCTAGCAGATCTAAATGCATCCTCTGTTGGAGGAGCAATCTGACTTTCTATACCAGCTCTCATTTGCAAGCTGCAGACATCCTCATAATAGGATTTCTTATCATGCAGTGATACAGATGCTACCTTTTTTTGATCATACATAATACAGTAATGTTACTACTGCTGGGGTAATAGTCAACTTAATTATGAGATCATGTAAGCGTGATAAAAGTTCCCTCCCCCAAGTAAGCTCTCCTTTACATGCTCTAGCTCACATTTGTTGCAAAACTGGGCACATGACTTGATATGCTCATGACTGCGTAAACCCACATCAGGTGAAAAAGCATTCTCGGATTGTCCTTCTGCTTGCATTTCCCTCCTCACCTGGATTTGCCACCTACTTCCTTCCTTTCCAAAGAAATGCTATGCCAATAGTTGAATGCTTCTCAGTTTGGTTCCTTAGGTGTTGTGGAGCTTATATTGCCAGCAACTATGGACAGCATGGTCTATGGCAAGGAGAGACTGTCACTCAAAACATCTGGTGGTACAAAGATGGACAACTACTCCCTTATTTGACCCTGAACAGTTTCTAAAGGCAATGGCTAAGTTTTACGCAGGAAAACAATGAGGCTATACATAATCATGTTTTGGTTGTTTTACTTTGCTCCTTTCTCTCTGTCCTCAAAATGGACAGTGCCAAGACACACAGTACTGGAGAATTAGCAGAAGGACACGAAGAGTCCTTAGTTACGTAATGGAGCATCCAAGGACTATTGCTTGGCAGCTCGTCTGAGACACAGTTGTTGCACGTGGGTCTTCCCTCTCTGCCCTGGAACTGTGGAAAGTACCATGAAACGGGGGCAAGCAACATGGAGCCAGGCAACAGACTATGTAATGTCTAGCAGGTGGAGGATTAAGATGGGGTGAAAGAGAAGGGACTTGCCATACTGATGAATTAGGAACTGGGGAGAAAGAGGAAGGAGATAGACCCAGTGCCATGGTGACAATAGATGCCATGTACCTGTGCTTTATTAATATAAATGAGCTACCTGGGGAAATTTACTGAACAGAAGGATGGGATATGAATAAAATAAATAAATGGTGGTACATCTTTTAAAGGAACCACCACTTAGTTGGTGGTGAAAAGCAGTCACTTCTATGGCTATAAGACACAGAAATAATTTTGCCTGGAACAGAAAGTCAGTTTCCTCCAGGGGTGGAGAAAAGATGCTTAAAGATGCCTTCCTCATCTGATGCAGTGATGCTGCTGCTTCAGAGATTGGACCAATTGATTGTCAAGGGGTCCCTCACCTGGCACTGAAATACAACTGCCACTTGGATCTTGCAGCAAATTTATTACGACCTCTAGCAATTATAAAGGAATGAGACAATTGCCGATATAAAATCAGGCCAGGCATTTATCTGGAATGTCAATCCTTAGGTTGGGCTTTCAGACTATACAACTTCAAATATATCATCATAGCTAAAATGCTTTTGAGCCTTTCTGAAAGCAGGTGTGGTAAATGAAACACTTTGCATTCTGATGCGTCATTACCTTCCATTTCACTGCTAGGCCTGCTATGTATGTACAGTACGTAGGATTGCTTGCTTGCTTTAGCAGCTGCAACATTTGTAAAGACAGAAAACCTCTGCAAATCTGGCTAAGGAAAAATACCTGTTATTCAGCCATTAGATATTATTTTCAGTTATTAGAGATGTGCCATTATTCCTTCCTTTTATTTTGGACTGTAGTTCACAGAAGTCTGCCAGGATTCTTGGAGAATGAGCCCACAGAACCATACCTAAGGATACCTATATTTCACTAGCTGAATCAAAACCTCTAGTCCTGAATATCATCCAGGCAAGCAAAATATAGGCGTCTGTTGGTATGGGTCTGCAGGCTGCAACTCTGAGAATCCTGGCAAACTTCTGTGAGCTCCAGTCCACACACAAAAGGAAGGAAGGAAGGAAGGAAGGAAGGAAGGAAGGAAGGAAGGAAGGAAGGAAGGAAGGAAGGAAGGAAGGAAGGAAGGAAGGAAGGAAGGAAGGAAGGAAGGAAGGAAGGAAGAAAGAAAGAAAGAAAGAAAGAAAGAAAGAAAGAAAGAAAGAAAAGGGTAGGTAGGTAGGTAGGTAGGTAGGTAGGTAGGTAGGTAGGTAGGTAGGTAGGTAGGTAAGTAAGTAAGTAAGTAAGTAAGTAAGTAAGTAAGTAAGTAAGTAAGTAAGTAAGTAAGTAAGTAAGTAAGTAAGTAGGGAGAATTACACCTCTCTAATTTAGAATTCTCCATAGAGAGATTTCGTGTTCTCCTCTGAACTACAGCAGAGAATTCCAAGTACCTCAACAAACTACATAGCCCAGGTTTCCTAAAATGGAGCCATGGGAGTGAAAGTGCTCTGCAACTCTTGTAAGCGTCTGCTTTAGATCCACTTTGTTAAGATGGAGCAAATGCTGGGGAAACTGAAAATTTTGGGAGGAGATCACTAAACTAAAAAAAATACGTTGCCAAGTTAAGATTGTTGATAAAGATACTTCTCTCAGACATTTGAACTGTGTTTCAGTTTCTGATGGTTTGCTCAATCTAAGAGGCATGTTTTTCTTCCCCAAGAAAAGGAGTAAGAGCAATTATACTTATACACTACCCCATAGAGCTTTAGTGCACTCTCTGGGTGATCCACATGTTAATAACATTTTTCTCCAACATGCTAGGTACTCATTTTACCAACCTTGGAAGGATGGAAGGCTGAGTAAACCTTGATTCCTGGTCAGGATTGAATTCACAACATTTTGGCTGCAATACAGCAGTTTAACCACTGCGCCACCATGGGCAAGAGGCTAAGCCATTCTTCTTTCAGCTGATGGTTTTCTGTGTGATCATAGATACCATTTCAATGTGGTATGTGAAATTTTTATTTACATAAAATATTTGAAACTTCTATTAACAAAACTTGCATTTTACACAAAATTTAAGATTGGTTGGTTTCCCCCCCCCCCCAAATGATTGTTTTTTCATACTAGAAGGTGTAACTACATTTTCACCTATGCAAGCACCCCCCCCCCTTTCATGTGGATGCTGTGGTTGAGAAAAGAAATGGGGGCAATGAGTTTTGCAAAAGCAGATCTTCTAGTAATTGGTGGGATATTTTAATGTGTCAAGAGAATCTTTTTGGGGGATGATGAGAAATGTGCTATTATTTGTTACATCCTTACTTCCGCCTGGGACTGGGCTTAGTGGCTAAGATGCTGAACATAATGACTGGAAGTTTGGCAGGTCAGCAGTTTGAGATCTGAGTGCTGCATGACAGACTGAGCTCCTGTCTCTGTCCTAGCTCCTGCCAACCTACCAGTTTGAAAGCAAGAAATTACAAGTAGATAAATAGGTACAACTCTGGTGGGAAGATAACAACATTCTGTGTGCTCTGGTCTAGTCATGCCTGCCACATGACCATGGAATCATCTGCAGATGTAGACAGCACTCACTCTTTGACTGTAAACAGAGATGAGCACCACTCCCTTGGGTCAGCCTGTCTTTTTTTTCTTGATACCCTGAAGGTCTTTCAAAAATGAATCCCTCTGCCGTGACACTGCATTTCATCAAGATCCTTACCTCTTTCTTTACTTCTTCTTCATCCTCCAAAGTTAGTGCTGCCAGTTGTATTGCTCTCTGCTCCATCAAGTTCACATATCTGATTGGATTGGATAATGCTTCAATGACATCTGGAAATGAGACAGGAATTCAGGGCCAATCTCTCATTCTGTTTCCTTTATGTTCTATACTTCTTGTTTTACAATAAACTGAACCCCAAGACTGCAGTGGACCAAGTAGTTAAGAAGCTGAAAATGATGACTGGAAGGTCAGCAGTTTGATTCCCGAGTACTGCACGACAGAGTGAGCTCCTGTCTCTGTCCCAGCTCCTGCCAACCTAGCAGTTTGAAAGCAAGACATTGCAAGTAAATAAATAGGTATCACTTAGGTGGGAAGGTAAATAGCATTCCATGCACTCAGGTGTTGAGGCATGGCTGCCACATGTCCACGTAAACATCTGCAGAAGCAGACATCGCTGGCTCTTTGGCTATAAACAGAGATGAGCACTGAATCCTAGAGTTGGATACCAGTGGCTTTCAAGCAAGGGCAACCTTAACGTTTCTGAATTTCCTTGGTCATTATCAATAATAAGAGACCTATGCCGATTAGCATTGTTAAGCTTTTATCGGAAAAACTGTTGCATGCTACTGTCACCCACATTGACTGATACTTCAGTTCCATGCAGGTTTAATTAAAACAACATTTACTTAAGGTGTGTGTGTGTGTGTGTGTGTGTGTGTGTGTGTGTGTGTGTGTGTGTGTGTGTGTGTGTGTGTGTGTGTGTGTGTGTGTGTGTGTGTGTGTGTGTGTGTGTGTGTGTGTGTGTGTGTGTGTGTGTGAGAGAGAGAGAGAGAGAGAGAGAGAGAGAGAGAGAGAGAGAGAGAATCTGAATTCAAAATATCAAGATTTAGACCCAGATTTGTCTATCCAGCCCCATGCCAATGCAGCCCCATTCTTCTTGTTTATGGAGATATGGACAATGTAGACCAATGTCTTCAATCAACACCGGTGGATCACGTGGAACCCTGTTAGGCTATTTCTATAGCCTCCTTCCCACAAAACATCTGACAGAAAATTATGTGCCAAACACATAGTTGGAGTCTGGTGGCAAACTGCTAGAAGTCCTTTCAAAGCAGCAGAAAATGCTTGTTTTAAAGAGTTTTGAGCTCTTGCTGCCAAAATTCATCAGCAAAACAGTGAGGGGAGAGAATACTTAAAAACAAGCATTTCCTGTTTACCAGGAGTATTTCAGGGAATCTGCTCCCAAACCTCAGCAGCACTATTTGATCTGGGGATCTGCCAGAGTTGCCCACTCCTGTATGATCTGCTTTTTCATTCTGGAGATGTTTCCTGTAATCTTGGGGACTGCTACCAATTTAACTAATACAACTCATCCAGAAGGGTCTGAGGGTACTTTACCAGTATCCCAAAAGGAAATAACATCACTGTGGAGAATTCATGATACAGTAAAACACCAGATAACAACTGGATCGGATAACGAGAAAACCGCATAACGTTAAGTAATCTGGGGAGGAGAATTGGATCGAATAACGTTAAAGTCCTATGGGATGGATCGGATAACAACCGCTAAAGCCCGTGCAGTTACAATGTATCTCTATGGAGCTTTAACATTATCTGATCCATCCCATAGGATTTTAACATGGATCGGATAACACTAAAAATTGGATAACACTAAGACTTGTGGAATCAAGTTTTAGCGTTATCCAAGGTTTTACTGTACCTGTAATTCTATTACTGCACATGACATTAGTGAGCTGACAACAACATCTCACAACATTTCTCACTTCTACAGCTTCTCTATGGCAGTTGGGAGGTTGTTGCTGGTTCTTACTACTGTCAACTGTGCCAACACTGTACAGTTCCAGGGCACACACCAATGTACAAAATACCTTAGGGGTGCATTCCACAGAAATTACTGTTACCTGCATAAGTATCAGGTACATAGTCTTTAACCTCTATGTATACAAATAAGGCTGGCAGTGTTAAGGGCTGATTCCTCTCATTCCGCATACAAATATAATGATAGCCTGTGAAAGAGAGCAAAGGACGGCACATGTATTAATTTTTTTGCAGCTGAGCAGGGCAATACAAAAGGTACAAGGATGGCCCAGAAGATACTGACAACTGGTTCACATGTGCAGAAGAGCTGGAATTATTTCCATGGAAACCTAACAGCCTGCAAAGAACAAACAAATCAGTTCCTTGATGACAGAGTAGGATGGTGATCCATTGTCACTTTTTTTTTCTAGGCCAGTGACCGGAAAAGTCTGGCTTGTGGGACATACATAATTCCTGAGACATTTTCTGAGTCTCCTGGTCTCCCACCCTACCAGTTGAAGAAAGGTGAGGGTGCACAAAGGCCATTTCCATTTCCAGAACCCCCACCAGCAATCATGTTTTGCCATGCAGGGGATACAAGCTTCAACCCAACTGGGCAGTGCATTGAGCTAGGGCAGGGGTCAACAAACCTAGCTTTCCAGATGTTCTTGGACTTCAATTCCCAGAAGTCCTGGTCAGCAGGTGTATTGCCTTGGGCCTCTGGGAAACTGAAGTCCAAGACCACCTGGAGAGCCATGTTTGCTGACGCTTGAGCTAGGGTATCTGGCTTCGAAGCCCTGGGGTTGGCAGTTTGATTCCTCATTATGTTTTCTGCAAGTCAAACCAGCCTGTGTCTTTGGACAAGCTGCACAGTGCCAAAATAGCCCCCCAGAAGAAAGGAATAGTAAACTACTACTGTGTAGTAGAAAGCCCTGGAAAGGGTTGCCATAAGTTGGAACTGACTTGATGGCAGGCAATTATTATTTTCTAGAACTCCCACCATCCTACAAACCCTCAAAACTGCTTCAAAACTAGCAGTAGAATTCTGGAACTTACTCCCTTTTTTTATTTTATTCAATTTACTGACATTACAAAAACAAACAACATACAGACAAATACAAATAAGGAACACATATAACAATAAAGGAAAAAAAACCATATATGACTTTACATTACTTACAATATATACTTGAGACAAGACAATAATACCTTAAAATATGAAATGAATTAACACATAGATGGGTATATTTCTTTGTCTTATATATTTCTCACGTTCTTATACAATATTCTATCCTCTTGTATTTCTGTTTTGTTTAATTATAATACAGAGTCCCTTTCAATACCCTTATAAGTGTTTCAACACCAACCACATTAAAAAAATAATAATAATAATATATATTTTAAAAAACACATATATAACATTACATTACAATACAATACATACATTTTAATTAATGACACCCCGTGCTATTTACATTATCCAGAGAGGTTACAGTTAGTCCAAATTTAAATGTTCCTCCAAAAACTCATTTGTTCCGGTACTGGAACTTACTCCCTTTATCACATTTTGGGCCTGTGGTTTCACAGGCTTCAATGCCTGTTTTGCCTCCTCATCGCCTATCCCCAATTATTCTGTACACCCCAAAACAGGCTTATCTGTCTACAGGAGCTGAACTGGAAACCCACCCATGTGGTTACATTTCCACAATGCCCATAAGCATCTATTATATTAATAACAAAGAAGGCCAGTGAATGGGCAAAGCCTTTAACTTATAAATTCTTAGCATCCTATAGCTCAGGAGAGCTCAACTGAGCGCAGTAGAAAATCATTTTTCATATTTTCTGGAAGGCCAAGTGTCTTCTCAAATAAAAAGAGGCTAATTTTCATTTTTATTAATCCATATTTTCCCCCTAAAGATTGTTACATATGAGCTTTGTTGCCTGAAGTATGGGTTTAACACAAAATATTTTTTTAAAAAATAGAAAAATGTTCCTTGTGCCCTCTAGTGGCCAACATTTTTTAATCTTACGGTATGTGAGCAGTTCGACAGTAAGATAAATAGGGACCACTTCTGTGGGACGGTAAAGAGTGTTCCTTGCAAGTAGGTAAATAGGGACCACTTCTGTGGGAAGGTAAATAGTGTTCCTTGCACTGCCACATGTCCACATAAATGTCTGCAGAAGCAGACAGCGCTGGCTCTTTGGGCATAAACAGAGATGAGCACTGAACCCTAGAGTCGGATATGACTGGCTTTTGAGCAAGGGTGACCTTTACCTATACGAGGCTCTAGGGTTTTTTTAAATAGGGGACTGGAAGATACTGGTTTGTGGGGCAGCTCAAAAATGCCCCTAGGAACTACATGTGATTCATGAACTGCGTGTTTCCCACCTCTACTCTAAGTGGTGGTTTAACTGTCACTATTCTTTAGAAAGCAAACAAAGGCAGGAGTGACAGGCAAGGAAAAGAATTTCTTAGCTTTGACAGTCTCGATGAAAGGAGTGTTTCTGCACTTCTTGAAGTTTATTACAAAAAGAAACATATCGCCTATTGAGAAATCTGTGCATTTGTGAATCTCATGGGGCATTTCTAGCTGTACAACGCACACAGATTAAAATGTAAGAAGCTGCAGATGTAGAAAGTGAAAAAAAATTTCAAATGGATGTTACTAAATATGCATATTACATAAACTTAGGTAAAAATGAATAAATCAACACATTCATTCAGTGCAACAAGAATGTATCTGAATTGCATGCCAATTCCTCCTTGCTCACAATAAAATATTGTAAGTGTGATACAGACTAAACTGGGGTGGGGTGAGGATGGAATACAGCTGGAATTCACTTGACTTGGTTTCACTCCAGTGGTGCACTTGGGACTTATGGCACCAAGCCTAGTACAGCCAGGAACATTACTCAGTGTGCAACGTATACCAGCTTCCAAAAGAGTGGGTGGGCTCTCTGAGAGTGCCTTCCTTTGAGAGGGGCTTTATCAAGGCCCCTAGTAAATTTTCTAGAGCTAACTTTGTTGAAGTCTGCCCACATTACTAGTAAGAATAGCATCCATATGAAGATGTAATAACAAGCATCCATCTCATAATAACGGAGACAGATGAGAAGTGACGGGGGCCTAATTCTCAAGATGGAATTGTTTGGTAGATACCAGTTTGGTATTTTCTTCATAGTGGCATTCAAGGCATGCAGAAAACTGGCTGGCTTAGCTAGCTCAGCCACCTCATTCCTTCATTCAAAGGTTTTTATGGTCATTTCTGAATAGGAAACGTAGAATACTCTACCTGGTCGAATGGCAGATACTGGCAATATCCGATGACCAATGAATTTTCCTCCTTCTTCATAGACTGCTATTCTCAGGCATGCCAGAGATGGAAGAACAACCTAAAGAAATACATATTTAATATATATAATATATAAATATTTGGTGTCTTGATATGAATTTTATGCAGAAAGCAGGAAAAAAGAGATGCAGCACTCAGGAAGCTACTACTATGGATAATAATAAAAGTCACTTATAGCCCTTTGATAACTACTTCTTTGGTAAGTATGCAATGCCAGACTAATGATGGATTTGACTAATTACATACAGTGTAATTAGAGGAATTGCATTCCCAATTTTTGATTTCATTTGCCAAATGAAAATTTCATTTTCCAAACAACAATTCTTTGGCCATAATTTATCTCTACTTCCCAATTGAAAACTTGTAGGCATTCTGAGGTTGTTCAATTTTAAATATGCAAAATACAAGGAATAGGGAGCGAAAAGAATGTAAGCACAAACACACACACACTTCATTTAGTCTCTGTTTTACTAGGCAAATGGATACCTGGACAAATTAGAGGTAGGTAAAGGTAAATGTCTCCCTTGCCCAAAAGCCAGTCATATCCAACTCAAGGGTGCACATCTCCATTTATAGCCAAATGGGTCCCTTTTGGGAGGAGGGAGATAAACAAATTTAAATAAATAAATACAGAAATAATAATAAAGAGCCAGTGCTATCTGCATCTGCAGGCATTTCTGTGGACATGTAGAAGGCATGACCAAACACCAGAGTGCATGGAACATTGTTACCTTCCCATCAAAGCAGTACCTATATATCTACTTGCAATTTCTTGCTTTCCAACTGCTAGGTTGGCAGGAGCTGGGACAGAGATGGGACCTCACTCCGTTGTGCAGGACTCATATCTCAAACTGCTGACCTGGCCACCTTCCAGTTGTCAAGTTCAGCATCAAGCTAAGTGTTAAGTTCTTAACTAGTAAACCAGTGCAGTCCCGTAACACTACGCAACAACACCCCCCCCCCCGCTACTGAGTTGAAAATATGTTCCTTATAGTAATTCATATGTGCTGAACACAGAACTGCAGTCGGATTTGCTCTGGCATGTCAGAAAAAAAAGTTATGTACGTGTAAAGGTTACCAAGGAAAATGCTATTAACTATGTTGAAAAGCGATTGTGAGAAATTTTAGGGAAATTAATGTGCGTACTTTGGGATGAAAACACTAGATATTATAATTAAGAAGTGAATTATAAATGTTTATTTACCTCTGAAATGAGTCAGGGACCCTTAGTTACACTAAGATTGACAATGGCTTTGTTTAAAAGTGTGTAGAGCTGCTTGCTTTCCGCCTGTAAACATCTTCTGTTGCTCTCTGCAAAAACCAACAGTAATCCCCCATCATGTTCGGATTGAAGCGGCCTTGATATCTTGCTTCCATGGTGGACATCTCCTGGTGGAATCTTTCACCTTGCTCGTCACTCACGGCTCCCATATTTGACGGAAAGAAGGTGAGATGCGAATGCAATAAATGCATCTTTAGTGACATTCGGCAACCGAGGTGCTGGAAGGCTGTTAGCAAGTTGTCCACAATTTCTGCATAGTTGTCTGCTCTGTGGTTCCCAAGAAAGTTGTGCACGACAAGCACAAATGCGTCCCAAGCTGCTAGTTCTCATTCCGTGAGCTCCAATCTGAATTGTGGACATCGAATCAACTTTCGTATTTCTGGTCCAACAAAGACTCCTGCTTTCAATTTTGCCTCAGTTTTCATCTTTCCAACCTTACCTTTTTGGTACTGAAAACCACAATTTGTTTTATCTATCGCTGCAACAAACTGTTTCATAAGACCCAGTTTGATATGGAGTAGAGGTAGGTAAAACTTATTACGATCCACAAGAGGTACACGTTGAATGTTGTGCTGTCTGACTACAGGTAAATTTCTGGGTGGTCAATTTTTCACTATGTAGTGATTCTTGTCATCGCGAATAAGTTCCACTCCTTCAGTCTGGAACCCAACAGTTCAGACTTTTCTTTTGACAGGGACAAATTGCGAACCAGGTCGTCCAATTGGCTGATTAGATGTGGCTTTTTAATGTCACTGTCAGGATCATTCGTGTATTCCATAGCTCCAGCGTCACTGTCATTACCTTGAGTATCACTTTCTTTGTTGTTTATTGCATCGGATGAAGGATGAATTGGTACTGGGTAATCTGTACCATGCGCCACAGGCTTTAGAGCAGACTGACAATCCGGATACACGATTTTTGACTTGTTCTTCTTGCTGTACCCGGATATGATGGCCAAGTAGAAATAGCAATCTGAATGGTGATCTTTCTGCTCCTGCCAAATCATGGGAACAGCAAAAGGCATTCGATTTCGCTTACCGTTTAACCACTGGGTTAGGCCGGAGTAACAGATGGTGCAATGGAGATGAGGAGCCCAGGATTTTGTTTGATCTCCGATTTCACATCCAAAGTAATGTTTGTAAGCTATACGTAGCTTTCTGGACATGTTCTTGTGTTAGTCAGACGTTGTATACTTGCCACAAATGTAGCAAAAGCAGTCCAGACAATTCACACAGCTGCGCCTATTCATCTTTCATTTACTGAATCACCATGTACCGAATTACCAAATCGTCTTATATGAAATCACTTAAATGCATGTTACTGCGACTGCTGATTAATAAAACACAGAACCACACTAGCATGAACTATTCTCTAGTCACCTCCGAATCAGACTGATGGATGAACGCACTCTCTCTCTCTCTCTCTCTCTTGTACATCAAATACGGCTTGTTGATGCAGCTACATATTAACCCATGTACAGGCTTTTAATGAGAGGCTGCCGCAGTGTCCGGCCCCGGGACTCTTCCCACCTGTCCCCGGAGGCTCCGCCTGGGCTGGGGGCTTAAAAGCCACAACAGCGGCAGGACTTTTCGTGACACTAAGAACACCTGCGGCCAGGCAGAGAGGCTTGGCAGTTGTTGTGGGATTTAGTAGTTTTTTGCTTAGGTTTTTTTTTTTGAAAGCCTTGTGTAAACTTGATGAGTTTTGGAATTTTAGATTGTTGCTTGAAATTGATGCCTATTGAATTTTTGATGCTGTATTGATGTTGAGATGTTTTGTGGTATTGATACTGATTGTTTTTGATATTTACATGTTGTGTTTATGAACTTGCTGTTTTATCTGTGCTTGTGAACTGCCCTGAGTCGGTCCAACCGAGTAGGGCGGTAAGAAGATTGATGATGATGATGATGATGATGATAATAATAATAATAATAATAAAAATAAGACTTTCAGTTATAACTTTAAATCCAGACGTCCTACAACATTTCTGATTACAAAATCGGAATCAGTGCACCCTATTACATAACAATCACGTTATTTTCATCCAGTAGCAATTTTTTTGTTGTGTAGTGATTAGAGTGCAAACAGGCAAATTAGAGGACAGCATTTCAAAATGGAAATTACCAATGTAAATGGCAAATCAAGTGATTAACTTACCAACTGAAAACATGAGAAAGAAGAGAAGGAAGGCAAAAGTAGCAAAAAGAGGTCCATAGGTGATTTTTTCGGGGGGGGGGGGACCTTACTGAATAGAGTCGGCAAAGCAAGGCTTCCTATGGGAGAGCCCTAAAGTTATTCATATAGCCTGACAACAAGCACTGAGGCTATGCAGGTGGGTAGTGGCAAAAGTGAGGTATTGACACGATAACTTTTCTCCTCCTCCTTTGAGATGTAGACAGGCTATGCAAGTGACTATATGAAAATGCAGGATGAGTACAGTATACTTTTTAGGGGTTGTAATCTACTTTTCTTTTTTAAAGAACCAAATTTTAAAAGTGTCTGATGTGCAAAATGTTGAAGATGGCTATCTGCAATTTAGCTTGTTCACTACCTTCTTTAGATCCTATCTTGTCACCAAGTTTTACAAACATCAATGTGAAAATGAAATAGTTATGGGTGTACTGTATGTATTATTATCCAGTACAAGTCATGAGAGGTTGTCAATCCAAATTTACCAAATAATCAGAACCATGATTAAAAATAACAAAATAACATACAAAGAAACTGGTATGACCAGCTGAGTAGTAGTATGAACTACAGTATAATCATAAACTCTTATCAATATATATGTAAGGATATGAAATAAGTATCTATTCAATATGCATTAGTCCACCAAGAAACTGAATCTCATTAAGCAAGGTAAAGGGCTTTGGACAATGTTGTAGTTAGATTAAATGAAACAAATTCCATAGAATTCAACCAGCTCAACCACTATTTTAAAAGTTAGGATTATAATAAGAAATGTAATTAATGAAAAAAATCATAAAATAAAGTCTCCTTTTGCAACACCACTTTCCTTAGGCAAAATAGAAGTGGGAAGAAGTCAAAAAGATCAACATTAATAAGCAGAGTATCCCACTGAAAATAAATGAATTAAGAATCACTTTTATGCTAATTTGAATGGAATCAGGACAGTAGGGTTATTTTAAAAGACCCAGTCTTCTGTCTCTATTAAACATAATAACGAATCCATTTAATAGACTTCATTAGTAAAGGTAAAGGTTTCCCTTGCTCGAAAGCCAATCGTATCTGGCTCTAGGGGTCAGTGCTCATCTCTGTTTCTAAGCCAAAGAGCCAGTGTTGTCTGCTTCTGCAGACGTTTCCATGGTCATATGGCAGGCATGACTAGACATCGGAGCGCACGGAACGCTGTTACCTTCCCACCGAAGTGGTCCCTATTTATCTACTTGGAATTTCTTGCTTTCGAACTGCTAGGTTGGCAGACTTCATTAGGGGAATGCAAAAACAAAAACCCAAAGTAGCCTGCAGTCTTGGTGGAAGCATACTTCATTAGGGGAATGCAAAAACAAAAACCCAAGGTAGCCTGTAGTCTTAGTGGAAGCATGCCTCATCCCCAAATTTGGGGATAGGACATCCACTCTTCTTGGCAAATAATCTGACCCTAAAGTCACCCACCTTCTTAAATACTATGACCTCATCTTCCCATACAGGATTCACAGCATTGCCTTGTGAGGTTTTGGTCTTGAGAGCTTTCCGCCTTGTGTCCACTGGCAGACCAAACATATCCACTTCTACGAAAGTTCCAACTTTTTTGTCAGAAAGTAACTGTCCAGAAATAATCTAGATAGAGAATACAAGATAAAGGAATTCAGTGTGAACAGAAGATGAAGCATCAGACTGAAATCTAATGAAAAATAGGAGTTTTGGTAGGGAATCTATACAGCTTCAGTGTGAATTCCAAAAATGTAGATACTACACTTTGGTTAGCTTGAATCTTGATGAAGTGGTACCTCCATTTTAAAGCAGACACATGGCCAGTGGGACATGTATGACGTGGAACCTTTTTCTATACAATGACACAAGTCCTTGCAGCCTCATATAATATGGAAATGTTGGTACATAGAATGGTAGCTTTATGAAATTTCTGTTGGACATGAGTATGGTTTAGAGTCCATGTACCTCTGAACACAAACACGTTGGGATGCTGATTTTTATGAACCAACCCTAGAGAACGATAAAATATTAACTTATGCAAATCTCTTAAAGCTCTAGCAAAGTAACAAACCTGCAGCCTTACCATTCCTATCTATGCAGTAGAACCACCTTTCAAAAACAAAGTTCATTCTCCTGCAAGATAACAGTAGACACTAACAACTAATTAATTCACTTCTTTGCGCAAAGATCACAGAGAATGGGAAAAAATCAAACTAAAATACCACATTATCAATTCCTAATTAAAAACACAATGGCTGAAATGTTCTTGGTGGAGCTACTTGATCATAAAGGGTGAGGATGTCGTCAGCTGTAGATGCTACTCTTTAATGTAAAGTCCCCCCCGCAGCAGGCTCTAGGGATCCTCTTTAACCCGGGTGGGGGAAAAGGTTATTTAGTGTCCAAAAATCACAGCTGGTGTTCCCAATTCCAGTGGTGGTGATTTTCAGATATTAAGGGCTCCTCCCCCTCGTTCTGAAGCTCCTAAAGACTTCTTCGGGTCAAAAGAGAATCTCAGAAACTGGGGAGAGAAAACTTTAAATTAGAGATTACCATCCATAGCTGATGACATCATCACCATTTATGTGAAGTTGCATAACAAGATTTCAGCCAATGAAACATTTTATTTCTCTAACTATTTTTCCAGAACTGGAATGGATTTTGTGGGAATAAGCACATTAGAAAATAGGGGAAACTGCCCTCTTGGTTGTATTAACTTGCTATTTGGCAAACAGCATAGTTTCACCAGAGCAACCGAGGCAGGTGGAAGACAAAAAGTTCTGCAAAAACATTTCACTACTGCTGTTTGTCAGTCACTCTTACAATTATGATTTTAGTGAATCTTTCATGCATCCAAAAAAAGTCTTGTTTGAGATGCTATTCAATATGCTGTCTCTAGAGCAAATAGAATGAACATCCAACAGCATTTGGGGTGGGGACAGAAAGTAGATCTGGGCAGGCAACAATAATATCTTGGGATATATTCTTTGGAACAGTGGCGTCGCGCAGTCTTCAGCCGCCTGGGGCGAAGAACAAACTCGCCGCCCCCCCCCCAGCTCGCCGCTGCCGCCGCCCCCTCCCCCCGACCCAGGTAGAAGCCGGCCCCCTGCTGACTAGCGGCGCGCGCGCGCGCGCGCCACACACCTCCGTCCGCTCGCCCACCACACACCTCCGTCCGCTCACACCTCCGTCCGCTCGCCCGCCCGGCTGGCCGTCGGGGGCTCTCCGCCGCCTGTTGCCCCTGGCAGCGGCTTTCAGGGGGCGGCAAAATGTCCCCTCCCCACCCTTTTGCTGGCGAGGAGGAGAAAAAGTGTTTTTTTTTAGGCGGACAATTCAAGGAGGGGCCCGCCCGCCGGGCTGGCTGTCGGTCGGGGGCTTTCCTGGCGGGCGGCCCGCGTGCGCGCGCACACTGCCCACCTCCTCCTGCCCAGCCAGCCCCCAGGGGCTCCCCGCCACGGCGCCACCCACCCCCGACGAGCGCCCCGTCTCACGGCAAGTTGGGTGGGTGGCTGCGCGGGCGGAGGCGAGCAGCGTCCGCGCGCACGCGGGCCGCCCGCCAGGAGAGCCCCCGACGGCCAGCTGGGCGGGCGACCGGGCGTGCCCCTCCTTCCCTCCCCACCCTTTTGCTGGCGAGGAGGAGAAAAAGGGGTTTTTTTTAGGCGGACAATTCAAGGAGCCTCCTTGAATTGTCCGCCTAAAAAAAACCCCTTTTTCTCCTCCTCGCCAGCAAAAGGGTGGGGAGGGGACATTTTGCCTCCCCCTGAAAGCCGCTGCCAGGGGCAACAGGCGGCGGAGAGCCCCCGACGGCCAGCCGGGCGGGCGAGCGGACGGAGGTGTGAGCGGACGGAGGTGTGTGGCAAGCGGCGAAGCGCACGTGGGGCGCTCGCCAGCAAAAGGGTGGGGAGGGGACATTTTGCCGCCCCCTGAAAGGCGCTGCCCGGGGCATCCGCCCCCCCCCGCCCCCCCCACGCTACGCCACTGCTTTGGAAGTTCCAGAGTCTGGCCATTCTTTTTCAGACCAGCAGATGAAATAGGATCCTCGTGCATACCATAGTCCATATGTAACAGCACTAAGATCTCCCTGTTTCATTCTTCCTCCTAGGATCCCTTAATAGATGTGCTATAATATAATGCTATTATCCTCATTTATTTATCACATACCATTTGAATAAAACCACCAGACTTCACCAGCTTTTTCCAGCTATGGGCCCACTGTTGCATTTCTGTTTAATTTACCTGGAAGCTTGTGCCTTTTCACTGGTTCCGTATGTCTAAAAAAAAAAAGTAGCCTCCACAATTGGTGCACCCTCTGCATTTGTAACCCAGAAAATGGCATCCAAGTAGAACAGGGGTGCCAAAACTACAGCCCGGGGACCAGATCAGACCCCCGATACCAATTCATCCGGCCCGTGAAGCCCTTGTCGCTCCTGGATGGGCGCGTTTTATTTCCAGTTCCAGGAGCGATGAGGGCTTCGTGGGCCGGATGAACTGGCGTTGGGGGCCAGATCTTTCCCCTGGACCATAGTGACCAGCCCCCTGAACCATGTGACTAGTCCGCAGCCATCCTGATGTTTAATGTTTCGGATGCGTCAATGACAAAAAAAAAACAACATCAGCAACTCCATACTTACCTTCACAGACAAAGTGTTTGCTACTATTCCATCTACAATACTTTCGGAAAATGGATCAAAGTGCTTATCCGGTCTTCTCATGAATTCGGGCTTTAGTCTGTATCCGCTTTTGCCATTATATTCGTACATCCCCATATTTATTTGCATAGACAAATCTAAGTGACAAAAGCAAAACATTGAGTTTTCTAGTACAGTGAACAGAAGAAGACCCTCTGCAACTCCAGGAGAGGCTGATGGCTGCTATCCTGAATCCTATTTATAAAAGTGAAGGCCTATCTTCCTCTCCACATACATAATTATGAGCTTATTTTAAGACCTATTCTTTCAATTTATTCCCTTGACACCCAATGGGGTAAAAGAGGAAGCAAAGAAGAAGATTCTTTCAATGTTTATTGTCTTCCTGTAAAGAAGTATATGTTTATTCATCTGTGCATTCCCACAGATACATCTCTATCTGTCCAGTTAGAATACAACAAGTAGACCTGGACATAGCCAGAAGCAATGCTAAGAATGGCAACTATTTTGACTATATCATGAATACTGCCACTTCCCTTACTATATCCCTTGGGGTGTAGGTGAGTAGAAAAACCCTCCAACTACACAGGTAGACAAAAATGGACCTTTACCTTTGCCCACTGACTATCAACATTTGGTACTGAAAGCTGGGGGGGGGGGAGACCCAGTAAAAACAACAACTTATCTGTAATTATTTTTATGCTATGGAATATGGTATGTAATTGTAATTGTTTCTTCTGTAAGCCGCCCAGAGTCGCTCTGCGAGTGGGGCGGCATATAAGTCGAAAATACAAATACAAAATACAACAACAAAGTGCTTTGTCCTAGGGTTTTGACTGAAAAGGATACTACAGTAAAAAAAATCAAAATAGTTATGAAAATAAAGTCCCCAGAAACTTTAGCACTTAGAAATTACACTTAGCGCACTCTCTGGGTGGTTCACAAGTTAATTTGCATTCCCCCCCCCATGCTCTTTTTACTGACCCCAGAAGGATGGAAGAATGAGCCAAGCTTTATCCCTATCAGGATCGAACTCACAATGTTGTGGCTGCAGTACAGCAGTTTAACTACTGCACCACCAGCTGTTTTTATTTAAGTCACTAGCATTTCTTCCATTTGAAGAGTAAGAATGAGAACATAGGATGTTGTCTGAACATTCCCCTTCTAGCTCAGTATGGTCAACTGGGTGGCAGCAGCTCTTCTGGTTTCAAGCAGGATTTTGTCCTAGCCCTACCCAAAGATGCTTGGTAGTCCCTGGCAATCTTTCATCCACATGCAATTGGGACTTGACTCTCCTTAGGTTTGAAAATTAGATAAGACCAGGCATGATCTATCAGTTTTTTAGGTTTGTGATTTCCAATGATGAGGTAGTTTGGGGGAGTCTTAACAGACTGCCCGTCCCCCATAGGCTGCATATTTTCCACTGTAGGGTTGCTGTTTTACCCAGAGTTTGGCTGTAATGCAAAAAGTTAACCCCTTGAAGCTCTGGTTTTACGGCAGCAGGGGAAAATTGCACTACTCATCTTAAGTATACAATGAAGCACTTTCCCCTGCACTAACTCAGGAACCCTTGCAGCAGTTTTAAGTTGGGACTAAAGCTTGGAGCACTACTTCAAGAAATGTCACGGCAACACAGTAATATCTGCCCTAATTTGTATCTTTGATGTGCCAGTTAAAGTAAAATTATGTGGTTAGCTGTTAGAGCTGAGTGATTCTTCACACAGCAGAACTCAACAAATAATTCTGACTACCATGCTACCAAAACCACCACCACCACCAAGCATCAAAATCCACTGCCATTTCTCCAGCATACTAAGTGCTTTCTATTTTATGGCTTTTGGATTTCACACAATAGGGACTTCTTTGGGGAAAAAAGTGATTACAAACATTGTACTGTACTGTATAAAACAAAATCTTGACAAAGGCTTTGGATATATTGTTGAGCTACAGAAATAAAGGGCTCTATCCATCATCATATTTGAGATTTTAGAATAAATACTGTTTAAGAAAACAGTAAAATGAGCACTTGCTTCCTAATATTAATTTTCTACTATGCAGATCCATAGCACTAACTGTACTTTCCTAATAAAATATTTTGCTATTATTTATAGCCAATCCCTGATTCATAAACACTATGGAACTGGGAGCGGGCAGTAATATAAGTCTAAACAAACAAACAAACAAACAAATTATAACTTTGTATCTAAAAATAGAACTGAAACAACTATCAATCCGGAATGTTTTGTATGGAAGCCGCCTAGAGTCAGGTTCGCCTGAGCAAGGCGGGATATAAATTTGAAGAATAAATAAATAAATAAATAAATAAATAAATAAATAAATGTCTATCAATCCTAGGCAGCGTAGTCAAATGGCGAGGAATGACTATAGCAGCCTGGCAGAGACTTACCTACAGTTTGGAAGTTCAGAGCAACCATCTGACAGCCTGCATTCCAGAAGAGCTGAGGCATGTAATTTGAGGAATCCACTCGTGTTCCTTTCGGATAAATTCGGCTTAGCTGCATTTTATTATACCTATATTGAGAGTAGGTTAAGATAAAATACAACTGGAAGAACAACCTGGCTTGAAACTTTAAATGGCAACATTAATTGTATGCATAACCAATGATGTGCCTTATTTGGTAAAAGCATCATCCTCAACATATTTTATTGCCACCTGTCCAGAAGCAAAGCTATGAAAATGCCAAATAGTGCAGTGCTATCAGGACTGGGCGAAGCTATTTTGCTGCCTGGGGCAAAGAAGAAGATGGATTCCCATCCCATCCTGTGGAAAGATGTCAGCTGGACCGTCAGTTGAATCATCCCTCAAATCTGATGTTGGGATCACATCCTCTACTCTTGCTAAAACTAGAGGTTAACTGCCAGTGGAGAGCACATCAGCTTGGCTGGGCCAAGGCTCTCTCCATCTCTACCTTACTGATGCTTCCCAGCATCTGCTACCTGGAATAACTCTACTTGCAAGACTGGCCATGAGGGCCATGTTTGGCAGAAATATTAGGAGTGTGTGGACATAAAGGAAGGGTAGGATTCCTTTAATGCAGGGTTCTCAACTTATGGCCTGGGGGCTGGATGCGGCCCACAACACCATTTCGTGTGGCCCCACTACCACCTCCGTCACATCTGGAAGTGCCACGTATGGCAGGCAGGGCCAAATGGCCATCCCGACTGGAAGCTGTCTGAGGGAACATGACCCAGCCCTCAGCTTGAAAAGGTTAAGAACCCCTGCTTTAATGCCTAAGGCTCTACTCTAATGGCAGTGAACAACATAGGACTGAGGTGACCAATGGCTGTCCACACAACCAGCCTGCAGGACCACCAGCAGACACGTTTACCCTTGTTTTTACTAATTTTATAAATTTCTGTCATTGGCTGTTGTTGGTTTTTTTTTTTTGCAGTCCATGGCACAATACAGTATGTCCCAAAGTTTCCACTGCTGTTTAGACACTGACATTCCTCCTCTGAACTGATCTAGTGTTATTGCAGAGGGGAAAGTATGCCTTCATATGGCGATCGCGTCATTTTTCCTCCCTGTATTTAAACTACAGGGAGAGAGAGAGAACTGATTGTGTCTTTCTTTCCTTCCCTGCATGTAAACTACAGGGAGAGGGAAAGAGAGAGATGTGATTGGTTCTCTAGAGAACCAATCACGTCTCTCTATTTCCCCCTTCCCTGTAGTTTAAATACCGGGAGGGAAAGAAAGAGACAAGCAGTCTCTGTGACTGCAGTAGAGTCGGGAGAAAAGGCGGGTACTTTCCCCCGCCCCTACTGCAGTCGCAGAGACTGCTGCGGGTGGGGGGTGGCTTTAAAGGCAGGGAGGTCTCTTTCTTTCCCTGCCTGCCTTTAAAGCGGTTTGTCCCTGAAGTCAGGGCTCTTTTTTTTTTAGCATTGTTTGATGCATGCATTGGACAATGCTAAAAATCGGATAACGTCATGACTTGTGGAACCAAGTCATAACGTTATCCGGGGTATTACTGTATCCATGAATCCAAAGTATGGCAAAACAATTGCCATTAAATGAAGGCATACTTTCCCCTCTACAATTACACTAGATCAGTTCAGAAGAGGAATGTCAGTGTCTAAACAGCAGTGGAAACTTTGGGACATACTGTATTGTGCCATGGACTGGAAAAAAACAAACAAACAAACAAAAAACCCCCAACAGCAGCCAATGACAGAAATTTATAAAATTAGTAAAAACAAGGGTAAACGTGTATGGAGAAATCAGGACATGCTGGTATTTTTCCTGACAAGTCAAGACTGTCAGAACCATAATTATTTTGCTAGTTTCTTAACAGCAGTCCAGTATGCTCAGAAGAAATGGATTAAAGCTCATAGGATGAACTCCAACAAGACCCTGGAAAATGAAACTGGAGAGGAAGGGAAGAAAAGGGGGTGTTGAAGCATGTTTTCTTACTCTTTCTCCCTGCAGGTGAAAATAACTGTCATGCATTATGTTGTTGTCACAGGCTGTCCTTTGTGACTCATTGTTTGTTTTAACTGATGGCCTGGTGGATGCCTAAGAAGGATTGTCTCACTTCTGGAAAGTACACGCTCTGAGGTATTGCCAGAAACAAGACATTTTGTACCTTCCTCCCTCATTAATTTGAAATCGTGCTCGAACCAATGAGATGGAATCTGTAGTTTGATGAAAATGTTTTCAAAAAATGAGCAGGTATGGACAGATGATAGAATAGCACAGGGGTGCCCAAACTTTTTGGGCCATGGGCCGATCATGTGATTCAAGGAGCTGGTCAGTAAGGCCCGGGGGCTGGGTGCGGGCGCGTTTTACTTCCACTTCCAGGAGCAACAAGGGCTTCGTGGGCCGGATGAATTGGCATTGGGGGCCGCACCCAGGCCCCGGGCCTTAGTTTGGGCACCACTGCAGTAGCATATGTAAATTTGAAGCTAGTAACTTGGGGCAGCCTTGAAACACTTACTTGTGGATAAGAGCTTGGAGAAAGGGAATGGACTATGACAGTTGGAGCTCCCCATCCAACATTTTAGGAGATGGGAGTTCAAAAACAGAAGTACAATCTGCTCTCTTTGTGGAAATACAGGAGATTGCTCTATAGTAGGTCAGACGATGCGTCCTTCAAGCCTGATTGCCCCTCTGAATAAATGATCTCTTCCAATCAGCTGCTGGCTCCTTGTTGGAAGTGTCAGGGGCTGATTCTGGGATTTTCTCCATAAAACTCACGTGCTTTGCCACTGAGCTCTGATCTTTTCTTCAAAGAACTCCAAATCTGATAGCTAGCTGAAGGCAGAATGCAGGGGTGGTACTGAGCTATTTACATTTCTCAATAAAATCTGAGGTTTATACCTGTATCTATATCGTTTGAGTAGAATTGTAAATCCTTGGAGGAGAGGAGGAGAGTAGTTCTTTGCTAGGTCATACAGAAGGACACTTGAAGTTATAAAACAGGGGTCAGCAACCTATGGCCCATGGGCCAGATTTGGCCAGTGGCGCCAAATCATCCAGCCTGTGCCCTAGCTCCAGCCATCATCACCAAAGCAGCCACATTTACGACAGCCGTAAACATATTTTTTACAGCCTCAGATGTATTTACAGCAGTGTTTACAGTGGGGGGAAACATTAGTCTGGCCTCCTCAACTGTCTAAGGGCGCACAATTTGACCCCAGACCTAAAAAGGTTGCCAATCCCTGTTATAAAATGTGACCAGCATAACTGTCTAACCAGGAAACACATAGGACATAACCTGGAGAACATTAAATGTGTCAAGGCGGCAAGCATTTAACTGGAAAAGCAAATCCTGTTTATTTCTGTGGCCCACTAGTCTTGCAACATCCCCTTTCTAAAACTGATGGGAACAGAAAATTATGTCTAAAAACACATTATTTAATTTTTTAAAAACACCCAATTTTCATTGGCTGCATGATGCTTTGAAACTCAACATCCCTTCAACCTAAGCCAACTTTTGTTAACAGAAACCAGGAACCTGTTCTTTTCCGTTCTGGGCACATTCACACAATATATACATGTTTCAACTTCAAAGATACTCTACAAATTCAACAGGAGTTTTCGTGAGATGCTCAAGCGCTTTGGTTTCCACAAAGGAAGACATTTCGAAACTCTTGTTCCGTTCTGCAATTTAAAAAATACAGACATGAATAGATTTGCACCCATCAGTTACATTTATTTACAGAAGATTATACATTATGCTATGGAATGCACACTTAGATACACACATGCAATGGATGGATGAGCAAATGTTATATGTTTTAATCAAAGGATGTACTTATTCCAACTTGCACCCTTCATTCTACTTTAATATGGGGAAATCCAAGCAATAATTCATTAAGAAAAGCCCCTTTAAGTATAGGTCACTTCTGTATATATCATGCTTGTAATATTATACATTCCTCAGTTTAACATTATATTGGACAAACTCCTGTTGATGGTGCTAAACTCTACAGCCTGGATGATGTCACAAGATATGGCTGTGCCATGATGATCTGGGTACTAGTAAAAATGCCATAGCCCTACCAAGTTCTAACTACAGTTGTGTTCCACAGGACTGCTCTTTAAGTGAGTTTCGTCTTTAAGAGAAACACCATTGTAAATTACCAATTGTGTGTGTGGGGGGGATTGTGAACCCCGATTTATTTGTTAAGCGAGTTTTTGGTTGGTTTTATTTGTTAAGCGAAGAAAACACTCAGAGAAAATTCTGCTCTTTAAACGAGTTTCTCTTTAAGCGACGCACTCTTTATGAGAAGTTTGACTATGCACAGGAAATCCCTTCATCATGGGGAAGCCTTTGGAGCAATGGAATCAGATAAGAAAGGATTTAAATCCTGGAAATGTCCACCACAGCTGTCAAAGTCTTCCCCAGTATAAAAGGGATCGCTAGGGATGCCCAAAACCTTAAGGGGGGTCCTAAGAAGCCTTCACAGTATATTGATTGAAATTTAACCCCACTCTGCCTGGCAGGGTTAACTCCTCAGTCCTCTTACAGACCACTACATCTTCCCCACCTAGCCAGAAGCAACCTGTACTCTCAATGTGGGGCCACACCCCTTGGGTGCCCCTGGTACTCTGCCTGGTTTATGAGCTAGGGTGCACGTCCAGGTATATTGTCTGTCAACCAGGCCATATTTAAAAATGCTTCAGTAGTAGCGCTTGGCCAAGGCACTAGATCCCAGCTCTGCTCTCTAATAAACAGGCACAAATTTTCTGTGTTCCAAACATACTTTAATGTTGAGTTTCAAATATTATAGTATAGAAATAAGATTTGCAATCTAGCCATTTCACATGTGAAAATAAAAACCATAACTATCTTCAGGCTATGGCCTGATTAAATCTATCAGTGTACTACATGTTGACTAAGTTTTACTCATGTTTCCCACTTGAAGTGAAACACTCCAAAGCATGGCAAAAAGAGAGCATCTTTCTTCCTTTGAACCCCCACCTTTGACCCTTCCTCTGAAGGATTTCAGCCAATCTCTACAGATTACTCGATGTCCATCCAAACTTAGGTTTCGTTTCCCCAGAAGACAAGATTGGATTGTTATGTCTATCACACCATCCTTCCTCAGCAACAACCCAGAATGCCACATCTCCTCCCCTTCAGAGAATATCACTCAGAAATCTACATTACTGTTTTAAAAAACACAACCTTGCATTTCTATCCCTTACAAATAGCCACAAAACAGCTGAGGCACAGCTGCAGCTTAATGACATTATCCAAGTTCCCCAGCATAAGTTATGAAACAGGATTTCAGCCACTAAGTTAATTCCAATGTCAGAAACACTGTGCTACCCCTAAATTTTTATATTGATAATAACTAGGGTGAAGGCAAAAATAAATAAATAAATAAGTCTGATTTATAGAGCAGCAGTGAATTCACAATTCCAGGGTCTCTGATAAGATTTTAAAAATATGTTTTTCAGCAATTAAAAAAATATAAGGAATATCAAACTGAACAAGTTCGTGCCAATGAATCGTTCAGACTGTTGTTCTTTTAACTAAATCCATCACTTCAACATAGCTCTTTTCCAGTTATTAATCAGTCTTGTGTGCTTAGTTATTTTTTTAAAGGTAAGATTATAAATTGAAAGAAAAATGAAATGGCATAGTATCAGACAGTCATTAATCAAAAACATTTTATTAAAAACAGAAACTTAATTTGCAGAATTTGATTCTGCCAGAAGATGGCAGAATCTTCCAAAGTAAACAAATTCACAGATTGCTGGCTTTGCTGACTTTTCTAAACATCTTATCAGCACCATTTATGAGCTTTTAGCAGTGTATCAGTGGCAGTTATGTTCTTGATTTCTGATAAGGAAGCTCTTGTGTGTTCATCTATAAGATAACACCAGCTTCCCTTAGCCAACATTTGCAAGTGTAAAGTGGGTCCTTCGCTGAATGTAAAATAATAGGCTAGTGTTGGCGAACCTTTTAGAGACCTAGTGCCCAAACTGCAACCCCAAACCCACTTATTTATCACAAAGTGCCAATACAGCAACTGGGGTGAGAGGAAATGCTCCCATTGGACTGCTGGGCAGAGGGGTAGGGTGAACTCTGTGCTGGGGGGAGGGAGGAAGCACTCCCATTGGGGTTACGGGCAGGACAAGCTCTGTGCTGGGGTGCCCACAGAGAGGGCTCTGAGTGCTACCTCTGGCATGCATGCCATAGGTTCGCCACCACTGTAATAGGCTGATGCCAGGTAGAGCTTTCACTGCCACCACAGTATGACAGTATTAACACTTGTTAGCAAGACATAGTAGTTGCCTTCACATACTAAGTAAAGCAAGTTGGTTTGAAGACTTTCCATCCGGGCATGCAGTGACTATTTTTCAATTTTGGAGTTGCCCTTTGGTTTGCCTTTTTCTGAGTGCACCAACATGTTCTCACTTACACTGCTGCTCATTCACATCTTTTGGCCAAACTTACACCACCATCACCCAGATATCAGAGAGTAAGCAAAGCAAAGCAAAGCAAAAAGACAAAAAACATTGTGGCACTTTAAAGACTAACTGATGTATTTTAACGTTAGCTTTCATGGATCAAGTCCACTTCGTCAGATGTATGAGTGAGACTTCATGGCATCAATTTATACATATCAGGTACAGAGGTACAGAATAGTTAGCGTAACAGATAAGTTTATAAATCAGTGTGGCTTTTTTCAATTGGTAACACCTGTTATACACTGGAAAAAGGAAATGGCAACCCACTCAAATATTTTAGCAAAAAAACAAAACCACAAAAAACACCCTAACCTATGGACAGTATCAAAAGTCTAAAAGATAAGATGCCAGAAGGTGTCCGACATGCTACTGGGGAAGAGAAGAGGGTGAGTTCAAACATCCAAGGTGCACAACTGTTAAATAGAAAAGCTCAATGTAGTTTTGGACTATGCAATCCTTGCAACCAGAATTCACAACCCTCTGAATCAGCACTTCCCATGAAATTTATTTAGAATTCAGCACAATAGATTAAAATGGTACAGACCCCCGGTTTAAAAGGAGGTAGGAGAGATCAAAGCTCTGGGTTTCAAACCCAAGTGAAATAGCCTTTCTTAATAGGGGTTCTGCTCTAAGTAAAGGGACGGGGAAGGTTTCTATTTGTTTGCTCAATATGTTGCAAAGGCCTCTGCTGCAAAACAAAAAACAAAAAACCCAGCAAGCAGTCATGAGTATGGAACATTAGTTTCAAATAAACAAGTTTATGACAGATGGGAAATAAATGGAAATATACACGACATGATGGATTTTGCATTTCTGCTCTGTTCTGTGCTTGTAAGATGAAGGCATTTGACCACAGGACAGAAAACAAAAACCCACTTTTGCACAATACAGTACTGTACTTACATGAGGAAGAAAGCCAGTACGGTGACCCACTTTGGTTCTCATCGGTATGAGGAGAGTCTTTCCTGCCAAATACTGGTGGACTTGAAAGGACTTGACTCTGCCTGATTGAGCCACCAAGCTTTCACTTTCCCACTGCTTTTAACTTAAGGTAAAATTGATTTGAAGCAATTTCAACTCCAGCATTGCTGCTGAAGAATATTGCTGATCTGAATGGCAATACTGGCTTACCAATCTCTTCTGCCAAGAGGATGGATTATGATCTTGTCCACAAATTGGCAACACCATGCTCTCATTTCAAGTAAGCACCTGGTATGCTAACTATATGAGGTCTGTTGCTGGCTGAATTGGCTCTCTCACAAATCAAACCAAATCCTCTGTGTCCCTTCAAAGGTCTTGTGAGATCCTAGTTTAAAATGCAATCAGCCTTTCTTCCTTTGTTCCTAAATATTCACATAATTTTCTAATCCAAAACTGCCTTTCCTGAACAGACTTGCTTTCTTCTTTGGGTGCTGTAACAGTTTAGACCAGGAGTTCTAAACCAAGCCGGGGGCCAGGTCATGCTCCCTCAAACAGCTTCGGTGGCCAGATGGCCATTTTGCCCTTTCTCCACCACATGGGACTTCCTGGTGTGGTGGAGGCAGTCAGGGGCCACATGAAATGGCATTGTGGGCCACATCCAGCCCACAGGCCACAGGTTGCGAATCCCTGGTGTAGACAGCTCCAAGATTGATCTTGCTCAGAATCTGAACTGTAAACCAAGTGACCTGCCAGGCAACTTTTCTATTGATTGCTGAATTGAAGCACAGGGTCACTAAACTATGTTTCCATTCCCTACAGAGGCCTCATAATGGATGGCCTCTGCAGGCACATACACATGGTGGTGACCACACATGATCTGCAAGCTATGAGATCCTTTGTCAAGGAGCTTTAAAGTTCCATGGGAGTCTTTATTTTCAACAGAGATTGAAAAAAGAAACTTCTTCATCCATAAGAATGTTTATTTTCTAGCAGATGCTCAAAGGATAGTACTGTACTTAGGTTCACCTCTGCCACCACTGCTTTCTTCACATGAAGAGGAATCAGAAAATAAAAGGTTCCTGCTCAGAAGTACTCTCCACATCAACAATCTAGATAATCCACATTTCTTACTCAGTTATTCAGTGAAGAAAGGGAACATGGAATATGTATGTGAGGTCTGTGTATTCCCTGCTAAGTATGTTCAGGAAACTGGGTACTCTATTGCTTGAATAAAACTGTGTTCTCTGTAATTACTGTAATATATATATTTTAAAAAACCCACTTCCAAGAGCAGCAGGAAATTCCTCAACATCCTGACTGGAAAGAAGAAAGAATTTAACATTTCTCTTCCTTGTCTGTGAAGACAAGGCGAGCAAGCATTTATACCTCTACCCAAACTAAATGCCTTTGAGTATAATTTGTTTTAAGCCAGAAGGAAAATTTGGAAAAATGGAGGAAAAGCACATTTTCTGCAATGATCTAGCCTGCAGTAGGGTTTTAATAGCCATTGAGCCCACTAAATTTGCCTATCCTGGAATTTAGCTTTATCCTCTGAACAATATTTATGTATACATTTCAAAAAAGAAAAATGTACCAGCTTTTTAGCAGGCTATCTGTGTCCAGTGTGCATAGGAATGGAAAAGGATTTTGGTATAATTAAGATTATTGGCTGAAGTACCTATTTCAATCTTCCAAAGACTCGTGTGAGGCATACATAGCCATGTATATTGAAATGTGCAAATTTGCAGGGGAAGTGGTGCATTTTGGAAGAATTAAACAAACACTAAATAATGCATAAAGACACAAAACACTTTAAAATACGTACATAGAAACACTCTTGGTTAAGGGGAAAATGCACGTGTTAATCAGAAATTGGTGAACATTTCCTCCCACATATGAAATAGTAACAAAATCTCACAAACTAGATAGATACAATGGGTGGGAGGACAACAGAAGATGTATTTAGAATAAGGGATGGAAACCGATGTTAAGTCAGCTTGTCTCATGGTGAGCATAATTTAACACCATGAGATGGTGAGATATTTTCTGTTGCTTTTGAAGATAATTTTCTCAATTTATAAGAATCCCTCTAACAGAGACTACTACACCTGCTGTCTTGTTTCACAAGCTTTTTTTTTAACATTAGAAGCTCTAGAAGAGCTTTTTAAATCAAATTTTGTGGGTTTTAAAAAAAAGTAATCAGCCACACTTGTTTTCAGGACATATTCATGCTGTACTTTGCTTCACAGAGGTAAAAGGCACTATTATTTAGAGCAGGGGTGCCCAAACTTTTTGGGCCAGGGACCTGACCATGCCCCCGGCTGAGTGGGCCAGACCACGCCACTGGAACAGGGCATTTGCGCATGTGCATCCATATTTACTTCCTGGTTCAACATGGATGTTTCTGCGCATGCACAAAAACAGCCATATTTACTTCCTGGCTCAGCACAGATGCTTCTGTGCATGCGCAAGCAGATCCATGCCAAACCAGGAAGTAAATATGCACACTTCTGCACATGCACAAGGATGTCTGCACTGAACCAGGAATTAAATATGGCTGCTTTTGTGCATGTGGAGAAGCGTCCGTATTCACTTCCTTGTTTGGTGAGGGCATCGTGGGCCTGATGGAATGGCTTTGTGGCCGTATCCATCCCGCAGGCCATAGTTTGGGCACCCGATTTAGAGACATTTGTACAAATTAAAGAAACAATGGAACAAGTAGTCTGGTTTATTCTCATACTGATGCTGCTGATTTCTCTGTCTAAGGAGCATAGCACCAACATGAAAGGGTAGGTGTTAGGATAAAGTGAAGAGAGATACTTTTCATACTCACTTTGAGATATCTCAAAAGACTCAAATTTCACAGGCTGTATGTAATTCACCAAGTTTGACATCTCCTCAGTGGCCATGGCCTCACTTCCAGCGGTTCCCTAAAAGAGATGTAGACTAATGTCATTAGCAGTGTCACCACTAACACCCAACACAGTAAGTAAAAGCAAAGGTTTCCCTTGCTTGAAAGCCAGTCATATCTGACTCTAGGGGTGAGTGCTCATCTCTGTTTCAAAGCCGAAGAGCCAGCGCTGTCTGCGTCTGCAGATGTTTCCATGGTCATGTGCCAGGCATGACTAGACACTGGAGCGCACGGAATGCTGTTGCCTTCCCACCAAAGTGGTCCCTATTTATCTACTTGCAATTTCTTGCTTTCGAACTGCTAGGTTGGCAGGAGCTGGGACAAAGACGGGAGCTCATTCCATCCTGCAGTAGTCAGGAATCAAACTGCTGACCTTCTGCCTCCCAGTCAGCATCTTAGCGACTTGAGCCAATACAGTAGAACCCCATATAACGATTGCATCGTACAGCGATGAAATCATATGATGAATGCCTTTTTTTTAAAAAATTGTACCAGACAATGATTTTCATCATTGTACAATTTTTTTTAAAAAAAGGCAAAATCCAGGTGGTTTTGGAGTGGCATGAGGGAACCTTCCCCCGCCCTCCCCAAAGCCCCTTTGTGAACTGGCAGAGTTGGGCTGCTTTCCTCAGGGAAGTGCTTCCCAGGGGGAAAACAGCCCAGTGCTGTTAGCGAAAGGGATTCTCAGAGCTCCCTCTGCTGTTTTGGCAAGTGGAATACTGATAATCCCTTTCGCTAACAGTGCAGGTGTGCCTTTGGTCAGAGCAGTGCTTTCCAAGGGGTAAAGCACTCCTCCGGGCAATCACACCCCTGCGCTGTTAGGTAGAGATTTCCACTGGTCCCTCTGCTGTTTCTGCAAGAGGACCAGTGGGAATCCCTTTCGCTAAAAGCACGGGGAGGGGGGGTTGGGACAGAGAAGCACTTTACCCCTTGGAAAGGGCTTCTCTCTGGCCAAAGGCTCCCCTGCGCTTTTAGCGAAATGGATTCTCGCTGGTCTCCTTGCACAAAAAAAAAGGGGGAGTAGTGAGAATCCCTTTCACTTAAAGTACAGGGGGGCATAGAATGCTGTTACCTTTACACCAAAGCGGTACCTATTTATCTACTTGCAAGAAGAATGTGGACTAGGCTGGGTGATAAAAACTGTGGCCAGCTATTTGGTGCAATCTTGAGATATTTGTTTAAATGCTACATTTCCCAAGAAACTTGACCAATGTCTTTGTTGCATCGCATCCCAACAGCAATTCCACTTCTGTGTGACTTCCTTTCCATCTTTTCCTCAAGGCATTTTCATTTAAAGCAGGAGTTCTCAACCTTTTAAAGCTGGGGCCAGGTCACACTCCCACAGACAGCTTTGGGGGCTGGATGACCATTTTGCCCTTCCTCCATCAGATGGCACTTCCTGGTGTGGTGGATGTAGTAAGGGGCTACATGAAATGGCACTGTGGTCCACATCCAGCCCACAGGCTGCAGGTTGAGAATCCCTTATTTAAAACCACATAATCTTAGTTCAAGATTCCCAAAATGTTGCTCAACATAGATTAACTGAGTAGGGAGTTCTGATAGATCTTTTAACATAGGCAAATAAAATGTGGAGGCCCAGGAGAAGTAAGGATCCCATATGCCTCAAATAAGGCCATCTGAAGCCTCCAAGTTCTTCGGGAAATTGTGACACCCCAAGCGTGAACATCAGGAACCTGCGGCAAGATTTGACGCCTTAATATCCACAAGATGGCAGTATAATACTGAACCATGCCAAGCGCATAGGCAAAGATTCTTCCCAAAGTAATGCCAGGAGAATTAGTACTTTAAAATGATTCATTCCTTACTTCCTCCGATGACTTTTTGCAGTCATCGTCGTCATCGTCGTCATCGTCGCTCTCCATCTCTGCTTCCCCTACAAGATTTTAATTTGGGGGGGGGGGGAGAGAGAAAGAAATACAGTAAAGCTCAGTGTAGAGAACTCTGCCACATACTCTCACATTTAAACCATTACTGCCAATATAATGGCTTCACTTCAAATGTAATGACAGCATCATAGGCTCAAGGTGTTCTCTTGGTGTGGTGAACAACTTCTCAGACCATTTATCTGAGAGCTAAAACAGCAGCCATTATCCCTTCTATGCACTTAAGGACAGCATCATTAGGAGACCATTTATTCACTCAGTCTACCTGCTCCAATAGGTACTAATTCAGCTATAGAGCAATCAAAAGAAAAGTAGAGGAAAGATGGCAAAATGGCATGGAGCATGGTCCATGGCCTGAAAATGTTCAAACATTCTGTCACTCAAGTGCAGGAGCAAAAAGTGGATATATAGAAATGCCCCTGGTTGTTTTGGTTTGTGTGACCTAGCAACACTTCCCTTCTGTCTCCCAGATTCATGGGTTCATGTGCCTTGTGCATATATGTAGTGTGCTGCACAGCAATAATTTGTTTTTGTGTACATAGAGAAAACAGCAGGGAGCGCAACAGCTTCTGCAAAGAATCTAAGGTACAGGAAACTATCACCTGAAAGCAGTGATGGGATGTAACAGGTTCTCACCAGTTCGCCAGAACTGGTAGTAACTTTCCCAGTGTCCCAGAGAACCACTAGCAGCTTTTGGGGGGGAACCACCTTCGGGGCTTACCTTTTCACTGGTTCCCCCAACTGTGCATGCACGCCAAGCACTTGATGTGCATGCACGCCTACAGTGCTTGGTGCGTATGCACAGCCTCCTTGCTTTCCTCCCAAGCGGGGAGGAGGAAGAGAAGCTGCTAGCCTGAAGCTCCCTATAGCCTACTCCCCATGGTAAGTGACTCACCTTTGGATGTGGTGTGTCTGTGTGTATTTTAATGTGTATTTAATACCTTTACCTATATTGACGTACTACCACAGTTCCTAAAAAGGCCTGGCGGCTGGCAGGCCTGGTGGCCAGGCTTGGGGTTTTTAAGCAAAGTCTTAGAGTTACCTCATCAATAAGCTACACCTGTGCTGTTCCAATTGCTGTTCCATTTGGAGAACCCTTAAGGAGGTACAGCTGTTTTACATTTACATTAAGGCATATTATCCTAGAGAACCGGTACGATGACCATATCCATCTTGCAACATGGTGCTGCCCAGGCACTTATACTAATAGGTAAGTGATGGGTTTGTGTTTGGGGTGGGTGGGTGGGTGGGTTGATTTGTGTTTGGGGTGGATGTTTGGGTGGGTGGGTGTATTTTAATGTATTATTTATTTATTTAATTTATTTATTTATGGGTTTGTGTTGTGGTTGGGTGGGTTGAGGTGTGTGTGTGTGTGTGCTTATTTTTATTTTATTATTTAATTATTTAATTTTTTTTCTTTGGCCCCACTCACAATGTCATGACATCATGACGTTAGCTCCGCCCACACTGTGACGACATCATGGTGGGGTAGTAAAATTTTTGACATCCCACCACTGCCTAAAAGCTAGGAGAACCACTGCAAGTTAGTCTAGAGCAGTGTTCCCCAATGTACTAACTTAGCCTTCTGGCAATTGAAGTCCCCCCCCCCGGGGCATGAGCCCCATGTTGGGAACCACTGGTCTACAGTCTAGACCAGGGGTTCTCCACTTTTTCAAGCCGAGGGCTGGGTCATGCTCCCTCAGACAGCTTTGGGGGCTGGATGGCCATTTTGCCCTACCTGACACACATGGCACTTCCAGATGTGACTGAGGCAGTGGGGGGCACATGAAATGGTGTTGAAGGCTGAAACCACCCCCCGGGCCTTAGGTTGAGAATCCCTGGTCTAGACGGCCATGTTTTGCACCATGCTCTAAGCACCAAACCAAATGCACTGCTGCTGCCTCGAGAGACAGCTCTGCATAGCTGCAAAGCGTCCTCTGTTCATTGGGGGAACCGAAATGATGCCCTAGTTTACCAACAACCAAGGCATCCACTACAAACAGGCTCACGGCAAAGCTGGTATTGAGCAGAGATAAAGGAATTCACTCTTTCCCGTGCCAAAACCTCTTGCAACAAAACAAGGGCATTTCACCCTTTTTGCACTTCCAACAGACAACCAATTATTTTGAGCCTGGTTATTAAATGACTTTTGGAAAAGGGTAATATATAATCAGTACCCAGCACATAACTTGCCTTTCTGATGATTGGTATCCAAAGACTATGATTCATTCAGCAATAAGTCTTGGACGGAAGACTTGGTGAAGCAAAATATGACTAATGAACAGACCCTGAGGGATGCTCATAAACCAGAAATCACTCACTAACAGCCTTCAGTGCTATGGCTGGAGAAGGACAATCACTGGCTCCCTCTTCTCCACATTTCCTCCTTAACCTGTCTTGATTTTGACATGAGGTTATAAACCAGCAGGCTGTGATTGTTTCATTTTTGCTTTCCCCACCCCCGGAAACCTTTAAAAACAACCACCACAGAACTCTGCTCTGAATGTTTTGGAGGAAACAATCTTTTAAATTTAAAAAATAATAATAACAGGAGAGAGCAGCTGTGCCCTGTTTAAGAATTGCTGCTCTTTGAGGCTTCTGTAAAATAGCAGTCCTCTTAGTTCGTTTCATTAATTTGTTTTTTTATGGGACTGGGCTCCAGTGGCTGAAAATATAACTTTCAAGGTCTTATGATGCCCATCCGTGCTTTAAAACCAGCACTTTAGTTCAATCCAGATGAATCATATCATTGTTAGTTGAGAAGAAGCTAATTTGAAACATTATTGAAAACTAAAGAAAAGTCCTGCCATCTCTCAAAGCTGGTACTCATGAACAGCGATGGGGAAAACATTCCCTAAATTCCTTCGTGTTGTTGATCTGGGTTATCTCAACACGAAGCCCATGCTTTCCAAGGGAATGTTAAAACACTAAAATATCCCTTGCCTCCAGTCACCAGTAAAAGATAACAGCCCTCCTTGCCTCCACCCAAAGGGGCACCATTATTTCTGTAAGATATCTGGTCTCCTTTCCCTTTGAGACGTACACCACAGGCACAAGCAAGGCAAGCACAGGCACGTCTGCTGATTCTTAAGAAAACTGCCAACAACTTACCTACTGGTTCAAATTCCCAAACAGAACAGAAATCCGGTTAATAGCTGAGCAATCTGCACAATTGTCTGTGCAAGAAAACTCTGAACAATTCAGTATGACAATGGATTTTTTTTTTTTAAATTGCACAAACCACTGTTCTCACTGACTCCAAGAACATAATTATGGACAGGACAATGATGCAGATGCCCCTGCTGGGTGGGGGCGGGGGGTGCTGCCCTCCTAACCAAGGCTCAAACAGCAGACTGGTTTAACCCAGGAAAGACAAGACTCAGGAGCCCGAGAAGCAAGCTAATGGATGTGACAAGAGGTGTCAGGGCCCAAACTGATTTCCTGCCCCTGTTTGTGGCCACAGAAACCCTGGAGGAGCAGGCAGTCCTAAAACAGTGGTTCTCAATGTGGGGCCCAGGCCACACAGGAGGACTTCATTTCCCAGAAGCCTAAGTCAGTACATTGGCTGATCAGTGCTTTGGGGAGTTAACTTAGACTTCTGGGAACTGAAGTTTAAAAACCAAAGGTTAAACATTGCCCTAGAGCAGGGATCTGCAAACTTGGCTCTCCAGGTGTTCTTGGACTTCAATTACCAGAAGCCCAAGTCAGTATGCCTGCTGATCAGGACTTCTGGGAATTGAAGTCCAAGAACATCTGGAGAGCCAAGTTTGCTGATCCCTGCCCTAGAAGGAAGGAAGCCTTGGAAGGATATCCATGGCAGATGGAGTATGTATTAAAAATCTGCCATGAAGTGAAACAGAGAGAACCTTTAAGGAACAATGAGGACAGTAACACTGTTAAAAGTCCCAAAGTGGCAGAAGGGGAAGACCTAGAGCAGTGATGGGTAACCTTGGCACTCCAGTTATTCTTGGACTGCCATTCCCAGAAGACCAAGTCAGCACTCCTGCTGATCAGGGCTTCTGGGAATTGAAGTTCCAGAAAACCTGGAGTGCCAAGGTTCACCATCACTGCCCTAGAGGAAGAAGCCTGGAGAATAACTCAGAGAGTTCTTCAGAGGCCTGTTGGGCAAATAATTCCCCTGAATTGCCTGGGGAGTGAGATCAGAAGGGGATATTGGTACAGTTGAGGACTCTGAATAGAGAAGCACGAGAACCCGCAACTTCCCTGTAAGCCTTCCTATATGGGAGGAAGAGAGGGGAAAGCTAGGAGACAGCAGCAATTTGGTGTACTGCCTTGGGAAATTATGGCCACTCAGCTCTGACTGTGGCAGAGGCAATGGTGACTAGATCATCAGTGCAGAGAAGAGAGGGAGGTAAGGGTAGCATCCTTCAGGAATCTGGTCACAGAGATGTGGGCATGACACCCCTAATTGTTGAGGAGAAAAAAGAACTCAGACTCCCTTGGGAGTAGGGCCCCCAGATCCTGGATTTCCCCCAATCTCAGTGAAGAAAACTGAGGATAGTTGGAACCATTCCCCTCCCTCAGTGAAGAGAACAGAGGGATCACAGAAAGCATATATATTGGCTCCATCCCCAGTGAAGAAGTGGGCAGGAGAAGTTAACTTGTTTTATGTCAAACCTTCCTCGGCTATACTAAATCCCACCTTGTTGCAACTTTTGTCTCTGGAACTGATGGTGAACAGGAAGGAGGCAGGCAGCCCTTCCAAGACTGGTGGGGTTCACATTAATGAAAACTCCATTCTTGCTGTTGAAAATTAATTCACAATTCCTTGCCCTTCCATACAGGGATGAGACAAACAAAGATTTAACATCCCTGCTCAAACAGCCCAGCCAGGCTGCTGACCAAGGCCAGTTACAGGCATCATATTATGCACTTGCCACAAAGCTTCACTGGCTTCCAATCTGTTTCCGTGCCTCATTTAAAGGGTTGATTATGACCTGTGAGGCCCTATACATCCAGGCTATCTTTAGGACTGTATCTCTCCATACAGCTTCTAATATCTTGAGGGGAAGCCCTTCTCTCAGTCCCACCTTCTTCACAGACACATCTGGTGAGAACATGAAAAAACACTGTCTCCATGAGCTCTAAGTTGTCTCCCTCCCTCTTGCCTTTCCAGCAACAGCTGAAGATCATCTTTGCAGGCCGCATTTTAACAACTAATTGGGTAGCTTTTGATCTTGAGTGTCAGGCCTTATTACTATTTTATGTGTGGTTTTAATATGTTTTAAGGTGTTGTTTTTAAAAATAATTTTAACTAATTGTTTTAATGCTGGTCTATGTTTAATTATTTTTAGTATCATCATTTACTGTGGTTTTAGTTAGGTTTTTTTTAGTAAAAAATATATATATTCCTGAGCCACTCCAGGTCCCTTCATTGGGAAATAGGCAGCAGAAAAATAAAAATAAATGCTGAAAGAACCATCTCTTTGTCCATTTGAAGAACTATCTGCTTCTTAGCTGTGATGGAACAATGTCCAGAATAGGTGATGGGATGGGATATGTGAGACATTTGTATATGCCAATATGAGGCTAGTTTTGAACATATCCTTTGCTTATCCACCACCACACTTTATTTCTTTTGTCTTTGTGTGTTACACCCTCCTGAGCAAGCTAGCTGAAATACAGAAAATGCCCTTTTTTCTTTATCTTTTGAAGAGGCGTATTAAGGAAAGAAACCATGTTGTTTGATCAAGGCTTCACAAAAGTTTTCAAACTGAAAGCAAAAGCCACGAATCCTTCCAAGTCAGGCAAGCTTTGAAATAATGAGATTACCTTTCTGTGAAGTTGATGGGGACATGTGTGAGTGTAAGTGTGTGTGTTTGTGTGTGTGTAAGAGAGAGAAAGGTTTTGTTACCATATACTGTACTTCAAAAATAGAAACTGGCATTGATTTTGTAGTCAGAGGGGTGGCTTCTGGTGTTGATGTCAAAAGACAGTATTTCTTGACAAGCTTTTGAAAGGATGCTCAAAAGTGAGAACTCAAGGAAAATATTGGTGCGTATCACATAAAAAAAGAAGGATTCTGCTGCCATGGAAACAGACTGAAGGGGATTAGACATGCTGGTATAAGGCAGACAGAACATCGTGAAGCTTGCCTCACTCGCTCACAAAACCTGGAAGTCCAAGTGGAAGGGAGGCAAGGCTGAAATGGCAACAGTGAGGATTTGTACCCCAGAGTATTCTCTTGTGTCAGACAGGTAGACAACTGGCATCCTGTGGTCTGAATCCAGGTTCCTCCATGCATGACTTTTTTTAGCCCTCCCAAATGTTTTCTAGATCTTCCAAACAAAATCTTGTAACCAGGCTTGCAAGAAAAATAATAATTTTCACATTATAATGGATATAATAATAGCTGTATTCCATCAAATTAGTTTTGATTTATGGCAACCCATTCCAGAATTTTCAAGGTAGAGAGTTCTCTGAAGTCGTTTACTATTCCTTTTTTAACGTAGGTGCCTTGGAACTGTGCAGAATTTTCAAGGCTAAACAAGATAACTAACTCTTCTGGGATACATAGTGTAGAAATTAACTTCCAACCATTGGCTCCATGGCCATATATCTAACTTATTGAGCTATCCAGCCAGCATAATGCAATATTACACTTTGGTTTAGTAGATGAAGTGTGTAATGTGGAAATACAGAAATATGTGAGTAATACTTTCCCTAAATATAACTAATTTTTCCTACTATAGCAACAGATGCCACAAGAACTTGGCAGTAACAGCATTATCTATAATGCATTGCTTTTGGAGGTGACAAGGACATAACCATGTTCTTTTTGCAAACAGAGTAATGACTGGCAATTACACACGCACACACGCACAGAGCAATAGTTATTTCTCATAGTTTCTTTTTTACCCTGAGAGTCTAGAACAGTGGTGCCCAAACTAAGGGCCAGGGGCCGGGTGCGGCCCCCGATACCAATTCATCCGGCCCACAAAGCCCTCGTCGCTCCTGGAAGCAGAAGCGATGAGGGCTTCGCAGGCCGGATGAAGGCATCGGGGGCCGCACCCGACCCCAGGCCTTAGTGACCGGCTCCCTGAACCACATGATCGGCGCATGGCCCAAAATGTTTGGGCACTCCTGGGCTAAAACATTTCCCTCTGGCATTTTGAGAAGACTTTTTGTGAGTGGTTATTTTCTTGTTTCAGATTTTCCCCCAAGAAGAGAACCCGCCCTCCCCCAAACATAATAAACAGTATTATTCATAATGTAGAAACAGGGGCAGGGTTTCAAATTCACCTATCATGACTTATGTGATAAGTACAGAGTTCACTGCTATGTACCACACACATTTTTACCTGCTCCAGGAGAAGATGGCTCAAACCCACTAGATGCATCACTGCATGTGTTCGAAGCCTGCTCAGACAACTTCTTCTTTGCACTACCATCTGCAGACTTATGGGACTTCTTTTTATTTTTCACCAGGATTTTGTACATCAGGTCTGCTGGGCTTGGCAAAGGGATGCCACGTTCAAGCTGGTGAGGAAAAGGAGACAGGTAGTAAGGATACCCATTTAAGCCACATAACTTTCCACTAGCACCCAGGTTAGCATTCATTACCTCTTCTTATTTTCTGATAACAGAATTGTTAAAAAGATCACCTTTCCCCTGTTTCTCATATCTTCAGGGGAAGCCCTTCTCTCAGTCCCACCTTCTTCACAGACACATCTGGTGGGAACATGAGAAAACCCTGTCTCCATGAGCTGCAAGTTGCTCCTCTCAACATACTGATGAGACATGAAAATAGAGTACAGTAAAACCCTGGTTTGCACTTTTAGTCTGTTCCGACAGTTTTGTTGGAAACCGGATTGTAAACCGAAGCACATTTTCCCATAGGGATGCATTGAAATTTTTAAAAAAACCAACCCATTCCTGATCTCCCAATTTAAAAAACAAAACAAAAATGCTGGACGCACGGTAAAGGGGAACATAAATGAGGGAGCTAAGTTCCCTACCTTTTCCCTATCTTGCCTGGACTCTGGTGCTTTTTCCTTAGGGTCGGTGTTGGGTGACGAACAGGAGCAGTTTGTCTGGCTGCCAGGACCGGCCACGTCCAGGGCTCCCCCGCTGAGGATGCCGCAGCCAGGGGTGAATCACTTGCCTCCCCCTTTCTGTGCCTGGGTCAGTGCGGCGAAGGGGAGGGTATAGGCAATTGCAGTGGGGTGACCTTGCCTTGCGCATTCACAGCGCTTCTTCCAGAGCCATTGCTAAGGCATGGGATATTGATGGCTCTAGAAGAGGCACTGTGAACATGCAAGGCAAGGTCACCCCACTGCAATCAATCACCTCTCCCCCCTTTCGCAGCACTGACCTCGTCACAGGAGGGGGGGAAGCGATCGACTGCAGTGGGGCGACCTTGCCTTGTGCATTCACAGCACCTCTTCCGGAGCTGTTGCTAAGGGGCTGGATTTAAAAGACATCCCAAGCTTTAGCGACAGCTTCAGAAGAGGTGCTGCGAACACACTAGGCAAGGTCGCCCTGCTCCAATCTTGCCACCCACATAGTGCAAAATGGCTGCAAGTGGTCTTATATACCCCGCAGGTGGAATGCACTCTGGGGAATTCCTGGTCGTATAGCAAAAAAATTGTGAACCAGGATGTTATTTCCAAAGGATTTTCCATCATAAACCACGGCAAACATAAACCAGGGTGTTCATAAGCCAGGGTTTTATTGTATCTGCCCTAAGGTTCTTTTCTGGAGAGGCAATACTCAGCACTCCTAAAAATTGCTCTTCTGGTGCCAGCTACAACTGGAATTGCAGTGGCATGTCATGTACCCATTTTCTGCGTACCCATCCTGGTATTTTATGTACCATCATTTTCCTTCTACCCTGAACTTCTTTTTCTCTTTAACTGGCAGAGTTTTGATGTGTTTAGCAAATTACAAGCTAACTTAGCCTATCATGGCTTTGCATGCATTCATTATACATTTTGCCATGCTGTTATTATCTCTCACGGAATAACTATGATGATGATTAATCTTCAAAGCAGCACTAAAACATCCTTTGAGCTACATTAAAAAAACACCTAGCAAAATGGAAATATGAAAATGAAAATAATAGTCAGAATCTTATTGATGTTTACCTAAGGTTTGTGTAAATTACTATGACTAATTGCATCTAATTGATGAGATGGCAGGGAATATTCTCATTGCGTGTCTGGTCATACATCCAAATGAGAACACAAGATGAGTCCTGGTAGTACCTCATCAATTAGCCACTATTATCTTCAGCTTATACCTTAAGTAAACAGCAACGGGCTTGCCAGCCAGTAGTTAAATAATATTCCCTCCCCAATACTGAAAAAATAGTATAATAGCAGGGAAATAATACATAATAGAAATCTTATAGTACCCGATAATGCCCCCCTCCCCCGTTCATAGGTATTGATATCGATATAAAAAGCCATTTTGGAACAATGGATGATGTAATAACTGGAAAGAAAGTTTAAAATTATATTTTTGAAATTAGGCTTGTCAGTGTAATTATGGCATGGCCTTTTTGGTCATACTTCTTAACAACTTTCTAAAACTGGAATCAGTGGGACGTTTTATTTTCCTTATCATTTTAAAAAAATCTATATGTGGCATTTTAGTGCCGTAAAATGCCATTAAAGTAGTACTTTGCTAAATATTTATACAACTACAAAAATGTTTTACTGCTACTTAAATTATCAATTAAAAATAAGATAAAAGGATAATTTAAAAAATTACGCCTACAACCAATACTACATTCTGAGTGTGCTAAGCTCTCACTAAATAATGGACCAAAACATGATATTTTATTATCAACATAGTCTCTTGTGAATGTGGAGAACAACAGGAAAAATTATACCTATGTCTCCGTACCTGTCTCAGATGCTCTTGATGTTACTCATTATTGAGTAGAATTCATCTGATACATTAATTACATTGTGATGCTTCTGACACAAAGAAGGAAGAGGCCAAACTGATCCCTTACCTATGTTAAAACCTAGTTCTATTTTGAAAGATGAACCAGTATTTCACTTCAGTTTTTATTATGGACCACATGGCTCCAGAAGAATGGGGTGGGGTGAAAATCTGCCCTAGATCAGCTGAAATGTTCAACCCCATTTCTAACGGTATTGTTAGCTGCCCGGAGTCGCATAGTCAATTGGGCGGCATACAAGTCCAATAAATCAAATCAAATCCAAAGCTTGCTGACAATCAGTGTTTGTCAAAAGTCGCCCTTCAAAGCCTATGTACATCTGAATAAGAGCTTAGAAAGTTATTATTAAAAGCAACTAATTACCCGTAAAAATAAAACAATTACCATTATAGTTAATATTTCTAAAAAGTACCTCTTTAATGTCTTCATATTAAAAAGTAATTAAATAGTTCCTTTTACTCAAAAGAATATTGCAATGTTTGGTACCTATACTCCAAAACAAAGTAAGCAGTGAGACCATAGTGCCATGACTATTAAAATAACAAAACCAGTTACTTTTCTACCACAAAAGGGATATTATCCTTCCTTACATTACAGTTACTACTGGCAGAATCTTACAGAGGAAGACAACACATGTAAGCGAACCAGACAAGCAGTTTTCCTTTTTTGCTTGATGTTTTTCCTGTGGCTGGTGTACAACTAGACACCTAATAATTTCCTGAAATGGAAGATGTAAGGGCACACAACAAATGGACTGCTAAACAGGTAGAACTGCTTGTACCCTTGCCTTTACACAATCATGATAGGCAATATGATTTTGTCCAGCATAACTTAGTTATGACTTAGGTCTCACTACTCTGTGCTGTCAAGTCAATTCTGACTTATGGCAAACTTCCCAGGGTTTTCTAATTAGACAATACAAAGAAATGATTTTTACCATTCCCTTTTTCTGAGGTTGACTTGGGACTGTGCAGCTTGCCCATGGTTACATAGGCTAGCTCTTTTCCCAAGAGAAACAGTGGAGAATTGAACTCCCAACTTCTGGCTCTGCAACTAGAGACCTACTCACTGAGCTATTCATCCAGGAACCACCATGCTTCTATTAAAAAGTTAACTCTTATTTTAAAAAAACCCAACACACACATTTTCTATCATTTAGTCCAGGAGTTCTCACCCTTTCTAAGCCAGGGGCCAGGTCACGCTCCCTCAGACAGCTTCCGGGGCCAGATGGCCATTTTGCCCTTCCTCCACCACATGGCACTTCCTGGTGTGGTGGAGGCAGTGAGAGGCCACATGAAATGCTGCCATGGGCCGCATCTAGCCCACTGACCACAGATTGAGAATCCTTGACTTAGTGCAATCAAAAAGTTATTAATTACAAATAACTTACTATCTGAAACTGTAAACAGAAAGAGTTTTGGGACACCTTAAAGCAGGTGTGGTGAACATGCAGTCCCTCAGTACATGTGTCAATCAACATCCATGAAACACCCCCCCCCCCAACTTCCCTAGGAGACACGGGTAGCAATTCTGTTATTTTGTGAGGGGTCTAAGCCAGAGATAGTGAACCTTGGCACTCCAGCTGTTCTTGAACTTCAATTCCTAGAAGCCCTGATCAGCAGGAGTGCTGACTCGGGCTTTTGGTAACTGAAGTCCAAGAATAGCTGGCGTGCCAAAGTTTGCCATCATGGGTCTAATCCCTCTGACATCTTAAATTTTATTTTACATTTGACCACTAGAGGGCACAAAAGGGCATTTTAAATGTATACTCAAGTATAAGTCTAGTTTTTTAACCCCCAAAATGAGATCCAAAAAGGGGACTCGACTTATACTCGGGTAAATGAACCCGAGGGTCTCAAAACCGTGGTGGTGCAAATTCAAACATACAGTAAAAGAGGGGGGGGGAGGACCAACACTACCGTAAAAACTCAAAAACATACCAACACAAATGTCTAAATTAATTTTACCATATTTTCATGTATTTTAATTATTGAAACTCACTAGCAGCAGCTTCATTTTCCACCCCCAACTTATACTTGGGTCAATCTATTTTCCTAGTTTGAGAGCTTCAAATCAGGCATCTCAATTTATATTTGGGATGACTTATAGTCGAGTATATGCAGTATTTTACCTAAAAAACCCTAAATATTTTTTTAAAGGTGAGGGAAGTATAAGATGTAGCCTTCCCACAATTTAGGGATGGCTGAGTGTAGCCCATGAGCCTCTGAAATATGCCCATCCCTGCCTTAAAGATTAACAATGCTGGGGTTGTTTGTTATAAACATTTATGTACTGTAGCAGCAGAGAAAGAAGAGCAGCCATTCAGAAAGGCTTAAAGGTAGAGGTAAAGGTCTCCCTTTCCCAAAAGCCAGTCTGACTCTAGGGTATGGTGCTCATTTCTGCTTACAGCCAAAGAGCCAGTGCTGTCTGCATCTCTGTCATGCAGCACTCAGGTCTCAAACTGTTGACCTGCGGACCTTCCAGTCGTCAAGTTCAATATGTTAACCCCTAACCCATTGCAGTCCCCTCAGAAAGGCTTATGCAAAAATAAACCTGGTTTGTCTTAAAGGCGCCATAAGACCCTTTGAGTTGCTTCAGCTATAGCAGAGTAACATTCACACTTCTTTGGAAATGTTTGTAACTCGCTATTGCAGAGACCTATTTTGAGTTAACAAATGCACACCTTTTTCTGCGCAATCCCAAATTATTATTTTTTCTGAAGAAAGAACACAATAGCAAAGGAAAATAACTATAAAGAAGGTTATATTTACAGAATCACGTATAATATATGATGCATTTGTTTTAAGCATTCTTCTTAAATTTCCCATAAATAATGTACCATCAATATACTGTTAAGAAACTCATTATAAACCACAAAATGCAACATATGCTGAAGAAGGCTATATACATCAGGGAAGGGGGGCTCAAAATGGTAAATAAAAAGCATTTTTAAAATTTAACCACCACCACACCTCCAAAATCACAAAAGCAACTCACAGGATATTTTTCTAGTGGCTCCATCAGCAAAGTATCACCAAATATTAATCTGCAATATTCTGCCATTTTTGCCTGTTGTTTAGGGCTGGAAATGGAGAAAAGCACAGATTGAAATAACATTGGAAGTACCAGTAATAGAAAGTTTAATAGCCTTTAACTACATCAAGAAATATAACTTTCTGAAATTTTCTCCATAATCTAGAGTCATTATGCTATTATTTTGACTTCTATCATAGCTCTCATCACACTTTTTTCACGTTTAAATAGCACATTAAAGGCTGTTATCATTTGAGAGAGAAAACAGAAAAAAAGTGAATTTCTCTAACATTGAAATACTGTATATATGAAGGTCTACCCCATCCCCCCAAAAAAATCTGCATTTCTGAGATTCTTCTGACCTGTTCCCTCCCCCCCCCTTCAGAGTGAAGGGAAGATGGGTACAAACCACTTTCACCATTGCACCAAACGTACAAGTATTGAATCATCTCAAAATCCCCTAACCTTTTTGCTGCATTTATTAACAGACATTACCTATGGTAATATTATGTATTATTTACAAGAATATTTTAATTACTTACGAATCCACATGATTTTCAAAAGAGAGTAGGATGGGGAAAGGAGAGGTCTTAAACGCACATTCAGCGATCGCTTCTATTACTTCCTAGAAAAACAAACAAAGAAGAACAACTTGTAATGAAGAGTTGGGCTTGTGGATCGAGAATAAATAAATCATTTCAAGTAAAAACAAATTAGCACACAACCAGAAGTTTGATGCCTTTCTAGAAACACACCCATCTCACTTGTATGTTCTAGCTTTTAAAAGACCAAGGAAACTTCAAACTCATGTCTCCTTATTTTGATTTGCTCTCTGATCATGAAGATATTCTCCCGTTCAGCTTATGGTTTCTGCACAAAGCTCAATTCTATAGCCAAAACAACCTCCTTTATGCACTAATTATACTTTTATAAGGACTGTAGTGGCTCAAGTGGCTAAGGCGCTGACTGGAAGGTGGCAGGTCAGCAGTTCGATTCCCAAGTACTGCAGGACAGAATGAGATTCTGTCTTTGTCCCAGCTCCTGCCAATCTAGCAGTTCGAAAGCAGGAGATTAAGCAAAGGTAAAGGTTTCCCTTGCTTGAAAGTCAGTCGTATCTGACTCTAGGGTTCAGTGGTCATCTCTGTTTCAAAGCTGAAGAGCCAGCCCTGTCTGCTTCTGCAGACATTTCCATGGTCATGTGGCAGGCATGACTAGACACCAGAGTGCACGGAACGCTGTTTACCTTCCCACCGAAGGGGTCCCTATTTATCTACTTACAATTTCTTGCTTTCAAACTGCTAGGTTGACAGGAGCTAGGACAAAGACGGGAACTTATTCCATCCTGCAGTACTCGGGAATCGAACTGCTGACCTCCCATTTCCCAGTCAGCGTCTTAGCCACTTGAGCCACCGTACAGTAAAACAACGCAAGAGAGCCTTTGCAGAGCACCTCAAAAATTATGAGGCCCAAAGATGTGGAAATTTACTTTTTTGAATGACAGCTCTCAGAATCCTCACTAATTGTGGGATTATAATGGGTTGTTGGCTGTGAGATTCTGTGGTTCAAAAAACATTTTTTTCCAATTTCCTTAGCAGTGCTATATCAAAGCCCCTGTCCTCAAATGCCTTTTCTAGTAGTAAACAATAATAAACAACTATTTCACTAAAGATTTTGTTACTTATTTTTCTTAGAATAAGGTTGAAACCTTTAAATGTTTTATATACAGTAGATTAGGAGCCAGAATGTAACTAAAAGGAATTTTAAAAAGCTTAAAAGGGACATTTCAGAACAACTGAAAGCTAAAATTACTCAAATTATAGGATACAAACAGTACAAACCTAGGCATATCTACTGAGAAGCCAATCTCACTTCTTTCCTAATTCACTAGCATGTAGACTTGTAGAGCCTCCTGCAGCCTTTATACCATGTAATGGGTAAAGGGTTAACATGGGACAATACATTCTGCACTGCCTCATTTTAAAATACTGGTAAACATTAAAAGCAAGCTGCACAGGCATCCTAAAGAATGCATGCAACTACTTGCAAATTACACATTTAACTGCTTGCTAAAGCATAAGTGATATATGCCCTTTCTCATTGCTTCATAATTCTCCTCTATGTTTTTACAAGACTTTATTTGTCCTACACACATATAAACGTATCCATTTGACGGTTTTTATTACCTATATTCCAATAAATAGTTAAATGCATTTTCTACTACTGTCTTGCAAGTACATTTTAAATGTCACCAGTCTTTTTTCATCAGCTTTCTTATAACAAAACCAAAAATAAACTTTATGTGACAAGTTTTTTTAAAAAGGGCCTTTAAAAGCTGGCTTTGAATATAGATCTGCTGCATGAAATGACCTGTTAATACAAAACTGAGCCCTGGCTTATTCCTTCCATTGGTCATTCATAAGATTGCCAGGTCAGTAGCATCTCATGTGGGGAACTTTCCTAGGAGCTAAAATGCTACTGAGGTTTGTGCAGGCCTATGCTGGGCTGCCAAATTACCTGGACAGGAAGTTGTGCACTTCTAGAGAACCCATAACTTACAGGGCCATGCCACCTCGGCATTCCACTTTGGCTCATCTCACAGGGCTCCCCTCTGCCCTGTGGAAGAAAATTGGAAGTGCTTCGAACTTTCTCCCACAGGGCTGAGGGGAGCCCGGTGAGAGGAGCCGAAGCGGAAACTGCGGAGGTAGGATGGCTCTTTAAGTTATGGGTTCTCTGTAGAGGCATGCAGCCGCCTGTCCCGGTAATTTGGCACCCTAGCATGGGCCTGGGTTTGTGGAAGGTTTAACATCAGTCCACAGGGAGGTTCCTCCCAGGTCCTGTGCTAAGGTCTCATAAAAAAGAAGTCTCAGGAGTCATGTCTGACTCTAGGTGGTGGTGCTCATCTCCGTTTACAGACAAAGAGCCAGCGCTGTCTGCATCTGCAGACATTTCTGTGGTCATGTGGCAGGCATGACAAGATGCTGGAGTGCACAGAACACTGTGACTTATCCCACCAAAGTGATACCTATTCATCTACATGCAATTTCTTGCTTTCAAACTGCTAGGTTGGGACAGATGATGAGAGCTCACTCCATCATGCAGCACTCGGGTCTTGAACTGTTGACCTGCTGAACTTCCAGTCATCAAGCTTAGTGTCTTAACTACTAAGCCATTGCGGTCCCTAAACATCACCATGGGCCCAGGTTAATACCACTGGCTCCTCCCCACAGCATCCATCCCTCAGGGTTTTTTTGGCTTTATTTTTGGTGTGCCATCACCGTGCAAGCACTACACTCATGCAAACATCTTTGCATGGAGCCACCGATCCTTCATGTTCATTTTCACTCCTGCATATAGAATTAAACCATAATTTGGCACAACTTCACACTTGTGAGTGTAATCTTGCCCACTATGGTCTCCACTGCAGGCTGCAGAGGTTTCTCAAGTTGGCTTTGCTTCTCTCTAAAGCTCCAAAGGAAGATAAGTGGGAGGGACATAGATCAGAGGTTCTTCTCACTCAAGAGGTTCTTCTCACTCAAGACCTCCTTTCACTTCTATTTTCTTATGAGCAGTCAATGACAGTGGAAGAAAGTACACCTATCCAGCCATTTGGAGAGGTGGATTGGGATGGAGCCAACTCTGACAATGGTGACAGAATGAAAACAGTTTTCCTGGGAGGATGAGTAGGAGTAAAACATACTCAGTTTGTAGTTCCAATACCTGCCTGCTTCCTGACTTTGAGATTCAGCCCTCTCTCCAAATGCCAGATGTGTATATGCCTATTTTCTTTTCATCCTTGCCTTCCACAAGTAGTGGAGAGAAGACAGATCTCAATCTGAAACATGACAGGACCTCAAGTTTGCAATTTACTTACAGAATCTACCTACATTACTAGGTGCGGCCCTGACATCAGCAGTATTACTGATCATCTGGGCCATGGCAGGGAGGTTGGTAAAGTGAGGACCTGGTCCATGCCACCAAATGGCTTCTGAACCCACAATTCAACATAAAGTAGCCATTGTTACACTATCATAAAGTACTGTATCATCCTCAGTACAGGGTTTATGTTTCTGAATTCAGTTTACTATCTTAAATTAGCATTCATCTACTTTTTGTAAGGACTGTGGTGGCTCATGTGATTAAGATGCTGAGCTTGATGACTGGAAGGTCGGAGTTCGATTTCTGAGTACTGTACGATGGAGTGAGCTCCCATCTCTGTTCCAGCAACTGCTAACCTAGCAGTCCAAAAGCAAGAAATTGCAAGTAGATCAGTGTTCTCTGCACTCTGGGGTTGAGGCATGCCTGGTATGTGTCCACGGAAATGTCTGCTCACGCAGAGAGCACTGGCTCTTTGGCTATAAACAGAGATGAGCACTGAACCCTAGAGTCAGATATGACTGGCTTTCAAGCAAGGGCGACCTTTACCTTTAGTACTTTTTGTAATGCTTACTGTACTTAGAGAAGATTAATGTCAAATTCACTGGGCATAGTTAATGACACTATACGTATCTATCCAAGTTTGGTTCATACTACCCTTTTCATATTTTTTTTAAAATCTAATAGTATCTCTTCCCCTTCCCAACAGCGCAATATAATATATTGTCTGGCTCTCCATCATCATTGAATAACTTTTTGGTGACTACTCTCTCTCTCTCTCTCTCTAACTCATTTGACTAAAGAGTCAATTTCTAAAGACAAATGTGAAATCCATGTATATTTGAAATTTGTCAGTCTTGCTGTCCACAGTCCTTACCCATTTTAATGGTCATAACAATGGATGGCCCACTAATGATGCTTGAACAGTCTACATTTCTGCCGTGCCTAGAGATTCCCAGACATTAGTTCACTCTTCTAACAAAGCATGGATTTGAAATCGAGTACAAAGAACAGATGAGACCTAAAGGCTGCTTTGTCCATTGCTGTGCTTTGGTGCATAAAGTGCATAGCTATGTTGGATACTGAAGTGTATCAAACCTTAGAAGGAAGGAGGCCACTTCTTCCACATAGTTTCCTATCTCAACCTAACATTCACCTGCAGATTAAAAGTCTGTGTATTCCTGCGCTTGTCGTTCTTCCAAAATTGGGTCTTATGGTGCTTCACAAGATTTTTTTAAAAGTACAGATGAAAACATAAAAACCCACACAAACCTTGTAATATTAAAACACAATGAAACTGATTAGAACATTTAAACACAAGTGAACAAAAAACACAATAAAGAAAGCAGTGACCACCAAAAGCCCTTTTCTTAAGAACCAGTCAATTGTCAAAGGCCTGCTTGAATATAGCAATATTTGCTTGTCAGGGAAGGACAAGAAAGGATTTTGTGACAAAAGCCTTCTGTCAAACAATAGCTAAACAAATGACTTCCAGCAAAGAACATCTGCTGAAATTACTACAAGGGAAGTCTGAACTGTAATGATAATAGGATTAAGGGGCAGTTAGCCACATACTTTCCCTGTAAGAATCTTTTATCATGTTGGCTGGGGTTGCTGGGGAGAGGCCAGAATTTGAAAGAAAGTCCATGAGCCACACAAGGTTTCAGCTTCTTTGCTTTGGCTTCTTTGGTAACTGGCATCTAAGCCAGGCGTGGTGACCAGTCAACAATTTAGAGAAATATGCCAAAAACAAATCAAGGCTTATTTCTCTGGGTCTCACTAGCAGAATTCTAAGGAATCCTTGCTGAACATGAGGTACAAAGAGTGTAACTTGGTGCTTTGGATAATCTTCAAAAAGGCTAAAGAGGCTAATGAAATAGTAGACAAGTAATGTACAGCTAGTGTACAAAATTTTGTGGCAGAAATTACTTTGGGTTGAAAGGATTTTTGCTGGAGAAACTCCACTCAGGGGACGCCTGAACGAGGCACATATTTTCAAAATTTATAATTTACTAAAATTTAAATAATTGTTACTTGCAACAGAGACTAAGGATACATAGTGATTGCACACGCTAGCTGCAACATAACTGTGCTACAATTTATTGTCAGTATGGAAATAATGCCTCAGAAATGCCCACTATCATTCTTCTTTAAAAATGATATTAATTTGATAGCTCTTTTGTGGTTATAGTTACTGATGTACATATGTACATTATGCTCTCCTTTTATTCTAGGAACAGCATGTACCTCTATATCAGGACAAAAAAGGACTACTGATATGATCTTGGTCAGATGTTCTGCAGATACTGGCAAAGCAGAAAGCTGTGGCAAAGCAGAAAGAGCTCTACAACTTGACATCATCAGCATATTTCCACGCCCTCATTACCCGCTCCTTGTTTAAAAAGTCAAGTTAACATGCTTTTACAGAAAAAATAATCAGATAAACTCCCAGAACAAGTGTTAGAAACATTCTCCCCCTACCCAAACAACCTAAAGAGGAGTCAAATGAACCCACTCTTTATCTTTCGGCAGGGATATGCTGGTACCACTATTTCCTCAAAATGCTGTAAGTGAGATATGCGTGAGTGTACATATCTGCTACTTTTTGCTTTCCTGTCACTTCTACGTGGTATTTGAAAGGGAGTCTGTGTGGTGTCGGCATTTTAGGATAACAGCACAGTTCAGTTTTTCACAACAACTATGTCATTTTTCCAGAAATGCTGTACTTGTTGCAGAATAATATAGTGTGATCATTTGCAGATACTGAATCACAGTGTGATAGTGTATGTATGTGAAATCCATTAAACATGGAATACTCATAGAATCATATAAGAACTGAGTTGGAAGGTGCCTTTGGGGTCACTGAGTCCAACCTCCCCTGCTCAATGCAGGAATCCAAATCAAAACAGATCTGACAGATGGTTATCCAATTTTCTCTTGAATGCCTCCAGCATTGGAGTGCTCACCACCTCCTGAGGTAATTGGTTCCATTGTTGTACTGCTCTAACAGTTACGATTTCCCCCCTGGTATTTGGTATATATCTGGTTTCCTGTATTATTCAGTGACTTGTTCTCATGTTTCATAGAGGAACCCAGTTTTTATCATTTGTAGACATAGTCCCCATTTTCATATTTGGAAACAAGCAACACAGCATATGTGTGCAGCTACAACTACTAAAACAACATTTATTTGAGTGTTTCACCAACACAACCACTCATTCTAAAAAGCGTGCACTATTTAATAAAAATACCAAAGTCCATCATTTTTCAATTAATAATGATCATTTTCAGAAACTAGGCCTCTGATATTGAACGCATGCACATATCTGAAAATTGTTATCTATTAGACAACAACTGGTTTAAAATTGATGTCTTGATGTGAAATATATTATGATAAAATACTTGCTCGGGCAGCATTTTTGCTGCACTTCTCAGTAATCAGTCATGTTTCTGAAACAGCATTGCATGGAGAAGTTGAGGGTTTCAACTAGCATCAGTGATAAGATTTTGTTGCCAGTTGGCAAGCGCTGGGGCTGCATCATTAAGTCCAGGGCATTTTGGAGCCTGGGGTAGTTATTTCAGAATTAAACAAAAAATGTAGTGCAGTAAACCATTCACCTGGTCATTAACAGGGAGCATACAGAAGCATTGACATCTGCCAAATAGGCCTGCAGGGAGTTCCAAGAAACCTGGGCAGTCAGAAAAGGTGTCTGCGGAGAATCTGTTTACCTCCCAGCCGGATGAGACAGCAGAATTTAGAACTCTCATCCCAGTGTGCTTCTCTTCGGCATCCAACTGTCTCCAATTAATTACCTGGGGCCTGCCCAATCTTGAGTTGGCATCTTTATTTTGACTAATAGCCAGAGTGGCTGGCATGCCTTTGGGCAAAAATAATCCACACACCAGTCATAGTCCCTTTGTCTTCTGAGCCTTCCATGACAGGACTTGCCTCTGCCTTCACCTCTTCATCTTTCTGGATGCTACCAGTTGAACCATCAAATTCCCCTTGTGCACTGGCTTCCTCCATCCGTATAAGATCATCCTCCCCTTCTGAAGACAATGCAACGGATGAGACACAATAACTCCCTCTGCATTATACCATGCCTGCATTTAAGGCACTCCACTCCACTGTGTTACACTACAAGGAGAATGCAACAGAGTGCCCCTTCTTAACCCTTTTCAGAACAGAAGCAATGACATAATCATCTGGTGTCCCAGGTTAATTTATGGGTCTCTTTCCTTTGAGAAGGTGATAATGCTATTGTTTGTGACTAATTAACAAAGAGGAAACCTGCAAAATAAAGACTACATGCTTTTTTGATGGGAGTTCTCCCTTTATGCTAGAAGTTGATGTGGTAATACTTATTTCTAGGATCATTTGCAGTTCTAATTAAAAGCTAAAGTTGACTCAAAGTCCTTTATTAAAAGTCTTACTGCCTTTTACTATGTACAGAAGTGAAATGTCGGGAACCATGAAAGCTAATTGATACAGTGTCAGGCAATCCAATAGGCGCATGACTGGAATGTTATCTATAGGGAACAAGCGCAGTTAGATTTGTGATTTTGTTTTCTCATGTGTTAAAAAGAAACAGGATTCTGGCCAAAGCGTTTCACAATTTGTACTTACATCATAAGAAGCAAGCACCAATGGAGATGACCCTCAGGTAACTATGCATGGAATTCTAGTAGAAGTGACCTTTACAACTGAGGATTGTACTCTGCACTACACGCTCACGAAAGTATGATGAGCTGCTGTACCAGGAACAATGCCACTATGTCACTGCCATTTTAGGGAATCTGAATTTTTTTTAGTGCCTTTCTTAGTTCAAGAAGTTAGACTTCCATTTGCATTGGAACAATGCATCTTCAGATACATTTCTTGTTGACACAGGCATTCCTTAATAAGGGAAGTCAGAGGCACGGGGCTTTGAAGAAAATATATCCTACATTGATCTCATGGGAGCTTTATTGAATCCTATGGCTATTCACTTCTATTGTCCTATACCCAACCTTACCGTTACTAAATTTCTGATACTTTTTAATGTGAAGATAATGTTCAATCCACTGAATACTTCAGTGGAATGAAGTATTCAGTGGAATGAAGTTTTTAGTGTGTAGAAAAATGATCCAGTTACTCACATTTCCCAGCATTGTGCATAACATCGATACATTTATATCTAATGGCCTGCAATATCATTGGAGAAATATTGATATTCACTTTCATTTGCTGCCCAAACAGGCATGTTCCAGGCTAAGAATGTACCTAACCACACAACAATTAATATCTACAAACGGTTTTGTTTTGTAGATTTGTCTTCACGTAATAATGGAAGAGACACTCTACCAATGTACCTTGAAGTATATTTCAGTTGTCATGGTGAATCCATGTGTAATGACTGGCTCTTCTTCAGCTGTTCGGCCTTTCCAGCAGTCCAGCTCAATACAACGGCAACCAGACAAAAGCACTTGGCGATACATCTCCACAGAAGAGTTACCAGCCAGCTGCCCAGCTGCAACAAGATAACAAGGCGCATAAAACAAGGGAACCCATGATGGGTTAGGGACTAAATACACATATTAGAAAAATAATTAAGGTTTGGCATCATCCATTTTCCACAGTGGTTAACAACAAGACAACCAGTCCCTCTCAGATACATAAAACCTAATCAATGTCATGTCCCAGTAAAAATTATTTTGCCTCCAAATTCAATCATGTATGTAACTTTCAGTGTGAGTCTAGAAAATTACATCAATGTATTGGGGAAGAAAGTTTAAAAAACCAATGCAAAAGAAGTATAAATTCATTTATTTTATATCCTCTTTTGTATAAATATACAATCAATATAGAAAGGAACATCTTAGGACAACTTGTAGCCTTTTTCATGAAAAGCCAAAAGCGTTAACAAAGAGAGTCTCAGAACTACGTGTTTACAGATGAATAATTAACTAAGGTCTCTCCTATTACTATTTATGTCCTTTCAAATTATCTTCTGGAAAATATAATGTCAAGTGCTTTTTAAAGACAATGTAAGATAACTAGGGTAGAGAAGAACACCAGTCAAAATTCATCTTATAGATTGGTACTATTTTAAAAAGAAGTCTGCAATCTCCCATAATCTTAATAGAACCATAAAACAAGTGATCAGCATTAACAATTTACTCTTGCTTTTATAGTTGAAATTTTACATGACATTCTTCTTACTTCCATTTAACTATATTACACTGATATAATATACAATCACTGGTGCTCAGTCAAGATGTAACACTTTCCAATGTCTTTAATTTCAATGGAGAGACTTGACCCTGTGCTTAACTCTTCCATAGAAACCACTGATACTAGACAACACAATGCTGTGCAGGTCTGCTGAAAACTTGGGTCTTATCCTTATGAAAATATGAGAGGGTGTAATTTTTAGCTGGACTAGATATGTTATTTAAGGGGAGGGGGTTAGTAGCTGAAAACCTGCTTCATAACCTATGCCATGTAAGGTTAATGATATAATGACCTGCTGCAATTTTTTTATAAATAAAAAACATTTGATTCCTCCCCTACCCTCAATGTCCCAGGGCTGATGGGGGATCCTTTTAATGGTGGAGAACCTGTTGGGAGCGGCAGAATGAGAATGTCTTTAATTTCTCAAAATCAATGCCAGTGCCCGTAAAATTATCCCACTAATATTCCCCCCCCCCCAGAAAGTAAACTTCCCCTTTCTGCACCGCTCATCAGTTTCCCCATGATTAAATGAATCCCACAGGGGCTTCGAGAACTTCAAGGTATTGGGGAAAATATTTCTGAAAAATCACAGCCGCTCATGATGTCCTCAGTGTTGCACATTGCAGATTTATAGGACCTTTTCACAATCTTCAGACACCCAATTTGGAGGCTGTTGATTACAAATTTCCCAGCTACCACAGCCAGTGGCAAAAAATGATGGGTGCTATAGTCGAAAAGAAACTGAGGACCAAACACTAGGAAAAGCTTAAACAGAACAGAGGAGGAAAACCTGCGACCCTTCAGATGATGCTGGACTCAGATTTCCACTAGTTCATGCCAGTGACATAAGTATTTAGGGAGCTGTAGTCTAGCAACATCTGGAAGAACACAGATTCCACCTTCATGTTAAAGAGTCTCATTTCCACAACATGGGGATGGAATGTAACACTCTCCATGAAAGCATTTCCTGCACATAAAAAAATATGGAGTTAAGGTAATCCTTTTCTCTGACATGCTACTTTATAAATTAATACTTTTAGGGGAGGGGATGGAGTAGTATTCAGTCCTATGAGTTTCCACCTGAAGTCTAACATGGGGACTGGGGATGCAGATTTATTCTTGTGTTTGGCTCCAAATCAACCAACTAATCAACCAACCAACCTGAAATATTTGGAGGACAGTTGCACCCGTATATGGTTGCTTCAGGGCTCTTGTGAGAACCATTTTCATATCTGCTTTGTGGGTACTAAAAATATTTGTCAAACTATTTATGTTTGCCCTGCACGAGCTGTTTCTGGAAGTACTGTATAGCAACATCTCAATGGACCCTGTGCATATCACTATTAATTTGTGAAGATGGAACTTTAAAAATATTGCATCTGTTTTGCTTTTAAAAAATTAAATCACCTGTCTGCTATTGAAAGTAGTCTTTAGCCATAAGTCTTCAAAAGCAGCTTAATTTTTATTTTACTGGTGCCATTTTTGAAGATGCAACCGGTGTAGCTTAAGGCCCTGGGCAAACAAGTACCAATGAGCTCCCTTCCACCTTTGGAGAAAGGTTCCTGTCCATAAGTCAAGTGCAAGCAAAACTGAGACAATGGTAGATTCATGGTAGATTCTGTCTGCCTTGACTCACTGTCATTCCTGTAGGAATGTGAGTATATTCAGCCACATTTGTTTACTTATGACTAGCCTAACAGAGAACATACGGACTTTAGAGACAGCTAGAAAAGCAAAGCAATCACACTTATATACTGCCCCATAGCACTTAGTGCACACTCTGGGTGGTTTGCAACTTAATCAGCATTTTGCCCCCAACATGTTGGGTATGCATTTTACTGACCTTGGAAGGATGGAAGACTGAGTCAACATTGAGCTCTGGTCAGGATTGAACTCACAGCCTTTTCATTGTAGGACATCAGTTTAACCACTGCACCACCAGGGCTCCTGAGGTAATTAGTGTACCCTCCAACTTGACTGCACACTCCAACTACTCCTGTTCAGAGACTGGACCATCAGATTCACATAGCAGCTCAAACAACTCTCGGCTAGCCCCCACAAAAATTAACTTCCTTGGTCCTGTTTCTGCCAAAGAGCCCAAGAAGAATACACAACTACAGTTGTACCTCACTTAAAGAGCATAATGTGTTCCATAGGATTGCTCTTTACGTGAGTTTGCTCTTTAAGTGAAACACCATTGGAAGTGACCAATTGTGGGGGGGATTGCGAACCCCGATTTAGTTGTTAAGGGAGTTTTTGGTTGGTTTTATTTGTTAAGCGAAGCAAACATTCAGAGAAAATTCTGCTCTTTAAGCGAGTTACTCTTTAAGCGAGGCGCTCTTTATGCGAGGTTTGACTGCACTTGAAAAGAGATACTGTACTTTAATGCTCCATCAATTGCATAGTAAAGAATGATGACAAGCTTTTGCCAACAAGTTGTGTAACAGAAGCTCCAGACAAACGTCTCATTGTAAAATAAGATGCTTTTGTAGAATGGTGTATGTTGAAAGGAAGGGGCAGAAAGGAACAAGAATGAGATGCAGCTACTACTTCACATACAGGCAATTTCCAACCTATGAGCGTTTTAAAAATTCAAAATAAAGCCAAAGGCTTACAATTAAGCTAAAGTTCTTCCATAAAAGAACTTGTAGAATGCTGAGAGGCAGACAGAGTATTTTCCAACATTGTCTAGGAACATTTGGACAAGGGAAAATGAACAGAAATGAAAACATAGAAAGCAAGAACTTTGAAATTAACACTGCATGACTCAGATGCATGGAGACAACAAGGGACTGTTGCTCAATGTACAGTATTAACATCACACACAACAATGATAGCATTAATGTTCCCACTGTAAGCTTTCTCAGAGCTATGTATTGTCAGAGCTAAACTACACCAAATCTTAAAATATGTAACATGTAGTTCTCGATCACAACAGCCAGAATCTTACTGCTGTTCACATAAGATTTCTATGGCTGTGGGTAACTGATGAGGAGCCAGGGTATGGTTGGTTGTATATCCAGTCAAGTGCCTGATAGCTCAATCACAATGTGTCCTGGCACCTCACCAGTTAGCTGCAATTAGCCACAGCAACTAAGGAAAAACTGGTCATTCTTTTTGTCTCTCTTTTTAAAAACTGTCTAGATTAAGCATGCATGCCCCAATCAGGACTGGAAAAACCATTAAGCTGCCTTGAGTCCCTTCATGAGGAGAAAAGACCACATAAAAACGGAATCAGCAAGTATTTCAAAATCTCTTACTCTAAACAGGGCTTTTAAAAAGTACACATGTACTGGCAGCACTGGAGTAAAGAAAAGTCAGGTAGCTATGGGTACGGGGGTGGGGGTGGAAACAGAACATAAATAGTTCAACAATGCAAAATAAATATGAAAAAGGCATCTCTCACAATTTTATAAACTACAAAAAGTGTCTGCTCTGATCCATATTTGCTATATTTTGCTTTGATAAGGAAGGCAGTCTCTGTCTGTCTGTCTGTGGAGGTGTAGAAAAGTGTGCGTTCACAAAAGATGAACAATAATTGTTCCCTAGATTTTGGTACTGTACGAAGAAGTATTGAGGAGGCCGTCCTTCACTGTGACAACTGTAATAAACTATGGCTATAGCCAGCAGAAATCTACTACAAAGCTGATCTCCAAATTAAAGACTGCAGGCAACAAAAACAAAACAAGAGAGAGAGAATCAAGAAATATATATATATATATATATATATATATATATATATATATATATATATATATATATATATATATATATATATATATATATATATATATATATATATATATATATATATATATATATATATATATATATTTCTTGATTCTCTCTCTCTTGTTTTGTTTATATATATATATATATATATATATATATATATATATATATTTGTTTATATATATATATATATTGCCACCAGTATGACATTTCTTTAAGTTCAGGCAAAATCTCCCAAAATTGCTTTTCTTCCTCCCTTTGATGGATAGCAACCTTGGATTATAAATGTTACATTTCCCTGAAGTAGATGAAAGAGCTATAATATCTAAATAAATAAACAGCACTTGATGTACTGCCAAATCTGGGTTTTTTCCCCTCTCTGAAGGCTAGGAAAGTGGTCATTATAATTATGAATAAATTCATGCTGGGTGTATTTCTTTTTCTGTAAACTAATAGTGTTCCTCTGGGGATACCAAAGACCAAGCCACATGTGCCACTGTATACTAAAGATCTGCCACTACAGGGTTACAGGATTTGACAATGTCCTACTTAGTCCAATAGAATGCCAACACTCCAGATTGACTGGTGGTGGTGGTAGGCAGCTGAAATGAGTCAATATTGTGGGGGGAGGAAAATGGTTACACACAGTGGTGGGCTCAAATTTTTTTTACTACCACACTGGTGGGCATGGCCAGGGAGAAAACCCTGCATTGCACCTGATTTAGGACTACTTTATTTCAAAACTTGGATGGGCAGGGCCAGCCAGAATTTCTGCTACCGGTTCTGGCAAACTGGTGTGAACCTGCTGATGCCCACAATTGGTTACACAGGGAAGTAGACATTTACTATTTCAATCCATGGCAACATAGCCATTAATGGTCCAACTTTTTACCAACTACTCTCTCTATTTTTAAATATTTATGATAGCTCACAGAGTTAAAATATGTGGCTACAGAACCAGAGGTCGGGAGTTTCATTCTCCACTGTATTTCCTCAGAGAGGAGCCAGTCTGTGCGGCTTTGGGCAAGGTGCAAAGTTCTAGGGTGACCCCAGAAGAAGGGAACTGTAAACCACGTCTGAGTATTCTGTACCTAGAAAATCCTGGAAAAAGTCACCACAAGTCAGATTTGCTTGATAGCTCATAATTATTCTCAACATGAATCACAGAGAACATTCATTCACAAGGTAGCCATAAGTTGGAAACAATCTGACAGCACATAACAATGACAACATTTAAGGATGGGAAAGATTTGTAGAGCAGTCTCAAGCAGCACTTTACACAAGAAGACTCAATTTCTGTGGTTAAAAAACAGTCTGATTAATGTGCAGTGTACTCTGAATGCTATATCCTCTCCTTCCTCCAAGCATATTTAACAGAGGACAAATTTCTCATTATCATATTTTCATCACATTTCCGCCTATTTTTTGCACATAGTTTAGTGTCTAGTTTCAGGCATTTTTGGAACTACTAACAGATTTGGAACAAGCAGCATTTTTAATTCATTACTCATAACATCTTGAATTTAATCAAGCATATCAGTAAGTTAGCCATACCTCTATATTTTGAGGCTTTAGGGCAGTGGTTCCCAATGTGGGGCCCACACCCCACAGGGGGGCTTCAATTACCAGAAACCTAAGCCAGTACATTGGCTGATCAGTGCTTTTGGGGAATTGTCTTAGGCTTCTGAGAAGTGAAGTCCAAAAACCAAAGGTTGGGAAACACTGTTTTAGAATGACAGACTGCAAATGTAAACAAAAAAAAAATAGTGATTAAAAAAATCTATTTGTGACCCATCAGATGTTGAAAAACTAGAGCAGGGATTCTCAACCTGTGGCCCATGGGCTGGATGTGGTGCACAGCACCATTTCATGTGGCCTCCCACCACCTCCACCACACCAGGAAGAGCAAAATGGCTGCCCAGCCCCTGAAACTGTCTGAGGGAGTGTGACCTGCCCCCGGGTTTAAAAGGTCGAGAACTCCTGGACTAGAGTGTCCAACATCCTTGGCTACTGGCTCTGCCAGCAGAGTAACACAGATGAGATGTGGAGCCCAACATTTGGAAGATGACAGGCTTCTATACACCCAGTTCATTGCTCACACAGTCATGTATTCCAATTCCTTTTAAATTGGGATTCTTTCAGGAGAGCTGTTGTCTATTGTGCTTTTAAAGCTTCAATTGAGAGTGCACAGTTTATCACAGTGTTCAGGCCCAAGATATGATCCACTTCCAAGTAACTTTTGCTGGGCTATACGACTAAAAATTCAGCAGTTTACGTTTACACATTCAGTTAAACTGAATACTAGGCAAATCAAGCTGCCTGACAGTACAGCTGTGGCAGTTGCAGCTTGAAAAAAAAAATGCCGTCAGCTATGATAATGTAATCATAAAACATAATGATTAAATCCCATCACAGGGCCAGATGTTTCCGTTTTAAGTGGTACACACATCATTATCAAAAGATGGAGCACAAGTCCCCCCCCCCCCCCGGAGAGTCTGCATATTCTCTCGAGCTCAAAAATGACATTCTTCATCTATTCAATCATTTTCATAGTAAGCACTTTATAATTTAACTGAGCCACAAATCTTACATTAGAACCATTTTAGCTCCTTCTGTTCTAGAGCCAGTTTCTAAAATTATATATATACATCCCACCACCACATGACAAAGAACTGGCAGTGTCACATCTGGGTGTGGTTCTTTCAAAATCTGGTTTCAATCAACTGAGAACAACTGGGTAACATGCAACTTGGTTCACCATGCAATACATATATATTTAGAATTAACATCAGCGCAATCCCCTATGACACTGCTGAATTCAAAGATTCTGTTTTTCTCACATAGTAGTTCTCTGTGTTACAGAGGACTGCCTTTAAGCCAAGATATGTAAAATTGTTATATACGAACACTTCAAAACATCTGGTGGATACTCAACCTTTAAATATCACAATTTAAGAGTAAAAATCTGGTTACATACAGAATCGTGCCTGCAGTGGTGACTGACCTTCAAAATTGCTATCACAGACAATACCTTTTCACTGTTCTTCACCTTGTCTCAATGTGAACATCTACACACATGACAATATGCACCTCTTTCTCACTTTTTTAAGCTTGAATACTCAGCTATAACAATCTATATTTTTCATTTCCCAGTATGTGACTGAAGCCAGATCCATGCAAGGTTTTCTTACATATAGTATATGGTAAGGCTGCAGTAAACTCAGAGAAGAAAGGATATTCACTTCCCCCGCTGCTTGGATCGTTGGTCGTCAGTAATGGTAAAATAGCTTACTCAGCAGTCTGGGCTTTAACTCAAGGTAGGGAACATTCAACTCTCCAGGCATTTTTGGGTTTCCACTAGCCTGCACAGCCAAGGATAACGATGGGAACTGCAGTCCAACATCATTTGCATGGACATAAATTGCCCATCCTTGCTTTAAACCTGACAAAGCAGAGCTGGGTCATGTCTGTACAATGCTTTATACCCAGGAAGAGAACATAATGAGGCCCATGAGTCACATGGGAGACTGAAGACTAATTTTTGCAGTTTTTCTGGCACCTCAAGAGTCAATTTTTCTCAGTATTAGCTTTTCTCCCAAGAAAACTGCAGTGGTCACATATGTGAGGTGGGTGAGGAAGAAGGTTAATAATCCTCCCCTAAAATATTATGCATTTTGCTTTAACAAATCATACCTTGTTTTAACAAAATAAATATAAGCAAACAAAACCTGTAGAAATGTTTTCCCCTCAAAACCTAGAAGGTCACTTCTGATTTTGTTTGGCATAGCTGGTGCAAAGAGGCTGGAAGAACCTTGGGTACATAAAAATGGATTCCATGCCCCTGGAATTTGCCCACCCCTGCCTCTTAGAGAAGCGTGATCATCACTAATGTTGTGCTCAAAGGATGAAGAACAGAAGGAAGATAGAGACAGGTATCAAAAGTTGGGGAAATGGGTTCTTATCTTGCAGAATGTGTGCAGTCCATGGGCTCCACGGGGACTTGAAAGGAGCCTCATTCGGGCATCCCCTGAACGGAATTTCTCCAGCAAAAATCATTTCAATCCAGAGTAATCTCTGACAAGAAATTATTGTTATGGGTTTGTGTTGTTCTCAGCTTTTTGTGTATCTAAGTACAGTTCACAGTTCTACACTACTACAACATTACCTAACAAAATTTAAGTACTGTCCCATCACTCCATTTATACTTCACCTGTGAGGTAGGTATTATGTGAAGAATTGATAAAGTAATGAGACAGAGGCTGGGTCATATCTTCATTTAGATCCAGTTTTTCAGGTGGAACCACTCCATTTTCCTCTCCTCCCAAATATCTCATAAATCCTTCCACTGATATCTGCCCTAGGAGGAAAGAAAGATATTCAAGAACAGAGATTTTAATGCCAATCATTAATTTACCATGAACAGTCATTGTATTAGCAGTAAGCCTTGATTGATGTCTACTCATAGATTGATATGGAAACGTAAAGCAGAAGTAACAGCAGCGATGGGAACTAGTAACTGTACCATTGGATTACGACTCCCATTAGTCACTTCTACCATGCTCCAGTGCAGAACAAGTATGGAAATAGAGCCTAAAAAAATCTGGCCCATCATATGTTCCTCATTTTTAATAAAAGAGACATCAAAGAGATTCCTTTTCAATTTCTTGGCTGACATAGTTTTCTGGAAAGCAAGTGACTAAAGAATATCCCTCTCACAGGTCTATTGCAAAATCCAACCTGAGAGTTTCTGTGCATACATGTGGACAGAAAAGCAAAACAGGAATGAAAGTGCAAAGGAACTATGAATCAATAACATACATGAATCCATGTCAAACCATGCCTGGAAGAAATTCAGATATTAGGGTTAGGAAAATGGCTGCTCCTGGCAAGCTTTAAATCCAGACTGCTACCTAGTCACATAGTCTCAACTGAGGCTACTTCCACACCTGTTGACTACAGCTCACATTATTGAAAGCTGCCCTGTATTAAACATTCCCTGGAAAAAGGAAAGTGACATTGTTCGTGAAGATATGGGTGAGAAATCTTTATCCACTGTAATAGTTTCTACACTGACAAGCATTAAACAGGGTCCTTGACAATCTGTGGCATCTGAAACTTAAGTCCCTTTTTACTACTCAGTGTTCTACCTGGGCATGCTGAATAGAAAACTGTGCCAACCCAGAACTGCTGTACAATATTATGTTATATGCTTTCTCTGATGCTCTTTTTATGGTATGCAGAGAATAACTAAGTGAAGAAGTGGACTTGATCCACGAAAGTTAACAATAAAAATATAGCAGTTAATCTTTAAAGTGCTACAGTATTTTTGTTTTATTTTTTTGTTTTTTTGTTTTCTGATATGCCTGAACCAGAGAATAACTAGTTCTTCTCTAAGCCTGTCCCTCTAAGTGTGACATATTTTCCTCAACCACAATTTCTCAGTGCTGCAGAGGTCAGAAAAGGTGAACAACTGTTTGCAGAATGAGAACATCCAATGTCTTCAACAGGTTTCTTTAATAACCAACACCCACCCACCGAAGCTGAAAAGAGACGAAGCTTTATTTATTTATTTATTTAGATTTATATCGCCGCCCACTTGTCATGGCGACTCAGGGTGGCTTACAATCAGCAAAACAACACAGCACACATACACAAAATTAATACATTTTTCTAAATCAATAATAGATTTCTCTCTCCCCTCTGGCTGTTGAAATTTATTTATTTATTTATTTTATTTTTAGATTTATTATCCCGCCCCAATCAGGCGAACCTGACTCTAGGTGGCTTACAGAAAAGGGGAGAGACTATACAAAATGCAAAACAATCCCCCTACAAATTCACAAAGTAAAACCTCAAGGTTCAAAATCACTTAAAAATCAATTAAAAAAGAATTAAACTATGAATTTACAAAAATCTAAAAGGTTTAAAAAGGTTTAAAAAGGTTTAAAAAGGTTTAAAATGTTTAAAAGAGCGAGGGAGGAGTGGCTGTCCCATCAGATCAACCACCCAACATGGGACCCCATATTACTGGAGCCCCACACCTGCCCTGCCAGCCAGGTTTTTAGGCCCTTCCGAAAGGGCAGGAGCTCTGTCTGTAGACGTAACTCAGTTGGCAGGAGGTTCCAAAGGGCCGGGGCGGCCACAGAGAAGGCCCTCCTTCTGGTGCTAGAGAGATGCGCCTCTCTAGCCGATGGAATGATAAGAGAGCCTCTCCGATCCGCCCTGGTGGGACGGACAGATGTTCTTGGGGTGACGCGGTCTCTTAAGTATCCTGGCCTACTACCATGTAGGGCTTTAAAGGTAATAACCAGAAATGAAATCTCTAGCAGAAGACTACGAAAATATTACCACAGTCATGATCAAATGCTTGACTTAGAACTTTCTCTGTTTTCCCATGCCCACACACATGTGATAAAAAGTTTTTTAATGACAATTAAGTATGGTGATTAATCTATCCCAACAACTTCCACTTGAAAATGGAAGTTGCATGAATATTAGTGAATAAGTATGTTGGATCAACCTCTTCCCAGGTATTATAAAAATATTACCAACCCTCATGGGATATTTGAACAGAGCCTGGAAAAGTTACTGTCCATCTCAGTTAGGAGACCCCTTTTCAAGCTGTGTTTCAAGTTCCTGTTACTTCCTAGGTCCCAGTTCAGGTCCCAGTCTACATTTCAGCAGTTAGAGAAAGAATATTAACGTGACCTCTGTGGATGTTTTGGATTAGATTTTGGTGTTACTTTTCATACTGAAAAAGAAACTTTTTTAGAAACATATGATAAAGCCGTGGCAGTTATAGTAAAGGACTCATATTATTAGAATTCCAGTGAGGTTTAGATTATAATGTTTCCAATGACAACGGTGCAAGCCTAATGTCCTCCATATGCTCATATTATTAATAGAATGACTTCTGTTAACTTCAGCTGGCTTCTTTCCAGTCATGACGTCAATAGAGCAAATGAGAACATTGAATGAATATACAAGATGACAAAAGTTTCAAAACAATTTTCCACAACTCTGTTTGCTTTTACAGAATATCAAGGGCTCAGTGATTATACCAGACAAGGTAACCACCTGACTAAATGTACTGAATAATGCTCACTAACGAGAGAACCCATTCTTCAAATAATTCCCCATATTTACTCATTTTCATCATAACCTCAGATGCCGCTGAACAGAGCTTATAATGAAATTTCATTTCAAAAGGCAGTTTATGAAAAACTAACCATACTGCTGTATATAGAAAAGCTATCTGCGTTTACTTTTTCCTTCTGGAATTTCTTTTCTCACTGTTTTTCAATAAAATGTGTGTTAGTTAACAGAAAATAGAGAGCACTAATAGCTAGTATTTCTGTGAAGCAGCAAACTCGTTGCTTCCTCATGGATAAACCTACTGAGAAGTAACATAAGTCGCAGCAACTTCTTGAAATAACATGCTAGAGTTCTTTCATCTACAGTCTTTCAAAAGGAAGCACATGAAGAGAATGGGAAGCAACAAGATGGGTCCTTTCCCATGCTGCAGTTCTGTTCCTGGGAATATACAGTAGAAATGTTATTGATAGGAGTCCTGTCAGAAGGCCTCTCCATCCCAATGCATTAATGTTGTGTAAGGGGGTTTGCAGATTGCTTTCTCCCTATCTGGAAGACAAAGGGCCAAAACCTGGAACCTTCCTGGAAATCTGGAGGGCCAGTGCTCTAAATAAGATAGAGAACTTCTGCAATAAATGGGTGTCAAACATCTTGAACAGAAATGTCAGATTAGCACGGCTTAATTTGAGCTTCATCGTGGAATATCATAATTGAAAATAACAAAGTGCATGTAGATACAGTGTTGACATCATGTGAACAGGGGGGAAATACTATGAACGTCTCTAACATCTAAAACTGTGACACACTTGTTCATCTACTTTACCAGCAAAGATATTCCCAGCTGACCAAATCTACTCATCCACCAATTCCTACTTAATGAGCCCATCATGTTTTACATATTCTTATGAAACAAACTTGACTTCCTGGAAAGGGCTTTTAGAAAACAGAGATAGAACATGCAAAAACTGCTTTATCAGCTACCAACTTTGGGTATAGTTTGTAGATGCCCAAACATTTAAACAAAACACCCAGCCAATTCACTGGAAGAACATTCCTTCCAGCTCATATTCCAGCATTATCACTTCTTAGGACTCATAAACATTCTTTCCAAGATTTCATCTGGGACAATTAAAAACAATTAAACAGAGTTGTCCACAGATCTGATCAGTTTGCATAGGGGGTCACTAGTATCAACACACCTTTAAATATTTTTGTTATCTTACTCAGAAAGATAATAGAAATACAGCCCATCTTTATGGTTAAAGCTACTTATGTGCATTTACTAAATTCTATGGCCAATGACATTACAACAAACCAAGGGTGCCTTTGCAAAGTCTCAGCTCATGTCAGAATAACCTGCTCCTTCATGACATTGGTTATAAAGTGTATAGCTATAAAGTGCCATATACACTAGTACCCCGGATAACGTTAAGACTTGGTTCCACAAGTCTCGTCGTTATCTGGTTTTTAACGTTGTGCGATGCATTGATCACACAATGTTAAAAAAAGCCCTGTTTCCCTGGAGGCTGCAGCAAGCCAGAATGTCGGGATTTGAACCCTGACGTTTTGGCTTGCTGCACTGGCTGAGGACGTCGGGGAAGCCCAGAAACAGCTTGGATCGGGTCTCCCCACCTCCCTGGACCCGGCAGGGGGGTCAGAGACCCCAAAATTGGTAAAAAAAAAAAGTCCTTTTTTTAAAACCAATTTTGGGGTCTCTGACCCCCCTGCCGGGTCCAGGGAGGTGGGGAGACCCGATCCAAGCTGTTTCTGGAGTTCCCCAACGTCCTCAGCCAGTGCAGCAAGCCAGAATGTCGGGATTCGAACCCTGACGTTTTGGCTTGCTGCACTGGCTGAGGACGTCGGGGAAGCCCAGAAACAGCTTGGATCGTGTCCCCTGCCTGCTCCAGAGAGATCAGAGGACCCGATCTACAGCTACAGGGTGGCTGGGGAAGCTGACGGGGACTCCCTGTCGGCTTCCCTAGCCACCCGCCCTTGCCTCCGCAGCTGTGGGGTGGCTGGGGAAGCCGACGGGGGAGCCCCACGTCAGCTTTCCAGCCTCCCCACCCCTGGCTCCGTAGCTGCAAGGTGGCCACCCTGCTGCTAAGAACGACTGTATCGGATAACGCTAAAAATCACGTTATTCGATACAAGATTTTTCCGAAAACCTTGTAACGTTATGCGGTTTTAGCGCTATCCGGTACTAGCGTTATCCGGGGTATTACTGTATAAACAAACCTAAATGAAACACTGTTATATTGTCAAAACAATAAATATGTACATGCATATATAACATCAATAAAACAACAAGTAACACAGACCAATCACTATCAATGCAGAAAAAAAATATTAAATTGAGAGCATACTGCTATATTTGGTTTCTACCCCAATGGTCTAATTTTGACTCATACAGAGAAATGAATGGCATGTTGCGTCATACAACATGGCTGGTGAATGACTATTCTGTCTCACTCAACTAATGTTATAATTAACAAAAATGTTGCATAACAGATTAGCTTATTTTAAGATCACCCCCTACATTTTGATTAATTCAGGCCATAACTCCTTATGCAATAACAGGGAAGGTGACTATCTTTTAAAATACAGCTTTATAAACTGCATGTGTCAGCCCAGATTACAGTGTATTACACATTTAATTATGCATGTGAATATGAAGGTAATCCTCACTGATAAATAGAATGCAAAAGTACGAGTAGGTAATAGAGGACGTTCTTAAAATTCATGACACTTAACCAGGACCAATAATTTCAAACATACTCATTTTTTTTTACAAAAAAAGAAAAAAAAAAGAATTGGTTCTCCTGGTTAATCTTACCTACAGTCATTCTGAAACACTGCATCCCTTTTCTCCAGTCAGCCCCCACTCATCACCCAGGTTAAGATTGTTCTATTGGAACTGATTAGGTAAAAAAACAACCCTGGGACTCACCATTATAAACAAGTCTCTGTGAAATCATATATTTAAGCAGATCAAGGTCCAATCAGGATGTTCTGCCAGATCATCAGGAGCCTGAGTCACAACAGAAACTGAACCCACCCACCCTTACCCAATATTCTACCCATTTATTCAACTGGCTGGAACTTCCATAGACTAGTCACCTTCATTCCTGTGGGCTTCCACAGTTTGGCTTAAAAATTTATCAAGAGAAACAGAAAATGGTTCTTTCCTCTCCTGAACTTCAACTCCCAAGCAGTAAATCAAAGGTTGCTGCTCCCCATTTGCTCTGGACAATCCACATTTGCCAGTCAAATCCCTCAAAATGCTCCCTTTAGGCACAAAGATCAAATGCTGAAGACGGCATGATAGAAGGGTGATTGCCTACAGCAATTCCTCTTCTTTCCATATCTGAAAGTTGAAACTGGAGTTTCAGAGAGCTTCCAGCACAAGGAAAAGTAGGTGCAACAGCCATGTAATAGAAATGTCTGTATTACTGGTTCTCAACCTTGGGCCTCCAGATGTCCTTGGACTCCAGCTCCCAGAAATCTTGGACAGCACAGCCAAAGGCCAGGCGCATACTGGTGTATTGGGCAATCAGGCTTTGTCCCAGCCCGTCCTCACCCCTGGTGCCTTGGGGCGTCAATAGCAATGTATGGAATCCTCCTCCCCCCATAGGCATCCCCAACACTCCCTGTCTAGTGCCTTCCCATGGTGCCCTGCACACCCCTGCCAAAGACAAAGGCTTCTGGAAGTTTTAGTCCAAGCATCTGGGGACCCAAATAACTTGGTTATTTATTTGTTTAATTGCACGGATACCCTGCCCATCCTGGGTGGCTTACAAACAGTTAAAAACAACAAAGTAATACATTCAAAGATAAATAAACAATTGGATATAATACAACAACAGGAGACCTAAAGTGTCCCAACCTTAACTTATTGATTACATCAGGAAAATATTTATTAACAGGGTAACAGCATTACAGGGGAAAGCCTGTTGGAACAAGTAGGTTTTTAACAATTTCTCAGCAATGATGAAGAGTCTCTAATTTTCCCCAGGGAGGAAGCTATGGTAGAGAAAGCTCTGGATTGGTTCAACACCTTTTTTACTTCTCTAGGTGTGACCATCCTTAAGCTATACAACAGAGTGCTCTGGGTGTTCTTCTTGAAGATGATATACTGGTCTATATCATGGGCATCAGATGTCCCCATCATATGACCATCACTCTCTTAGGAACCATTGTGAGCTACTCATCTTAGGAAGAAATCTTAGCATTTATATTGAGCTATAGAGGTTTCAGGCCCCCAACATTCAGGATGCTGTTCTCGCCTTTGCAAAAAGCTTGTTGAGAGTACACAGTGCAAATCCTATACAGGAATTGAATCCCAACCTTATTAATTATACAACATGAGTGACTGCTTTAGCCTCACCCATCTGTTCCCAATTCTGTCACATTCATACATATAGAAGGTTGACAGTATGAGAGGCAAGACTGCACCCCTATCAAATCTTTGAGGTTCCCATGTGAATTACAATCTTAGCAAATCCCAGCTATAACTGAAGAAGGACAGGTTTCACTTACCAGTAACTGTCGTTCTCCGAGTATGTTGTTTGGGGATTCACACTGATGGGTTCTGCGCCTGCGCTGAATCCGGAGCGGAGCTGGAAAGCTGATTGGATAAAGAGTTTTGAATGTGGGACCGCCCACCATGCCCAACCCCTTTAGGCGCCATTTCGCGCTCTCCCCTCAGTTTGATATTAAAGCTGCCCGCTAAGCAGAAGGCCATCTCAGGCCGGCAGCCCTGAGGGGAGGCAGGGTTGGGTTGTGTGAATCCCCAAACAATATACTCGGAGAACGACAGTTACTGGTAAGTAAAACCTGTCCTTCTCCTTTGTGTTGTTTGGGGATGCACACTGATGGGTGACTAACAAGCTCACTTACTTGGATGGTGGGCAGCCGGCGTCCTGAGATGCAGGAGAGCGCGATGTCATCATGGATGGGCGGTCATCAACGAAGAAGATCGGAGACCAGCCGTCAGGATGGACCTGCCCCGTCTGACATCAGGGGCGGACCTTGTGTCAACCCGGTAGTGGGTGATGAAGGTGGAGGACCTGGACCAAGTAGCAGCCTTGCAGATATCCTCCATCGGGATGCCCTCTAGGAATGCAGTGGAGGAAGCCAGTGTCCTGGTGGAGTGAGCCCGGACATGAGGCGGAGGTGGCAGGGATGACATCTGATAGGCCAGGTAAATGGTACCTGAGATCCATTTAGATAGTCTCTGGGCAGACAGAGGCTGTCCCTTAGTCTTGCCACCATAAGCCACAAACAGTTGTTTTGCTCTCCTGAAGGACGCAGTCCTCTGGGTGTAAAACAGCAAGGCCCTCCTGACATCCAACGAGTGCCACACTCTCTCTTGTGGAGACGAGGGATTCAGGAAGAATGCTGGAAGCGTGATGGCTTGGGCCAGGTGAAATTCAGTCAGGACCTTGGGCAGGAATGTCAGATCTGGGTGCAATACTGCCCTGTCGGGGTAGAACTTGAGAAAAGGAGGGTCAGACCGAAGGGCTGCCAGCTCCCCTGCCCGTCGGGCAGAAGTGATAGCTACAAGGAAGGCAGTCTTGTAAGAGACAAACTTAATGTCCACCGAAGCCATGGGTTCAAAAGGTGCCTTCGTGAGTGCGGTGAGCACTGTAGTGAGGGACCACTGAGGGGGTGGTATCTTCACTGGAGGATAGGCGTTGCGTAGCCCTTGAAGGAACCTTTTAACAGTTTTGTCTCTGAAGGCGGAGGACAATACTGAAGAAGGTGGGGCCTTGGCGACCACAGCAGCTAGGTGGACCTTCAATGATGAATGTGCGGATCCCAACTCGGCTAGGTGCAGGAGGTAAGACATGACATCCTGCAGGGATGCGGAGTCCACGGTGCGGTCGCTGGATGCTAGGAAGTCAGTGAAGCGACGGTACTTGGCATCGTAGGACTTCCGTGTGGAAGGTTTCCTGGACAGATCAAGGATCCGTGTTATGTTGGGCGGATAAGCCAGGCCGTCAGGTGTAGGCTCGGCAGATCTGAGTGAAGGATCCGACCGTCTTCCATGCGGAGGAGATTCGGGTCGGTGGGTAGGCGGAGACGATCGCAAGCCAGGGTTTGGAGTAGTGGGAACCACGGCTGGCGCGGCCAGGACGGGGCAATCAGGATCGTCCAGGCGTTCTCCGCACGGATCCGTATCAGGACCCGTTGGATGAGAGGGATCGGTGGAAACATGTACAGCAGTTCCTGGTGCCATGGCACCATGAAGGCATCGCCCTCCGATCCGTGGCCGATCCCCGCTCGGGAGCAGTAACGGCGGCACTTGGAGTTGGCCTGTGACGCGAAGACGTCTAGGGTCGGTGTGCCCCACCGTCGGCACAGGCGGTCGAACACCGATTCGTCCAGTTCCCACTTGTGCATCGCCGTCCCTTTGCGGCTCAGGGAGTCTGCATCGGAGTTTAGGGTGCCCTGGATGTGGACACCTATGGGGAACACGTGTACCTTCAGGCACCACTCCCACATCTGGACGGTCAGGTAGAGGAGGGAGAGAGACTTGGTCCCTCCTTGCCGGTTGAGATAGGCTAGTGTCATGGTGTTGTCCGAGGCGATCTGCACCACACTGCCCGCGATCGACGGTCTGAAGGACCTCATCGCCTTCCACACCGCTAGCAGCTCGAGGAAGTTGATGTGGTGGTCGGCTTCCTCGGGCGTCCATATGCCGTGAATCCGTAGTCAGCGGCAGCACGCACCCCATCCGTGGGTGCTCGCGTCGGTGGTGACTTGGATGGACGGTGTGGGAAGGGTGAAGAGTCTCCCCGCGGCCACATTCTGGTCCATTGTCCACCAGTTTAACTGGTCTCGGAGTTCGGGAGTCGGTGTGAGCCACTTCCCGAGGTTGTCGTGGGTGCCGTCGAAGGAGGAGAGGAACCACGACTGGAGCGAGCGCATCTTGAGTTTGGCGTGCGAGACCACCGCCGTGGTCGACGCCATGAGTCCTAGCAAACGGAGGGCGTCCCTCGCACGGACCCGACGTCTGCCCTGGATCCGTGCCACCACTGTGCGGATGTCGAGCAGACGTTTGGTTGGAGCGTAGGCTCTTAGAGCCAAAGAGTCTAGAACGGCTCCGATGTAGTCTATTCGTTGAGTGGGGGTCAACTGGGATTTCTTGAAGTTGACCCGTAGACCGAGGCTCTGCATAAGGGCGAGGCAATGTGCAACGTCGTCCTTGGCTTTTTGTTGGGTTGGGGAGCAGACCAACCAGTCGTCTATGTACGGGAACACTTGGACGCCTTGCAGTCGCAGATGAGCAGCCACCGGTGCCATGCACTTCGTGAATACCCTCGGAGCGGTGGAGAGGCCGAAGGGTAGGCATGTGTACTGGTAGATGTTGCCGCCCACCTGGAATCGGAGGAAACGACGATGTTCCCTCCTGATGGACACGTGAAAGTAGGCGTCCTTCAGGTCGATGACGGTGAACCAGTCCCCGTGGTTGATCAGCGGGAGGATGGAGTGAAGAGTTACCATCCGGAACTTCCTCGCGTCGATGTGCTTGTTGAGAAGACGGAGGTCCAGGATGGGACGTGCCCCCCCCGTCTTTTTTGTCCACAAGGAAGTATCGGGAGAAGAACCCTTCGTGAGACTCCGACGCTGCGACCGGCTCTATGGTGCCCTTTTCTAGGAGAGCTGTTAGTTCTTCCTGGAGCGGTGGGGATGGATCGGTGATGCGGATCCGTCCGACAGTAGGGCATCTCTCGAACTCGATCGCGTAGCCAGAGTCTAAGATGGTTAAAACCCATCGGTCTGTGGTGATGGCAGACCACGCCGATAGGTAGTCGGATAGGGGGCGGTAGGGTAGAGTCTCGGTCACGGAAGAGTCAAACACGTTGTTTGCCCTTCCGTTCCGTCCGCTTGCCAGTCTGAGGCCGCTGCTGGTAGCGTGGACGGTTGGGTTGTTGGCGCTGCCGGTAGGGCTGGTACCGGGAGTAGTCCCCTTGCCTCTGTGGCGGGCGAGGTTGATAGGATGGGCCCGCCTGAGACGTCGACGGCTGGTCCTGATGGTAACGGCCGGACCCACGGTGTGGAGGGCGGAGCTGTTTTATTGTGGCATAGTCCCCTTTCAGCTCTCCCAAGGAGGTGTCGGTCTCCTTGGCGAAGAGGCCCTCGCCATCGAAGGGAAGCTCCTCCACGAGCCGCTTGACATCGTCCTGCAGGTTAGCCGAACGGAGCCAGGCGTGGCGACGGAGCTGGATGGCGGAGGCCAAGTTCTTCGCCTCCGACTCGGTGACGTGGCGGCCGGTGCGGATTTGCTGGAGGGCGAGGTGGTTGCCCTCCATGCAGAGTTTTTCAAAGTCCGCTTGTCGGTCAGGTGGCAGCAGTGACTTGAACGACTCCGCTTGCTCCCAGAGTCGACACTGGTAGCCTCCCATGGCCGTCGCGTAGTTGGACGCACGGAAGGACAAGGAGGCATTGGCGTAGAACCTCCTGCCCAGTGCGTCCAGCTTCTTCCCTTCCTGGGTCGACGGGATGGGAGTGCTGCTGATCGGCGTCCGGTGTTGGGAGCCTTTGACCACTCGGGAGTTCGGTGCCGGGTGGATGTGCAGAAAGTTGGAGTCGTCCAGCAGTCTGTACATAGAGTCCACTCTGTTGGACACCGAGTGAGAAGAAACCGGCTTCTTCCACACCTCCTTGGCCGCTTTAGCAATCTTAGGGAGCAGTCCGAGGCGGACGGGGACCAACTCCTTGCGGTCGGCCAAGCCGCAGACGACATCCTCACAGTCGTCCAGGGGAGCCTCCGCCCGGATCCCAAGGGTGGATCCGAGACGGGTGATCAGTCCGGTGTAGGTCTTCAGATCCTCCGGCTGGGACCCGTGGACGGCGCCGATGTTGTCGTCCGGGGACTTGTCGACCGCAACCGGCGGTGGCTGATGCTGCTCCTCCTCCTGGTCCAACGAATCGGAGTCTCCTGACCGCTCCGAGACGCTGGGCGGTGGCAGGTAGACCTCGGGGTCCGAGTCCGACCAGTACGGCCTGGCGGATCTCGGATCGCTCCCCGGCAAAGGCAGCTGGTACGGAGGGAGAGAGGCCTCCGACCGCGCCTGTTCCACCCTCTGCCGCTTCGGTGCGGGGCCCTCCTCACGGAGCGGTGGTGCCTCCGTGGCTGGTGGTGAGGGCAGAGGGCGCTCCCACGGTGTCGTCTGGGGGCCCTGGAGCTCGGCGTGCAGTTTCCGCACCATCGCCTCGATGTACGGGGCGATGAGGCTCAACTGGGGCGGCGGTTCGGTAGCCGGACCAGGAGCCACGGAAGGGCTGCGGAGGGAGGAAGACCTGTGCGGTGGTACAGGTGGAGGAGTCTCCGGTGGCGGTGGAGGGCTGTGGGCCCTCTCCGGCGTGGTGTCCCGGGCCTCGGTCGACATCCTACCCGGCGTAGGTGGAGCTGCAACCGGGGCGGATGCTAGGGAGCGTGGCGGCGAAGGGTGAGCCGGTGCCGGGGTCGGAGGAAGAGAAGACGAAGAGCTACGACGCTTCTTTTTTTCTTTTTTGTCCTTCTTCCTCTTCTCCTGCTCCTTCTTCCGCCTGAACAGTTCAGAGGCCGAGGGCCTGGAAGAAGGAGCGGAGGTTGAAGGAGCAGACGTGGAAGCGGCCTGCTCTGGAGCTGGGGGAGCCGGTGGTGCCAGTGCGGCCTCCATGAGGTAGGCTTGAAGGCGGTACTGGCGGTTCTTGATGGCGGCCTTCGAGAAGCCTCGACAGACTTCGCAGGTCTGGACCTGGTGACTCTCCCCGAGGCAGCGAAGACAACGCACGTGCCCGTCCGAGCTAGGGAACTTTCTCTTGCAGGACGGACACTGCTTGAACGCTGCCGCTGAGGCCATCCACCGAAGTAGATGGCCGAAGAGAAAAAATTATCCCGGCCGGGAGGCCCCGACACGAGATGTTGTTGTTTTTTTTTTTTTTTGTCGGCGGCCGAGGATAAGCCCCGGCCACACGAAGACCAAGGGACTGAGTCCCCTGGTCCGAGAAAAATTGTTGGTAGTGAAAAAATTGAAGATTCTGAGACAATCTCAGGGAATAACACACAGCTTTTTTTCCAAGCTCCTGCTTGCGCAGCGGAAAAAAGCAAACTGAGGGGAGAGCGCGAAATGGCGCCTAAAGGGGTTGGGCATGGTGGGCGGTCCCACATTCAAAACTCTTTATCCAATCAGCTTTCCAGCTCCGCTCCGGATTCAGCGCAGGCGCAGAACCCATCAGTGTGAATCCCCAAACAACACGAAGGAGAAGTTCAAGTGCCTCTGTGTTGAAACAAACACCAAATTAGAAGACAGGGTGAAAACAGACATTAAGTGAATTGCGTATTTCAAATATTCACTCAGTCGGGTGTACCCTGATAATGGCAACCTTGTGTTGCCGGCTAATCTTTCTCACACTAGGTCAGGTGCAAAGAACTACAGAAATGAACTCACCCAAAGATCCCTGCATTTTGACAGTTTCACGTCTGACCTAGACACAGAAGAAGAACCAATCACAAAATAAAGCAAACTTTAGTGTAAGATAAGGTGACTAAAAGCCCATGCTGTTAACAGGCATCTTTCATCAAACATAGGAACTAAATATTACGTTGTGTCTGACTCTAAAGAGAAGAAACATAGAGAAGAGTTGAGTCTGTTTTTTTAAAACTAACATTGTTTTGGGTAGATGGCTATCTATCTGTCTATTGATCTGAGACACAAACAACAGGCTTTGTGTGATCAAGTGTTAAAGCTGTGTCTTCACATATGCTCAACCTACAAAATCATAACTCCACTGCAGTATTATAAAATGCCAAATGATTCGGGCGACCTTCCAAAGAAAATGAACCAAAGCAAACACTGCGCTCCAAGAATTTTTCACTGGTCAGAAAAGCAAGCTAAGCAAAACATCACAATAACTAGTTTTAACTTATCAATTTAATGTTAGTTTTTGCTTCAGCTAAAACTGAACCAAAAAAATAAGAAAAAAGCTGCCTGCCATAAACCAGAAATGCAAAAATACATTTTGGTTCAAGAGAAGGGGGAGAGAAGATGAAAAAAGATTCTTGACTATGGACATCCCTGCCCATCAATTGGCACTAAAATATCTTAGACAACACTATCTGTCATTCTCTTTGAGGACACACACATGCACTGTGTGACAAAGAGAAAGAGACACACAAAGTGAGAAAGACTCTTTGGCAACCTATTCTGTTATATTTACATTCCAAACCTATTTTTTTACTTTCTGGCTGAAAGTCTGTTGCACAGTTACAAAAACAAATAACTTTTGGTGATGAAGCTGGCTGGAGAACTCAGTGGTTTCGATATCTGGCTGCGGAGCCAAAGGTTAGGAGTTGAATTCCTCACTTTACTTCCTGGGGAAAAAGCCAGCCCATTTGGCTTTGGTAAAATTGTACAGTCCCAGGCGGGTAAACCACCCATGCGTATTCTCTATATAAAACCCTGGAAATGGTCGGTATAACTCAGAACTGACTTGAAGACACACAATTCTTATTATTATTTAGTGGCACATTGCCACAAGTTAGGAAATCTCCGTAGACATTATCTGTTGCATGTTAGTCTGCTCAAAGTGGTATACTAGCATTTGAAATCTTCTTGTAGAGGCCAAAACCAGTCATTATAGATTGCCTGTGATTAAAAACAAAGGGAAATCCTTAACTAATTAAAATGCTTAAGTGTCACAGCAAGAGCTTCTCTCAACTTTTGCAGCACGGCAAATTATTTTGATTTATTTTGTGACTGGTCTCCAGGAGTTAAAGCGAAGGATTTATTTGAAGTCTGGTTTTACAAACCTGAACCACAGCTTCAGCTTCCTCTCGCCAACATCAACATGCATTTTAGCTCTAATTACAGATTCTGTGTCCTTTTTCTGCTGAAATATTAACTCAATTTCATGCTATTAATTTGTCCGCCTGCAGCAACTTAAGTTTTGTGTGTTTTTCTCCAACCTTTTTCAGATGTTCTGGGCTTCCAACTCCTGTGATCCTTCATTGCTGACATTAGCTGGAGTTCATAAAAGCTGTAGTCCAAAATTTCTGGAGGGATGAACCTGGGGAAAGCTGTCTTATTGTACAAATGCAGATGAACACCCTTTTGAATTATCTCTTCCTTTTTTAAAGACCAACAAAATTGATCTATTCAGTGTAAGAATAACTCTTCTGCTACCTTGAGAACCTGGATGCTGACTCTCTCCCTCCTCTCCATGCCAGAAAGGGCTCTGCTAACATGATGTTGATCATGGAGCCTATACATGGCTGATGTGAATATTAATAAGAGATAGAATTTGCCATCCCTCAAAGAGGGAGAAATCCCCTCTGTGCCCCTACAAACAACTACAACCTGCTTTCACCAAAGAAAGATTAGCCATTATACTCTCCTACTGATGCTACTCATCTGAAGAAGACTGTTTGACTAATGTGAGTTTATATTGATGCTCTATGGTACATAGTAAATGTGATTTCATGCTGAGAGACCTGCCTGAGAACTTTAGGATGACCATTGTGACCTCATAATGATGCTGCCTGGCTGAAGGAGAGAGATTGGCCACTGTGCATTCATGTTTGTGCTACCTGCCTGAAGGTGAGAGACCACCCATTGAAACTTTGTGCAAATGCTGCCTTTTTGAAGGAGAGAGATTAGCCAAGAGAGATGTTGACCCTGTTTATTTGAAAGAAACTAGCCATGGTCGCATATGGGTGTGCCATTTCCAGGGACAAAAAGTGACTACTTAGCTCTTAAGCTGATGCTGCAACTATGATGTAGAGAGGTATTTCTATCCACATTTCCTTTCATTTCACTTCGTTTCACTGAATTAACAGGAGCCACCACAATAGTATCCTGATCAAAAGGCCCATTTCAAACAAGCCAACATTAAAGTAAAAAGTCAAAGTTAAACTGGAAGCAAATAAAAAAAACATTATCTTCAGACACACACCAGAGTGTCATATTCATGGTTTATAGGAATCAGGGGAAGATGGGAAGGGCTCATGATTTCTTTACATGGACTTTTTGAAGTTAATTATAACCAAGGCAACCAGACACCATGAGAGGATGGCTAGGTTTCCAAGCAATTACACGTGGTAAATGTTAAACCACCACACCACTACCACTTTTCTATTGCTGACCTGCAATCTGTCTCTTTTCCAGAGATGTGGATAAAGGTTCTTAGCACTCATCTATGTGTCAGAGTTGCAAAACCCAACCTTAATCTGTGCCCTTTCAAAACACAAAGAGTAATGAGAAAGGATAAAGTTCACCACCAAGCCACATCAAATGACACTTTCCTATTGCAGAGAGACTTGACTCCCAAACCCTCAGTTTGTTAACCCATTTCACTGATCTTCGCTTTAAACTTTGGATCTTTACTCTTTGTCCATTTAATTAACAAACATCAACTACTTCCTTAAACATCTAGTAACTCACTGAAAGGGGATTGCCATGTAAAATGGCAGTTCATACACCAATAAAACCTTTGTTTAAACTCCTAACTAAGTGTCATTAATGGAGCCATGGGCTGCAGAGATATGAATGCTCACACAAAAAGATTCCCTTTAGCAAGTTAGATCAATTTTTAAAAAATTAATTATTTTTTACTTCAAGATGTCATTGCATAGCATGAATGGACTAAATTTTGCAATCTTATGCAAGGCTGGACACTACAGTGGACTTTGGAAAAATAAATTCTTCCCACAAAAGAAGAATAAACTTTTCTGAGGAGCTTATCCAAAACATTAATTAATCTACACAGACTTTACAAGGCTCAAATAATAAGCCTTTGTGACTAAACAAAATTCTGGCACAATGCTATTTTGCTTTTTAGTAGGAAAATGAGTTCAATACACTGTGAAAGAAATTATGACGGGAGCAATCCCATTGGAGGGGTGGGGAGATGAAGGGTCATATTTTTATGATCTGCTAAATGTTTGTTGGGGCCTTGCCACAGGTTTTGTACAACAATTCTCTATAAGTCTTCAACTAACAAAGCCAGTGTTCCTTTCTTTGCTCGTGTCTGGAACATCACAGTACAATTAATACATATATCAGATAATTTTTGCCCAGTGAAGGACAACATCAAGAGCATTTAGGGTGGCTAACATCCAGTCTCCCACAGTAGATATAGATGGATACAGAGCACCAGAGGCGTAGCATGGGGGTGTGTGTGTGAGGGGGTGGCCCGCCCAGGGCACCACTTTGCGGGGAGTGGCAACACCGCTGTCCCAGACTTCTTGGGACTTTAAAACTATGGAAACCCTTAAAATTCCTAAAAACACTGAAAATTACCTCCCACCTGTACCAATTGAAAATCTAGTTTAAAACTTTTAAAAGCATGAGTGATCCTGCTCTAAATGAGCCAGTGGGGGATGGTAGTTGCTCCCTCTCCAGTTCTTCATTCTGGATACCCACACAGTAATTCCTTTGCTTCTCATCTCCCTTTTCTCTGTGGCTATTTCCTTACCATCCTTTACCCTCTCTACCTTTCCTGCTTTGAACTCTTCCTTCCCTGTTATGGCTCATCCTTATACTCCTCTACTCTTATCTATTCATACAAAGCAGCGACTACTACTACTGTACTTCTCTTCTAAGCCTCTTTTCCTTCACATATGTTATCCTGCTCATCTCCGCTTTCTTCTGTCTTCCATACTGTGCTTTTGTGGGTGTGCTGCACTGGAATTTACACAAATGTCAAATTACTGTTCAAAAGTCAATTCAGTAGATGTATTCTAGTTGGGACAAGCAACTGGACTTTGCCTTTGGTCCATGTTGTCTAGCTTACCCCTCACCTTTCTTTAGAACATTATATGGCCTGTGATGGCTTGTGACTATGTTTTGGTACTACGCTACTTCTCATGCAGCCACAGTGGAACCATTTAACCCATATTAAAGAGATGAGATCTGGGCATTCCTGCCAGCCAGTTTAAATGTGGTCATTAATTGAGACAGAGTCTGGTGGCATGTCGACTTTTAGCAGTCTCTCACAGTGAGCTTAGGTATACTCTGTAGCTTAATTCCTAGTATGTGTGCATTATGAATGTATATTGCCTGTCTTCTATACATCTAAGTTTCTTAAACTGCAGATTACATTTCCAACAGTGTGTACTATTCATGGTACAACTCAATAAGAGGTGAGGGAACTGAATACATTATACCATTCATATTTATTTCAAACAGGCTACACAACACATGCAACAAAAAATGAGATGTTAGAACAATTTCTTTCTACTTAATGAATGAGAGATGACAGGGTCATAATTGTTTTTTCTTATAAGATGTATTACTGACAGTTTCAATTTATCTTTCCATCTTTTATTTGTTCTCCCTTTTAAAGAAATAAAGATCAAATCTCTAAATCAATTTGGGTTACTTTGAAACAATTTAAATAGTTAGAAAAAACTTCAACTACAAGATGAAAATGTTCATTCATTTAGGGAATTCTTAAGACAGAAAAATTGCTATAGTGCAAACAATCGCTCACCACAGGAAGAGGAGATGGAGTAAAAAGAAGGGAAGAACATCAAAGATTTGAATAAAACTGTGAGTTCATATAAACATAACATTACTATTTTTAAAAAAGAGGGAGAGGGGGTAAAAAGCAAGGAAGGCCATTAAAGATTTGAATGAAACTATAAGTTCATATAAACATAACATAATGCAAATACTCCAGGATGTACAGTGCTTATCTGAACAGAAATAAAGAGTATATTTTGTCAGAAAGCCCTGTTTTTCTAGTAATATGTGGGGTGAAATCTAGAAACAAATCTTTCCAGGCTAATACATTCATTTGTTCAGTTTGACGCCCAGTTAACAAAAATGCCTTATCAGCCTGCAGAAGATCATGGTGCTACCACCATGGTTATTGTCAAAGGCACAAACATATTTTCTCTAGTTCAGTGTAGTAACATCATTTTCACAGCACTTTTACATTTCCCAGATTATTAATCTGAGCCAAATAATATTTGCCCGAATGTTTGTATTTATATGCTCCAAATTATCAATTCTATGCAGTGAAACACAGCTTAGTGCTACAGTATTTTTGTTGTATTACTTTTTTGTTTTTGTTTTCTGATACAGCTTAGAAAGGAACCCTGCTCTTTTCTTTACAAAGAAGAAAATTAAGTTTTCTTTGCTTAAATAAGGAATTATCAGCCTTTTAAAGCAGCTTTGGGGGCTGTATGGCCATTTTGCTCTCCCTCCACCACATGGTATTTCCTGGTGTGGTGGAGGCAGTGGGCCCCCTACATGAAATGGTGCCATGGGCCGCATCCAGACTGCAGGCCACAGGCTGAGAATCCCTGGCTTAAAGATTGTCAAACTGCACATCAGCTAATTGGAGATGTGATTAAACTTGAAGCTGTGTATGTTATGCTGCACATCTTCCCCCACAATAATTTGCTCAATGTTTGAAATTAGAAACAGAGTATTAAAGAGAATGAAAATTACTGACCTTTCTTAGCCAAATCATTATTGGGTTCATATTTTTCAATCAACTGTTGGACCTGTTCTTGCTTCAAAGGAGGATAAAGAATTTCATTTAACCGTGGGTCTCGCTGTTTAAAGTTAATAAATTCCATCATCTGATCAACTGTTAGATACGGTCTGGTCCTGGCACCTCTGGAAGAAAAACAAACAGAGAGAAAGAGAAAAGAAAAATGACCAAATACATTAGCTCCCCCACTCGGGCTAGTGGTCCTTGATTCTGATTGGACTGGGTAGGGGTGGGGGGTTTCTATGGTTTTTTATGGTGTCTGTTTTGCTCTTTTTAACACCGTGAGCCACCCAGACTGTGAGTGTATTCCAGATGGGTAGGGTATAAGCCAAATAACTAAATAAATTCCTGTTTTGTTACATTTCTCTGGAAATATCCAGGTTGCAGGTTTTATATATGAAATATTGTTACTGCATTAACAAGCATCACTTAACCATCAAGATGTTGATGCCTTCTCATCTCGAAACCCATTTAGCTCCATGTTCTAAGACTCTCATGAAAGCTAATTACAAAAAAAGTAACCCTCACTGGGTAAAAATGTGGATTTCATGACTCTACTTCTAAATCTAACATGACCAGGTGCCGTGCTGGTTGGGAGTTACAGCTGAAAAAAAGTATCACTTTCTATTTTGGGCCTCACTCTTTGGGTAGAGTATGGCAACAACCACAGGCATCAGATTTGGTGTATCATGAAAGAGCAGCAAATTGTTATCTAGTCAGTTCGCACTGATTCTATTTTGATCCTCAAGAATGTGGAAAGGAATCTGTGGAGTATTCTTCCTTGTGTGCCAAAATAATTTGGTTGGCTTTGATTACTGTGGATCTTGACCTGGGTGGGCAGAAGGCACCATTTGTTATTATGCTTCAGGCAATAAGATGTCTTAGGGCAGTGATGACGAACCTTGGCACTCCAGCTGTTCTTGGACTTCAATTACCAGAAGCTGACCAGGGATTCTGGGAACTGAAGTTCAAAAACAGCTGGAGTGCCAAGGTTCACCATCGCTGTCTTAGGGTAGCTCTGCTATCTGTTGCTACATCACCATTAATGAGAATTGTCTGCTCATATAATTAAAATATGCCCAATGTAACATACACAACTTGGTTCAATTGTGAGAAGCAACATATTACTGGTACAGTATTAAAAAGCATTCCTTTGAGAAGAGAAGAAGATGATGATTGAAGTAAACAGGGGAACTGTTAAAACATCAGGAAATAAAAATATGTGGCTAGCAGCCTACTGGTATTCACGTAAGGTTTACGTACAACTTCCTGTGGCTAACTGACAAACTATCAGTGCATCTCTCCATTGTTCAATCAGGCGAACGATGATTCATATGTCCATCACACTTTAGCACCTGATCAATTAGCCACAATTAAATGAAGCAAGTTATGTAAACCTCATGCGAATATCAACATGATTCTGCCCTGTAACTGAGTGAAGCTAGTCACATGTGACTGGAAAATGCTCATGAGAAAGTCTGGTCTCACTTTTTTAAAAAAGTTATAATCAAAGCAGCTTCTGGAAGGAGAATTTAGAATGGAGATCATGGAGCTTGGGGAGGAGACGGAAATCTTCCCAAACTCAGCCTCATAGGTCTTCTGATTCAAATCTCTCTCTTCTGAGGTTCCTTCCTCTTCACAAATGTTAAGGCATATATCTTTCAGTGCTGAGCCCTGTTCAGGCATTATTAATCTCTTCTAAACAAATGAGCAGGCAAAACGGCTAGCCTTGTATACCACACTATCATTTTTGTTCCTTTTCTGGTATGGAAAAGACCATACTGGAAGAGCAGAGGCTTCTATTTGTGTGGGTGCTTCCATAAGAGCCCTCCCCCTATGGATCTTCTGCATAGAGAACAGGAAACTATCCATTTCTGAGGTATGGTTTTCCATGTGAGATGGTGGGCCAGGTTTTCCTTGTGCATTAGAGAGAACAAGGTGAGTAATGTCCAAAGAGGGCTTCAGTGTCTGTTTGCTGTTAATGTTGCTAACCTCTAAATCTGGAAGAGTTCAATATCAGAGATGTGAGAAACAAAGCCACAGGGAAAGAGATACATTAAACATTAAATTTACAATTAAATTGCTCCAGGTTTTCCAAAGCATTAGAGCATGAAATAATATGAGCCCAGTTGTTTGCTAATTCAATTTGACCTGAATGTGAGTGCTGATAGCATCTTCTCTGAGTACTACAGTATATTTTTTTCTCCTGACTCCTTCAGCCTTTTGGTGGTTGGAGAGTCTGCTATCTAATACACAGTGCTTGTGGCACTCTCTCTCCTGCCAGCTGCTCTCACTGCCCAATTAGTTTAGCTAGAGATTAAACCAGCATATGCCAGAAAGACGAACAAGGCCTGGCAGTGATATTTTTCTAGAAATCATTTCCTATTAAAGTCCAAGCAATATAAAACAGCATCTAAACCATAGAGGAAAGGATGTCTGGATTGTCAACACAAATTATAAGTTAAATAACACAACCACAAGATCCAGGAATATGTTCCTGACTGTCAGACTCTAATGCTGGGGCTTGAATCATGCCTTTTTTTACTGTGAGCAAAGAAAGAATAAATGAAAAAGCAAAACAACAACAACAACAAAAATTTTCATTTGCAGAATTTCTTACAGTTCTTGAAAGATGTGGTCAATTTCAGGCCGAGGGCACAGGTTGCTCAAGAAGTCTTTGTATACTTCTGGAGTGAAGTCTTCCTGAGGAATGGAATCATTCTGTGGACAGTAATTGAAATCACTTGAATAAAATTGCATGTTTCGGACATTATAGCCCAGTACGGGTGCGTTTTACTTCTGCTTCCAGGAGCGACGAGGGCTTCGTGGGCCGGATGAATTGGCGTCGGGGGCCGCGCCCGGCCCCTGGGCCTTAGTGATGGGCTCCCTGAACCACATGATTGGCCCATGGCCCAAAAAGTTTGGGCACCCTTGTTATAGCCTCTTCTAAACTATGTCCTCCTTCCAAACTACATGCCACTTCCTTCTTACAGCTCTGCCAACTTTTCTCCAACTCTCTTTGTCCTCACCCATTTCAGTGTTTCATTGAGAGTTCATATATACATGAAGAATATAAAGAAGTTACTCTCATAAACTACAACTGCCAGAATACTACCGTAGCCATTCTGGCTGGATAATTCAAAGAGTAGTTATCCAGAAAATTAATTTTCTCAAAATGTGTGAAAGGCTAATTCATCCCCGGTCTCTCGTCTCATCACTTTTCCAATTTCTGTTTTAAATGAATATGCAACAATCATACAAGTATGATCACATCCATTCCTTTGAATTGGCTTCAAATATATCTCAAGCTATACTTGAAAGCTTTGAGTTTTAAAGCATGTCAAATGTGTGTACAATTATATCATTTTCTAGCCCCTCTCCCCAATAATATATGGTAAATACTGTAGTACAGCTGGAGTTATGGATAGAAATGGTGGTGGTGGTGGTGGTGGTGGTGGTGTGTGTGTGTGTGTGTGTGTGTGTTTTCCAAGACTTCGATTCCAAAATTTACTTTTCTGCAAACAAGTAATGAACATATATCATACTATCATTTTTAATAAACTCAGAACAATGTTAAGCAAGATCACATGGCAGAAGATCATAACAGGAAAAGGGGTCCCAGATGGGTGGAAGTTTCTTCAAAATTAAATTATAAAGGCAAAACTACAAACAATTCCAAAAAAGGGGTGGAAGGCAGTTTTTTTTTTTATTTTTAAAAAAGACCAATGTAGCTTCACAAAAAGCTCAGTGAGGATCTTTAAAAAAAGGATACATAGGAAGTGGAAAGAAGAGTACAGTACAGTCAAATTCTAAAGAACTGTAGCAATGGTGTTAGGAAGGTAAAATATGAGAATGAGGTTAGGAAGAGATGCTAAAAGCAACAAAAAAAGCATGTTTCAGATATGTGTGTAGCAAAAGACAGAGAAAAGTGGCTCAGCTTTCCAGTGGAGCTGGAAAAATGATAACAGATGGTAAAGAAAAGGCAGGTGTGTTCATGTCCTACTTTAGTTCAGTCTTCTCTGAAAAGACAATCTATGAACCTCTAGGCAAGGGGTGGCCAACCTTGGTGCTCCTGCTGTTCTTGGACTTTAATTCCCAGAAGCCCTGATCAGGTGGTCTGCTGACTTGGACTGAGAATTGAAGTCCAAGAGCGGCAGGAGCACCAAGGTTGGCCACCCCTGCTCTAGGCCATAGGCCCTCAAACTTGGCTCTCCAGATGTTCTTGGACTTCAGTTCCCAGAAGCCCTGATCAGCAGATGTGCGAGAAGGATTTGGAATTGTTGTAGATCACATGAGCTAACAGTGTGTGATGTGGCTGCAAAATAAATAAATAAATCCAATGCCATTTTAGGCTGCATTAACAGAAGCACATTCTCCATATCCCATGACATTCTAGCTCCCTCTATTAGGCACTGATTAGATCTCAGCTTGAGTACCATGTCCATTTCTGGTCACTGCACTTTAAGGATGCTGACAAAGTGGAACAAGTTCCAAAGAAGTCAGTAAGGATGATCAGGGTACTGGAAACCAAACCCTGTAAGGAAAGACTGAAAGTTTAGGGCATGTTCAGCCTTGAGAAAAGAAGATTGAGGCAGATATGATAATACTTTTCAAATACCTGAAAGATTGCCATATACTGGAGGGGTGGGATCTGTTCTTGATCAACCCAGGACATAGGCTCAAGTTACAAGTTACAGTTGAATATCAGGAAAAACCTCCTAAATGCTAAAGCAATATGATAAGGGAATTAATTACCTTGGGAGGTGGTGAACGCTCCAATGTTGGAGGCATTCAAGAGAAAATTAGACAACCATCTGTCAGATGCACTTTGATTTGAATTCCTGACTTAAGCAGGAGGTTGGATTCGACAGCCTTAGAGACCTCTTCCAATTCCATTATTATATGATTCCACTACCATTTTTTATCAGCACACTACCAAAGAGTACCAAAGTTTGAATTATAATTATGTATATGCTTACATTATGGCTGCCAGAGCAATATAGTAACAAACAAAATATAATGGAGAGCCACTTAGTGAACTCAGTGGAGACTAATGATGGGAAAAATATCTGTCAATTTATTTCTTCCACATTTTAAACCACAGATTCTATCCAATATTTGTGATTTGATAATCTTGATTATTTGTTCAAAAATGGAACAAAATGAAATAGATTTGTACTAAATAAGCAATAATGCCTATAATGGAGAGGACTACATTGTACAGTAAAACCTCATATAACACTAAAACCTGGTTCCACAAGTCTTGGTGTTATATGATTTTTAGTGTTATCTGATCCTCTATGGGATCCATAGAGATACATTGTAACCACACAGGCTTTAGCGGTTGTTATCTGAAGCATCCCATAGGATCTTAATGTTATCTGATGCAATTCTTCCCCCCAGATTCCTTAATGTTATGCGACTTTAGTGTTATTCGATACTAATGTTATATGAGGTATTACTGTACTACATTATTCCTCAGGACCAATTGCTGACCTTTTTTTAATGTTTGATGGATTTGATGAGACAGATATTATGTTGGCAGTATAGCTAGCTCCTACAATGCAGTGTGGACCCTTGAGAACTGGCAGCTGAGTGGAATTGATCAATGCTCGCTTTGGATTAGTAGATAAGACTTTCAGAAGAGGGTTTCCGGCTTTACCAACTTCACAGAGAACAGTCCAAAATTGTAACCTAAATCTTATAGATTGTAACACAATCCAGTTTTGCCAAATTATAGTTTAAAGCTATTTCAAATGTTTAAGGCAACTATTTGTGGAGCTAGGGCAGAAGGATCTAATATACAAGGTGCCTCCCTGGTATTCTCCTCTCCATTTCCTAAATAGACAGGTAGAAAGGAAGGCTTTCCAACATCTTTTGAGCGGCCATTCCTCAGAGGGATTCCTGAGTCACATCGCAGGCACCCTGAACCAATTTGCTGAAAGAGTATTCTTTTCTAATTCACCACACTTACCCCAAACTGGGGTAGAAAGGGGCATCAAACTGTGAATAGCTCACTGAGGGTGTGACTACACTGACAAATAATGCAGGGTTGGGACTGCCCAATTTGCATGTTATACTGTATGATCATTGTCTGGATTCTCTTAGGGGAATGGAAAGAGGGTGGACCATGTGTGAGGAGATAAAACCCAGAAGGTGGGGCCAAGATGCTCTATTGATCGGATGCTTCTCTATGAGGGTGAGCTGTTAACTTACAAACATGTAGGTGCTTAAGCTAGAAGGAGGGCCTTTGGGCTTCCTCAGTTAGAGAAGCTTTCTTTGCTATGATATGCTTTCTGAATTTTTGATAAATTTCTTCTGTAACTTAATCTGATTACAATATACTTTTCAACTACCTGAAGATGATTGGAGTGTTTACTTGGCTATGTGCTACCTTATCTACACTAATCTAATCCTGGGTTGCTTAGCTAGGTGGGTGACAGCTCAGAAGCAGGAACCAACTATTGGTGGGCAAGAAGTCCTACTTGTGAGTAAATTTGATTCCTGACAAGAGGGACAGGACAGTGGAGAAAATGGCTGCTATTTGAACCCTCTCTGTTTGAAACCTACATCTGTTGCCTGGGTCTCCTTTTATTTTCCATTCCCCTTCCAATTTTTCCTTTCTTTTTTCCTTTTAAAACCTTGCCATTCCTGCTTGTCAATCGAAGAAAACAACAACAACAATAAATTGGAGAGAGCCCAAGGAGTTTTAAGGGGGAAAAAATCAACTCCATTTCATTTCCTCCCCCCCCCCCTTTCCTATTTCTTATTTCATATATTCCATTGTTCGTTTTGCTAAGGCAGCTTGCGCTATGCTAACGATACAAAAATGTTTAAAAATTCAATTCAAAGATAAGTTCATAGTGTTTCACAGATCACTCTATTAAATCCATTGAACACTGTCCTTTAGGGTAGGGGGGTACTAAATATCCTTTGGTCGGGGATAATTCTCAATTTTCCCTCAACCTCAGTACTGGTCAGTTTGTTCTTTTTACAGGTCAGTAGGACCATTACACACTGAAGATTAAATTACTACCCAGCCCTGCTGAAATATAACAAGACACTTGATATAGCTAAAGCACTGGTTGAGCTCAAACGAAACGTTTAACACAAAGATACAGGAAGCTGGTGGTTGGCGTATTGTTGACAATAGCCAAAAATTATTTTTATTTTGTTCAGGGGAGATGTAACAAAAATGCCAAGGTACAACATAGAGGGTCTATCAAATGCAGAAAAGTGTTTTGCACCCAGTTACAAGTTTATATTGTTTAAATACTGCTGAGGCTATTTAAATCATAAGAAAGATGTAAATCATAAGAAAGACGGTAACAGAGGAAATCACTGACATTATCTATTGTTTTTTATAGTTGCCAAGGAAACTGGAAGTGCCTACATAGGAGAGTTCTTGTCAGCTTTGCTTTTTCTTTCCTTTCTTTATAGAAGGGAAGTGTTTTCTCTTGAGATTCCCTATTTATGGAACTGTGACCAGAAACTCTCCTCAAAGTTCCTGGGATCCACCTAGCTTTCTAGAGTTATGTGGGCGCTATGTGAATCTGTATTAGGGAAAGTTTTCAAAACTTCAGGATACAAATATGAAGTGTTTATCTGGAAAAAGAGTGAGGTGATGTTAAAAAGTCTTTCCTGGCCACCAGTTGGTTCTGGGCAGAATCCAAAATGCCAATTTTGACCTGAAAAACTCCAGATGATGTGGTCCTCCTCTCATAATAATTTGATCATCTGTTAAAATACTGAGAGCCAGTGTGGCACAGCAGATAGAACAACAGTCTGTTACTACACTGACAAACAGTATAGGGTTCAGTGCAGAAGAGATGAGCTGAATGTTTTAAACAAGTGACAGAAAAGCCAATGCAAATTAGCCCAGCCATTTTTCTTCAGATGTGGAGTATTTCACCTTGCTGCTGGTAGTTTCTACTTTTAAAAAAAGCCAGAGTGATTTGAACAATGTATTCTCCATGTAATCATTTGTTTTGTTTTCCTATGAAGCTTTATTCTCCTATAAATGAGAGGATGTGTGAATACAGGTTGTATTCTGGTAATGCACTAAGCTGAGCATGATGTTTTTTAATTTAGGCAGTGGAAACACCCACCTCTGCAATATTTCTTCCTAACTGCCCTGACTTTGTCTTTTATTATTTTAAAACAAACTACCCTGTTGAGTGCTAGATCATCTTATCAGTGCTTTGATACATTAGTTTATGCTAAATCATTTCTGCAATGGCAAAAGAGAGATAAAAGTTTAAATAAAATAGAGAGAACTCTGACAAACTACAGTAGGCTACTATATTTCTCCAGTATGTGTGTACATGTTTGTACATTACAGATAACTTTGGGAAACTGTCCCTTTCCCTCAATGTTGTTCAACACTTTAAATGACCCATGGCTTTACAATGAACTGCAAAAAAGGGAGCCAGGGATTGGCAGAGGGCAGAGCCCCCAAAGGAATAGTAGGATCTGATGTCTGTAGTACAAATAAAATTGGATCAGACTGAGGAACCAGTACAGACAGTAGAACTAAAACAATCTAAAACAATCTATGGTCACTCCATGTGTTCTGATCTAAAGTAATCAGAACAGAAGTATAAAATATGCTACGAAACAAACCAGAGTAAAGCTGGCCTTTCTGATTTGGTTTTTCAGTATAGTCACATCCCAAAGCTCAGAAAACCTGGGTTCAGATCTCAACTGTGCCATGGAAACTCATCAGAATGACACAGGTAAAACCCCTCCTCAAATATCTAACTTATCATAAAAACCCGTTAGGATGACCATACTGTCAGGTACAGAAATACTGGAACAAGGATTTTTTTTGGCATGTGGCCACTTCTACCCATCACAGTCTTCTTCTCCTTTCATGTCCTGATCAAACTCTGGACTGCCAAAATGAAGCCACTTTTTTGGCTTTGTCATTGGCCAAACTTAGGTCCTCATCGGTGCATGTTTCTGGCAGTAACTGAGAGACCAGTAAATGAGTTGGATTCTGTATCTCTCCACATTCACACCATGTGTTGTTGTCCACCAGCAGCCCCCACTTGAGTATGTTGGTCTTACATTTAAGGGACTCAGCCTATTCAGGGTCCTCCAAGTGACATAGGGGAGGTTGAGTTCCTCAGCTATATCCTCCTTTAATGATGTTCCTTGCCCACTGAGCTCCTTCCTCCATTATCTAATATGGTTTTGTTCTTGTGTACCCTCAAGAATGTTTGTTCTTGCCATAAAGCAATTCCTGGATCTGAGCAGCTGGACTTGAGGTTCATATCCAATCAGAGGATGTCAAGGGTCATTCTCTTGCTTAGTTCTCTCAGCGTCCACCACAGTGAAGATTAAAGAAAACACCAAAGATATGAGTGAAGTCAGGACACTCAGGTTTAATGTAAGGAGTTTGACAAAAGTGGGCCGTTAACCTGTCATCAGTCATGAAAAGAAACAAGATCTTGGCATCCAGTCCCATCACTTCCTGGCAAATATAAGGTGAAGAAATAGAAGCAATGACAGACTTTACTTTCTTGGGATCCAAGATCACTGAAAACGGACTAAAGCAAATCAACCCTGACTACTCTTTGGAAGGAGAGATACTGAAACTGAAGCTCAAATACTTTGGTCACCAAATGAGAAAGCCCCAATGCTAGGAAAGATTGAAGGCAAAAGGAGAAGGCAATGGCAGAGGATGAGATGGCGAGACAGTATAGTTGATGTGGTAGGCATAGATCTGGGTGGATTCTGGAGAACAGTGAATGACAGAGGAGCCTGGCATACTATGGTCCATGGGGTCATGAAGGGTTTACTTGACTGTTAGACTGAAGAACAACAACCAACTAATGAAACTAAGGATTTTAGTTTACTCAATACTCATGTTCCTTTCTTTCTCAGAAAATAAAATAAAATTGAGTGTCCTAATTTTCTTTTTCTGCCTCTAGAGTTCTCTCAAACTATTAGATGCCAATTATCAGTTGAAAAGTGTTTTTAGTAAGAACACAGTTTAATAATCAATTATGTGTTTCTTATTTATTGCTTCTATGATCCCCAGAAAACAATCCAAACTCCCTCCATTCTTTTTCTTTCTTTCTTTTTTGTGGTTTATTAATTTTGCTCCCTTCCCCCAATTGCTGCCAAACCTTTATAGCAGTTAATGGAGACAGAGGTTTCTCTTACTTTATGTTTGGCATAGTTAGGTTCTGATTGGCATGTGTTGCTCACGCTGTCAAAAATTACTACAGAGACGAGTCTCTAACAAAATAACTCTTGCACAAAGAGTGGCTCCTGTATGAATATGACTTTCATGGAAAATTATGTAGTTGGATTCAAACACAGATTTGATTAATTTCAAATCTGTTCTCAAAACAGGGGAGCTGATCTCAAATTACTGAGAGTGTTTCCAGAAGAGGTTCTTGCTGTTGCACAATCACTATGATGGAAGTGTGGTGGTGGTGGTGGTGGTGGTGGTGAAATGCCAGATTATTTTGCTTTCTGCTTCCAATTGCTGTTTCTGTCCCCCAACCCCCTTTGCTACAACATTCCTTTAAGATGGGCTTGGAAGGAACCATACATTGGTTTATTTAAACCAGTGGTTCTCCAGGTTTGACAAGGATTGACCTTGTACTTCTTCAGATGTTCTGAACCAACCATGACTCTTCTAAGCATGATACCCACATGCAGGCTGCAATCCTGTTGATGTAACTTTACACCACACACATAGGATGATGTCATCAGCACACACTTAATATAATTTCCCAACGTCTCCCTTCCAGGTTCCAAGTCTCCGTAGAAGCTTTGGGGAGCCTTAGGAATGAAGGATGAGACGTTCATTCACTGTCCCCACCACTGGGACTGGGATTGCAGTCATCGATCCAGTAGTGATATTTGGTTATGAAAGTCTCCCTCCTCTCCACATCCCACATCTCTCAAAGGCATCCCAAGACCACAAAAGAGCCCCCTAGAGGCTTGGGATCTGAAAGAGCAAATAGGAAGCTTCTGATTGGATTGAATTAAATATCACAGTCACAGGCTGATCAGATCATTCTAGTTTCATGACATACAACTACACCAATAGTATTTCAGCCACTGACACCAACAAGCCTTTTGATGGTATGAGTCACAACATCAATAATTTCCTAGCAAAGGGATTCCTGACTTCCTCACACGTGAAAAGGAAGAACCACAAACTTATTCTCCTTGAGCCTAAAGAGGGTAAAGTACAATGAGGTATTCTCAACAGCAGAAGAGAGTGAGAAAAAAATTATTTTCTATTGTTGAAAGTGTCTCAAACCATTGCATCCTCCAGAGCAGGGGTTCCCAATCTAAGGCCCATGGGCCACGTCCGGCCCATGGTGCCATTTCATGTGCCCCCCTACTCCCCCATGGGCATTCCAGAAACAAAATGGGCCCCCTTTGAAACTGTTGGGACAAAATGGCTGCCCCATCATGCAGGCAGGGCAAAATGGCCGTCTAGCCCTCAAAGTTGACTGAGAGAGCATAATCCAGACCCAGGCTTGAAAAGGTTGGGAACTCCTGCTCTTGAGGGTCAAAAAGAGTATTGTGTAGTTTCCGCACAAATTAAGCAAAGTGCATAAATAATATTTTAGTGCAAATAAATCTTTGTCATAAAATACACAAAATGACAATAGTTTCTCTAGAATTGCCTCAATTTGTAGAGATCAGTTCCCCTCAGAAACCTGCACTATGCTCCTGAAGAGGAGCTGGCAAAATTTTCACTTAAATTATGGGATAACAGCACTTATGAAAAAGCCCACTGCTCGCTGAAATAACCCATAATCTGACACTGATAAATTTTGCACAACATTGTCTCAATTCATTCAGTTTTGCAATGATACAAACTCCTATAGGTTTTCACCAAGTACTCATATGGATCTCTGGAAGACTTTATTAAAGTAAGGAGCATATACACATCCTTGTACTTAATAAGGCTGTGCTTGGGTGTAGTACTTTTCACTCTGAATTCATGTATGGCATGAAACAATGAAGCTATTTTGGTTTGCAAGACTGTTATTTGTCTGCTCTTTTTAATACAAGTTAAAGCAGAAAAAGGAGACGAGAAACATTAGGGGAGTTGTCTACATGTGTGTTTGTGTGCTTTAATTCTCAAATGGATAGGACACCAGTTTTGTACAATTTCTGCGACCATGGCCAAGCCCTCTTTCTCTTGCTTTAATACTAGGAATCTCATCAGGATTGACAATTTCTGGTGAGGTGTCTGATCAGTCCAAAAAACTTCAAATCTTTGAAAACAAAAAAATGAGTGGGTACATCCTTAATGACTGTTCACTCACCAAAGAGCTTTTGATGGCTAACTGGAATCTTATCATATGAAAATCAATGTATTTTAATAATGCTGATACCGTAAGAAGGTGTTTCTGGTTGCATGACACATACATTTCTCTCAAATGGAATACTCTTTAGCATAAGTAGTCTTCATATCAGTTCTGTATATGTTAAAGAACTCTAGTCATGTTTATAATTTAAAACTCAATATCTAGCTGCCTGGAAAGCTCATTGAGATAGGTACAGTAGTACCTCGGATAATGATGAGACTTGGTTCCACAAGTCTCGTCGCTATCCAGTTTTTAACGTTGTACAATGCATTGATTGCACAACGTTAAAAAAAGCCCTGTTTCCCTGGAGGCTGCAGCAAGCCAGAACGTCGGGATTTGAATCCTGATGTTTTGGCTTGTTACAGCCTCCAGGGAGGTGGGGGAACTTTGGAAACAGCTTGGATTGGGTCTTTCCACCTCCCTGGACCCAGCAGGGGGGTCAGGGAGCCCAAAATGGGTTTTTAAAACGTCCATTTTTTTACCAATTTGGGCTCCCTGACCCCCTTGCCGGGTCCAGGGAGGTGGGAAGAGCCGATCCAAGCTGTTTCTGGGCTTCCCCGATGTCCCCAGCCAGTGGAGCAAGCCAAAACATCAGGGTTTGAACCCTGACATTTTGACTTGCTCCACTGGCTGGGGACATCGGGGAAGCCCAGTAACAGCTGTAGATTGGGTCCTCTGATCTCCCTGGAGCAGGCAGGGAAGTCAGAAAGCCCAAAATTGGTTTTAAAAAACGGACTTTTTAAAATCAATTTTGGGCTCTCAGATCCTCCTGCCTGCTCCAGAGAGATTAGAGGACCCGATCTACAGCTGCAGGGTGGCTGGGGAAGGTGACGGGGACTCCCTGTCAGCTTCCCTAGCCACCCGCCGTTGCCTCCACAGCTGCAGGGTAGCTGGCAAGCTGAACGGAGAACCCCATTCAGCTTTCCAGCCACCCTGCTGCTAAGAACGACTGTATCGGATAACGCTAACAGATCGTTATCCGATTTTAGCGTTATCCGATGCAGTCGTTATCCGAGGTATTACTGTATTTGTTTGCAGAACCAGAAGGTGAGAGTTCAGTTTCCCACTGTGCATCCCAGAAGAGACAGCTTGTGTAGTCTTGGGAAAGCAGCACAGACCCAGGGGGCCCATAGTAGAAGAGAATTCTGTGTACTGTATTTTCTACGCAGAAAACCCTGAAAAGGGTTGCCATGAATCAGAACTGACTCAATGACACACAATTATTATTAAATAATTATTCTTTTACTGCTGTAAGCAAAGAGTATTCTACACTGACTGGGATAAAGAACAAATTTTCTCTTCTCCATCTTGCATAGTAATTGTGAATAAAATTAAAATGATATGTGCCTATCTCTCAATTTACATTAATTTATATTTGCTTCCAGAACAGCTACTCAAAGAGACAAAGTAAGAAGTCTTTCCTAGTCATAATGACTGACCCAAAGTAATATGTTCTTGATTTTCTTCAATGATGTGAAAATAAATTGTTTTCCTGTATGCCTCTGATGCAATTGCTTTCTAAATGACAACTGTGGGTAGGCTGTAATGTGTGGAAACAAAATCCCACCATTAATTTTGGCCTGTTGGACTTGTCTACCCAGACTTTGAAAAATCTACAGATTGATCATCATGATTTTCTTTTCCAAATGCTAATTAGAACTGGATGTCATCTCCAATATGATTGTTTTGTTTTGTTTTTTCTTTTAAAGCTCTCCTTCCCCAGAAACGAGATTTCAAAAACAACAACACAAAATTCACACTGCTTTCAGGCTGAATATTTCTTTCTCTCTAGCTACAAACCTACACATAAAGAAGTCCCACTGAAAAACAAGGGAATTCAAAGCAAACACTATTAGGATTGATGCTGTTACCTTTCTTCCAGTCTTCAACAGACATTTTTTCCCCTGCTGCTTCTGGGGAGTCTGTAAAAGGATGGCTTCTTGTCTTGAAGGAGCATGAAGTGATACAGAATACACTTCTGTGGAAATGTCTACAATTCTCTTTATGTGTGGTCCTGTTTCCTCTTTTTCTGTACTACATGGTTACTCACTGAAATGGTTGCCAATACCTAGCAAACACATCTGAGTCAGTTGCAGCGAACTACAGCAGTATCTGCTAATGCTGAATTTTAACTGGACATCCTGATGACCATGATGTACCAGAGGACCCAAACAGAAGCACAAGAGGATTTGAGAAACAAACAGACAGTAGTGCTAAAAGCTGATTAGGTGGATAATGTTGCAGTAGAATATAAGTCAACTTTTCATATCAGGATTAGGGCAGGAAGAGGGTTTCATTGCTTACCCTTGAAGATGGAAGACCACAAGCTTCAAGTGCAGTCTCAACACGCTTTCTGTCTGAAGAGAATAAACGATAAATGCTAGAGGGAGGGAGGGAGAGAAAAGGAATAAAGATCCATATTAGCACCTGGTCCATTCTTGTGTATAGCTCAAATTGTTGGCACTGATCTATTAAGTTTTAAGTCATCTAACAGCTGGATATTTCAAGGAACCCCTTCTTCAATATAAATTTATTCAGCTGCTGAGGCTTTCTTCAATGTAGGCAGTGGCATATGGTTTTAGGACTAAACACCACATATCCTTCTTGGCAAGTAATTTTAAGACCAATTCATGGAGCACTAGGCATCAAGGCGATGTTTGCTACTCCTTTTATGTCTGCCACACCCAACTTCAACTTTTTGATTTCAATCTGTAGATGAGATAAGTGGTCAAACACTCTGTTTTTAACTTTAAGGTTTACATTTTTTAAAGGTGCATACAAGGATTGAGTATAAGGAGGGAAACCCTCAACTAATGGCATTCAGTTAACTTTGTTTTGAGATATGCAAGAAAACAAGCACCTGAAAAAAAATCTTACGGTTAACGTCACATATTTTTAACTCATGGAACAGTGGTTGTTTATTTCAGTTTCTCCATGTTTTGAACCTTCTGGAGGTACACATTCCATTCATTCCATCCAGTTTTTCCATCATCTTACATGGTTTTGGGTCAACAATCCAAATAAAATTTTGTATGCATTTTCCTATGAATTTCCTCTAATATTTACAAAATTGTATCCATCAGGAAAAATATACAGTAAAACAACATAACAATTTTATTGGATAACAATTGGATTGGATAACCGGATAACAATTGGATCAGATAACACTAAAATCGCATAACGTTAAGTAATCTGGGAAGGAGATCGAATAACGTTAAGGTCCTATGGGATGGATCGGATAACAACAGCTAAAGCCTGTGCGGTTACAATGTATCTCTATGGAGCTTTAACGTTATCCGATCCATCCCATAGGATTTTAACATGGATCGGATAACACTAAGAATCGGATAACACTAAGACTCGTGGAACCAAGTTTTAGCGTTATCTGGTGTTTTACTGTATTAAAAATGCATACATTAGGAAAGGTAGTTACAAAAAATGTATACTTTAGGAAAAATTCATAAAACTGCATAAATTAGAGACATGTGTAAAAAAATACAGACATATTGGTAAATATTTATAAAGCATTGAATTCTGTACGTAATTCTCCTAATCAATGCAAATTTTTGGCAAATTTCCTCATCACATTTTTAGAAAACTGGGCATATATACTTCACAATTTCAGAAGCGCAAATGAAAGATAACTGCAATTTAGCTTGCTATTAGTTTGAGAAGTCTAACTCAGGTTGTTTTGTATCAAAATGGAAATCAGGGGCTGTGTGGGCTCAGTGATTAAGAAGCTCGCCTTGTTAGCTAGAAGGCTGGCAAGTGGGCAGCTTGAGACCTGGGTACTGGATGACAGATTGAACGCCCGTCTCTGTCCCAGATCTTGGGGACATGAAAGGAGCCTCATTTGGGCATTCCCTGAGTCAAGTTTCTTCAGCAAAAATCCTTTCAACCCAGAATAATTTCTAACATAACATTATTATTAAAAGTTGAAATCACCATGGAGATTATGCTGCTCCCGGGCAGTACAATTCAGGTTGCAATTGGGAACTTACATGATTGAATGTTCAGTAACATAAAAATATTTCGACCTAAAAGGTTTTGCCTTAGCTTTCTTTCCAGCTTGTTTGTTTTCTTAAAAGGAGAAGAACTCTTTTACTGAAGATCAGTCAGTCACATGAGCCCCTGGCTGAAGTTGTACAACCTGAACATAGCTAGATCACTGCAGAGAAAAGAACTGAACTTGAGTGATGGTACTGCAGAACAAATACTCATAATGTAGAAATAATATCATGCTAGACCATAAAAAAAATAGTGGCACAAATTTTCCCCAGAAAATCTAGCACATAATAATGAAATGCAACTCACTTTTTCAAAGGAATACGTCCATCTGTAGTTACTTGCAGTTTAAGTTTTGTGTATCTAGGCAAAAGAAAAAATAAATCCTGATTTAAAAAACCCCCTGCAAATTATAATATAACTTTATCTTGTGTTGCTTTCCACAGTGCTGACCAGAAAATAAGCCCAAGCAATCTTATGAGTTCTGCTATTTCCAAGAAAGCTTAATATCTTGTAATCTCATAATACTTATGATGACATCTCTAGGAACAGATTTTGAGATAAATCTCCAATCTCTCTAGAGATAAATCAAAGATGGAATTTTGTCAAACGAGGTTTGTTTTATGGCATCCTTTGGACGATACAGTGCACATTAAAGACCTATGGCTGGAAACAGGACATGAGTGTGAACATTTTGAAGACCTGGCCAATAAATTATAACATGCTGCTGGAGGATTGATGCTGTTGTCAGTGATACTGCATGGGAGCACTTCTCTGCAAACAGCTCTCAAGCAGCTGAGACAATGCAACCATGGGGGCAAAGCAGAGGCCAAACATAAAGGTCTTTCTCATAGAATCAGTGAATCAGAAAGATTCAAATAAACAGCTCTCATCATCATGGCACAGTGTTGTTAATGACAAGCGGTTCTCAGGTAGCTGACAGAAAATCTAAAAGGCAGTATTGATGGGACAGATAGAGATGGAAAGCATCTGGATTAAGAAAACATATACTTTGAGGGCTGAAGACAACTACTAACACTTTGTCACAATGGTTTCAAATTACCATCTACAGTAAATTGTTAAGCCATTCACATAATAGCTGAATCCAACAATGGGCTATATATAATATGGGCTGAGGAGATCTGTGCTGCCCCAGATAATATTGGACTCCCACAATCCCACTACACTAGCTGTGTTGAACACAGCAGATGGGATATCTACTCCAAAAAATCTGGAGGTCATATGTATTTCCCCCACTCACTAAAAGGGTATATGATATCTGATCTTCAATGAAAGTTTCAAACAGTTTAAGCAAGATGGTGGCCAGAATCCTGTTAGACAGATTTATGCCTGGTGTAAGCTGTGGCAGTCAATTGTCACTGATTAACAAGTTACTACTGGCATTCCTTGTTGTGCATTGAGCCACTTGACTGGTACATGACAAGGAAAGGCAGTGACAGCTTTGTTGACATTGTGGCAAATTATCACTATGAATTACACATAGTGGCTTATGAAAGACAATGTTAAATGAATACACTCTGTACATTTCAAGACACACCAGGAGGAGGAGAGAAGGATTAGATATAGACTATGAAAAGATTGAACACTTATACTATAGTGAATCTAAATAGAGTAATAGTCATTTCTTGATATCTTACAAAACACACTGTAGATGTGCAGCTGGGGAAAATTAACAGGTGACAAGGTGTAAACATTGGCAGGTTGTCTGGGGACAGATGGGAGTGAACATTATTTCAATAGCGACCTCCCAACCCATCCAGAAGCTGGCTTAGGAATGGGAAGAGAGGGTCAATGAGTCACTGATGCAGGCAAAATTAGAATACGAGTGCAAAATTACCAATGAATGTAAAGTCCAATAACTTTCCCTAACAGGATGCACCAGAAAGAAAGAGCAAATTCCTGCTTATTGTGCCCCATAATACACAAACTGGCTAGAGGCCATGCATCAATGGCTAAGTAAAATATGAGAATCATGGAATTACATACAAGAATCACGTTTGCAGTTTTCTTAGCAGAAAATCCTATGACTAAACCAGTTAAAGCATTTGACAACTTTGTAAACAATGGCATCGCTAGTGCATCTCTTGGACTACAAGTGTGAATGCCAACTCATCCACTCTTACTTTGACCAAGTTAATTCGTAACTAGCATCCTGGTTTAGTATATTTTTTCCAGAAAGGATTTGCGTCCTTCAATTCAAGATAGAGTAGGAATAGACAAAGTGAGGCTGAAGCACAAACACATTTTATCCATGCTCTAAATCCCCTCTTAGGAATTCCTTCTCTTTCTAACTAGGATCCTAACATGCCAATTTCCATGTAACATGTAGCTTAGTTCCTCCTTTTCAATTGAATTCCATTAAGTCTGATCATCAGTTGTTTGTACAAATTCACTAGGATATATTTAGGCACTTCCTTTTTAAAACTGAAGGAGGGTAAGTGTCTAATACTATTATTATCCCTGGATGTTTTCATCAACACCCTTTGTACTCTTTCCCCGAAGAACTCTGAATCAACACATCATATCTATAAACTTCACATGAGTAGATTTACAAGTTTTTCTCCACTGAGTGCAGAGACACAAAATAATTAAGAAGAGGAAGTACAAATCTTGTCTCACTTTATTGTTTAACTAATAATAGATGACAAAGAGGAAACATACAGGAGAGAAGTCTGAAACTTGTTTATAACCAAAAGCATAAGTGCCAAGATCTTGTGATATGCTTTCTGCACACATAACAGGAAGGCTGAAGTGGTTCCCTATGTCTGTCACATTTATGATTTCAGCTACCTGGTTCACATGAAAATGTTCTTGCCTAGAGATCTGGCCACCACGCTGTAGCTATCTCCAGACTGAGATGCTGTAACATTCTTGGTTCACTGGAAGACTGATTGAAAAAGTTAATAGAAAACACAGGAAGAGGATTGTGAATGGGCTCAATTTTGGCTTTTTCAGATATAATCTGCTTTTGAAAAAAGATATATTTGGTTATTCATCTGCTTCTGAGTCTGATTTGAATAGCTGGTTTTCATCTTTCCCAAATGCAAATACATGTCCCCTGGGAAGGCAAATCTCAAAAGCTACAGGGTATTGCAGTCCTCCTCCTTGGAAGATAAAACAGCTTTATACAACTAAAACTGCCCAGGGGTGGTGAAGGTAAAATGGGTGTATGTCCTTGGGAAATATTAGGGGTAGACTGCGACAGGATTTGGATCCACTGAATCCAAAGTTCCCATGAGAGAAAAAAAGCTCCACATAGTCGAAGTCTGACAGAGTTTTGAAGTTGCCTACTCCGATTTTTCCTCCTTCAGAACAGGACTCCTTTGTCCAGCGTCTTTCACAGTCAACAGATGGCCTTAACCCTGTTACTATTGACATGCATACCCAAGAATATAACCCTAAACCCTATAAGTGCACAAAGTGCTATGGGCCAGTATACAAGTGTACTGTAATTGCTATTGCTATAAGGCATCATGCTCTGTCTAGGGAGACAAAAATGTTTTCCCAATCCTGTTAAGCACCAACTACAGTCTGTCTGAGTTCAGATATAGTAACTAGCTATGGACAGTTGAAAATGAAACCAAATATTTCCTATCTCCTGATCAGGGCTTTACCAGAAAGGGGAACACATCAGCCCCCGGCTTGCTTCTGATGATGTTTGTGAGACTATGGATGTAAATATCATAGGGTCTCAATCTCTGAAGGAAATTGATGGTTAAACCAGTCTTTTCTCCTCACAGGGAGATTTCTCTACATGAGCTTTTCACACAAGAAATCTAATGGAATTAAAAAAAAAAGTTTGTGGTAAAAAAAATTCTTGGAAAGACTGCAAGCTGTGCGGGATTATTATGGTTCTTAGGCAAAATGGTAGTTTTTGTACAGAATTCATCTGGAAAGGGCAGATGAATTAAGAAGCTGCATGGGATTGTTACAACTCCTGAACAGCTTGACATCTTTGCTATGCAGAGATTCACCAGCAAGGGTAAATCAGCTCTTTTGTGCAGGACAGGCAAAATTGGGAGAAAGGGAGGGAGAAAATGAGAATGAGTACTTTTTTTTTCATGTGAAGTTGGTGGAAGAGGAGGCATCTTGGAAATGCCCTCTGGCATGGTGTGATTTAGGAAATTATCATGAACACTAATTTTTGCAAGTACACAGAGTATCCCTTCATATAATTAAACTATGTTTTAGTGTTAAATGCAAATGAACACAAGGTTCATTAGAAATGCATTATGCAGAAGGAAACGTCAAAACTAATTTTCTGCTGACAATTTGTACTGAAGGGCATTTTAAAAGGAGCTTCAATCTGTTTTAATTTGTTACTTCCTGATACATTCTGAAAATATGTGGTTAAAATACAAAGGTCAATTATTCGTGGTTTTTCAAAAGTTAAACCTACTTAAGTGCAATAACTTTCAGCTAGAAGATCTCTATAAAATGGTTGCTAAGCTACACTAATGCAACTGCTTATAAAGAATTCAAATGTATCTATGAAAAAGCAATTCATTACCAATAAATTAAAAATGAACCATATTTATTTTCCTACGAAAAAGAATAACCCAATGATGTTGGTTCCTGAGGCAGAAAATTGTCTTGCTGATGTATTTTTAATTGATAGGTTTATTTTCAGATTTAATTACTGTTAGTCTTTTTTTTGGGGGGGGGGGGACTCTGGGAGATTGAAGGGCAAAGTAGAAGTCTTTATTTTTAAATTTTCGGTAGCCTGTCTCTCACAGGACAGCAAACCTATGGCCCAAATCCTGTTGTTTTAGCGTACTAAGTTGGAAATAGAGTAGGCCCACTGATTCAATGAATCTATTCAAATTGTGACTTAACACATGAAATGACAGCCAGTATTTGGATGTGCCACATCACTAGGATTCAAAAATTCAGCAATTCAAAACAAAACAAAGCTAGCATGTTAAAATAAACATTAACCTGGCAACTTTCTCCCTAATATGCTAAGTCTTCCATATGACGGGGTATTAATATTGCTCTTGTTTGGAAGAGTTGTTTCCCCACCTGAAGTTGTAGCGATATTGTTTTCAGCATAGCTTGCAAAACTACATTTTAAAAGGAATATGTGACATTGCTCATTACTACTTGGAAACCAGGTTGCTTGTCATTATCATTGTTCTGCTCATGCAAGTAATTTGTTACATTGCACTGTTTTCTCTAACAGGTCAGAAAATACGGAGGTATATTCTCAGGTTCCTTCTAATGGCCAATTCTTATTTTGCAATATGTAAATATTTATAAAAATACAAAGGATGAAATGAAGGTTGCATTGCTCCCTCAAATCAGTCTCGGGGCACATGGTGCTCAATCCAACCCGTGCCCTTATGAAAACAGATGTATATCCCTGATTCAATTCATATTTATACATCTCTCTGACCACAGTTCATACTCCTAGAGAAAACCAAATAATACTTCCTTTGACACAAAAGACTGATAAGACATTAATATAGTACCTGAAAAATTCATGTCACAATTCTAAAATGCTGTAAAATGCCATTTAACAGTAACATTCTATGCCATTTTACCTAAGTAACTCTGGTGACGTTTCTTACACACAAACATTTTGTGATTACTAGTTGTGTTACTCAGTAACCTGTTAGATATAACAGCACTACTATCATATGTGCAAGTGTACCAAATGAACCTAGGCATTCTAAGAAAATTTGCACAAACATAGTGTGTACACACTGTAGCTCATATACTGAAGTGGAAGTGACTGGGATGGAGCAGTCAGACTTAATGGGGTTGAAACTATATCTGGGTACATAAGGTAGCATGATCTTTCTCTGGATAGGCAAAACATCCCAGGAGGTCAAACAACAGAGCAAAGCTCTTCTCTTGGGAACAAAGGCAGGACAAGAGGAAAGTTAGGAGAGCATCATGAGGAAAAGGAAGAATCCAGCCATGCTGAAAGGATTCAGGCAGCAATTTGAAACTTACAATTAAGCTTTCAGGAAATTACCACAAACAAGAAATTTTGCAATCAGGCTCAGTCAAGATCACATTAAGGTTCTAATTCTAGGCACTCTCAGAATGAAGTCGAAGCAAATGGCATGATAACTGAACTTGGAGGTTTGAATGTTCCAAAAGATAAGTGGGTAAAGTTTTCAAGAACAAAGGTTATTATGAGTTATGCCCAGGTGGTGCTCCACCCATTGACCTACTATTTAGGGGAGAGTGCTTCTGATTTGAGTCAGGTTCCCAGCCATGACTTTAGTTTGGCCAGTTCAGATATCAACTAAAATATTTATGTGGGATGTCAGGAAGGCTTTTTCATTTATCTGGAGATCTTGGGAAAGGTTGCTCTTTTGATTACAGCTTCCGGAATCCCACAGACAGCATGGGCAGTAGTTATGCTGAATGACATATTCTGTAAAGTGTGGTTTAAAAAGAAAATGCAATTCTGAAATCAGCTTATCTAGATTTGTCGTATTTTGCATGCTGAAGGAGGATTGTTCTCTTTCATTTAATCAGTATAGAAGACACCCAGGTTAGGAACTTCAGTTACAATTAAGGTGTATAGATGAACATGCTACTGTCAGTATCCTTTTGTTTCTGGCTGTCATCATTTTGCTTATAAAGCCATTCCCAGAAATAAATCTAATGTGTTAGAGATAAACCAATAAAAATGCAAATGGCAGGTATAGGATCTGTGATGGACAACTTTTTAACAGCAGTGCATAGACACAAGTTTACCAGCTGAGCGAGAAGGAGGCCAGCAGGAAAGAGGAAGAAGCATGTTTATATAAGGGGCAATCCGTCACTATGTAAACAATTTGTGGCAATCATTCTAACAAAGAAGGAGGAAGCAGACATAATACACAGCAACATCCTCTGCAAATAAGGGCTTCGTCACTTACGCTTTTTCCAAAAAAGCATCCCTTGATCTATTCTGTGCCAGCAGGTTTGTTGCCAGATTGAAGATTTCCTCTGCCCATTCCTAAATGGAGAGAAAGGAGCTGTGTTTATGTTCAGCCAAGGCCAGGACAGACATATAATCCTTCAAGAGTTGAATTCCAAGACCACAGCACACATACATACCAGGCTTCTAAAATATTTCAGTATTAAAGCCACAGGTACAGTACTTGCAGAAATGTCTTCAAACCATGTCAGAATTTGAGAGTTACCTTATATTTATCCAGACCGGTAGCCCCTTTAGCCCTATGATGTCAGCAGCTCCCTCCAGAGTTTTAGGAAGGAGGGTTTTCTGAGTAAAAATATTCAGAAATAGCGTACCATTCCAGGTCTACCCAGAGATCCCTGGTATTCTCTGGGGATTTCTCACCCAAATACAAACCACAACCAATTTTGCTTAGCTCCAGAAAACAGAAGAAATTTTGAAAGTTCAATTGCAGGTGTTTGGGGAGGAACAAAGATGAAAAGTTAGACATTATGCTCTGTATTTATGAGTAAAAGAAGGAGGCTAGCTCAGCTCACAGCAGGACAGCTGAGAAAAACCAAAGAGAAAAGTAAAGAGGAACATTCATTCATTCATGCCGCTCTAGGCAGCTCACACACACAAAACAACAACAACAACCCAGCAGCACATAAATAATAAAACAAAACAATAGATTATATAACAAAAACAATCCACAACAACAAATACCTAACACACACACACACACACACACACACACACACACACACACACACACACACACACACACACACACACACACACAGGAAAACAATAACAACCTTAGAGGCATTGGAATCATACAAATTAATTCTAACATATAGTTAATTCAATATTAATAAAAGCTCCCCAGAATCATGATTCATTATAAAATGTATATTGCAAATGCTTCCAGAAAAAAAAAAGGTAGTGAACATGTAGTCACCTTGACTTTGCAGGCTTAAATATACTACAACCTTTTTCTTTGCCTACAAGGACTTCTCCTTGACCATCAGATTGAGAGATCCTCCAACTTCACTGTATAGTTCGTATCGTTATTGCCATGTTGTAGATAAACAGATGAGAATGGTTTGCCCAATAGCTACCTACTAAGGCCAGCTATTTTGATCAAAAACTTTAGATTTTTAATTCAGGCTCTCAGGCAATAGCTAAATCAAGTTTCTTTTATTATGATCAGCAATAGACAACAATCAAATTAAAACTTTCTACTAATAGATTACCTTATGAAGCAAACAATGAACTCTTTATGTATGTAAGTTAACAAACTGTTTTTTACTTGAACGTTGTTGTTCAGTACTTGACTTTTTTTGCATAACTTTCAAATGTACAGTTGTACCTCGCTTAAAGAACATAATGTGTTCCACAGGATTGCTCTTTAAGTGAGTTTGTTCTTTAAGCGAAACACCATTATAAGTGAACAATTGTGACTTCTGGGGGGGGATTGCGAACCCCGATTTATTTGTTACGCGAGTTTTTGGTTGGTTTTATTTGTTAAGTGAAGTGAACATTCAGAGAAAATTCTGCTCTTTAAGCGAGTTACTCTTTAAGCGAGGCGCTCTTTATGCGAGGTTTGACTGTACTTCAAGTACACACCTGCAAACTAGATGTGCAGGTAGAGGAATCTGTCTCTCTGACACACTGATATTCCCTCTAATAATAATGTGTTGTCATGTCAATTCTACCTTATGGCTATCCTCTTCAGGGTTTTCTAGGTAGAGCGTATTCAGAAGTGGTTTCCCATTCCCTTCTCCGGGGGTGGGGTGTCCCCTAGGACTGAACAGCTTTCCCAAGACCACACATGTTGGCTCTTCTTGGACGCACAGTGGGGAACTGAACTCCCAACCTCTGGCTCTGCAGCCAAATACTTAACCCACTTTGCTATTCAGCCAGCTGCTGCTATTCCCTCTATTCCAAAGAAATATACTGAAAGGGCAACCCCGCCCCACCCCAATCTAATTTTATGGTAAGAACATTTGACTCCAAGGCAAAATGCATTTGAAATCAACAATGCACAGCAGTAACCAGATGACTTGAGTTCCTAAGGATAAAAGAACAACTAAACCCCACTGATAAATTCAGCTAATCAGGGATTATTATTATTACTTTCCAAAGCCTGTAATTAACAGTAGTTAAGGGACATAGTTCTTTGGATAATTAAGTCCCTTTGGCGTAGGAGTGACCACAACTTTTAATCAAAGGTTCCCACGCTCTTGTACTGAACCCAAAAGTGTTCTGAATATGTAGCATTTTTTTCCTTCTCACCCCTATGCCCATATCTCTGCAGACAACTTGGATAACATCCCCGTCACCCAACATTACACTCCGGAGTTATCTTTCATGGTTCGGTTCACACCCCTCCTGATCCCCAAGATCCCCCCAAAGAGTCTCACAAAAATTATCTTGGCAAGATGTCATTCACTCTCTCCCTGAAACCCACAGGAAAGCCTAATTTACACAACTCTGAAGGTAAGCGAAGTATGCCCCCTTTTCAGCCTCCTTGATACAGAAGCTTCTTCTCCAGTGAACCATTAGTTCTGGCAGCTCTAATACTGTCAGAAAACTTTCGCTTTAATTCATAACTTTTCCATTTTCTCTGCACTGCAACACAGCCTTCATATTTCAGGCCAAACAAGGCTTACCTAAACTTCCCACAATTCTCTCTTTTATCAGTCCTCACTCTCTTTCCACTGTTAAAAAGGCTTCAGGAAAACTCAAATTACATTCCAAGACTTGAGTAGCAGCTGAAAAAAACAGACTGTGATAGATGTTCCATCAGTGTTTCTTTCCCCTGGAAATATTGTATGGATTCTTTGTCTTCCTTTATGCTTTCACATCTAATGGTGTTTCAGGGTGGTCATGCATTCTGTTTTTCACTACAGAAATATGTTCCTGACTATGAAAGCACATTGATTATTTATTACTTCAGACAGAAGGAGCAGGATTTGGCTCCCACCAGGAAACTGATCAACACAGCTGCTTCCAGGTGCAGATGCCATGTGGAAGACAAGTTATCAGGAGTTGATGAATTACTACTTAAACATAGAAATTTAATCTCATTCATCACCCCCATGCTATTGTGACGAGATTTCAACCCTCCCAGACTACTCTCTTTGCTTGCTCCTCATCCTCCTTCACTCATCAACCCCCTCAAGTGTGCTGACCTACCCCAGCAGGCATGGTTGCTGCACAGCGACACTACACAGAGAGTCCTGGCAGCAGTCTATTCAAGGAGAATCCAAATAGCAAAGTCCAAAGAACAAGCCGAGGTCTGATTATTGGTAGTTCAAGCAAGCATCTAGTCAAAAGGATGTCCGGGGGCATCATCAAAGTTGGCAGAGAAGTCAGGGTCATGGCAGGCAATCACAAGAGGTATCTGAAGTCAAGCAGGGTGCTGGACTTTGTACAGAGGAAAATTGTACCGATGTTTGTCTGGTGAGACAAGCCTGCTTAAGAAGTCTCCCAGCTAAATGATATCAGCTGCGAGCCTCCTCTGATAACCAACTCTGGCTTTTTTACGTCTCAGCTGCAGATCTTTTCGGCACCATTCCTAGGCTGACAGCTAATTGCTGTCAGAGTCAGATCTCTGATCTGACAGGTCATTTGCCTGAGGAGTTAGAGTTGGACCAGAAGCAGGCTGAGGTTCCTGGTTGAAGACATCCTCAGGTTCAGCTGCAGGCTAGGGTTTAGGTTCAGATGCAGGCTGGGGAGGCAGAAGTGGCCTGGACAAAGGAAGTGCCTCCTGATCCAGGTTGTCTTTAGAGTCCGATGAGGTATTCTCCTCACTCACTCAAGTGAACTTAATGGAGTTTTAATCGGCAGGCAGTAGTGTAGCATTGGGGCCCTGGTGCGCCGCCCCGGGTGGCACTTTTTGGGCATATGGGTGTTCTTGGACTATAATTCCCAGAAGCCCTAGCAGGAGTGGGCGCTGGCATCCTAGGCCCTGTCCAGAGGGTGGCAAATTTGGCTTACGTCCCAGGCGGCTGAATCCCATGCTATGCTACTGTCACCAGGAATGTGATTAAAGTATTGTAGCTCTTTTCCCAACACTGTAAGGGCAGGGTATCATTCCTCCTCATAGGAAAAGTTAGCTGTTGAGTACCAACAGAAAAGGAGGCTAAGTGAGACCACTAAGAAACAAGAGGAAGGAATTGGCACACTTGGGGGACTCTGCATAAATGTTTTTCATATTTTAAGCTCCCTAAAATCCCACCCCATCCCCACCTAATGACAACTGATGCTATTCAATAGTAGAGTCATGGAAAATGTTGAGCTTCCACTGAGCAAAGTGAACTGGAACTATCTGGACAGGCTTAACTTGAGCTATCAGTACTGTGAGAGCAGTGGTGGGATTTAGCAGGTTCATTCCAGTTCGCCAGAACCTGTAGCAGAACGTCTGGCTGGCCCCAACAATCCAAGTTTTGAAATAAAGTAATCCTAATTCAGGTGCAATGCAAGGTTTTCCCTCTGGCCACACCCACCATACCACACCCAAAGAGTAGGTAGTAAAAAATTTCTTGAATCCCACCACTGTAAGTGAGAGGATTTTAGAGATGGTTTTGCATAGATCCTATGAACTCTGAACAGGAGCACTCCTGTTAAAAGACAAATATATATGCAAGCATTTTATTGCAATGATTTCTGGTTATGCAGACGACTGGAGGGTGGAGGGAAATAGTAGGTGCCGCTTTTGACGTAGAGCAAGTGGTAAGCTTTTGTTGCTGGGATGCGGGGAAGGCATCAAATTCAAATAAAAGAAAAGCGAAAATAAATATCAGAAGAGTTTAAATTTATGTTCTTGTACTACAAAATGGAGAAGGCTTAGGAATTAAGACACTGAGCTTGATGACCAGAAGGTCAGCAGGTCAAGATCCGGGTGCTGCATGATGGAGTGAGCACCCATCATCTGTCCCAGTTCCTGCCAATATAGCAGTTCGAAAGCAAGAAATTGCAAGTACAGTTGTACCTCGCTTAAAGAGCATAATGTGTTCCACAGGACTGCTCTTTAAGTGAGTTTGCTCTTTAAGTGAAACACCATTGTAAATGACCAATTGTGGAGGGGGGGGGGGATTGCGAACCCCGATTTATTTGTTAAGCGAGTTTTTGGTTGGTTTTATTTGTTAAGTGAAGTGACCATTCAGAGAAAATTCTGCTCTTTAGGCAAGTTGCTCTTTAAGCGAGGCAGTCTTTATACAAAGTTTGACTATAGATAAATAGGTACCATTTTGATGGGAAAGGTAACAGTGTTCTGTACACGTCAGCATCTAGTCAGGCCTGCCACATGGCCATGGAAATGTCTGCAGACACAGAGAGCACTGGCTCTTTGTCTGTAAACAGAGATAACCACTGACCCTAGAGTCGGACACAACTGGCTTTCAAGCAAGTGAGACCCCCAAGCAGCACTGCAACCTAGGAATTTCTAGGTTGTAATTCAAAGCCACAGATCTGCATACCTCTAGTAGACATTTTATGCCCTGCTCAAAACCAAGCTAAAAAATGAAAAAATATAAGAAGAGTGTAATACAAACTAACTACTGATTGCTTGTCTGGCCGGACATTTTGCTACAGTAATGGAGTAGACTGTACAGACAGCAACTCAATCCTGGGTGCTGGGCAGCAGTAAATAAACTGACTCCATAAATGGGCCAACAGCTACAGATGGATGAGCCCCTTTAGGTGGGATGATGGTCCCCCTCAGTGGAGGAAGTACCACTGGAAACCATCATATTGGGCTCAACGGTAAAATAAATGGAGGAGGAACCACTTCACTATTCTGATTCCCAAGTCATGGAGGTGGAAGAGGTCATACCAGATGGACTGTGTGTGAAGGCGCACCTTGTCAATATCCTCAAGGCTGCAGCAGTCCATTGCAGCCCCGGTTTCAAATGCTGCATGTCTCATTTCATACACGCTGCAGGAGATGGCTCTGTGACCACAGTGTGTGAGTCACTTCATGGCAAGCTGGGATCAACCTTAAACAAATTCACGCCAATGGCATTTCCCCTGAAAATGATTTTCAGGGGGAAAATATATACTCGGGCATGAACAGCAGACGCTGACGCCTGATAAGACAACACTATACATTTTATGTAGCAACACATGGAAGCAGGAGATAGAAGAAAAGATTCAGTTGTTATAAAAGCTCCGACAAAGAGGAAGATGATGGCTACTATTTGTCAAAATGAAAAAAGTGAAGAACTAGACAAATCTCATGAAGAAGGGAGACCAGCTCTGTGGGGTAAGGCAACACACCATTTCATTCCCCATGACAATACATGAGGTGGGATATATGAGATTCGCCTGTGGTATCAGAGTCTTATCAGATCACTGTAGCTCATCCAGAAGTTTAGTCAATCCTGCCTAGTTTCCCAAAAATAACCAGCCACTTAATCAGCACTGTTGTGTTCAAAAGCTAATAACATATCTAAAACTTCTCGTGACATGAAGTGCTAAAGAGCAAATTACAGCAGAAAACAGTAACTGAAAATACTCCTAGTGTAATAAAACCTGGTGGTAGTCCTCATACATTTAAAGATATACATCCCAACCCAATGACAGCAACTGAATGCAGGGCTTCCTCAGCCCAAGCCATTATAGCATTTTAAATGTGGCCTCAGTAGAAGTATAGGATCACCACTGAGGAGAAAAAAAATATATGAGGGATAACATTAAAAAATCCCAGTTTAGCAAAGGACTTGAGGGCGTAGCAAAGGGTTTAGGTGTAACCCATAAAACAATTGAACAAGTAGGCAAGTAAATGGATAGATACAATCCTGTAGCATACTACCTTCGGAGTCATTGGTTGATATTGTATTACACACCTCTGTCCAAACACTGGAAATGCCATCAGCAGCAGCTGCAAATAAAGGTCTCCTATGGCAATTTAAGGGTGACTATGACTTGTTGCATTGTATATGAGCCACACGTGTCCCAACATCATCAAAGGAAGCTTTTAATCAGCAGTGACCTGACACTGCTTATATTATTCCTGTAGCACCCAACGGGTTGTGCAACAGGATTTCAGCTACTAGATAGTTTGTATGTAGATATATAGGTACATATGCATTTCTATTTCTATACTCCCTGCTAGTGGTGTCATGCCACATCTTCTAATTGTGAGGGAGGGGCACAGGTAAGTAGTAGAGCTGCAGGTTTGCTTACAGGAAGTCCTAGTTTGAAGTCCAGAATTTTTAGTTAGGTTTGGGGGGGGGGGAGGATAATCGTGCTTGCATCGCTGAATTGTTGTTGTTGTTGTTGTTGTTGTTGTTGTTGTTTAGTTACATTTGTATGCCGCCCAATCAGCGTGGCTGGTGCAAGGGTTGGATGCAATTTGAGACATCTTTCTGTGTTTGTAATACAGTATACTAGATATTTATTCTGCCACTATACAAAGTAGAGTCATATCAATATGTACATGATGTGTGCCCACTGAAAGATGAATGGACCTGTTTCTGATGTCATTCATTTCCATATCTGTCTTAGCCACAATTCTGTTCCATTTATTCATTAATCTTCAGATGGTTTTAAAACCTCTATTTAAATGTACGAGTCCCCCCTCCCTAAAATATTCAACTTGTCCAAAACGACAGCACAGAATATGGAGAAATATAGGAATCTGTCGGACAACTGTGTTCCAAAGCAAATACTTGTCTGTGAGATGCCGCCCAGGGCATTTTCTTGTAGGCATTCACTAAGCCTGAATTTTCTGAGCATCCCGACATTCCTGGTAGCTTACTTAGCATTTCCCTGTGCCAAAATTTGGTGCTAATCTTCCTGCAGTTTCTCCTTCTTATCCATGCTTATCCAGATTTGCCAATTCAAGTCATCAAAAAGGGGAGCTTGAGAGATGTGTCAAAAAAACAGAGCAACCTTTGCCAGATGACTATTAATTGCATACAAATTAATACAGTATATCCAATGACCTGAAAAAAAATCTAGAGAGATACACAGCCATTAAGTCAGGTCAACACAAATAAGAGTAGTGGATGTGGGAAAGTGACATGTACCTAGGGTATGAGTCTCACATACCTTTTATCCCAAGGGAACACTACTCTTAACTTCTGTTTATAGGGAAGGCAGTATGTTTCAAAACAATACAATGAGAGAAGTGCTTTCAGGAAATAAGAAGTAATTAGAGACAGCAGAAGGCCAAATACTCCCTAGTGGCCTTGCTCTGTGGAAATGGTTTGCATGGTTGTGTTCTTATTCAGGGCGAAGTGTTAGATGGGGACAAAAAACCTTGAGCAAATACCACTTCAAGCAGTAAAAACATTGCACATTCATCATAAAGACATTGTCCTTGCCATGATTTCTAGCAGATCTTGGAAAAGTTACTTTTTTGGGGGTCTATCAACATAACCATTAAGACTCTGTGAGTTGCAGTCTATAACATGATACTTGCTAAGTCAGTTTTTTGTGCTAAATGTTTACGGGATGCTAAATGTTGTTTGAAAGATAATTTTACATTCAGTATACTTTAGGCATGAGAAGAAGCTTGGCTATTTTAGTTAGCTTTTAGCTTTGTTATTATGGTTTCTTTTTAAGAATCAGAGTTCTGATCCTTATTTTATATGTTCATTTTTTTTCCTATGGGAATGACAAACATGATCATGCTGGCTCTCAAATGATTTCTTGTGGTTAGCCAGCTTTATAGTATCTCCCTTTCACAAGAGAAGTGAAATACAGCACAAAAAGACATTCCCACTGGAAGGAAACCAGCACGTACTGGAAGGGCAGTCTAGGAAGCATTGGCAAATAGTGGGAGCTGCCGAAGAAGGGAAGATTATATTGGAGTGGATAAAAAAGTAAGGTGAGTAACCTCTGTTCAGTCTGAGATGCTGAGGTCACCTCTATTAGAAAGATGGATGGCAGCCACAGGATGCAGGGGACACTCTTCATAGACAAATAGAATGGTAACTCTGGCCAGTTCCTCTCCTTCCTTGATGGCAGCATCAGCATAAAGCCACAATGTCCAGCTCCTCTTTTTTACAGAGGCACCCCCATTATCACATCTCTCTCATAGAGATAGCCAGCAGCCATCAAACTGCCTGTGTTATGGAAATAGGAAACAAGATGCCCCCGCCCTCTATAAAAAAAGATAGGCAAAATTTCCTTACCTCTTGTTCACCTATACAGCAACACTGTTCAGGTTTTTACTGATATGCAGACAGGCAAAACCCAGGTGATACAACACCAAAGTATGGTGGGATCATGAAAGATGGCAACCCCAAAAGTGTAGGCACAGTCTGAGAGGCAATTTTTTTTTAACACAAAAGATCTTGAGTTTCCATTTGCTAGCTTGTGTCTTGACTGTCAAAATAAATATGACTGTCTAGAACAGGGGTGGCCAACCTTGGTGCCCCAGGTGTTCAGTGACTTCAATTACCAGAAGCCAATATAAGCACGCTTGCTGATCCGGGCTTCTGGGAACTGAAGTCCTCAAGAACACCTGGGGCACTTGTGTTGACCTGACTTTAGCTTCATCTTTAGTATTTAACCTTCCAAGGAGCAGTCAGGGTTGATTTCTTCTAGAATCAACCTATTTGTCCTCCTCGTTGTCCAGGGGACTCTCAAAACTCTCCTCCAACAGCACATTTCAAAGGCATCTATTCTTCTGTGCTCAGCTTTCCTAATGGTCCAGTTCTCACAACCATATATTACCACCGGGAATACCATTGCTTCGACTATGCAAATTTTTGTTTGCAAGGTGATGTTCTACTTTTAACTATGTTCCCCAGGTTTCTCATAGCTTATCTACCAAGCATTAGTCATCTTTTTATTTCATGGCTGCAATCACCACCAGCAGTGAGCTTTGATCCTAAGAAAGTAAAATCTGCCACTGCTTCTACTTCTTCCCCATCTATTTTCCAGGGACTGATAGGGCCTGTTGCCATGATCTTGGTTTTCTTTATATTGAGTCTTAAGGCAGCTTTTGCACTTTCTTTTTTCAACCTAATCAGGAGTTTCTTTAGGTCCTCCTCACTTTCTGCCATTTGGGTGGTATCATCTGCATATCTCAAATGGTTGATGTTTCTCCCAGCAATTTTGATCCCATATTGTGATTCCTCCATCTCTGCATTGCGCATTATGTGCTCTGTATATAAGTTGAATAAGCAGGGTGACATGCATAGAGACATAAAATGTCAAATATATTTTAAGTGGGGATTGAGACAATAGCAGTCACATGTGCAGATCAGATTTGACCAACATATCCATAATTAGCTGCAAGTTTTAACAAACTTTGTGTTTTGTGATTTCAAGGATAGATTATGTTCTATCATATGCCTCAATCTGCTAAGGATATAGGGTTTTTTAAAGTAGTTTAAGAGAAAGAGGGAATCCATCTTAAATGTGTCTTGTCCATTAAGCGCTCCTTTTGTTCACTTGGCAAACAGATTTCTCAAAAAAAGTAAATGTTTTTCGTTTGTCAAAATTTATGACTGAAAAAACAACAACACTCGGCATACTTCTTAAGAGATAAATTGCCCTTGTTAAAAAGGGACACATCAAGCAAAAATTGATATAAGACCCAACCAAAAGTTGAAAACTACAGGAGGGACTACTTTGACAGGTGGGTAGGAAAACTCTCTCACACACACACACGTTCCATTATTTTACAAATGGCAGCGGTTGAGTGAACATAAACATCAAGGCAAATTTGGAGACTTCTCCTTTTAACAGTAATTTTTCAAAAGACAACACAAGAGCTACATATCTGCAGATGTTACCAGCTGATATAAGGTGACATACTTGTAAACTCTTCGAGTTCCATTAAGTCTGCACATTAGAGTAGCAGCTTTCCCTACTGACCCTAAATATTTTTATTTATTTGAGATATATTTTGAATCGACCGTGCAACTGAACAACAACTAGCTTTAGTATGCTCTCCCTGCCATCACTTCTTATACATATGAAAAGACAGACCCAATGTAGCAAGCTTATGTTGCTTTCATATACGTATACAAAAGCTTTCTTTTAAAAAAACGTAATATTACAACTAGGGAAAAACAAATCTCTTTCTTCCCAGTCCATTTGACGTTTATATTTGCTGCCCAAAAGTGTGTTTTGCCATTCAGACATTAATGTGCGTCTGTGGTTTTTTCCAACCAGAAGACAATCTGAATACAATCAACATTTAAATAGTATTTTAAAAACCTATTTTCTCTCAAAATATATGCTTTGAAACTTATTTTCTCTCAATGCCCCTGTTTAAAATTGATTTTTTTTTTGAAACTTTTGGTAGTAATAGTAATAACTTTGCCAGAATATTGAGGAAGCATGCAAAATAATAATAAAAATAATGTATTGTCAAGTCAATTCTTACTTATGATGATCCTTTCCAAGGTAGAAAATACACAGAAGTGATTTACCATTCCTTTCTTCCGGAGTGTGGGTGGGGTATCTTAAGACTGTGCAGCTTGCCCATGGCTACACTTGGTGGCTCTTCTCCCAGAAAGCACAGAGGGGAATTGAACCCATAACTTCTGGCTCCACAGCCAAATGCTTAAATCACTAGTTCATTAGTAAATTCTGATCCTTGTTGATCTGGGAGTTATGGATCAAACAATTCAGAATGAAAACACAAGGCCTGAATTTGCCAGAATTTAAATTTCTTTTTTAAAATTTTTGGAGCATTTCATTTGTTGTTTTGCTCTAGGATTCTGTACCCAAGCCTTGTTTGAGCAGAAAACCTTTCCCCCACCCCGAAATCTAGACTTAACTCTTTTCCCCCAATTACGTACCATATATACTGAACTATAAGTTGTCCTGAATATAAGTTGAGGTACCTAATTTGGACCTCTAAAACTAGGAAAATAGATTGACCCAAGTGTAAGTGGGAAACACAGCAGCTGCTAGTGAGTTTCAGTAATTAAAATACATGAAAATGTTGTACAATTAATTTATTCAGACATTTGTGTGGGTATATTTTCAAATTTTTACGGTAGTGTTAGTGCTTTTTAAAAAATGTATGTTTGAATTTGCACCACCATGGTTTTGGGACCCTCGGGGTCATTGACCCGAGTATAATTTGAGTCCCTTTTTTGGATCTCATTTTGGAGGCTAAAAAACTAGACTTATACTCAAGTATATACAGTAATATTTATCAAGCATTTGTGCAAAGCTCCACAGTTTGTCTTAATCTTTTAACTTTTGGAAATCTTTTAAAAAGTGTTTATTATTTTACTAAAATAAGAGATTGTGTGGCAAAGGTTTTATCTAGGGAGACTGCAAAATGACAAAATGAGTCGGAGAAAGTGGCAGAGAAACAGGAAGGTCTTGAAGGGCTTGGCAGCAGCATTTCAATTATCCAACTGCTTGATTACTGGGAATTGTGTGATAAGCCTGGTTATTATGCTGATTGGAGGTTAGATTTTTTTTTTTATTAGAAAGAAAGAGCAAAGAGGAAGAATTTATCATAACACCTTGGTTGAGAAAGCACAAGGCTGACAATTGGACCAAGGAAGGGTTATGGACTAGAATTTTTGAAGTGGTCTGTGTTTTAGTCAATGTTTCAAGTATATCAGAGAGTAAACAAAACAAATTTTAAAAGACAAAAAAAAACATTGTGGTACCTTAATGACTAACTGCAGTATTTTAATGTTAGCTTTCATGGAACAAGCCTGACCAAGTGGACTTGATCCACAAATGCTAACATTAAAAGGAATGGAATTTATATAGCCTGTATAAACAGTGCTTTGGCTTTGTGCCGAAGTGAGGCTATGTGGAGAAAGGAGAGATGGGGGATTTTTTTTTTCAGGAGGAGGATTCAATCATCCTTGAATTATTTATTCAACTTTACTAGCTCCTTCACTGACTCCTTTACCAACTTTCTGGGGATTTTTTTTTTTTAAAAATAAACTCTGTTGTAGCTTGGAAGGAAGCTTTACTTGTTAGTCTGGAGCGGATGCTGTCACCTCAACCTAGACTGAGTTCCTGAGTATAAGCCTGCCAGTCATGGAGGAAAAGGTTGTTGTTTACACAGGGAAAAGTAGGCTGCTGTCACGCAGGCCTGGACTGCGACTGTATGGACTTTTCACCCTTCAGATGGATATAGCAGCTTTGCCAAGATTACTGACAGCTCCAACCTTGACAGCCTTTCCTGTTTCCATCCAACCCAAGGGAGTAAAGGGGGCTATCTATTACTTTAAGAGCCCTGGTGGAGAACACTGTCTTTTATGCTACATTGGGAATGTGACTGTTAATTTATTTGCCCACTGTCTCTGGGCGCTAAGAATTTTTTTAAAAATTGGGGAGAGAAAGGTATTTTGTAGCCTCGTACAAGAATTGTTACTTTTCAGAACCTCGTACAGTAATACCTCGGATAACGCTAAAACTTGGTTCCACAAGTCTTGGTGTTATCCGATTTTAGTGTTATCTGATCCATGTTAAAATCCTATGGGATGGATCAGATAACGTTAAAGCTCCATAGAGATACAGGTACATTGTAACCGCACAGGCTTTAGCAGTTGTTATCCGATCCATCCCATAGGATCTTAACGTTATTTGATCCAATTCTCCCCCACAGATTACTTAACGTTATGCGATTTTAGCATTATCCGATCCAATCGTTATCTGGTGTTTTACTGTATTTCATATTCTTTTGTATGACTAGCTGATTTTGATATTAATCCAGCTGGAGGTGTGAATTAAATAAAGTTTATGGATTTTAGGTATGGTTGTTGCTCGGGCTCAGAAAACGATTATTTCGGTTCCCCTGTACAAAGGCAACCAGGGCAATTGCCTTGGGTATTCCAACTATTTTGGATAATTCAGGTGAGAGTAATGGAGGGAATTACCAAGGTGATGCTGCAGGGTGCCTTCAGCTTGGAAATATGATTGGAAACTGGTCCCTGGACTCAGGATCCCAAGAAAGAGCTCCAATTGTATTAATAGGCTCATCTCATAAACATTCACATTCATCAAGCTCCGAACCCAAAGATAATCTTGTAGAGGAGCTGCCAGAAAGATCCCACGGGCTTCAGAGTGAGCATGCCAGAAATATTTATACTCAACTATGTGATCAGTGATTTCTCTCAGCGCAAGTAAATCAAAACATTTTGGAGAAGTTTCACTCTGTAAAACAAAACATCTTTGTCTAGAAAGCAACACTACCATCTATTGTTCCTCTGATAGAGCTGGGAATGTTGAAAGCCATACCTACACCAACACACACAGCCATCCCAACTTGACACTCGCCTGGGAGACTACCTAGCAGAAAACGTGATGGATAAATCAGAAACAAGAGAGAAAGATGTTTGCTCAGCCTTGAAGGGCCATTGTTCTACCTGACATCTGAAGGAAATAATGCATGAGCTGGGCCACCAATTCTGAGAAGACAATACTCTGACTGGAATTCATGACTTACAAAATGCTACTGATAATTTCTATTTCATCTTTTCAAACCCAGATTTAATCTTACAAATGAATGGCAGGATGATACCCTGAAAGAAATCAGCTTCTACCTGTAGTGATAGTATGTGGGGAAAATATATAGCTACATATACAGCTACATTTTTCCAAGGAAAATAAGTTGTGATGTTGGTGTGCCACCACAGGTTGAAGTCTCATCAAACAATCCTGAGTACATTACAAAAATTAACTTGCCACAAAGCAGTTGAAATACTGCATGTGTATCCAATCTAAAAGTATCATGGGATATTCTAGATATATTGGGGGATGATGGGGAGCCTCTAATTGATTTAAAATGATCTTGTACATATCCTAGAAAGCCTAAGATGTTGAGAAGCATAGTGCGTCTGACCTGACTACTTTTTGAGCTGGTTACATAGATTTGAAGTTATAGCAATATTATTCAAATGTGGAGCGTATATAACCCATTCAAATTTAAAGTCACGATGAAACTTGTTAACCACAAGTTAGCAAATATAAATAATGCAAACTACAACTTCATGACCCCCCCATGGAGGGAAAAAATGGCTAAAGAGTCTGGTTTATTTATTTAGATTTATTATCTCACACCAATCAGGCGAACCTGACTCTAGGCGGCTTACAGAAAAGGGGGAGAGACTATACACAATGCAAAACAATTAAACAATCCCCCTACAAATTCATAAATTAAAACCTTAAGGTTCAAAATCACTTAAAAATCAATTAAAAAAGAATTAAACTATGAATATACAAAAATCTAAAAGATTTAAAAAGTTAAAAGGTTTAAAAAGGTTTAAAATGTTTAAAAGAGCAAGGTAGGGGTGGCTGTCCCATCAGATCAACCACCCAACATGGGACCCCATATTACTGGAGCCCCACACCTGCCCTGCCAGCCGGGTTTTTAGGTTATGATGTAAATCTAAAAGGAATATCTGGACTCAAGAAAACCTAGCAGTTCAAACATCCCTTTCTTCAACTGAAGCTAGAGGCATATATTGCTCTGAAAAACCCAACAAACTAACTCTTTGTAATTGAACTATAAGGAATACAGTTGGTGTGCTCTTGGAGAAGAACACCATTTAGACTTAGGACATCTAACTGGATTAAACCTCAAACAGAGTGAGGTGGAAATTCTTGAAATGGTCCCAGAAAAAGAAAACAAAGGAAAGGTGGATATTTTTGAAGTGGTGGCCCTGTTATTCTGTGCAAGCATATCAGAGAGAGAGAAAAGGACAAAAAACATTGTAGCACCTTAAAGACTAACTCCTGTAATTTAATGTGAGCTTTCATGGATTAAGTCCACATGGTGAGACATAAGATAGAGACTTCGTGGCATTAACGTATACATATCTGGTATGGAGTTACACAATGGGTGGCTGGCATAACAGATGAGTTTGCAATTCAGTGTGACTACTTATAACCAGTAACAACAGAACATCCGTGAATGGGGTTCAGATTTATTGCTGTGAAGTTTGGTTCCGTTAAGTTGTAAATGGTTAGTAGATGGATGCAAAATAAACATTCTGGCACTACACATCTACCAGTGAGTTAATTGGGGATGGTGTGAGTGACCAAGCCAGGGACCAATTACCTACTTTGGGAACCATCCCCTTGAAGTTAGTTACGTAAGATAAATTATGGCATATAACAAACTGTTAGTCATGTCATTTTAAATTTGATAATGTCCCAGAAACCCTTGACTAATGTTCAAACCTTTGAGATGGATGTCCAGCATATGTATGTATTTTATCTTTGCAGTCTCTCTCTCCATCAATAAAGCTGTTGTCATATTTACCTTCCAAATAATCAGCAATTTGGCCTGAGAATGAACCTGTTTTGTCTTCATTCAACAGATTTAACTTTGATGAAGAAAGCTACATGTTTGCTTTTCTCCTCCCACCTTTTTGGGCTAATTTTCTAATTCATGCTATGCCATTTCCACTAACCAGAGCAGCAGATTTATGTAGCTGCCCAGCGCTTTGGTGAACTGTCAGATTTGAAAATCACCTGATTAATGAACACATTTTCCTCATCTGTGATGTGTTGCATGCTAGATCCCTGAATACATTTGTCTCAGTGTAGGAGATAAGAGTTTCTTTTCATAGGAAAAGACAGCAGGTAAATGGTTGATGTCCTCCAAGGTGTTCTCTCCAAATTGAAACTGACTGTGTGAAACCGGCTCCCTCATCAACACTATGCACATTTGTTTCTGGCTGGAGAACAGAGGAACAGCCATAGCTTAGAGGTATGCTATGCATTTAGAATATAACAAGCTCAACATACTGCATCTCCAGTTACAAGTTACTCAGGCTGTTATTTGTATATACATCACTCAGAATGGGAAATATCGCAAATGGGCAGTATAAAATGCAATAAATAAATAAATAAATAAATATATCTTTATTACAGTCCAATACCAGCATAGTACAGCAAAAGGAACAGAAGCTGAAATGAGGGTACTTAAAAGATAACAAGAGACAGAAGTTAAAATGATAGTGTTTCTGCTCAAAGTTAGGGAGAAGTAAAATTAGTACATAAGATCAATAATGTTACAGCTATTACTAAGCCTATACAGTAGTTGATTTAGCTGATGGACCTACCAGGATTGTTCTTCTGATCTCACATGTTGTGGCGCAGAACCTGGCAATGTTGTGGGTGAAGGTTGGCCTTTCATCCAATAGCAGCCAGTGGGTGTACGTGCTGTTTGACCGACCAACATACTTGCAGAGCAGTGGAAATATGAACTTGTCTCTATAAAAAGGGCAGATGCAGAGAACGTGTTCCATGGTTTTAATTTCTCCAGTGTCACAGGGGCATTGTCTCTCTGACATTGGTGTCCTTTGGAACTTTCCCTCGAGAACTGCAGAAGGGAGGGCCTGGCAGCGGGCTAACATAAATGCCCTCTGATGACTTGGTGTCTCAAGTTGGAGCAGGTATGGAGCTGGGGAAACAATGTGTCTCCAAGACTCTGGAGCCAGGAAGGTAGGGGCCCTAGCTAGGTCTTCCTGCCTTTCCATGTCTAGTGTTTTCTGTTTAATGGCCTGTTTTGCCTGGTTATGACTCATGGCCTGTATGAGAGTTTGGGAGAAGCCAAGGTACTGTAGTCTGGATTGGACTGTTATTTTTCATGCTAACTGGAAGCTATCCTGGAGAGTTAGAGGAACCAGGCTACTGAGATAAAACAAAATTTTGAGCCAAAGGTTGAGGGTAGCTAACCAGAGTCTTGCCTCAACCTTTATCATACCTGTCCTCCAGGCGAAGGGTGGCATTGGATACACAGTTAGGGGTCTGGAGAGCTGCACATAATAATTTGGATTGTACTTTTTCCATAAGGGCCAAGTTGTTAGGTGGGAGGCCTGATTGGACTCCATAGAGTAGCTGTGACAGGATTTTGGCTTCAAATAGTTTGACTGCAGCAGGGATGTATTGGCCTCCTTTTGTCCTCAGGAATTTAAGTATGGTGAAGGCGGATCTCTGGGCTGTAAGAACAATGTGTGTGATATAGGCGTTCCTTGAGCCTGAAGCTTGGAGGGCTACTCCCAAATATTTAAAGCTGGTGACCTGCTCTAGCTTATGTCCATTTTTTCTCCAGATGTGTTTCTTAGGCCTTTTAGCAAAGGTTATAACTTTGTTTTTCTGGTAATTGATTTCCAATTGGTCGTTATTGCAGTAATTAGCCAGAGTTGCCAGCAATCTTCTGAGGCCTATTGGGGTCCTAGAGAGAATTACGGCATCATCAACATATAGTATGTGTATGGGTTTGTCAACAAGTTTAGGAAGGTGGAAGACAGGGCTTCTTAGATGGTCAACCATATCATTGATGAAGAGTTGAATAGAAGTGGGGCCAGTACACATCCTTGCTTGAAACCCTTCTGTGTGGGTACCAGCTCCATAAGGTGTCCCTGTTCATTAACTGCCTGCATGTGCTTATTCAAGTACTTGGTAGCAATTGTCCAAATCCTGACAGTACTTCAAGAATCTAAGTACAGTAATACACCACATAATGTGTGACAGGATGGTGACAGGCACAACATTAAACCTGCGTAACATTAAGGAATTTGAAAAAAAAAATTGCACCGCACAATGTTAAACCCTATGGAATGTATCGCACAATGTCCCTTGAAGTTTGTGCTGGATGCAATGTATCTCTATGGAGTTTGACATTGTGCAATACATCACATAGGGTTTAACATTGTGCAATACATGTATCACACAACGTTAAAAATCGCATAACGTTAAGACTTTTGGAACCAAGTTTTAACATTATCTGGGGTATTGCTGTACTTGAAGCAGACAGGGGCACTTCATCTCTCCTTGGGTTCCTAGACCTCTCAATGGCTATTCCTACTGTCGTCCATGACATTCTCCTGGGATGCTTATCAGGGTTGGGAATCCAGAGCACTGTATTACAGTGGTTCAATTCCTTCCTTGGTGAGTGGACCCAGAGAGTTCAACTCAGGGAGTTTGTTTCAGCCTCATGGACTTTCCAATGGGGTGTTCCACAGAGGTCAATCATCTCCCCATTGTTTTTTAATATCTACATGAAACTGCTGGGAGAGGTCATTAGGCCAGTGGTTCCCAATTAGTGGTACGCATACCCCCAGGGGTACGCGAGATTGGATCAAGGTGTACGCACAGCAATCTCTTAACTAAAATATTAAATCTTTAAAAAACAATAATGCAATAACAATTGCCAAAAAATTATTCAATTTAATTAAATGATCAGTAGGTAAGTCAATCGTATGCATCAAGCGCTTTCTCCCACAGCGGCGGTTTTTCCCTCACCTCCCGCGTTTCGCGTCACCCGATCGCGGCCGCCCCCGTTCCCGCCTATTTGCTCGTCATTGTCAACGTGCACATTTGTCACATTAATGAAACATGTGTTCTTTGTCATTAGAATGCCTTTTGATGATAATAAATATAAAATACACCTGATTTCATTTATTTAACGTTCCTGCAATAAGGGGTAAGTTTGAGGTCTTTCTTGAAGTGGTACGTAGAAAAAACTAATTGGGAACCACTGCATTAGGCGATTAGGGTTTTGGTGTCTCCAACATGCGGATTACACCTAACTCTATATCTCCTTTTCATCATCTGCAGTTGATGCGGTCTGATAGCTTGATGAGTGTCTGAACTCAAGAATGGAATGGACAAATGCTAACAGGCTGAGGAATTCTTATCTTTTAAGTTTTCTTTGCTCATAAAAATTCTATGCTTTTGTGCAAGACATACATCTGACAGCTAGAGATTGGTGGAAAAATAAATGGGTGTGTTATCAAGTCAATTTTGACCTACGAGGACCCTTTCCAGGGTCTTCCTGGATCCAGAATACTCAGATGTGGTTTATACTCCCCTTCTTCTGGGGATATCTTTTGACTATGCAACTTGCTTAAGGCTATACAGTACAGGCTGGATCCTCTCAGAAAGCATAGATTATGTTCTAAGAAATGTGGTTAAAATAATATCGCTATTTAGAGAAATTTGTTATATGATCTTCACAACTTTATGTATTTTTGTAACTGTTTTGTTTTGTATTTTTTTAATACCTAATAAAAAATTTAAAATTAAAAGAAAGCATAGCGGGGCATTGAACTCCAACCTCTGGCTCTGCAGCCAGAAACATAACTCTTTGATTCATTTGGCCAGCTGGTGGAAAAATACTAAAATGGAAATAATATATTGTGGATTGCATTCTAACACAATAGGTGAATCTGTCGGCATGGACACTTCTTGAATTATGGTAATACAGTGGTACCTTGCTTAAAGAGCATAATGTGTTCAATGGGATTGCTTTTTAAGCAAGTTTGCTCTTTAAGCAAAACACCATTGTAAGTGACCAATTGTGACTTCTGGCAGAGGGGTTGTGAAACCCAATTTAGTTGTTAAGTGAGTTTTTGTTTGTTTTTATTTGTTAAGCGAGGTAACCATTCAGAGAAAATTCTGCTCTTTAAGCAGGTGCTCTTTATGCAAGGTTTTACTGTACTTGCATAATAAATTTTATTTCTTGTCCAGCTTTCTGTTTAGGGTTGAAAACCAACAATGAGGTTTTACTTTTCTCTGAAACTATACAAACAAAAGTTGATGGAGCACAGGCAAGATGCTGAGGCAGGGTCAAAAGAAAAGGAGGGAAAAATTAAAAGATGAAGCCGTTTCCCATTGGCTCAGGGGCAGGCACAGAAAGTTTGCCTCCAAAATCGACCAATGAGCTTGTTTGTTACCATACAGTGGTATCTCGCTTAAAGACCATAATGTGTTCGATAGGATTGCTTTTTAAGCGAATTTGCTCTTTAAGTGAAATACCATTGTAAGTGACCAATTGTGAATTCTGGCGGGAGGGATTGTGAACCCCAATTTAGTTGTTAAGCGGGTTTTTGGTTGGTTTTACTTGTTAAGTGAGGAGACCATTCAGAGAAAATTCTGCTCTTTAAGCTAGTTGCTCTCTAAGCGAGGTGCTCTTTATGCAAAGTTTTACTGCATATGGAAATGTATTTTTCTTGAACTTGAAGAGGGTGTAAAAAGCCAATTCACAGTGCATGCAGTGCTCAGTCTTTGGAAATGATCTACTGAGACCTCTGCTAGCAGAAATAAAAGTATTTGCGGAGGGCGTGGCTTGGATGGCTTAGGAAGAGCAGCGGCTTCCCTTTGCTCCGCCGATTCAATGGGGAATTAATGGGTATTTTTCACCTTTTTTTTATTAAAAAAGAGTAAACTCGGGACGGAGACTGAGAACTATAGAAAGAGCGCAGGGATCTGCTGTCTGGAAGCAAATTGATTGGAAAATAACGGAGAAAAGCCAAACAGACGCGGAACAGGCTTGGAGGTTTGGACTCCGGGTGGCGGGGCAAGCTGGCGGCTCGGAAGAGTCGCTGGATCCAAGCCAGCCGCCCGTTGAGCGGACCCGAGCCTTTCTAAAAGCGGACTGAGCAACGGAAACGTTGTGAGAATATATTTCAAAGGAGGGCTTGCCTGTGGAGTTGCTCAGGAAATCTGATTTGTTGACTTGCTGTGGCGCCGGAGTCTGCCCAAGGACTAAAACCGTGGACGTGGTGAGTTCGAACCTAAAGCCTGGGGGGGCAGACGGGGCGCCGCGAAGAGGAGGCTGACAGCAGTCCCAATTCCGAGAATATAGGGGAAGGAGAGGGGATCGCGAGGAGAACGAGAGAGGAAAGTGCGGAGCTTGGTTTCCCGGCGCTTGTATCGGAACGGAGAGAATAATGGAGAATATGCGGTTTTAAAGAGTTATTGGAGTTAAAAATATACATTTTCGGAGATCTGTGGGTTGTGCTTTGCGGAACGAAGAATAGCTACTTGGACCCTTTTTTATTCTATTTTTGAAGAGGGAGTTTTTAAGAAGAAGTAAAGATATCAAAGGGTCCGTTGAGAGCGGTAAGAAGATGGCGGAGTAAAGCAAAACTTACACAGACACAAAACGAAACCTAGCAAGCTAGAAGAAAGAAGCGGTGGAACAGCGCCATTTTTTTTCCTTTTTTTATTATCACTCTCTTTTTATGTGTTTTAAATGTTTGTTGGTCTGTGTTGTTGTCTTGCTAGTAGAGTTTTGTTTGTCTTTATCCCCTTTCCATCCCCCTTCTTTGAGTTTGTTATGGAAGGAGGTTTATTTTTTGTTATATAGTTTTTTATTACTCCCACTGCCTTCGTAACCTTTGATTGATCCTCACTCCCTCCCTTACCCCCCCTCCTTTTTTCCTTCTTATTGTCATTGTAACTTTGTTCTTTCTCCTTTTCTTTCTTTCTTTCTTTTTTTTTCTCTTTCTTTTCTTCTCTCTTTCCCCTTTTTAGTTGTATATTATAGATTCTATAGCTTAAGGCTTATATTAGGACTGTACATTTCTTCTTATTTCTTGGACCTTTATTACTAATCTTAAATAATAAAAATCTTCCCTTTTCTCCCCTTTTCTCCTCAATAATCTTATTAAATTTATTAAAATATACATACACAAGGAAGTCACCACAAGATCAACACTGGAGGATTAACTGAATATATATATAGATAGATAAATAGATACATACATATACATATATATCTCACATTGATCTTCCTGCATTACAGTAAATCATTTTATATTGAGGGCGCTGATTGAATTAAGTGCTTAAGTGATACACAAAACAATATTATATTCTATAATCAATAGGTTTATTAAAAATTGGATTTAATAGGTAACCAATTAAATCAATGAATTTTTAATTGGTCTAATTGACTTGAAATTTAATTGGAAACTGAACATAAATGAAATTTGACTTTAGATATTGTTCATATTGATACAAGATTTGATTGATAGCCTAGTTAATTGACTTTATCGAAATTGATTTGACTGATGATCAAAGAAAATAACTGACCCTAAATTAGGACTTATACAAATTGTTTTAAAGAGACTGAATAACTGATTGATTGGTTGACTATTGAACTTTATTGAAACTACAATGGAGGGAGGAAGGGGGAGAGAGGAGGAGGAGGTGGTTAAGCCTAAAACTAGGAGAGAAAGGAAGGAGCAGCAGAAGGACCAGAAGGAGAAGGAGAGACACACCCCATCACCGACTCTGGAGACTCTAGCTGTTGCGGAAACGCCTAATGTTGAATCTTCTGATATGGAGAGAATGTTTAAATTGTTACAACAGATGTCATCACAGATAAATCACAGCAATGAAGAAATGAAGAAGGATAGAGAGATCGCCAGACTTCAACACGAGAGTCTGGCGAGATCCCTTTCCGATTTACAGAAAGAAGTTACGGAGAATACAAAAAAGATCAAGATGATTACAGATACAATTCAAGAAGATGTTAAAAAAGTGACAATAACAGTGAATGAACTTTATCTCCATGAACATCACACTTCACAAAGAGTGACTGTACAAGAGAGAAGAATACAGATGGTGGAAGAGGGGCAGAGGAAACAGAATATTGTGATAAGAAAATTGGCTAAACGAACGCCAGACAGGCTTAAAGAAAGGATAGTGGATTGGCTTAATTCGTCACAAATGGGGAAAAATTTTGTTCCGGAGGATTTGGGTGGTGTTTTTAGGATTGGGGGGAGAAGGGGTAGGAATACACCTAGAAACGTTTTGGTTAAATTTGCAAATTGGGCGGATAAGCTTAAAGTAATGGCTCATATTAAACAAGCGGGGTCTGGCGTTCTAAAAATAGAAAATGACAATGTGGAAATCTACAATGATATTGCCCCAGAAGAGAGAAAATGGAAGTACAGGATGAAACCTGTCACAAGATTACTGACATCTAAGGGTATTAAATACAACTGGAGGTTCCCGCAACAATTAAGCTTCTTTTATGATAAAAAAATGCATATCATTGATTCTAAGATGGATGTTTTGGGTTACTTAACACACATTGGTTTGATTAAGGTGGCATCAAGTGAATGGATTGAGTTAAGAACAGATTTACATATGTCTGGGGAAAGGGTTTCAGTCCTGAGAATGGAGGGGGAGGAGGGGGGAGCAGTGGGAGGGATGGATACATCAGACCCGAGTCTTGAAATTGTAGAGTGAAAATGTTAACAATTAAAGAAAGATCGGCGGAGGGAAAAGGGGGGCTTCAGAGAAGTAATGGCATCCCGCACTGACCCCCCCTCCCTTTTTCGATATACGGAGGCGACATTCTTGGAAAAGAAGTGGGGAGGGTAAAAGACTGTAGAAGATTAGGTAAGTTTTTCTTTTTTTATACTATTATTATGTTTTACAATTTAGTTATTATATGTTGTTAGGTTATTTTTATATAATATTTAGATCTTATGGTTTTTGTAACATAGGGGATGGGTGGTACACGTCCAGGGAGCAATGTAAAAAATTAAGGAGAGTAATAAAATTCGATGGTTAAGAATTTAAAAGTACTAACTTGGAATGTGAAGGGTACAGGTACAGTGTTAAAGAGGAAAAGATTACAAATAGCTATTAATAAAGAAAAAGCAGATGTTGTCTTTCTGCAAGAGACCCACCAAAAGTCCGCAGATACAAATAAAATGGTCCTGAGAGGTATGCAAATATATGAGAAAGCCTATGGCTCATCAAAATCAAGAGGAGTTGCAACACTAATATCAGAAAAGGTAGGGTTTAATATGACACAAAGCATGGCTGACCCAGAAGGTAGATATCTCATAGTCAAAGGGAATATAGATGAGGAAGAAATAACATTGGTTAATATATACGCACCAAATGATAATCAGGAAGAATTTTTGAACAAGATGAGAAAAATTTTAGAGAGAGAGGGGACAAAAAATATGATAATTGCAGGGGATTTTAACTTAACAAGATCAGGAATAGATAGTACAGGCACTCAGAGAAAGTGCAAGAAATATATACTGGATGATTGGGTTAAGACACTGGGGATACAAGACACATGGAGGGAGATTAAAGGGAATGAAAGGGAATACACTTTCTGTTCCCAAGTACATAATATGCGATCTAGAATTGATTATATATTTGTTACAAAACTACTAATCAGTAATATTGAAGATATACAAATAGGAACATTTAAAGAGTCGGACCATGCAAAAATAGTGATGGAGATGAAATTACACAGTGAGAGGGGGAAGGTATATAATTGGAGATATGATACAAATTTGTTTAGGGAAGATGCTGATAAGAAAAAAATAATGGAGAAATGGGAAGAATATTGGAATTGGAATGATAATGGGGAGGTCAGCTATAGCACGGTATGGGATACAATGAAAGCAATATTTAGAGGGGAATCTATAAAATTAAAGAGTGCCAAAAATAAGCTCTACAAAAGTAGATATCAGGAGTTGGAAGTAAAATTAAAACATCTCTACCTGGAACAAGCAAGAACTAAAAGTAAAAAGATTTATGAGGAAATACAAAAAATTAAGAAGGAACTGGAGGGGAAAGATATGGAAAGGGTTAAAAGGGATATGATATATTTAAAAAGAGAATATTTTGAGTATAGTAATAGGAATTCTAAATTGTTAGCAAAAGCAGCAAGAGAGAAGAAAATAAAAAGTCAGATCGGGGTGTTGATTGATAAAAGTGGAAGGAGATGTAATAAAAAAAGAGAAAAAATGAAGATAATAGAAAATTTTTATAATGAACTATACTCAAAAAAGGAAATTAATTTGGATAAACTTAGAAAGTGTTTTGAAAATCAAAAATTGTCACAAATAACAGTAGAACATAGAAATATAATGGAGGAAAAGATTACAGAAAAAGAAATTGAGCAAACGATAAAGAAATTAAAAACAGAGAAAGCACCAGGAGAAGATGGATTACCAGGTGAGTTTTATAAGGATTTTAAAACTTGGATTGTTCCGAGGTTGAGTAAATTGTTTAATAAAATTTTAGAAGGTGAGACAACTCCAGACTCATGGAACAGGTCAATAATTACGTTAATTCCGAAGCCAGGCAAAGATTTAGAAAAGGTGGAATCATATAGACCGATTTCACTAATTAATCAGGACGCAAAAATATTTACATCAATTATGTCAAATAGATTAAATAGCTTTATATCCGATTATATAAAGGAAGACCAGGCAGGGTTTGTTAAGAATAGATATATGTCAGACTTAACGCGAAGAGTAATAGATCTGATGGACTTAACGGAGCAAAAGAAAGAGAAAGTGGGATTTTTGTCTCTGGATATCTTTAAAGCTTTTGACTCTTTACAATGGTTAACAATACAAGAAATGATTAAGTTATATGGATTTGGGGCTAAATTTCAGGGAGTTATTAAAAATTTATATCAAGTGGGAGTAGCCCGGGTTAGAGTCAATGGTGAATATTCAGGTAATATAAGACTGGAGGCAGGCACAAGGCAGGGTTGTCCACTTTCACCAACATTGTTTATACTGGCTATGGAGTTCTTGGCAAACCTAATACGCCAGGACGAAGATATAATAGGAATAAGAGGCAATAAGATAAATTTGTATGCAGACGACACGTTAATTATTGTAAAATGCCCAATGAAGGCTTTAGAAAAAATCCATAAACACTTAAGTAATTTTGAGGATATAACAGGCTTGAGAGTTAACTGGGACAAGACTGAAATGATATTTTGTAATGCGACCAAGGAGGAAGAGGAAAAAATAAAAGAAAAATATAAGATTCAGATTGGAAACAAAATTAAGTATTTGGGGATAATAATCTCGCAGAAGTACGGGGAACTCAAAGGGTTAAATTATGGTAAACAGAGGAAGGAAATTGAACAAAAAATAATTCGATACAATAAGCTAAATTTATCATGGTTTGGAAGGGTGGCACTAAGTAAGATGATGCTGTTACCTAAATTAAATTTTTTATTTGATACATTACCAATTAAGTTTACCGATAGGGAATTAAAGGAATATCAAAATATAATAAATAAGTTCTGCAATGGAAAACATGGGGCTAGAATAGTCAAAAAATTATGGTATGTATCTCAGAAAGAGGGGGGCTTAGGGATACCCAATATTCGTGACTATTATAGGGCCTTTCAAGTTAGAAACGTTATTAGAATACTGAATCGGGAAGAAATAATATGGGAAAAAATTGAGAGAGAGGAAAGTCAGAAAATTGATAAGTCCATATTTTTAAGTGAAAGGAAAGAAAATCATAATCAAAACTATAGATGTAAATTGACAAAAGTAACATTAGAAGAATGGAGTAGAATAAAAAAGGAATTTGTCCCAGGTACCTCGCCTGTTTTAGAACTAGAAGACATGAGTACTTTTCCAATACCAATTGATAGTAGGATTAGAAATATTTTGGTAGAAAAAGAGGTTCTCTTGCTGAAAGACTGGATTAGCATTTGCAAGGATAAAGAAAGAAGAAGAGAGTTATTTTCTTATATGCAGTTAGATTGGTTTAGGACTCTCCGAGTAAATAATTGGAACAAGAAATATATGTTAGACAACAGTTTAAAACGAGAATTAACTTTATTTGAAATATTGTTGACCAAATTAAGGAGAGGGGACATGGGCATTAAAGGGATAGTAAGCAAGATTTATAAAATCTTGAATAAAAGTGGAAGTATACAGGATGCACTGAGAAGCAAATGGGAATATGAATTAAACGAGACGATCTCACCAGAAAACTGGAAGAGAAAATGGAAAAGAAGGGTTATGAGAACCATGTCCGTGAGAATGAAGGAACATAATTACAAACTACTTTGGTGGTGGTATAGGACCCCAGTTGGGCTGCATCGTATGAATAGTAGGGTTAGTGATAAATGTTGGCGATGTAAACATGAGATGGGAACGTATGTACACATGTGGTGGAATTGTAAAAGTTTGGAAAAATTTTGGGGAAATGTGAAAAACGAAGTGAATAATATATTAGACAAACAGCTCATATGGGGTCCAGACACAGGGTTGTTAACAGAGGTTGATAAGTTTAATATAAGTAATGATAACAAAGAATTGATGTCTGTGATGTTGTCAGCGGCAAGAATTTGTATTGCAAAAAATTGGAAAAACGAGGTTTCGATTAAGATTCATGATTGGTATAAAGAAATGTGGGAGCTGGCACTTAATGATAAACTTACTTGTGAATTAAAAGTAAAAAAAGGCAGAGCTAAAGTTAACAATTTTTGGAGAGTTTGGAAACCTTTCGTGGAATATGTGACGGTTAAAAAAAAAAGGGGTTACTCCTGTACCAGAACAAAATGATTTTTGGAAATTATGAGGGTTTTTTTTTTTTACAAGCCCTTGGACATTGTAAATACCACAGGGGTGATATTAAAGAGTGATTTAAACTAGCGAAGGAAACTAAATGTATTAGAAAATGGCTAAGATGAGTTATTAAGATAGAACTGTGATATCTTTTATAATGATTATTAGAGATACTATATTTCTTTTCTCTTTTTATGGAGGTTTATATTTGGTTTATGAGAAGCATATACATAGATTTAAATGTGGAGGTTGTGTTTCCCTTTTTATGATTGATTTTTAATTTAGTTATATTTGTCATTTCTGTATTTCTCTATGTTCTTATTTCTGTATGTTTTATTATAATTGCTTTTTGTATGTTTATCTTTTAAATACCTATATAAAAATAAAGTTAAAAAAAAAAAGAAATAAAAGTATTTGCTATTTTCATCTACGTTGTGGTCCGATCTCATCTGTTGACCATTACAATGCCAGCTGGGAATCAGCAATGTAATCAATCTGTAAAACATGATCTAAGCCTTTATACAGACTGGTTTTTCCAGAAAAAAATACTGCCCACTATTACCTAATTGCCACATAAATTGCTGATCAGTTTCCCTGGGCAAGCATAATGGTGGAAACTGGCAAAGCTTTACAAAGATCTAGGACCATCCTAGGGTTCCTACTTAGCTAAAGAACTCACTAGATGTCTTGGCGCCATTCACCTCCTTTCAGCCGGATTCATTTTAGAAGGTTGTTGAGAGGATAAAACAGGGAGGAGGAAAACCACACATGATGAAGAAAGGAGGGATAGAAATGCTAACAAATGAGCACAAATGTGCATACCTATCTCCATTCTCAAACTTTTCTGCTCTGTTTAATACAATAAAAACGACTCACCATCTCATTAATTTCCCCTCAAACACAGAATATGAAAGTTTTGGGAACTGCTTATTTTCTGAAGTAAATGATTAAACAGTCTGAGTTCCAGAAGCAAACCACAAGGAAATAATGGCCTTAAGCTTTTCTTCAAAGTGAATTGTCCTGTCTATGCAAAGCTCATTATAATCAATGAAGCTTAGACTAACTGTCTCTGCTTATTATAATTACTTTTTTTAAAGGAAGAAAACTATATTATTTTTTAAAAGTGTGATTCATCAGTTAAGTGACCAAAGGAGCAGGCCAGCAGCAGGGTACCTCTGCCTCCTAGTTAAACTCTTCTAAGAAACAAATTTCACTTATCAGGCTTTGTACACATAAAATACACTTTTCAAAGGAAGAGAAGGGTGAAGTAAGTGACTGCCAGTAAGCTACTTGTCCACCAAGGAAGCAAACATTTTGATTTACTGCAAAGTTCATTTAAAATCAGTTTTTAATCTATAGCTAGAAATCAAACCACACTATGACGGCAGGGCAAAAGGAAGCAGTTAATAGCAAAGAAAGCAAATTCCATCCCTGTCTATCCTCTCCTTTCATCAAGGATCAGGATACAGCCTCTAATTGCCTGAAATCATTTGGGAATTGCATCTTTAGACTACAATTTGCAGGATACACTAGCCAGCCATGCCTAATGGGAGTTTTCTCCATCTCTTGAATTGTTACAGCAATCAGCAGGGAGTCTTTAGTGCTGGAAATCCAGTACCAAAGCAGTCAACCCAGGGGTGAGAAGAGAGAAGAAAGAGATAGATGGTGGATATGCAAAGATATGTTCCCTCCTCATCTCTCTTCTAAGTTACCATGTGTTGATATACAGATAGCGACTCTTAGGGTCAGTTCCTTTCCCCTTCTTCCCCAAAACTGTTGTTGTTTTCTTTTGTTAGAGAAAAATTATCAACATGTAGCATGTTCATGAGTACTACTAGCAGATCTGCACACTGTTCTAAGGGGTCTTTCAAATACCACATGACCATTTGGGGGGGAAGGCATCGACCAAAAGTCACAGGGGGAGGGGAGTTTGGTGTGAAGTCACGTGACTCCAAAATTATTGAAAAGTCCTCAGGCTCCAGGTGGGACCCTCCTTCATTGTGTGAGCCGGTGTGGCTTTTAACCCCCCACCAGGTGGGAGTCTGGGGGTGGGGCGGCAGGCATCCTCAGCCTCCAGGTCAGCCATGCTTCTGCTGTTTCTCCCCAAATCAGGAAAAATTGAGAAATCACGTTATTGGGGGGGGGGGGGTCGATCAAAGGTCACAGAAAGTCACAGAGGAGGTAGGGAGGATAAAAAAGTGGCCTATTTTAGGTCAGGTGGTATTTGAAACACCCCTAAGGCCTTGTGAAATTAAATTAGGCATCTTCCCTACTTCACTATTTCTGGTGACAGGAGCATATTATTATCTAATAGTGTTTCCAGATTAGTAACTATAATTCAATAGTTACGACCTCAGCACTTGACTCTGTATCCTGCAAGTATAAACAATAGCTAATCCCAACAGTTAGGTACCTAGTTGGCAGGAAAACAAGTGATAGCACCAGCGTTTCTTTCTATTCATAGCTGTGATTGAATCTAGACAGCTTTTGATTTTTTTTTAACTTTTTGTCTTGTTTTATTTACTCTCTTATATGCTTGCACAGAATAATATGGCTGCAACTTCAAAAATGTCAACTTTTGAAATGTGTTATCTTTACCCAGCAAGTACTATTCTTCCTCTAAGAGAAAAATTAGAAGATACATTAAAAGCAAGTTTGCTGGGTCCTGACCACTGGAGTGATGGGCATGCAGAGATTTTGCTAATGGAAGACCTAGGTTGCAATTCATCCTGCAAACAACCTCCCATTAAACATTGCTGCCGGCTGTGTCTCCTGGAGAGGCAACAGCTGCTGTTTTATTACTGCTAGTTTTATTTGCTGTTTTACTTTTTTATTGTCCAATTATTGTGTTACGTTTTTGGGTTTTATCGTCATATTGTGAGCCGCTCTAGAAATAGTGACACATGGAAACCTGGTCACGCTCCTAGTCAGTGATGGCATGTAACAGGTTCACATCAGTTAGCCAGAACTGGTAGTAACTTTTCCCAGTGTCCTGGAGAACCGGCAGCAGCTTTTGGGGGGAACCACCTTTGGGGCTTACCTTTTCACTGGTTCCCCCACTGTGTGTGCACGCCAAGCACTTGGTGTGCATGCACACCTACAGTGCTTGGCGCATATACACAGCTTCCTTCCTGTCCTCCCAAGCAGGAAGGAGGAAGAGAAGCTGCTAGCCTGAAGCTCCCTATAGCCTGCTCCCCAGGGTAAGTGACTCACCTTTGGATGTGGTGTTTCTGTGCGTATTTTAATGTGTATTTAATACCTTTACCTATATTGATGTACTACCACAGTTCCTAAAAAGGCCTGGCGGCCAGCAGGCCTAATGGCCTGGCTTGGGGTTTTTAAGCAAAGTCTTGGAGTTACCTCATCAATAAGCTACACCTGTGCTGTTCCAATTGCTATTCCAATTGGAGAACCCTTAAGGAGGTACAGCTGTTTTACATATACATTAAGGCATATTATCCTAGAGAACTGGTACGATGACCATATCCATCTTGCAACATGGTACTGCCCAGGCACTTCTACTAACAGGTAAGTGATGGGTTAGTGTTTGGGGTGGGTGGGTGGGTGTTGGGGTGGGTGGGTGTATTTTAATGTAATTTTTATTTATTTATTTATTTAATTTATTTACGGGTGGGTTGAGGTGTGTGTGTGTGCTTATTTTTATTTTATATTATTATTTTTCATTGGCCCCGCCCATGATATCATAATGTCATAACATCAGCTCCGCCCACACTGTGATGACATCACAGTGGGGTAGTAAAATTTTTGACATCCCACCACTGCTCCTAGTTACCAGAGTGCTCAGATCAGGAGAACAATCCTGCAAGAGTTAGGAAGTCTGAAATACCATACATTGACACAGATCAAGATCGCATTAACTATAAAAATCAAGAAACCATGAATGTTACTCCCCATTCCAAATGAGCTCCCAAAAATATTAAAAGAGTTTTCCTCAGCAGATTGGCAAAACCTAGTAATTGTCCACCAGCTAATGCTTCTTTTTGTAATTATTTTTATGTACCTCACTTATTATCTAATAAATGGTTTTGACTTGAAAATATACAATATTCCTTCCTGGAAATTAACAGGGTAATTTGAGTCAATGGGATATATCTTGAAGCTACCATATCCGTATTCCTAAAGATACACTGGCTTTTGAATCAATGGTTCTACTCTAGCTGAAGACACCAACTGAAAGCAGGCCTATTGTCACTATTCAAGATCAAATGCAGAAATCATCACATGCAGATTAGCAGAGATTTAAAAAGCATTTCATTGTTTTCCCTCAAACAAAAAAACCCTAAATAAAATGCCCCTTAAGACACTGATCCTTTGACCTTAAAACCAGAAATCTTGGTCTCAGAAGGAAGCAGATAAAATGTGGACAAAGAGACAACTCTTTATTGGATGTCCAACAAAAGAACATCTTTTAGAAAGCAAGGTAAGCCTTCAAACACACCTTTTTAAAAAGTGCTACCGTGAAAATGTTACTACTCATCAATTTAATACCTCTAAAGCAGAGCTTAATAAACTCTGATCGTCCAGCTAGTACTCCTCCCATTATCACTTACAAGGGGCTCAAGAGAATGGCAGTCCAGCAAAATACAGCCAGCCAAAAATCCACCAGCCTGGCCACATCCTGCATTATAGAGACTCTACCATCATTTCCAAAAAGAACCAATCCCAGTTTCAGCATTGCATATTCAGGCCGTCATACCTTTGCAATATCTTCCTGAGCTGCTAATAAGTTCAAGTATGATATATTGACCAGGTCAGGGCCATACACAATCGTAAGCATTCGGTTTTCCAGTCGTCCTACGTTCCCTCCATCCAGATGTTCACGTAGCTTTGGATCCTGTAAGTAAAAACATATGAAGATGTTTTTAGAGTCTTCTTGTCTGGACAGAAAAGCAGTTTTCATGCCTAGAAAACCAGTTAAACATTTTCACCAGTGGCAGTTCTGATCACATTTGATCTGGGTTGTTCCAGGCTGTTAAGGCCTGGCCTTTGCACTCATTCTGCTGCTATTTAGCTGTAAATGAACTCATGTTCTGAAGTAGGAATGCCTCTAAGTCAAAACAATTGCTCTATCTTGAACAATCTCTAACCTTGTTAATACAGAATCAGTCTCAAGGATGACTGGTCTCAACTGAACTTCAAGCAGAACAGAGTCAGGCCAGTATCCAGAACTATTATTATTATTTTTTACAACAGTGGAAGATCTACATTTCTTTTCTTCATTCTTACCCGGAAGAATAGCTGCTTCATACTGCAGTTTGATATCAACAGTAAGTCACCCGAGAGAACCAAAATTGAATATCTGCTGTTTATTTCCCCAGCACCACAAAATGGGCAAGACAGGAACACAATAATTTTAAAGATTTGATCTCTTTTTTATGTTCCCCTTTTATCATCCTACTTCCACCTTGGTTTTATTGCTGTTTCATCTTACCTGAAAAGCAGATACAAGCCCCAAAAGCTGGCATGCAATTGTGTGAATTAAAAAAGATACCACCTTAATATGGGGATTAGATGTTAGATTTTGTTTATAAATCAACTGGACTGTCCCTGAATTCTGAAATACTTTTGAGATTAAGGAAATATTGAGGAAATAATTACAAAAGTTATCAAATCCTGAATTAAATTGAAGAAGAACCCAAGAATATGTTCTGTCTCAATTTTCCCCTGCAGCTAAATGCCCTCTTTTAAATGGGTGGATGTCCTGCTGTACTTTGTGAGATGTTCTTGCTGGAATCTGGGGAAAATTACCAAAATTCTGGCAAAGGGTTTAAAAACATTTGTCTCCCTTCAAAGTCAACATATAGGCTTAACATTAAGAAAGAGGACTTTGCTTTCCCAGATCAATCAATGACAATTCTTAGGAGACAAAAGAAACAACCCTATTAATTCACCATTATCTCATTCATTGACTTCTGATGCCATGTCCCTTAGTATAGCATCAAACCAAATTTTTGGGATGGGTAATTAATTGGTCACAGTAAAATGGCAGCTCTACTCCTTTCTGTGGAATTGAATTAGAGTACATTGAGGGCTTCCTGTTTGACTCCTCAGCTCTGGACCTGCAAAGTTCTTCAAAGCCACCAGCAAAGATCATCCAGGGATCTAGAGTAAGATGGCATCAGTATGCTAATGACACTTAGCTCCATGCTCCTCTGTCATTAAGTCCAGGTTGGCCAAACCACAAGGTGGACTACAGAGCTATAATTCATCCTAGAATGCTTATTAACACATGCTCCTATGTGAAACGAATATGGCACAAAATGCTCAATATGAGAAAGATACAATCTCAAGTGATATAAATAACATCCACACAGTTTATACCAAAACATATTAATTTATATACCCCAAACCTGTATCTTTATTGCAATAATCATTTTTGTTACCAGATTTCATCCATACAAAAGTCTGCTTTGATAAGCATTTTTTTGGTTGGATCAGATTGAACTGAAGCTGAGAACAGAGGCGTAGCTACCGCTGTATCAGCCGTATCAATTATACGGGGCCCCCGGGCTACGGGGGCCCCCAACGGCAAAAAATAAAATTAAAAATAAAAAGAACAAAAATTTACTGTGCATGCGCAGAAACTCAATCTGATGCATTGCGCATGTGTCAGATTGAGTTTCTGCGCATGCGCACTTTATTGGAGCCATTTTTGGCTCCAATTTTAAAAAAAAAGCCAGAATCGGAGAGTCGGAGTCGGAGCCGCAGCTTTTAAGCAGCGAGGCAGCCCCGACTCCGAGGCCCTCCCCCCGGTCGCCGCGGGGGCTCCCTGCCTGCGCCAGCCCGGGCGGCGCTCTCCACGGTCGACGCTGGGGTGGGAGTCCACCAGCTGCAGGACCAGCTCGCGGGCGCGCCCCGTCCCGCGGCAGGCGGCAGGTCAGCTCCAGCCAGGTGCAGCCACCTGGAGCGCGCCTGGAGCTGACCTACCGCGCGCGCCTGGAACTCACCTGCCGCGCGCGCCTGGAGCTCACCTGCCGCCTGCGCGCGGGATGGGGCGCGCGAGCTGGTCCTGCAGCTGGACTCCCACCCCAGCGTCGAGGTGGAGAGCCCTGCCCGGGCTGGCGCAGCCTGCCAGGGAACCCCCGCGGCAACCGGGGGGAGGGCCTCGGGGCTGCCTCGCTGCGCCCGCTCGCCTTCCACAACTGCCCCTTGCCTTCGCCGTGCGCGGCGAGGGAGCGATCGTGCGATGGCAGCGGCGGCGGCGCGGCGGCGGTGACAGCAGAGGCGGAGGAAGAAGAGGCCCCAGGATTAAGGTAAGTGAGGTTTTTGTGTTTCGGGTGGGTGGGTGGGTGGGTTGAGGTGTGTGTGGTTTTTTTTTTTACATTTTAATTCTATTTTATTTATTTTATTTTTATTTATTTTATTTTTATTTTGGCCCCGCCCATGACATCATGACGTTGGCTCCCCCCACGATGTCATGATGTCATGACGTTAGCTCCGCCCCACCTATAAAGGGCCCCCAAACAATTTTTATACGGGGCCCCGCCAAGGTAAGCTACGCTTCTGGCTGAGAAGGTGCTGTATTGCCATCTGCACTTAGTAATGGCTGGATGAAGACCAATAAACTGATGCTGAATCTCAAGAAGGCAAGGGAATGGGAACATCTATCAAGTCCATCTCTTGAGAACCACAAAAATTTTAAAAAGAGCTAATTTATCACACATCCCTGGAGAAGACAGACAAAGAGATGTACCAGTGTTGGGTTCTAAGACCAGGAACTGAGCATGTAATTTATTATAGAGAATTGAAACCCCCTGAAAGAACAAGTGTGCAGCTTGGTGATGATCCATTGATTCCCTATTGGGCTATGAATGGCATCAACAGCTCACAATACCTTTTACTGTTTTTGTTTTTTATTGGCTGCAACTTTTCTTGGGTAGTGATAAACTTGTTATTGTGATCCATGAGCAAGTAATTTCCAGGGCAAATTAATGTAATACATTGGACACGGGACTTCCCTCTGAAGAATTTTCACCCAACACAGAATTCAGCTGCTAGAATTCTGGTAGGTTTACCTACATAGCTCCAAATTATATCTGCCTCTATTGCAATTTAGTGATTTTTGTAAAACAATTCATGCTTCTCCTAGGAGGAGGATATGATCAATCAAAGGTTAGTAGAGTAAGGAGAAGCCATCTATATATTTTATATGTTTACTGGTCAATGGTAATTTTATGATTGCTACTGATTTATTCTTTCACTGATTTACCATTTTCATAAATGTTACTGGATCCATTAGCATGGTGACTAATAATTTCAGAATCAGCCTCCTTCTTGGCAAAATGACTCAGATGGTATGGAATATACCGTAGCTATCTAGTGATTTGTGGGGGCAAGTGATTCAGATATCAGTTTGCAACAGACACACTAGTTGCCAATGTGTTTCCGGGACAAGCTCAAATGACTGACTGTTATTTTTAAAGCCACAGATGATTTGGGAATAGGACACTTTTAGAAATACAGACACTCTCAGAAGCCTGTCACACCATTAAGATCATCCATGAGACCATGTTTACAAGCCTGGCAATGAAATTTATCAAGCAAGCAAACACAAAAGGTAGAGCCTTTTTGGTGGTGACCACACCATTGTGGAATTCCCTCTCATAGGAAGAGTGTTCAGTCCTTTAGTTAAAATTGTTCTAAATAAGTTTGAATGATCTACTTCTTCCTACCTGAATTTACTTATTTTGAGCTAGCTTAGGTCTACAGATGAATTCATCATCATCACCACCACCAACACCATGTGCTAATGGAGTTTTAGACACAGAGTGCTATTGGTTTTATTTGTTCTAAAATGATCATTGTATGATGAAAATCACTAAAACACTCAGTATTAAATAAATGAAAGAAAGTACTTCTTACTTTTTCTTATCAGGCAAAGATTTTGACCAATCCAATTCAGAATCAAACCAGTCCAACCTTTCTTCTATCAATGGGAGGGCAGCCTTGAATTTCCACCAGTTCTGTGAGACACAATTCCCAAGGGAAACCAAAATCTAATTCTGGCTTATAAAATTGGTTTTCATGACATTGGGATACCCTTGACCTTCTACAGCTCTGTAACATCCTGATTGTTGGCCAAGTCAATTTTGTTCTAAATCAAAATGAAGATTAATCACCAAATTGTGTTGTTTCTACATAATTGGGAACTTTATTAGAAGTTCAAGCAATTATTTATTTTTACATATAACTGTTGTCAGTGGGCCAAGCATTTCTCAGACATAATGCAATACCCTTTTTGATTAACCTTGCCAGAGATTCATATTAGCTTTGCAAAGTTTGCGGGAGGGTGTTTAAGAAAAGGGGGAGTAAGCAATGCTCATACTACATATTTCCCCCTTTTTTCAGTAAAGTTGCAAATACAAAATAGATCTCTGATCCTTTAATTATTTTGCCAAATCTCATGAACCCCATAATCGTCTGGCTTGTGTATTTCAGTCAATGAACCCAAAAAAAGAGGAAGAACTTTTCAACATCAACTTACAGATACATTACAAACACCCAAGGCTTCGAAACATTGACTTTTTTTCACACCTTTTTGTTTTTTAGTCACACAGTCGATTCCAACCCTTTGCGACCCCATGGACCACTGTCCACCAGGCACATCTGTCCTTCACCATCCTCCTCAACTCACTCAGCTTTGTGCCTATTGTGTCTACAATACCATCTAGCCATCTCATTTTTGGCTGCCCCTTTCTTCTTTTGCCCTCCACCCTTCCCAGCATCAAGGCCTTCTCAAGTGAATCCTCTCTTCTCATTTGCTTCCTCTTTAGCTTCCTCTTTACTATTTGACCTCCTAAGGAGCAGTCAGGATTAATTTCTTCTAAGATTGACCTATTTGTTCTCCTCGCTGTCCAGGGGACTCTCAAAACTATCCTTCAACAGCACATCTCAAAGGAATCTATTTTCCTGCGCTCAGCTTTCCTAATGGTCCAGCTCTCACAACCATACATTGCCACTGGAAATACCATTGCTTTGACTATACGAATTTTTGTTTGCAATATGATGTCTCTACTTTTCACTATGCTCCCCAGGTTTCTCATCACTTGCCTCCCAAGAATCAGTCGCCTTTTTATTTCATGGCTGCAATCTCCATCTGCAGTGAGCTTTGATCCTAAGAAAGTAAAATCTGTCACTGCTTCTACTTCTTCCCCATCTATTTTCCAGGGACTGATAGGGTCTGTTGCCATGATCTTGGTTTTCTTGATGTTGAGTTTCAAGCCAGCTTTTGCAGTTTCTTCTTTCAACCTAATCAGGAGCTTTTTTAATTCCTCCTCACTTTCTGCCATTAGGGTGGTATCATCTGCATATCTCAAGCTGTTGATGTTTCTCCCAGCAATTTTGATCCCAAATTGTTATTCCTCCATCCCTGCATTGCACATTATGTGCTCTGTGTATAAGGTGAATAAGCAGGGTGACAAAATGCAGCCTTGTCTTTTTCACACTACAACTCTCAAAATCCTCAGTCAGTATGCCCACTAGGAATCGTAATGTCAAAAGCAAAGCAAAGCAACCTATCCACGTCTAACCATGTCTCATCTCCACAACTTGCATTTGTACAAGGAGTGGTTTGTTGACAAATAACACATACTAATCAACACATATATTTGACAAATAAGAGGTGACTGGCTTTACAATAGCTCCAGTGTTATCACAAAATCTTCAGATGAAAAAGTAATACTCAAAATGACTCCTAAGACAAAAGCCAAGTTGCAGGTAAGTAGTGAAGCTCTGTCTGGACTGTATCACTTTAGAATACAAGTCAGAAGACTGAATGCTTTCTCATTTTAAAAAAAAATCACACTCAGGGAAACAAGCAGATGAGTGTGATGGTTGCCCAGACAGAGTCCCTTTTTATAACCACTTAGCCACCCTGCCGCTCTTGCTTATCCTGGGATGGAAATTCTAAGTACAGTTTCATAGGATAGCAAATGGACAGCAGTGACTACACAGACCTCCTTTGAGACAGGCTAGTTGATTAACCCTTTTTAATATCTTAAGTAACCAATTCCATTAATTTTACTTGTTTTGTAGACAAACACACTGGTCCCCTTCCTATTACAGAGCTGTAATCTTTTCCTCTGTTAGCATGTTTTTGAGGAAGGAAGCAGACTCACTTACGGTATGCCATCTGATAACAGATAAGCTTGGAGGTGTTAGTTCCTCCTCAATTATTCTTTGAAGTTCTCTTTAACAGCAGGTCAATTGAACATCTCCTACACACACTGGCTCATACCTTTCCATCCAGCTTTTCCAGTCATACTCAGAAAGCCACAAAGATTCTGGAATAGATTTCATGTTCCATTTTCTGATAGTTGCTAAGTTTCTTCACAATGAGGAAGAATTAGTGTTATCCCAGACAAAAGGGGGATTTGTTTTTACTTTTTTTTTTAAACAGAGTCACACTCAGTTGTGTGACAGTTCATTTGGCTTCTACATTCAAACTAGGTTATATGAGGAATAAATCTACCATACAGTATATGATAAAAATACTGTATATATAGGCATAGAGTGATTGGTTAGCATAACAGATAAGTATACAAATCAATGTGGCTTTATACAACTGGTAGTGGTAGACAATCTCTGGTTGCTATTTGGATTAGTTGTAAATTCTCCCGCCCTTTTTTTAAAAAATTACAAATAGTAGGAACATTTGCTAATAGCAAATTGATATTGAGTTCATCCTTTGTTCTGTCAGACAGTCTATGTTGTGAATGATAATTTTACTGAAATATTTCTGTGAAGGTGATATAACAACATATAACATACAACATATAAAATAGCATATAACAACCTGTGTATCAAATCTGATCATGTCCCTTGACTAATATTCAAACCTTTACAATTTCTGCTGGCTCTCTCTGGATCCTTGTCTTGTAATTTCTCTGTTCCAGAATGGCAACTTTCATGTCTTGAATAGTGTGACCAGGTAGATATTTATTTATTTATTTTTCTGATTTATATTGCCGCCCAACTCCAAAGACTCTGTGTGGCTCACAGAAAATAAAACCAATAACTTTTTAAAAACTAGGTTTCTCCGTGTTGCCATTCCCGATGTATGTCCATTAATTCTTTTGGGCAAAGATTGTCCTATTTGTCCTATGTAGAGTGCAGAAGGACACCTTTGGCAAAAGATGGCATAAATCACATTGGCAGAAGAACAAGTAAAACTACCCTTAATGTTGTGTGTGGGATTGTTGGATCCAGTAATACTGATGCCAGAGTGAATGTCAAATCAACAAGACAGCTTGGCCAGGGATTTTAAAGCCCTGCTAGATTCCTTCTCTTTAGTTGAGAACAAAACAGAATGTTATTTTCTTTTCATATCAAGGTCTCCAAAATTTCTGTAAACAGTACTTGCGCAAATTTGTGTTCTTTACCTATAAGAATCAAAGCACATGTGTGCGCGCGCATGCACGCACGCACCCCCCCACACACACATTGAGTGCAAGGACAGAGTGACCATCAGAAAGATGTAAAAATGTATAGTGACAAAAACCTCAAAGTTATTAGCAAGAGCAGCTAAAGGAAAGAGAAGTAAAAGAGAAATTGGAAATTTGATTAGTAAGCAAGGGACAAGATGTAATAAGATTAAGGATACAATTAGGATAGTGAAGGAATTCTATCAGGAATTATATTCTAAAAAGGAAATGAACATAGAAAAATTAAAGGAACATTTAGAAAAGCAATTTGGAAATAAGATAAAGCAGGAACATAAAAATAGAATGGAAGAACAGATAACAGAGAAAGAAATTAAGGAAGTGATAGCAAAGTTGAAGATGGACAAATCACCAGGGGAGGATGGATTATCAGCGGAGTTTTATAAAGAGTTTAATGAAGTTGTGGTTCCAAGACTCTTGAAGTTGTTTAATTATATTTTAGACAATGGTTTGATGCTAACTTCATGGTATAGGTCCATAATAGTTTTGATACCCAAACCTGGAAAAGACTTAGAAAAAGTAGATCAAGATGCCAAAATATTTACTACAATATTGTCAAGTAGATTAAAAATTTTATGAACAACTATATAAATAAAGATCAAGTGTGGTTTCTGAAAGGAAGACATATGGCGGACCTAGCAAGGAGAGTTGTGAATCTAACGGATATTGCAGATTTAAAAAAGAGAGAAAGTTAGATTGTTATACTAGAAATTTTTAAAGCATTTGATTCACTTCAATGGGAAACAATTAATGAGATAATTAAAAATTATGGTTTTGGAAATAAGTTTAGAAAAATAATTGAACAACTATATCAATATGGTTCTGCCAAGGTCAGGGTAAATGATGTTTTTATGGAGGATATAAAGCTTGAAGGTGGAACCAGGCAAGGTTGTCCATTATCACCAATATTGTTTATCATGGCGATGTAGTTAGTTGCTGGCTAGTGCCATAGGAGAGGATAAAAAGATCGAGGGAGTAGAAGGTAACAAAACTAGCTTATATGCAGATGACACATTGGTAATTATTGAAACATTCTAAAAAGGCCTTAAAAAGGTACAAATACACTTGAACGAATTTGTGGAAGTGGCAGGGTTAAAAATAAACTGGGAAAAATCTGAAATGATATTTTGTAATATAGATAAAGAAGAACAGAAAAATATAAAGGACAAATATAATATTCAGGTTAAGGATAGTTTGAAATATCTGGGGATAAACATTTAAAATAAATATGATGAATTTAAGAAATTAAATTATGAAAAACAAAGAAAAGAAATTAAAGGTAAAATACAGCAATATAAAAAGTTGAATTTGTCTTGGTTTGGCAGGGTTGCACTGTGTAAACTGAAGCTATTACAGAGGCTTAATTTTTTGTTTGATGCCCTGCCAATCAAACTCAAGGAAAAGGAAATTATGGAATTTCAAAACTTGTTAAATATTTATTGTAATAAAGGGAAAAGACCAAGGATATTTTAAAAAATTATGGTATTTATCCTAGAAAGAAGGTGGATTGGGATTACTGAATGTTAAGAATTTTTTGGACTAGTAGCCGTGTTAGTCTGTGGTTCAGGCATATCAGAAAACAAAACAAGCAAAATAAAACAAAAAAAAAACACTGTAGCACTCTTGCCCACACCCCTTCTCCCTTTGAGCCCCTGAATTTGGTATATAAAGAACATGCCTGTAAGTTTCACTCTTTGTCTGATGAAGTGGACTTGATCCACGAAAGCTAACAATAAAAATATAGCAGTTAGTCTTTAAAGTGCTACAGTGTTTTTTAATTTTATTTTGTTTATTTTGTTTGTTTTGTTTTCTGATATGTCTGAATGTTAAGAAATACTATCGAGCCTTTCAAGAAAAGGTTATTGTGAAGATTTTAATGAGGGAGGAAGAAATTTGGGAAGAAATTGACATGATCTCAAATAGGTAAAGCAATTTTTTTAGATAAAGATATGGGTAAAATGGTAATAACAAAATGACAAAGATAATGTTAGAGGTATGGAAGAAATTGAAGAAGAAACTAGCTCCAGATATATCCCCGATTATAGAAATGGAAGATATGAAGAATTTCCCGGTAAAGACAGATAGGAAGATGAAGGAAGGATTTGGTTTTTTTTTAGAAATGATGTGCTCCGCTTGAAAGACTAGATACGGATATGTAATGATAGAGAGAGAAAATGAGGTTGAACTGGTTTCAAATCGCGTTAGTAAATAAGTGGAATAATAAATATTTACGGAAACCAGTTTAGAAAGGGGCAGGACAGGATTTGAGGAATTGGTATTTAGAATAAGAAAGGGAGAAATGGGAATCAAGAGCTTGGTGAGTAAGATATACAAGATCTTAAATCAAGAAGGCAAACCACAAGAAACATTGAGAATAATTTGAGAACAAGACTTGAATATTAAAATTACAGAAGTTGGCCCGTTTGAATCCAGTCTTGTGCCTCTAGTATGGCTGAAAACAGAATTTCACAACTACTGCCCACTCACTTCTCATCCACTCTTACCAGTCTAGCAGGAGAATGTTGAAAATGACTAGATCTGTTTCCATTATTGCTTACATCTTACATACAGTACTGTGGTAGTCCATCCATGGCTTAAAAGATTTATTAAGCTCTAGTCAGCACGGCAGATGGTGATGAATATTGGAATTCTAGGCTAGAAACATCAAGAGAACCACTACTTATACTTCAGTCAGGTAGAGGCTGATATTTTGAATGATTTACAGAGGAGCTGTACTGTGCACTCTCAGATAAACAGCTACTACCAATAGCTTTGAGTTGATTGAGTATCCTTGGCTGTATTCAAAGTACACTAGAACCCCGGACAAGGTTATGACATGGTTCCACAAGTCATGACATTGTCCGGGTTTTAACATTGTTCGATACATTGATTGAACAACGCTAAAAAAAATCTGAGAAGAGGCGCTCGCACGCGTGCGAAAAGGCGCGCCAGCGGGAGCCTCTTTTACCAAACGGGTATAGCAACGGGGATCGCACGTCAAGGCAAGGGATCAAAGCAGGGGATGCCCAAACTCCCATCGCAAAGTGCCTAAACAAGGGTTGGCATTTCCGAATTTCCCCCTTCCCCGGGGGAGGGGGGAATTCGGAAAAGCTGACCCTTGTTTAGGCCAGCGAAACGGGGATCCCCGTTGCTATACAGCATTGCCTTGAAGTGCGATCCCCGTTGCTATACAGCATTGCCTTGAAGTGCGATTCCCAAACTCCCATCGCAAAGCGCCTAAACAAGGGTCGGCATTTCCGAATTTCCCCCTCCCCCGGGGGAGGTGGGAATTCGGAAAAGCCGACCCTTGTTTAGGCGATCGAAACGGGGATCGCACGTCAAGGCAATTGCCTTGACGTGCGATCCTCGTTGCTATAGCGTGCCTGGGAAAGAGGCGGCTTGGTCGAAATCCTCACCCCCGCGCAGGGGGAGGGAATTTCGGCCAAGCCGCCTCTTTCCCAAGCTGGAGAGACGATGTTCTCCTCTCCCGATGTTCCGAAAGGGTAAAGATCCTTATCTTTTCGGAACATTGGGTGGCTTGCAGGCGCGTGTGCGTTGGTGGGGGTTAGCGCAGGACACGGAGGTCCCCCCGTATCCTGTGCTAACCCCGAACGACGTACGCCGCGCACCCGAAGTTGCAAAAGTGTAAGGATCTTTACCCTTTCGCCACTTCGGGTGGCTTGCAGGCTTACGCACGTCGGCGGTGGTTAGGGCAGGATACGGGGGGCTTTCCCGTACCTTGCCCTAAACCCAAACGACGCACGTGTGCATGCCTGAAGTTGTGAAAGTGTAAGGATCTTTACCTTTTTGCAACTTCGGGCGGCTTGCAGGCTTGCGCGCGTCGGCGGCGGTTAGGGCAGGATACGGGGGTCTTTCCCGTACCTTGCCCTAACCCCAAACGATGTGCGCGCGCATGCCCGAAGTTGCAAAAGTGTAAGGATCTTTACCCTTTCGCAACTTCGGGTGGCTTGCAGGTGCGTGCGCGTCAGTGGGGGTTAGCACAGGATACTGGGATCCCCCCATATCCTGCGCTAACCCCCACCCAAAGTTTCGAAAGGGTAAGGATCCCTGTACACTTTCCAAACATCGTGGGGGCGGGCGCTGGGGGGGTTTGGATTAGGTAGATGTTCTACCCAATCCAACTCCCCCCCAATACGCTTGTTCCGTATAACGTTAAAATTGCGTTATTTGATACAAGATTTTTCTGAAAATCTTGTCACGTTATGCGGTTTTCACGCTATACGGTACTCACGTTATCCCGGGTATTACTGTATCAGAAAAATCTCATTGTGTCACAGCTCAAATCAGAAACCATGGCTATATTTATTTGAGAATCACAACTTTACTAGTGTGTTCCAGAAATGTGCCCTTTAAAAAGCAATTTTGCAGAATTTACTTGGTGGATAATTTTGAAGAATATCTCTTGTACTACGCAGAGGGGTATTAATTCATACAGTACGTCTATCTTCAGGTATAGCAAGTCACAAAATTTATCCATCAACAGAACAAGCAATTTATGCAAAAGTGGGTGACAATACTAGGGGACCCCTCCCCCGCGCAAGGCTCATTATAGGAATGGCCTGGTAGCAAATATCTGGAAAGAAAAGGCAACACATTCACACATATGTGGCTATATCTGACCCTCTTGGTGGGTTTTTAAGGATTCCTGCTGATTTATCTCCTCCATGATTCTCCTGACTGTTTTGTGGTGCAGCTGAACTACCACCTCAGACCTTGCCACCAAAGACTACATCAAGCAGTTCTGGAAGATGACTACTTTGTTAGTCCCACTTTTATGCAATGTGCATCTGCCTCAGTTTATGAGTGACTGGCTCACTGAATTCATTATCACTCCAGCTGACAAAATTGGACAGCTAGTCCTTCTCCAATGGAGTCTCAAGGGGAAAAAAAGAGATACATTTGTGACGATAGACCAAGACAAAAACAGCAGGTATTTCAGGACACATCAACCTTTTCAGGCAGTCAATAACCTGAAAGAACACTGGATGCTTGGCAATTATTGCCTTGAACAGAGATAATCATTTCTGGAAAAACATGAACAATGAACACTGCTGGCTCAAGACTGGCCTCTACGGCACTGAAGAAGAACTCAGATACTGTACTGTACTCAAGCTTTTGACATACTTTCGTTAAATGTTCCAATGCTATTGCTGTAGAAACTTAGCTCAGTCACACTTATTTATCTGAGATCAGGTAAGTTCCTGTTTCTATTCTAAATAAAACTGCCAAAACCCCACTCCCCCAATTAACATGGGTCTGAATTGCACTTTTGCTATAATTTGCAGCACTTTCTTTTTACTGCAGGTTATGTGCAAACAGAAGCAAAATCACCTAAAATACACAACTTCTGTTTTAATGCATTTCCTCACATTTAAACAGAGCATATAAGGACAGGCCCACTTTTTACCTTCAGGGTATCACAGTATCACAGTACCTTTTGCTGCCATTGGCCCAGTGTCAAATGTATAAACGCATACCATGTAAATCCACTCTTATGTCTGATGAAGTGGATTTGGTCCACAAAAGCGAAAATTAAAATACAGTAATACCCCGGATAACAATTGTACCGGATAGCGCTAAAACCGCATAACGATGCAAGACTTTTGGAAAAATCTTACCTCGGATAACACGGTTTTTAGCGTTATCCGGAACAATGGGGGGGGGGACCCGTACCCTTTCCAAACACCGTGCAGGCACGCGCATGTCAGACCCCCATCTCTTCTCATTTGGGGAGGAAACGGAGATCTTCCCCGTACTCTCCCCAACCTCCGTCTGACACACGGGGTCTCCCTGGCCTCGGAGCGGCTACAATACCATCTAGCCATCTCATTTTTGGCCGCCCCCCTTTTCTTTTGCCCTCCACCTTTCCCAGCATCAAGGCTTTCTCAAGTGAATCCTCTCTTCTCATGGGAGAAAACTTATGGGAGAAAGACCTTTGGGTCAACCAGCCGGGCGGTGCCCAGGCCAGAAGGAAGGAAGGAGGAAGTCCGTCCATCCGTCCTTCCTCCGGGTCAACTAGAACCTGGGACTCGGCATTCCTCGCACGCAGCACCCACGACAGCTGATTCCCCCGAAAGGGGGATAGGGACCTTGGAACCCCCCTCTCTGCCATTTTCGTGGGACTGAAATCAACCCTGACTGCTCCCTTGAAGGTCAAATAGTAAAGATGAAGCTAAAGTACTTTGGACATCAAATGAGAAGAGAGAAAGCCTTAATGCTGAGAAAGCCTTAATGCTTGAGAAAGCCTTAATGCTGGGAAAGGTGGAGGGCAAAAGAAAAAGGGGGCGACCAAAAAGGAGATGGCTAGATGGTATTGTAGAAACAATGGGTACAGAACTGAGCGAATTGAGGAGAATGGTGGAGGACAGAGGTGCCTGGCGGACAGTGGCCCATGGGGTCGCAAAGGGTTGGAATCGACTGTACCACTGAACAACAAAACTCTCGCTTTAAACTCCCAAGAAACAAAACCTCCTCCTCACAGCCAGGTTCCAGACTAGTCCCTTCTTCTCCTCCTCCTCCTCCCTAGTTGGAAACGGGAGACCTCAAGCGACTCGCAGTCGCTTCTTCTTGGCGCCCCACCCCACCCCTGCCAAAGAGCGAGCGTCGGTGGGGAACGCAGGAATGCAGCCGCTTCCTCCGGGGAGAGCCGAGGCCGGCCAGTTAGCTGCTCTGCCTGGAGGGATTGGGGCCGCCGCCGAGTCGGTCTGCCTCCTCCTGCTGAACGGCAACTTCCTGCCGCTCCAGCCCCGGCCTGTCCTGTCCCATGGTGGGGGCGGGGAGGTGGCCCCGCGGAGGAATGTGTGTGCATCGGGGGGGGTTGCTGGCTGCTCTCCCTCCTCCTGCCTTCCTCTTCTCCCTCTCTTGGGTGCACGTACCCTTCTCCTCCTCCTCCTTCCTTGCATCGCCTTCCCAGCCCCCTCCTCTTCCCCCTGGATCAATAAGATTCGGCCCAGGCAGTGACAGGGGAGGAAACGAGCGAGCGAGGCAGGGAAGGGAAGGGGGGACGGCGGTGGCTGGGAGCAAGAGGGGGGAAGAGGGGGGCTGGGAAGGTGATGCGAGGGAGGAGGAGGAGGAGGGTACGCACACCTAAGAGAGGGGGAAGAGGAACCCCCGGTATGGGGGAGTTCGGACAAGCCTCCCCTTGCTCAGGCGCGCAATTGCGTGCCTAGGCAAGGGGAGGCTGTGCCGGTTACAATGTACTGTATGTACTGTATCTCTATGGAGTTGACGTTATCCGAGGCAGCTCCATAGGATTTTAACGCTATCCAATACATGTATCGGACAACGCTAAAAACCGGATAACGACATGACTTGTGGAAACAAGTCATAACGTTATCCGGGGTACTAGTGTTAGTCGCTTGAGAAAGTACAGGAGTTAGTTGCTTGAGAAAGCCTTGATGCTGGGAAGGGTGGAGGGCAAAAGAAGGGGGCAGCCAAAAACGAGATGGCTAGATGGTATTGTAGACACAATGGGTACAGAGCTGAGAGAGTTGAGGAGGATGGTGGAGGACAGAAGTGTCTGGCGGACAGTGGTCCATGGGGTTGCAAAGGGTCGGAATCTACTGTGCGACTGAACAACAACAAGTCTTTAAAGTGCCACAGCATTTTTTGTTTTGTTTACTCTCCGATATGTTGTACAGACTAACAAGGCTACCATTTCAAACATTAACATACAGCAGTTAGTCTTTAAGGTGCTACAACATTTGTTGTTGTTGTATTGTTTTGTTTACTCTTTGATTAATTTAGCTTCAATCAAATAAGGCCACACGGGAAGGCTGCATTAATTTAGCTGTAATCAAATAAGGCTGCATTCAAGAAACTTCAGTTAAATATACTTTAAATGTATACTATTTTATAAAGCTCTAACTACTATGCACTTCATAATTTCAAAAAAACACAACGAAAACTATTTGTTAATTTTAAAGTTACTAAAATGAAATAAAAATATAAAATACACATACAAATGTATTAATAAAAATAAACAGTTTTACTCTGTAAATTCTGGATTCAGTCAAAAGGCTGCACTGAAGGACCTAGAAAGCCACATGTGACCTTAAGACAGGAGATTCCCTACCCCTGCTCTAATCTATACCATGACATCACACTCAGTCATGTTTTAGAGAAAAGCCAAAATAACGTCAACAGACGAAAAACACTTTTGGGTATGTGTCTCTCTGTGTAAATACATTCTCCCTTCAAATAATTATACTATGGCATGCAAGTCATGTTTATGAGAGTGACTGTCACCAGGGAAGCAATGTCAAGTGAGCCACAACAAAGTTACATGCTCCAGTAGCTCCTGGTTGAAATGTTGAAGACCATTATGCAAAAGGAGACACAGGGTGTGAAGGTGACGTTGCAAGACTCTATAAACTCATTAATGCCATCTAGGTAGGTATTTCATTAATGATCATTTGTGTTTATAATGTATGCAGCTTCTCAGGTGGCTTAGTGGTTAAGAGGCTGAGCTTGGAGGCTGAAAGGTCATGTTTTGATATGCGAGAGCTACACTTGGGGACATGAAAGGCGCCTCATTCAGGCATCCCGTGAGTGGAGTTTCTCCAGCAAAAATCCTCTAAACCCAGAGTAATCTCTGACATGAAATCATCATCATCATCATCATTTTTTTAATTGTCGGAAATGGCCCAAAGTGGTGCCTGTACTAATTTAGGTGGGATATTAGAAAACAAACAAACAAACAAGATAGCCTTGTGTTTAAAGACTACAAGAACGTCCTCCCCTTCAATCTGCCCTGTAGTTAAAAAAAACTTTTTTGGGGGGTGGGGGGTGTTAATTTTTTTTTAATAAATGCTACCATTGATTCACTGTATCATTATACCATAATGGTGCTCAGTTCTGCAATAAGACAAAGGGCTGATGTAAAGGAAAGGGATGAGAAGGGAAAGGATGGAAGGTCAGGCTTATTTGAATTGGTTAAACACTTTTTTGAACAAGCTTTTAAACTGTTAAACAAGTAAGAAGAGAAGAGGCTTTCCTCCTGGAGATGAAGAGCAGCAGAAGAGGCAGGCAAAGCAGTCTGATGTCAGTGTGAAAGGGAGAACAGGGAAAGAGCGCGGGGGGGGGGGGGGAGAGAGAGTCTTGTTAGCTTTTAGCTGAGCATAACCAGATTGTGGTGTGTCTATGTGTAGGGAGGGAGGGGGAGTTTCAGACTCCTGCCTCAGATTGGTTTTGGGCAGCCAAAGCTGGTGAGGAAGAAAAGTGAGTGTGAACCAGTCTGTGGGTTGGACTGCCAATCACATGTGGATGCTGACTTCCAAATCAAATTGCAAGCCCAATGAAAACATTCATGACATTTTCAAACATAATTGAAGTTGCGATGCAAACTACAGCAGAGCCAAATCCCTCCAATTCAGCTTTCCAATGTCATCATTCCCTATGTTGCAATAAGAAGAACATATTTTAAAATTATTTGACTTCACAGCAGAGCCTGGGGGAACACAGGCTGGTACCGTTGTAATAATCTTGTACAAATATTGTGTACACAGTTCTTTTTTTCTTTTCTTTCAAACGGCTGCAGCTAATTTCAAAGTATTAATGTGACAGCAAGTGAGAATGCAGAGAGCTCTCTGTGACTTGCACAAACGCTAAGTTAGATTTCCATTTGGGATCACAACTCACTGAGAAAATGTAATCTCAATTTGCAACTTGCCCGCTACCTAAAAAAAATGTAGCCTCCTTAATATTTCTGCAACAATTTAATTAGCATCTAAGACTAAATGCTCTAAAATGTGACTAAATAAAATAAGTTACAGTAGAACCCCGCATAATGAAAAAGCTCCATTCCACGGAGCTCTTCGCAATGCGGTTTTTCCCGCTATGCGGATCAAATGGGCAATATCCTGCATAATGGGGAAAAATGTTTGTTATACTGGGTTTCATTAAGTGAGGTATTCCCCACATAACAATTTTTTTCCTTATGTGGGTTATCACTCAGAGCACACGAACGCTTCGTTCTACGAATTTTTCATTATATGAAGTGTTTGTTATGCAGGGTTCTGCTGTGCTTGCTGGCATTGACAGGATCTGGAAGGCTGTCAGGGTCATTTTCACTTCCTCAGTTGCTAAAGACCACTACATTAAACCACAATCGCCAAGGAGTCTTGGAGTCACTCAGCATACTATTTTCACCACTCTTTAGATCAAGCATGTTTCTTAGAGTAATTTCTTAATGAGAGCCAGTGTGGTGCAGTAGCTAAAGTGACAGACTCAGGAGACCTGGGTTCAAATCCTGGCTAGGCCACAGAACCTCACTGGAGTGTGACACAATAAAACTGTTCGTTAAACATCTCACATACTTTGAAACATCTACTGGGGTCACTGTAAATTGGATGCTGCTTAACAGAAAGTAACAAACAATCACTTATAAAGCATGCCAGACCCATTTTTTCTGATCCTGTGGTGTGTGATAATTAATTTCCTAGAACTAACACCAAATGATTTTAAAGGAAACATTTTCAAATACTACACAAACACAAGAAAGGACAAATAGGCACAACATGTTATATCTTATTGGCAAATGAATGCATTCATAGGCATAGAGGTGTATTGATTGGGCATTTATTCACTATAACATACATATTTAAGGGCCGACCATGACATAAGTATTTAGATTACTCATTCAGAACAGCCAATGTTTCTTGCTTAAACATCAACTGAGTAAATGAGCCAGAAGTCCAAAGACAAAGTTTGAGCTCCTCCTTTCTCTAATTAGTATTCTAAAGGCTTAAATTTAAAAACTAATTAATTATTGTTGGAAATTTACACTAAAGATTCTCCAAGAGAAGGCCTTGAACTCAGATATGACAAGTATCTCGGAGCGAGTCTCGGAGCGAGTCTGACCGAACACTGGTTAGAGCAGCTATTAAAGACTACCTAGTGGCGATGAGGGTGGTGAAGCGTCAATACTTCACCACACTTATTGCCTCCGCAGATAATCACTCGGCGACCTTGTTCCGGGTGACCAGGTCCCTCCTCGGTAGAGGGGGGCCGGGCCCTGGGTGGCAGGGATCGGCCGAGGATTTTGCTGATTATCTGGCGGAGAAAATCGCTCAGATTCGCTCGAAGCTAAATCACGGCGTGGAATGTACGGAACTGGGGTTGACCATAGCACAGTCTAGCCATGTTATCTGGGATCAGTTTGACCCTGTTAGCCCTGAGGAAGTGGACAGGCTTCTTGTATCTGTTCGCGCCACGACCTGTGCACTGGACCCATGCCCTGCCTGGTTAATAAAAGCTTCCAAGTCTGTGGCAGGTGGCTGGGTCGAGGCGATCATTAACGCTTCCTTAAAAGAGGGGCATTGTCCTGCACCTTTCAAACACGCTTTGGTGCGTCCCCTCTTAAAAAAGCCGTCCCTCGACCCCATGGTAATTTCTAACTATCGTCCAGTGTCCAACCTACCTTTTTTAGGTAAGGTTCTGGAAAAAGCTGTGGCGCAGCAGTTACAGGAAGTCCTGGATGAAGCGGATTATCTGGACCCGTTTCAGTCAGGATTCAGGCCCGGATATGGTACTGAAACTGCGCTAGTCGCATTGGTGGATGATCTCCGGAGAGAGCGGGATGGTGGGGAGCCGTCTGTCCTCGCTCTTCTCGACCTCTCAGCGGCTTTTGATACTGTCGACCACGGCGTTCTTCTGGGTCGGCTCCAGGGTCTGGGGATCCAGGGCACAGTGTTGTCCTGGTTTTCCTCATTCCTGAGGGGCAGGTCCCAGTCGGTGTGCCTGGAGAAGGAGAAGTCCAGCCCTAGGCCCCTGCACTACGGGGTGCCTCAGGGCTCGGTGCTTTCTCCTCTCCTATTTAACATCTATATGAAGCCGCTGGGTGAGATCATCCGTTCCCACGGGGTAAGGTATCATCAATATGCAGATGATACCCAGTTATACATCTCTGCCCGTGGGGACCCAAGCGGTGCGGTGGAAGTCCTCTCCAGGTGTCTGGAGGCTGTTAAGGTCTGGATGGGGGATAACGGGTTACAGCTGAACCCCGGCAAGACTGAGTGGCTGTGGGTAAGGGGCCCTGCGTTATCTCGGGAGTTACCAGCTTTGGTTCTGGATGGGGCAGTTTTGCCCCAAACAGACCCGGTGCGCAATCTGGGGGTCCTCCTGGACTCACGACTACTGTTCGAAGAGCAGGTGGCAGTCGTGGCCAGGAGGGCTTTTGCACAACTTCGTGTAATACGCCAGTTGCGCCCACTCCTAGACCGGGACGCCTTGCTCATGGTCACACATGCTTTGGTCACCTCCAGACTTGATTACTGTAATGCGCTCTACATGGGGCTGCCCTTGGTGACCATTCGGAGACTGCAGTTGGTCCAAAATGCGGCGGCCCGGATAGTGATGGGGTGCGGGCGTTATGCTCGGGCCTCACCACTGCTCCGGGAGCTGCATTGGTTACCAATATGTCTCCGGGTGCAATTCAAGGTGCTGGTTATTACCTTTAAAGCCCTATATGGTAGTGGGCCAGGATACCTCAGAGACCGCGTCACCCTAAGAATGTCTGTCCGTCCCACCAGGGCGGATCGGAGGGGCTCTCTTGTCATCCCATCGGCTAGGGAGGCTCATCTCTCTAGCACTAGGAAGAGGGCCTTCTCTGTGTTCGCCCCGGCGCTCTGGAACCTCCTCCCAACTGATCTACGTCTACAGACAGAGCTCCTGCCCTTCCGAAAGGGTTTAAAAACCTGGCTGGCGGGACATGTGTGGGGATCAAGGTCTGTGGGATCCCACACAGGATGGTTGGTTTAAAGGACAGCCTCCCTTGCTGCTGGTTCATTCTGTGGAGTCGCTTGTTCTTGGTTTCATCTCATGTTTTTAAGAACTTTTAGAGTTTTTAAATTTTTTAATTATTAGTATTTTATTGGATGGGTTCGTGGGTGTGTTTTTATCTTGTAAGCCGCCCAGAGTCGGGTATCCCCGATTGGGGCGGGATAATAAATGGGAATAATAAATAAATAAATAAATAAGTAGCTGAATAATGCAGAAGTCACACAAGATTGCAAACAGATTACAGTTTGGGTAGAGAATAAATTATGATTATATTTGTTCTCAATGATACTTTGTCCAAGAAAGGTTTAGATATTTTCAAATACAATAGAACCCCGAACAACGTGATGACATGGTTTCACAAGTCATGACGTTGTTCGGTTTTTAACGTTGTTCGATACATCGATTAAAAAAAGCCCAGACGTCAGGGACAAACCACGCCGAGGCAAGGCTTGGCATTCCCCCCCGGGTAGGCACGCGACGGTTTTTTTTTTACCAATTTTGGTGTTTTTTTTTTTACCAATTTTGGTGTTGTTTTTTTTTTACCAATTTTGGGGTTTCTGACCCCCCGCTGGGTCCAGGGAGGTGGGCAAACCCGATCCAAGCTGTTTCTGGGCTTCCCCGATGTCCTCAACCAGTGCAGCAAGCCAGAATGTCGGGATTCGAACCCTGACATTCTGGCTTGCTGCACTGGCTGAGGACGTTGGGGAAGCCCAGAAACAGCTTGGATCGTGTCCCCTGCCTGCTCCAGAGAGATCAGAGGACCCGATCTACAGCTGCAGGGTGGCTGGGGAAGCTGACGGGAACTCCCTGTCGGCTTCCCTAGCCACCCGCCCTTGCCTCCGCAGCTGTGGGGTGGCTGGGTAAGCCGACGGGGGAGCCCCCCGTCAGCTTTCCAGCCTCCCCACCCCTGCCTCCGTAGCTGCAGGTTGGCTGGGAAGCTGAACGGAGAACCCCGTTCAGCTTTCCACCCACCCTGCTACTAAGAACGACTGTATCGTATAACGTTAAAATCATGTTATTTGAAACAAGATTTTTCCGAAAATCGTTATACGGTTTTAGCGCTATATGATACTCACGTTATACGGAGTATTACTGTATAGGAAACATCCATGATTTAAAACAAACAAACAAAAACACTACATAGCATGGAATGTTCCTTCATTTGTGATAAGACTGTGCATACAAGGCTTTTTCTACTATGATGATGGGAAATGATTATGAATATTCCTTATGTAATTGTCCCTGAAACCCTAGAGTTCAGTAAGATTTGTAATTATATTCAGTATTTTAATAAATAATCTTGCAATTAGAGATGCAAACATGGCTCTATTTTCATAATGCATATTCTCTCTACTGTTTGTTAAAGCTAAACATTTAATATATTTTAGCAAAGATGAGGGTGCTTCCTGAGAAGTCTGTTTGTAAGTAACAGCTGCTTCCTTTTTCTAGCCATAAGTAGGCTACCAGAACTGGTGGATCCAGCACCATGAGCCCACCAATGGTTGGTTCCTTCTTCTGGGCTGCTAAGCAACCCAGGATATTAAATTAGTGTAGATAAGGTAGCACATAGCCAAGTAAACATTCCAGTCATCTTCGGGTAGTTTAAAAGTATGGCCAAAACACTGAAATTTATCAGGAAGTCTTTAGTTCAAACACTGTCAAAAGGCTAATTCATATTCTGATGTATTAAGCTCAGATATAACATCCAAATGCTATAACTGCTTTAAACACTTAAACACACTCTACAGACACTCCAAACATGATTTCAAGCATAAAATTATTACATCAAAATGAAGATTAAGAACAATGTAATGAGAATATCTAAGCATTTTACTTCTAATACTAATGTGTCCAGAAGCTGATTTCAATTTATGGCAACCTTTACCAGCTATCAAGTACAGTAATACCTTGGATAACGCTAAGACTTGGTTCCACAAGTCTTGGTGTTATCCGATTTTTAGCGTTATCCGATGCATGTTAAAATCCTATGGGATGTATCGGATAACGTTAAAGCTCCATAGAGATACATTGTAACCACACAGACTTTAGCGGTTGTTGTCCAATACATCCCATAGGACCTTAACGTTATTCGATCCAATTCTCCTCCCCAGATTACTTAACGTTATGCGATTTTAGCGTTATCTGAGGTAAACGTTATCCGAGGTATTACTGTACTGTACTCAGAAGTAGTTTACCATTTCCTTCTTGAAGCTTGCCCAAACTCTTCTCCGGGAAACCAAACACTCAACCCCACCTACTCTCAACTCACTGAATTATCCAGCCAGCTCTCAATATCTGAAGGCTGTATCTTCTAGCCACGAAAAATCTCCCATTGCCGAATAATTCAAAATAAACGAATTAGATGATCTGTATAATATATCAAATCTCTTTCTGTGCTGAGACTGTGATAAGGTGCCGAAAAACCTCTAAATCCCTGCCTACCCACTTTCAAACAGCATTTAGCTGTTCTTCGAGGTCAGAATTCTGACTCAACATTGACAGGCCAGGATACTATATCAAAATGTGGACGACTAGGAAACTGAAAATATATTACACATTTGGTGGGGAACTAATATTAAACATGCTTTTGGTTCAAATATTGATTTCAAATAAAATCCCTTCCCGGAAAAAGTAACCCATCAAATGGTAATGTTGCTCCAAAATGGTATTTGTTAAACTTCATGGAAGCTGAGATAAAAGGCACAACTATGAGTGTTGGGCAGTGGTAAATAACCTGACTTCCTAAAGGGGCCAACGTCTATGGACAGATGAACCCCTTTAGGTGAGATGATGGTCCCCTCAGTGGAGGAAATGCCACTGGAAGCCATCATATTGAGTCCAACGGCAAAATTAGCAGAGGAGGAACTCTGATTCCCAAGGGTCATGGAGGCGGAAGAGGCCATGCCAGATAGATTGGCTGTAAAGGCGCAGCTTGATAATATCCTCAAGGCTGTGGTAGTCCATTGCAGTCTCGGTGTTAAATCCTGCATGTCTCATTTCATGCGTGCTGTAGGAGATGGCCCTGTGATCATAGTGTGAGGGTCACTTCATGGCAAGCTGGGATCCACCTTAAACAAATTCACAGCAGTGGCATTTTTCCTGATTGCCTCCAAGGACAAAGATGGCCCAGAACCAGCTGGCATCCAAGACTAGGCCTCCAGGGCCGTGGGGCAGGAGAAAAAAGTATACTTGGATTGAGTTGTGGCTGCCACCGACAATATTATTATTTGCGGGTTTTACTGAAAACATTTATGTGGATTAATTTACAGAGAGGGGTACACAGAAAGAGCCTCCTCAAAGATTGTGGTATTTCTGAACCACAATCGGGTGTACCCTGATAATGGCAACCTTGTGTTGCCAGCTAATCTTTCTCACACTAGGTCAGTTGAAAGGAACTGCAGAATGAACTCACCAAAACAGATGGAGCAAATATTTTGGCAGTTTCAACAAAAAAAAAAAATTAAAAATTTGTAAACTGGGATGGCATTTTCATAGGATTTGCCATTGTAAACCGCAGCAAACTTAACCCAAGGCGGTTGTAACCCAGGGTTTTATTGTATTTATGTTCTGCTGCAAAATCCACACAAAACTAGATTTACAGAGTAGGCATTCTCTGGCATTATCAACATCATTGCTGCAAACTATTTAAATTTCAACCACTTGTCATATAGGTTTTATTTAACAAACAAGCAAAAAACAACCACGATGAAAACTGTTGCAAAACTGCGGAATTTTGCTATGGACGTGTTTTCTTGTCCCAGCCAATGCATTGGGGAAAAAAAAATGTCCCATCCCATTTTTCAGTGGCTGAAATCCATAACTAGTAAATCAGAACTAGAAGAGCCTCACTGAATCAATTGACCTTGTGAAGAAACTGATTCAGCAGTTCTCCACTAATTCAAAGAGCCTACTCCAGCGGTGGCTTTCTATGGATTTCAGTCTGTGAACACAATGCAGGAAAGAAAGAAAATATAGATGCTTTGTCCACACAATACATTTCTTCAACATTCATTGAATCCAAGATACTAGTACTCCATTCCAATGCCCACATGATACAACATAGACAGCCAAAGGGGATCACGAATTTGTGTGCTGAAATGACCAAATGAGTATTTGTATTGTCAAACTGCTCTATGCAAACAAGAAATGTTAATGAAAGTGCATCTAAAATTAGTCTTTTCTGCATTGTTCCAATTTGCTCCATCTGCTCATGTGGATCCCAGTACTATATTGATGCATGCTGATCTAAGCACTCTGGAGTCCTATGTGTCTCATTTGATGAGACATTAGAACCTCACATAAAGAGTGCCTCACTTAGAGATTAACTTACTTAAAGCGCAGAATTTTCTCTGAATGGTCGCTTTGCTTAACAACTAAAACCAACCAAAAACTCACTTAACAACTATATCGGGGTTTGCAATCCCCCCCCCACCAGAAGTCACAATTGGTCACTTGCAATGGTGTTTCGCTTAAAGAGCAATCTCACTTAAAGAGCAATCCTGTGGAATGCAGTACAGTAATAACCCCATTAACGTTCGCACTGCACAACATTAAAACTGGATAATGTTGGGAAATCTGGGGGGAAATTTGCACCACAGAACGTTAAGCTAATGTTGTGCGGTGCATCTATTTCCCCCCAGATTTCCTCCAGAGATCTTTGCCCCAAAGCCGGCAGGGCTGCTATCTGCCTGGGAAGCATCTTCCCAGGGGGAAACCACCCCTGCTAGCTTTGGGGCAGAAATCTCTGAGGTGCCCTCGCTGTTTCGAGGCTTGCCTCAAAATAGTGAGGGCACCACTGGAGATCCAAGCTCCAAAGCCTGAACGGCTGGTCTCCCCCTGGGAAGGAGCTTCCCAGGCAGAGAGCAGCCCTGCCAGCTTTGAGGCTTGGATCTCCTCTCGCCACCCTCCTCAGAAAGGGAACCAGGGATTGGCTTGTCCTGGAACAGAATGGCCTCTTCCCTACCAGAACAGGCTGTGGGTGTGTGCAGGTGCACCCACAGCTTGTCCTAGAAGAGAATGCCTGTACCCTTCCAGGACAAGCCTAGTCTCGCCCCCACACACCTGCAGCTTGTCCTGGAAGGGAAGGAGCCAAGTGCTTGGATCCTTCCCTTCCAGGACAGGCTGCATGTGGGTGTGGGCGCACCTGCACCTTGTCCTGGAAGGGAACAACCATTCCCTTCCAGGACAAGCCTAGTCTTGCCCCCACACACCCGCAGCTTGTCCTGGAAGGGAAGGAGCCAAGCGCTTGGCCCCTTCCCTCCCAGGACAAGCTGCGGGTGTGTGGGGGCAAGACTAGGCTTGTCCTGGAAGGGAATGGTTGTTCCCTTCCAGGACAAGCCTCATCTGGGGCCAAGCGGCTCACCTGCCTCTTCAGAAAGGGAACCAGGGATTGGAGCGTCCAAACCCCAGTTCTCTTTCCGAGGAGGCAGGTGAGCAGGTCACTTTGAGTTGGGAAGGGCTGGGGGGAACCCAGCGCCAGCTAGGGCAGCTTCTAAGCACTCTCACCGGCCCTTCCCAAATCAAAGCGGCCAGCGGAGGGCAAGCCCACGGTGGCCGCTTTGACTTCGAGGGTGGGGGGTGCCTAGAAGCTGCCCTGGCTGGCGCTGGGTTCCCCCTGGCCCTTACCAACTCAAACTGGCCACTGTGGGCTTTGGTTTAATGTTGTGTGATAAATGTATCACACAATGTTAAAAACCACGTAACGTTAAAGCTTGTGGAACCAAGCTTTAACATTATCCAGGATATTACTGTATGCCCTTTAAGTGAGGTCCCACTGTACTTCATTACAGGCATTTTTTCTCATGGGTCATCACCATCTCTCCATGTCACACTCTCATTCTGTTTAGTTTTCTTGGGATATCAGTCATTACTGTATTCTGTTTTGTTTTTATTTACATTTTTCAGGTTATCCCTTTTACACCGTAGCAAACATGTTGATTTTTAAGAATGGTGGGTTGATGGGAAGAGAGAGTGAAGCACACAGGGAGAGGACAAAGAAGGTATCGCCTGTCTGTCACTTTTGTACCATAGTGAAATATAGTGTACAAAAGTGAAAACTAAAAATAGAATATAGACTAAAATAAGAAAGCATTGCAGCAAAAAGAAGTAGGAAGGCAATATAGTGTGAAGGAGGCAGAGCCTAGTCAGAGAAGCTATCAGCTGCTCCTATGTTTTGCTTTGGTACTGTAGCTTTACCCTTCTGCTAAAACTGTGCCTGAGTATTTGTTCAATAGTTAAGCTAAGATAAAAGAAAAAGGGAATTGAAGAAGGCTTGCATTTTAAGGTATTCAACCTTACTCTTTGGCTATATGCTAGCTGCACCACCCCACAAAGATTATCTAAAAAATAATAATACCAAAATGACCCAGCGCAACTAGGAACAACACCACAAAATTGAGCTCACACTGCTGTTAAGTGATTGCTTCCAGTCACAGGATATCAACATTTCATCCTAGTTGGGAAAGTCGGGGCACCAGAAAAGCTCTCCACACAAAAAGAAATGTGCATCATGACCTAAAACTCAAGTTATTGCAGCTCTAAATGAGATCAAAACTTACTTAATACAAGGTGCCTTTTTAAAACTTAGTAAAAAGGGAAAGTGCTGTTTAAACAAGTTCAAGGTCAGAACTACTTCTGGCAATACCTAATCAATATGCTTTAAAAATAAGCGCCAGGGTTTCCCCCCCTGGGAAACAAAACTATTGCCACCGGGAAATAAACTAGAATCTTAAATACCACCATGTGAACAGTGTGATAGTGGAAGTAAATCCATAAAGGTGTGACAGTTCTCAGTGGGTATCTCACAGAGATGAGCAAACTCACAGTATTAACCCTAACACACACAACCCAAAAAAAGTAAATGAAAAAAGGAGATATAGTGGAAAAAGCAAAAGCTGAGAAAGAACAATGGCAAAGGTGATAGGAAATCTATATGTAAAAATATTAATGGAAATTGTTTCAGCAGAAATGGATTGTGCTATTAGACAGAAGCAACAAAGAGGGCGTCCTAGTCACAAAGAAACTGAAAATGGGAAGATGCTAGTGTGGCTTAGAAATAAAATTGTATATTGGGGACCAATTAAGTATAAATGAAAAGACTAATTTTAGATGCACTTTCATTAACATTTCTTGTTTGCATAGAGCAGTTTGGCAATACACTCATTTGAGCACTACTTGCATTCCATTAGGTCATTTCAACACACAAATACATCCACAATGGAAGACTGATTCTAATGAGCATTTTTTCCTTCAGTTAATAGAAAAATTAAATCCTAGATGTGCTTGAATCATTTTAAAAATACATTATTGCTATGCACTCTGGTGACACTACGAATTAACAATCTCCAAAACATCCTGCTCAGGTCTCATAAGTTATAAAGCTATGTGACCTTTTAAAAATACTGTGCATAAATATGGAGAGGAAAAGATCTAATTGACCTAAGGATATTAAGAACTCCATAGAAAAGTTAACATGCTAGGCATTGCCTTTTATTTTATCCAAAGCAAAGCATTAATCCTTACTCATTACTTTAAACTAACATGTTAAGAATGTGTTTAAACTATTCTTTTAAATTCAAATGGTTCAAGTACAATTTCAACAGGAGATCCTTTAACCATGCTTGTCCTCTGTTCCAGAAAACCATCCAAGCCATGAGTTTTGCTTTATCATGTCTCTGACCCAAAATCTTAAGGTTTTTAATGTAACTTTAAAGTTTTATTTTACTTAAGTTTTTATGTGGTGAAAGCCTTCGAGAAACCATTCTGTTCTGCAATGTTTTCTTTTACAGAGATTTAGAAACCAAAAAGGAGCATTGTAAGGTGTTGCTGCGGGAGTTTCAAGGGGTTTGTGAAGAGTTGGGGGTGCTGCTGGCGCATGAGAAAACGGAGGGGCCGGCATGCAAGCTGTCCTTTCTGGGGGTGGAACTGGACACGGAGCAGCAATGCTCTCGTCTGCCAGAGGATAAGTTGAGGAACTTGAGGGAGAGGATCAGTTTAATGAAGGGAAAAAAGAAGGCGTCCTTACAGGAGCTTCAAGTGCTGGTGGGGCACCTTAACTTTGCATGCAGGGTGGTGGCTCCAGGCAGGGCTTTCTTGCGGAGGCTTTGTGATGCAATGGTGGGCTTGAGAAAGCCGCATCATAGGTTGCAGTTGTCGCAAGGGATCAGGGCAGATTTGAGTGTGTGGGAGGAGTTTCTCGGGTGTTTTAATGGGATTTCAATTTGGAGGGACAAGCTGTTGCTTAAGGAGGATTTCCAGGTTCATACGGACGTGTCTGGACCCTTGGGTTTGGGATGTTTTTCAAAGGGGAATGGTGTAGCGGTAGGTGGCATCAGAGGTGGGTGGAGAATGGGGTGACTAGGGTCCTGACGTTCTTGGAACTGTTTCCGATCGTAGGGGTGTTGTGGGTATGGGAGCATAGGTGGAAGAACAGGACGGTGATATTTTGGTGTGACAACATGGCCGTGGTGACGGTGTTGAATAGCCTTACTTCCAAATCCAAATGGGTTATGTTTCTGGTGAGGGCATTGACTAGGTGGTGTTTGGATCTGAATCTGCTGTTCGTGGCGAAGCACATCCTGGGGGTTGACAATTGCATGGCGGATGCTTTGTCCCAGCAGCAATTGGACAGGTTCCGGGAGCTGGAGCCATCAGCCAATGCATGGCCAGTGCTGTTGCCGGAAGAGGTTTGGGCGCTTGGCGACTGCAAGTAGCGGAGGCTATAAGGAACTCCATTGCGGATAGCACGAGGAGATCCTATGCGGCGGCATGCATGGAGTTCTGTGTGTTCCGAAGAGGGGCTGGTTTGGAGGAGGTGTGGCCCGTCCCGGTGGAGCATACGCTGCAGTTTTGCGTATGGCTGCACAATTAAGGGCTGGTAGTGAATACGATTAGGGGTAAGTTGGTGGCGGTTGCATTTTTTGCAAAGTCGAGAGGGTTCAAGGACGAGTCGGGGGATTTTAGGGTTAGGAAGGTTTTGGAGGGGTGGGAAAGATTGTCGGGGAGGTCGGGGGACACGCGCACGCCGTTCTCCCCGGGGGTGTTACTCAGGCTAGACGGGGTATGGGGGAAGGTGTGTGTGAATGACTTTGAGACTGCCTTGTTTAAAGCGGCGGCGATGCTGGCTTTTTTCGGGGCGTTAAGAGTGAGTGAGTTGGTAGCGGGGTCTAAGACAGACAGTTCGAACAGGGCCCTGGGGTTTGAGGACGTAGTGGTGGCAAATGGACGCGTTTATATATTTGTGCGTTGTTCAAAGACGGATCAAGGAGGTGTAGATAAGTGCTTGATGTTGGGTTCCTGCCACATTGGGGAGCTTTGTCCGGTTCGGTGGGTAAGGGAATACCTGGTGTTGAGGGGGACGCGGGAAGGTAAGTTCTTTGTGCATGCGGGGGGGGGGGGGAGCCCCTGACAATTTTCCAGTTCAGGGCGATGACGAATAAGGCACTGGAGCATGCGGGGATGGTGGGGTGGAATTTCGCTTCACACTCCTTTAGAACAGGGGCGGCTTCCACCCTGGCGGCACTGGGCTATAAGGCGGAGGATATTAAGAAGGCAGGAAGATGGACCTCGGCTAGGTTCAGGACATATGTGCGGGACCTGCTGGGGGATTGTTGAGTTATTGATGTTGTTATGAGTTTATGTTTTTCAGGTTGGATATCGGACTGGAAGGGCATCGTTTGGATCCTAGGGGACTGACATGTAAAGGGGGCTGAGGAATGGGCCGCCTGATCGTTCTTCGGGTGACGCATCGGGATTATTATTATTATTATTATTATTATTATTATTATTATTACATTTGTTACCCCGCCCCAATCGGGAGAACCCGACTCTGAGCGGCTTACATCAAAACAAGAAATAAAAACATAAAACAATCCATATCAATAAAAATCAGCAAGAGTTAAAAGTCAACAAAAGTTAAAACAATACAAAATCAACACACAAATCCCACATTCAGATCCAGGGTTAACAATCCATTAAATAAGCCACCTAATATGAGAACCCACGTTCCCGGGTCCCCAAACTTGTCCTGCCAGCCAGGTTTTTAAGCCCTTCCGGAAGGGCAAGAGCTCTGTCTGAAGGCGGAGCTCGGTGGGCAGGAGGTTCCAGAGGGTCGGGGCGGACACGGAGAAGGCTCTCCTCCTAGTGCAGGCGAGGTGCGCCTCTCTCACCAAAGGAATAAGAAGGGAGCCTCTCCGATCCGCCCTGGTGGGACAGACAGATATTCTTCGGGTGACGCGGTCTCTTAGGTATCCTGGCCCACTACCATATAGGGCTTTAAAGGTAATGACCAGCACCTTGAATTGCACCCGGAGACATACTGGCAACCAATGCAGCTCCCGGAGCAGCGGTGAAGCACGAGCATAACGCCCACACCCCACCACTACCCGGGCCGCCGCATTTTGGACCAGCTGAAGTCTCCGGATGGTCATCAGGGGCAGCCCCATGTAGAGCGCATTACAGTAATCAAGTCTGGAGGTGACCAACGCATGTGTGACCATAAGTAGAGCGTCCCGGTCTAGGAGTGGGCATAACTGGCATATTACACGAAGTTGTGCAAAAGCCCTCCTGGCCACGGCTGCCACCTGCTCTTCGAACAGTAGCCGTGAGTCCAGGAGGACCCCCAGATTACGCACCGGGTCTGTTTGGGGCAGGACTGCCCCATCCAGAACCAAAGGTGGCAGCTCCTGTGTTAACACAGGACCCCTTACCCACAGCCACTCAGTCTTGCCGGGATTCAGCTGTAGCCCGTTGTCCCCCATCCAGACCTTAACAGCCTCCAGACACCTGGAAAGGACTTCCACCGCACCGCTTGGGTCCCCACAGGCGGAGATGTATAACTGGGTATCATCAGCATATTGATGATACCTTACCCCGTGGGAACGGATGATCTCACCCAGCAGCTTCATATAGATGTTAAATAGGAGAGGAGAAAGTACCGAGCCCTGAGGCACCCCGTATTGCAGGGGCCTAGGGCTGGACTTCTCCTTCTCCAGGCACACCAACTGGGTCCTGCCCCTCAAGAATGAGGAAAACCAGGACAACACTGTGCCCTGGATCCCCAGGCCCTGGAGCCTTCCCAGAAGGATGCCATGATCGACAGGGTCAAAAGCCGCTGAGAGATCGAGAAGAGCAAGGACAGACGGCTCCCCTCCATCCCGCTCTCTCCAGAGATCATCCACCAAAGCGACTAGTGCAGTCTCAGTACCATATCCGGGTCTGAATCCTGACTGAAACGGGTCCAGATAATCCGCTTTATCCAGGACTTCCTGTAACTGCTGCACCACAGCTTTTTCCAGAACCTTACCTAAAAAAGGTAGGTTGGACACTGGACAGTAGTTGGAAATTACCGTGGGGTCGAGGGATGGCTTTTTTAAGAGGGGAAGCACTAAAGCGTGTTTAAAAGGTGCTGGAAAATGCCCCTCTTTTAATGAAGCATTAATGATCACCTCGACCCAGCCACCTGCCAGTCTTGGAAGGTTTAATTAACCTGGCAGGGCATGGGTCCAGTGCACAGGTCGTGGCGCGAACAGATACAAGAAGCCTGTCCACTTCCTCAGGGCCAACAGGATCAAACCGATCCCAGATAACATGGCTAGACTGTGCTGTGGTCAACCCCAGCTCCGTACATTCCACGCCGGGATTTAGCTTCGAGCGGATCTGAGCGATTTTCTCCGCCAGATAATCAGCAAAATCCTCAGCCGATCCCTGCCACCCAGGGCCCGGCCCCCCTCTACCGAGGAGGGACCTGGTCACCCAGAACAAGGCCGCTGGGCGATTATCTGCGGAGGCAATAAGGTTGGTGAAGTATTGGCGCTTCACCACCCTCATCGCCACTAGATAGTCTTTAATAGCAGCTCTAACCAGTGTTCGGTCAGACTCGCTCCGAGTCTTCACCCAGCGGCGCTCTCGGCGTCTCTTAGCCCGTTTAAGCTCCCTTAGTTCCTCTGAGAACCAAGGTGCAGATCGATCCCCACGGACTTGGAGAGGCTGTAGTGGCGCAATTACATCCAAGGCTGCCGTCGCTTTCTTGTCCCAAGCGTCGACAAGGGCCTCAGATGAAGCGCTTTGCAGGTCAAGAGGACAATCCCCCAGTTCCCTCTGGAATCCTTCTGGATCCATTAGTCGCCGGGGGCGGGCCCATTTAATCGGCCCTGCCTCCCTGCGGTGGAGTCCAGCCCCTAGGAAGTCTAGAGTCACCAGATAGTGATCTGATCATGGCACAGGAGTGATATCTAATTTTTGTAATTTCAGATCACTCTGCCACAGCTCTGATAAAAAGATTAAGTCCGGGGTGTAGCCACTGCTCCTGGTAGGACCCTGAATTACCTGAGTCAGGCCCATGGTTGCCATGGAAGCCATGAACTCCCGAGCCACCTCTGAGCCGGTCCCCAATGATGGCAAATTGAAGTCCCCCAGGACCATCAGCCTGGGGGTCTCCAACGCCAACATGGAGACTGCCTTGAGGAGCTCAGGCAGGGAATCTGCTACTCTGCAGGGAGGCAGGTACATGAGCAAGATTCCCAACTGACCCTTAGGGCCCATACGCAAGAACAAGGCCTCACAACCCAGAATTTGTGGAGCCGTGGCCCTGGCGACTCCCAATGACTCCCTAGCTATCACGGCGACTCCACCGCCCCTTCCCCTCTCCCTAGGCTGGTGCCAAATACCGAACCCGGCCAGGCATAATTCAGACAGAGGAACCCCATCCTCTGGCCCCAGCCAGGTCTCGGTGATGCATGCCAGATCAGCCCGCTCCTCTGAGATGGCGTCTGAGAGCAGAGGAGCCTTATTACAGACTGATCTGGCATTCACCAGCAGCAGCCTAAGGGGGGGGGTCACTCTTGACCGGCTGCTCAGGACCCAGAGGTGTAGCCGGGGGGCCAGAACACGGGACAGCAACCAAACATCTGTCCCGTGTTCTCCGAGTGCGGCCCGCCCCTCGGCTCCCGCTGTAATGCCCCATGCCCATCACCACACTAATTTGGGCCCCATGGAGCCCCCCCACCCCATCAAACAGAGCCCAGTCCCCACTTCCTGGCTGGCAGGCTCTTCTCGCTTGCTCCCTAAGCCCATACCCCCAGCCACCATCTCGATGGTGCACCCCCCTAAAGTTCTTAGTGGCGGGGCGGCGGGGGTTGAGTCTCGCTGGGCGGGCCGTGGCACAGCCGTGGCTTTTGAGTCTTCCTCGCGCCCAGCCCCCGACACAGGTGGCAGCAGTTCTGGGGCTGAGTGCGGCTGCATCCTCCTCCTCCCATTCCCCGCCGCAGGTGTTCTCGGAGGCGGCGGGGGTCAAGAGTCTCGCTGGGCGAGCCATGGCGCGGCCGGTAAATGCGGTGTTCTCTGGCTCCGCCGCAGGTGTCAAAGTGGCGGCGGAGGCAAGGCAGCTCGGCACGGGGCTTTTAAAGTTCCCGCCTGGCGGTGTGAGCGTCCCCAGCAAATGCGGCATTCTCTGGCCCCACCGCAGGTGTCAAAGTGATCCCGCAATGTTCCCGCAATGGGAACAGGTGTCAATGGGATCCTGCAATGTTCGGTCAAGTGGACGGGGCTGGACAACATGGGGTTTTGGGGGGTGGGCGCCCAGTTGGACCCTCTGCCCAAGAATTGCGCACTAAGGGTGGTGGTGTTACACATGGGCGGGGATGACTTGGGCTATAGGAGGATAGAGGAGATTGTTGATGGGGCGGTCCAAGCAGTTTCCCAGTTGGGGGCGGCTTGGCCCGGCACTGTTTGTGTCTTTTCAGAGATTTTGCCCATGAGTGAGGACTGGGCGGAAGAGGAGCAACTGGAGCCGGGCTTCGAAAGCAGGGAGCAAGCGAGGCTATACCTCAACTACCGCCTGGCGGAGGTTTTCCTGCAGATGGGGGTCGTGTCATCTCGCATGCGGCGATCCTCAAGGGAGACCTCTCATGCTTTGAAGAAGTCTGGGAGAGACTGAATAATAAGGGTTATGACTTCTTCGTTAGGGACATCTGCAGGGGCATGGTGGGTTGTTTGTGTGTGGGGGTCTGCGGTTCCAGCGGAACCTCGGAGTGTGGCGGAAAGCACGGGGGAGTAGTTGGGGGTGTGGTGAGTCCAGGGGAGGGGGAGGAGTTTGGGTGAGGGCGGGGTTATGTTAATTTGGCCCAGCCCAAATCTCCCCCTGGAGATTTGCCCCCATGCTTTGCTGGCCCCTGCGTTTAGGGTTGTAATCATTTTATTCTTGTCACTTAATAAAGTGGCCAATTTCAATTCCATGAAGTTGTCTTGTGTCCTTGTTCAGGGGGTGGCTGGGGTGGCAAGGGTACCTTTGAGTCAGCGCCTGCTGTTCGAGAAGGGTCTTTGCCGCCCCGCCCCACTCTAGGTGGTCGGGTCGGAAGACAACAGCGTGGAAGGTTGGGATTTGTTAAATTGTATTGGGGGGCGTGTCTTGTTGGGGTGTTATTGTTCTGGGTTCGAGATTAATCCTTGTGGGTTGGGAATTGGTCGCCCGCCCGCCCGCCCTAAAAATCGAGGTGGCGTTAGTGGTCGCAATATTTTGGGCCGGGCAGGAATTTTGGGTCACGGCTGATTGGCTTTGCTGGTGACTTTTTCGCCTGCCTCATCTCGATGAGTAAGGGTACAGGGGTGACAGAATTGTACGGGTTGGGCGGAAAGCACAGGGGAGTAGTTGGGGGTGTGGTGAGTCCAGGGGAGGGGGAGGAGTTTGGGTGAGGGCGGGGTTATGTTAATTTGGCCCAGCCCAAATCTCCCCCCGGAGATTTGCCCCCGTGCTTTGCTGGCCCCTGCATTTAGGGTTGTAATCATTTTATTCTTGTCATTTAATAAAGTAGCCAATTTCAATTCCACGAAGTTGTCTTGTGTCCTTGTTGGGGGGGGGGGGGGCTGGGGCAGCAAGGTGTTATAGTATCTCTGATGTATTTTTAGGATGTCCTGATGTTTTGTAATTTGTAATTCTTACTGGAGATTTTTGGGATGTATTTGGATATGTTTTGTGATGCTATTCTTGCTATGTGATATTTGTAATTTGCTATGTGATATATGTAATTGTTTTTATGCTATGGAATTTTGCTATGTAATTGTAACTGTTTCCTCTGTGAGCCGCCCAGAGTCGCTGTGCGAATGGGGCGGCATATAAGTCGAAATATACAATACAATACAATACAATACAATACAATTTCAGGCATTGAAATTAGAGGGCAAAACAGTTGAGAACCATGAAGATCTCACTGATTAAAGTCAAATCATGTTGTAAGTGATCCCCAGTTCAAGAATGGGTATAGCTGGGCAATCTGTCTAGCTTTTGCAGGATATATTTTATTTTATTGCTTCCAATTGGTGTCTTTGCCTGAATAGTGGAACAAATGACAACTCTATCTTTGTTTGCTTGAATGGAGAATAGCATTAAGCTTTGATGTCTTCTGTTAGTGATCTCCTTCGTGTTGTCATTAGGCCACAATACCTTGCCTGTCTTCTGTTAGTGATCTCCTTCGTGTTGTCATTAGGCCACAATACCTTGCCTGTTATCTAAGTATGGCAGGCTTTTAATTATTGTCTGATTTCTCTCAACTGAATTAACCAAAACCTGACATTATGCATTAGCTCAGTGTCAGTTGCTTTAAAATCCTGCATTTTAATGATATCTAAAAGATTAATGATTTTTGTGACATTAGATGATATGAGACAGGAGAATTTTCAACACCACTAATCAGACTAAGTACATGTTTCCTTATATGACCTCCCCAGTTACATCTCAACTGTAATTTGCAATGGGCTTGAAAGTTGTGGAAATGCAGCACTCAGAACCATGCATGCCTAGATGGTTGATAGGCAGCAGCAGAGGGATCAGGGGATCACATCTACCCCATTTTTGATCCTCCACAATCCTTGCATCTATATCCTGGTTTGACCCCTAGATTTCCACACAATCATGTCTCTAAAAAAGGCCAAGTTCCCATTTCAAGGTGTGTGTATGTGTGTGTGTGTGTGGGGGGGGGGCCGGCGGCAGCAATTAGGTAGAGGATCTCACAGTCAGAAGTCTCCAAAAGTATGATTCTCCATTTTTGGAAGAATGTTTTATCGTCATTGAGGGTGTCGAGAGGATGCTATGACAGCAAGTCACACAATGTTCTTCTGTATTTGCAAGCAGTTCATACATGTGCAAGGAGGAATTTGACACATAATATTAGTTGAACTGTGCAGATTCCCCCACAGTTCAATGGGCAACCAGTGTGGTGAAACAGGTGAAGGGCTGGACTAGGTCTCAGGAGACTTGGTAGCCATTTAAGCTACCTTCTACTCAAGGGAGAAAAAGAAGGTTACAGATGTCAACAATAAAAACATAATAAATTACAGTCATACCTCGTATAATGAATTTAATTCGTTCTGCAAGGTTGCTCGCTATGCGAAAAATTCGCTATGCGAGTCTGACTCGCATAACGAATTTGTCGCTATGCGAGTCGGACTTTTCCCGATGGAAAAACTCGCATAACGAGTGTTTCTATGTGGAAAACTCGCATAGCGAAAAAAATTTGCTATGCGAGTTTTCCCCATAGAAACGCTTGTTATGCGAGTTTTTCCATAGGGAAAAGTCCGACTTGCATAGCGAAAAATTCGTTATGCGAGTCAGACCGCTTAGCAAAAAACTTGCTCGTTATGCGAGTTTTTCGCTAAGTGAAACGCTCGTTATGCGAGGTTTGACTGTACTATGCTTTGCCAGTTTTTCCTTTCTATTTATAATTTATTTCTATTTGTTTTAACATTTTGCTGAACTCAAGGTATATTACATCTATCACATTCCTACTGTCTACCAGGGAAGTTATTCAATCAAAAAGTGGGATATGGTTAGTTTGGCTAGACAAATCCATGTTGGCTTTTGGTTATTATTGCATTGTTTCCAAGATGCTTGCAGAGTGGCTTTTTTATAATCTGCACCACAACTTTCCCTGGGATTGATGTCAGATTGGCTGGTCTGTAAATCTTGATTATTTTTTAAAATCGATTTGTAAAAGCTGGTAACACAATAACATGGCAATGATGTTCAATTCTTAATCACTAATCATTTCTTAACTCTCTCAAGTAGGGGCTCTCAGACTAATAATATTTATGAACAGAAATCCTATTGCTTAGAATTGTATATCACAACTATATCATTTGTTTCCATGGAACTTACAGAGGAATTGACACAACAAAGCCTTAGTAATTTAAATGAGCCTAATCTAGTGCAATTTACTAAAATACCCAAGAGGATTCCAGTCAATACAGTGGTACCTCATACAATGATTTTAATCCATTCCATAGGGCTCGTTGTTGTACAAAACAATTGCTATAGGATGCATGCATCGTATAGCGATTTTTCCCTATGGGATGCATCGCACAACAAATTTTTTCACTAAGTGTTTTTTTCCCATTGAAAAATTCTTGTACAGATTTTTTTTCCATAGGAAAAATTGTTATGTGGGATGCCATTTCCCACCAAAACATAAATATTATGTAATTTTGTTGCTATACAGGACGATTGTTATATGAGGTTCCAATGTATGTGCCATCTGATTGATTCTATCTTATGGTGATTGGAGAATTTTCTACGTACAGTTGAACCTCGGTTTAAGAAATTAATGTATTCTCCAGGACTTTTTGTATTACGAAAAATTCGTAAACCAAATTTCCCAAACATTGCATTGAAAACCAAAATACATTAAATAAAATGTGGTTTCCCATAGGAATACATTGAAACCAATTAATCCAATCGGGGGGGAAAATCCATAAACTGAGGCATTATTTTCCATGAATTTTCATTCATAAACCAAAAATTACATTAACTGAGGCATTCATAAACTGAGGTCTGGCAAAAGCTCTCTCAGCAACCAGGAATTGCCAGAAATCCCCCCACCCCTGATCAGCTGTTAGTTGGAGACTTTTCCTGCAATTACCAGGGCTGGCCACTAGATGGTGTTGGCGGAAATGTGACGAATATGCCTTGGGGGAAAAAATCAGTTCCAAAGCTCACTAAAAAGCCAAAAAAATATTTGTTCCATACTCTTTCTAAAGTACACTTTGGAATTTTTCTCTGTGTTTTTGACACTTTAGGAGGAGTTTTGAACAGAAAAATTATGTGGGTTCTTTTTTTTGCACCTTTCTAACCTCCAGAATGTGCTTTTTAAAATTTTCAATCCATTTCTATGGGAAATTGTGCTTCGCCTTACCGAAAAATTGATTTATAGAAAACGTCCCAGATTAGATTAATTCTGTAACCTGGGGCTCCACTGTATAAAGAAAAACATGCAGTGTCCAGTGACTATGCAGTTTACCCATGACTATACAAGGTAGCTCTTCTGCTGGGAGGTCCAGTTGGATTTGAACTCCCAATCATTGGCTCCACACCCCAATGCTCCAATCCACTAAACTATTCAGCCTGCAAAGGAGCTGGAAATTATTTTTGAAGGGAAAAGAAGAAAGGAGAAAAGTTGTAACAGTGTCAAAGTTTATCCTTACTTGTTTATGAGTATGACAGAGCAACTTTAACATCTTTTTTGAATAGCTCAAAAATATCATTTTTCTAAATCACATATTGTGTCTGTCATTTCTTGCCCATTAGATACAATTCTTTCCCTCATTGCTCAATTTAGCATGCTTTCCATCTAGCCCTCTATAACTGAAGATAACCACAATTTCCAATATTGTCATTTTATTCTGATGTGTTCTGAACAGCCAACATTCTTGAAGGCTTGATGTGTTTGGAGTAAGTTCTTGTCACAGAACTCTATATAGAACAGTGTTTAACAACCTTTGGTTTTGGGACTTCAATTCAGTGGTGGGCAGCAATATATATACAGTAATACCTCATATAACATTAGTATCGAATAACACTAAAATCGCATAACATCAAGGAATCTGGGGGGAAGAATTGCATCAGATAACATTAAGATCCTATGGGATGCTTCAGATAACAACCGCGAAAGCCTGTGTGGTTACAATGTATCTCTATGGATCCCATAGAGGATCAGATAACACTAAAAATCATATAACACGAAGACTTGTGGAACCAGGTTTTAGTGTTATATGAGGTTTTACTATATATATATATATATATATATATATATATATATATATATATATATATATAGCTACCACACTGTGGGCGGAGCCTACATCATGGGTGGAGCCTACATCATGGGCAATCTAGTCAAGCCTGCCATATGACCATGTATACATCTGCAAACACAGACAGCACTGGCTCTTTGGCTGTAAATGGAGATGAGCACTGCACCATAGAGTTGGATAAGACTGGCTTTTGAGCAAGGGAGACCTTGAACCACTTGCAGGGACAAAACCTGATGGGGCAGGGCAGGGAGGTGGGTGTGGCCTCCCAATTTCACCAACTCCTGCCCAGAGGCCACCCAATTTTTCTACCCACCCCCCTCCATGGGGTGTGAAATTGTTGCTGCCCTCCACTGCTTCAATTCCCAGAAGCCTAAGTCAATCCTCCAAAGCACTGATGAGGCAATGTACTGACTTAGGCTTCTCAGAATTGAAATCCCCAAGTGGGGTGTGGGCATTGGAAACCACTGATCTAGAAAAAGGTGGTTAAAGATGCATTTTATCTAAGTTAAGTAAAGGTAAAGGTCACCCTTGCTCTAAAGCCAGTCAGATCCAACTCTAGGGTTCAGTAGTGATCTCTGTTTATAGCCAGAGTCAGCGCTGTCTGTATTTGTTGCCTGTATTTGCAGATGTTTCCATGGACATGTGGCAGGGATAACTAGACATCGGAGTCCACAGAACGCTGTTTACCTTCCTACTGAAGTGGTACCTACTTATCTACTTGCAATTTCTTGCTTTCAAACTGCTGGGTTGGCAGGAGCTGAGATAGAGACAGGAGCTCACTCCGTTGTACAGTACTAGGGTCTTGAACTGCTGACCTGCCGACCTTCCAGTCATCAAGTTCAGTGTCTTCACCACTAAGTCACCACAGTCCCTTCATCTAAGTTAATCAAACCCCAAATTATATACACCTCTTTGCTTGCCTCAATCTAGGGATACAGGAGTGCCACAAATAAAAATATTGTATATTGAACAATTCATTATGTTATTCTGTGTTTTTTCAGCTTAAAAAATAATAATTCATTTATCTCTGGACTGGCACTGCAGTTAAAACATTTCTTGAGAAGAACTGAGTACAAATTCCCATTGAAACATGGATTTCACGGATGAGTTTGGACTTACCACTTTCACACAACCCAAACCCTCCCTCAACAGGGTTGTTGTGAACATAAATTGGAGAAGAGGAGGAACATGTATGCTGTACCTAGGAATCCCTGGAGGAACAAGAAATGGTTGAGCAAATGGGACAGCATACATGGCCATCCTCACTCTTCTTACATCAACTGTATGAGATCAGTCAACCTGAGAAACTATGACCAGCCCAAGCTCACTTTGTCAGTTTCATGGCTGAAAGGAAGTTTGGACCATGATTTCCTAAGGTCTAGCCCAGTACTTAGACCAATTCAGGGTGAGCATTAGTTTCCTATTAACTGCCCTAGAAGCCCATCCATCTTTATACAGTTCATGTATCCCCCGCCCCCCTTTGCAATATCTATATACTCAAGTTGCCTTATATCACCTTTGTATACTTGGATATGGTTTTGAATGGTATCATAAATGGCAAACCACAGGAATTATAACTCTGTCACCATGTCATCTCTTCTGTCATAGCATGGCAACAGAGAAGACAAAATAGTATAACTGTCTTATCTGCCAGGGCTTTGTCACATTTAGTTCTTTGATAATGAAATGTTTACTTAGGCTCAGTATCTTGCGGCTGCAGTGTCATATACTTTTGTTCTCTTCACAGTATCTATACAGTCAAACCTCGCATAAAGAGCGCCTTGCTTAAAGAGTAACTCGCTTAAAGACCATAATTTTCTCTGAATGTTCGCTTCGCTTAACAAATAAAAGCAACCAAAAACTTGCTTAACAAATAAATCGGGGTTCGCAATCCCCCCCACACACACAATTGGTCACTTCGAATGGCGTTTCGCTTAAAGAGCAAACTCGCTTAAAGAGCAATCCTGTGGAACGCATTATGCTCTTTAAGCGAGGTACAACTTTATTTGTATTGATGATCATATAACCCATTAAATAAGCCAATGTTGGTAGCAGCAGTTTTCTAGGCATGGAAAATATTTGAGTTGAAAACTAATCACACCAAATTAACAACATTTCCTGCTCTAAGAAATTCTGATTCATCGACTGCAGCAATGTGCATCAGAAGGTACATAGCTGGAAAGCTACTTAGCATTGTTAAGCCTCAGGCTCTTGACTGAAATTTGGGACTGTCAGGAACACAGGGACTGGACTTGACATTTCTAGTTGGGGAGGGAGTTCATCTTGATATAATAAGGATCAAACCAAGTTCAGATAATTATCCGAATATTTTTGTCTCAACTATGTTTTAGAAAACAGTGTTTCTTTATGCAAAGCTCTTGCTTCCTGCTATGTTTTGTAGCCTTTACTCAGCAAATTTCTTCCAAGAAGATTAGGGACCCAGACCTTTGGGGAAAATACTTTAATTGTATCCCCTATTATTAATCTGTGACTCATCCACCATTTTGTTACTGTTGCTAAGTGTTTTGGTTTCTATACACCCCCAATTACATCACAGGGACATCCCCTCATTTTTGGCTTTTGCCATGAAATCTCAGGAAACAGAAAACTGCAGAACTTGCAACCCTAAACCATATTCATATTGATATGGAGAAGACCAATTTGCACAGAGTATTCTCCTGAGATCTGAATAGTTTTACACCTTCACAGGTCGTGCCTTTCTCTTCCATGGAAGCCATCTCCAATTACCATATTACAGATGACTAGAAATTATGAAAATGCTAGAAGATAAAACTGGATATCAAAATAACAGTGATAAACTGGAATAAAAGTCTGCAAAAAAACCCCACTAAAAACAAATGGCTACTCAATGTGAGTTTGAGCTAAAACAAAAAGCTCTAAAACAAGGGTAGGAAATTAGTATCCCCTCCATTTTTCTTTTTTCTCATCAGTCCAAACAAGCATTGCCACTGATGAGATATGATGAGATCTGTAGTTCAGTAATATCTGGAAGGGTACATACTCTCTAACCCATTGTCTCCCAATCTTTGGTTTTTGGACTTCAATTCCCCGAAGCCTAAGTCAATTCCCCCAAGCACTGATCACCCAATGTACTGACTTAGGCTTCTGGGAATTGAAGTTCCTGTGGGGCATGGGCCCCACATTGGGAACCCTGCATCCTTAAATAAAAGTTTGTGAGAAAAAGAAATGAAGGTGAACCTATAACTTAGAAAGCAAGACTACTGCACAAAGAAATACACCAAGACATACTTTCAGGCAACAAGCAATTTTTCCACTTTTGATGCTGGTTATAACACAGCCTGCATAACAGAGCTTAATTTGGTTCATTTTACTATGTGGGCAATGAAGAGTTTTAAACTATGATACAATTAATCCTAATTTGTAAACATAGCCAGGTCTTTTTCCAACAGAAAACCTGAGAGCTGCCTGAAATGCCCTACTGTCCCTTAACTTAGATATTATCAGGAAAGGTCAAAAGACTCAGCATCATTGGGTTAAGTAAAATGTTATATTTAGGTTTGGTTCTGCATCTTTGTTAAGAAAGGAAAGGTTTAATGGTAAAATTCCATGTCCTCAATTTAACTCTGGAGGAAAGTAATTTGACTATAGTGGAGCCAGCTATGTGTCAGACATCTGTACTATACATCATTAGCAAGGACTGAAGGCTAATAATGTTCTTGCAGAGAACATTATTGCATTTCCAATACAAGCTAATGACAAAATATTCAAGCTACATTGTTGACAGCAGCCTTCAAGTGCATCTGTCAACTGTGAATAAGAAAATCACTTTTGAAGTCATGTTAATCCTACTAAAACATTTTATTCCAATATATGATTCAAAATATAAATAAATGCAAAATATAATAAATCCACAGTCTTGAGAAGAGTTTGGAAAAATTACTTTTTGCAATGCTAATTCATAAAATCTCCCAACCAGCACGGTCAGTTACAATCCTTCCGGGGAGACGGGGACCATCTCGGATTTGTAGTTTTGAAATAAAATCAAACCTCGCATAAAGAGCATTTCTCTTAAAGAGTGCCTTGCTTAAAGAGCAGAATTTTCTCTGAATGTTCGCTTCGCTTAACAAATAAAACCAACCAAAAACTCACTTAACAAATAAATAGGGGTTCAGAATCCCCCCCACAATTGGTCACTTACAATGGTGTTTCGCTTAAAGAGCAAACTCGCTTAAAGTGCAATCCTGTGGAACGCATTATGCTCTTTAAGTGAGGTACAACTGTATACCTATTTGAGTTCTAGGCTCTGTTCTTACAAGTAGATTAACTCAAATGCTGAAATAGGATCACTGTGGGAGAAGAGACATATCCAAACCCAGTAATTAGAATTGAGAGGTTTTAATTCTTTCCTTCTAAGAAATGCCACGACAGTTAAAAAGGTAGTTGTTTCCTAAGAACCAAGTACAGTAGCCCCTTATTTTGCCTTATTGATACAATCTTTATTTTTCCTTTCCTTATACAGTAATACCTCGGATAACGTTTTCCTTGGATAACGCTAAAATTGCATAACGTTAAGTAATCTGGGGAGGAGAATTGGATCGAATAACGTTAAGGTCCTATGGGATGGATCAGATAACAACCGCTAAAGCCTGTGTGGTTACAATGTATCTCTATGGAGCTTTAACGTTATCCGATCCATCCCACAGGATTTTAATATGCATCGGATAACACTAAAAATCGGATAACACCAAGACTTGTGGAACCAAGTCTTAGCGTTATCTGAGGTATTACTGTATCTGTATTTTTTTTAATGAACACATGCCTTATGCAATATGTGACATGGTTCTGCATTGTTTGGGCTTTCTATACTTTTGTTTCAAAAATATGTTATTACTCTAGAAGATTTTTCAGTATAACTTTACACACACACACACCCATGAGCACTGAGCCACAGGGAGCCCAGAGGCAGGGACACAAATAAGAATGGAGTGGTCTGATTTATTTATTTATTTTGTCAGATTTATATTCCGCCCTACTCGCACAAGCAACTCAGGGTGGAGCACAACAGACATAAAATAAACCCCTAAAAACACAAAAAGAACAAAGTAAAATTAAAATTAAAACCCCTTTAAAAACAACTTCTCATTCCTTACACTAACCCACCGAATATAGGAATGAGGGTAGGAAGGGGGGGGGGGAGTGAGATACAGGATGTTAAATAAGCCAGCGGGGTGTGGGGTGGGGTGTCAGTAAACCCTCATTACCCCACACCATTCCTGCCAGCCAGGTTTTCAGGCCCTTTCTAAAAGCCAATAACCCCATCTGAAGGCGCAGCTCCAGAGGCAGGTGGTTCCATAGAATCGGAGCGAACAGGGAGAAGGCCCTCTTTCTCGTGCCAGAGAGTCGAGCCTCTCTGGCTGATGGAACCACTAAGGCACCTCTCCGGTCCGCTCTGGTGGGACGGACAGATACCCTTGGGGAGATGCGGTCTCTCAAGTAACCTGGCCCACTACCATATAGGGTTGATACAGTAACCAATCATAGTTTCCAAAACATACATAGATCTAGTAGGAATTATGCAGCTACAATGGGGACTGTATCTAATTTAACACATATCTAAACAGAGTCCATGCATCTAAAGCAGTGGTGCCCAAACTTTTATTTCGTGGGCCAGTCCCACCCCCAACACACAGCTGCGGGGACCAGACGTGGGCTGCTCCTGCTGCTGATAGTTTTTTTAAAAAAAATTTTTTTATTAACTTTTAAAAAGAAATATTGACAATACGAACAAAAACTCATAACTCATTACATATCAATACAATAACCATACATAATAACATACAAGAAGAAAAAATAAAATATCTTTCTTTTTTTCCCCCTTGACATCAGCAGCGGTGGTGGTGATAATGCTGATTGCACTTTGTCTGGGCTACTCCAAGCAGCATCTAGGTCGGTCACATCCCCCCTGCAGCCTTTGCCAAAGCCGATCGCCACATTGGGGAAATCTTCAGAGCCTCCCCTGTTTCAAAATCAGTGGCACTGGAAGGGTCAACCTGACACCCTGTGGTGACAACATCCCGGGCATGCCAGGGGGCTTTCCTAGCGCCATGGATTTTGAAACAGAGGAGGCTCTGAAGATTTCCCCAACACAACGATCAGCTTTGGCAAAGGCTGCAGAGGGGATTGGACCGAGCAAGAGGCTGCTTGGAGCAGCTGGGACAAAGCGTGATCGCTGCTAACACCGCTACTGACGTCAGACGGTGGGGTCAGGAGGTCTGCAGTGAGTTCGGGTGTTCACCGGGGGCTGCATTAATGACATGCAGGGGCCTAATTGGGCCTGTGGGCTGTAGTTTGGGCACCCCTGATCTAAAGTGACCGACACACACCTGGTTCCTTCAACTACCACCTACAGCTATGAAATGTGCAATTCAAAAATCTAATTAACATGTACATATGCTTCTCCTGCCAACCCAGCAGTCTGAAAGCAAGAAATTGCAAGTAGATAAATAGGGACCACTTTGGTGGGAAGGTAACAGCATTCCGTGTGCTTTGGTGTTTAGTCATGCCACATGACCATGGAAACATCTGCAGAAGCAGACAGTGCTGGCTCTTTGGCATTGAAAGAGATGAGCACTGACTCCTAGAGTCAGATACCACTGGTTTTCAAGCAAGGGAAACCTTTACCTTTATACATATGCTTCATTCTATGCACATATTTTTCTCCTGAACTGTTGGATGCATGAACCTTCCCTATAGATGGAGGGTCAAACCAATGGTCTCTCTAGCTTGCCTCAGTTTACTTGAGGCCTACAAAATTGAGATGGCGGGTGGAGACTGCTTCTAATATACAGTGGTACCTCACTTAAAGAGCATAATGCATTCCACGGGATTGCTTTTAAGCGAGTTTGCTCTTTAAGTGAAACACCATTGTAAGTGACCAACTCTGACTTCTGGCAGGGGGATTGCAAACTGCAATTTAGTTGTTAAGCGAGTTTTTGGTTGGTTTTCGTTGTTAAACGAGGCAACCATTCAGAGAAAATTCTGCTCTTTAAGCGAGTTAGTCTCTAAGCAAGGCACTCTTTATGTGAGGTTTTACTGTAATACTGATTTCTGAAGAAATAGGTGGGGAGAGAAAAAAATGCTATCTTCAAAGTTAAACACTTCCTGTTTACATGGTTTCATGCAAATATGATAAAAAGACAACAAAGAGCTTTAGCTTAAAATTTTAAATAACATTTCAGAATTTCTTTGTTTTGGTTACTACTGCATTTCACATTTGACATCTTCTTGTCTGCTAACACAGCATGCTAAGAGAATGGGGGAAAGCTAAAGTACAAAAAAGCTCACCTACTTCTCTTTGTGAATGTTTTTTTGAAAGACTTCATAGTGTTTTTTTAAATTCTAAATACAATGGTGCATAATTCTGTACCTTTTTCCCTGAGAAAAATTCAAACAGCTTCACTAACAGCTCCAGCTCTGCACTTTATCTTGTTCAAACAGTGAGAAAGACAGCTTTCTGCTGAAGTGCTTAATCCTACATTATGAATGTTGTTTACGTGAATATTCCCACTACAGTACTTCCTTTTCACTTTGGGGAAAAATATCAAGAATAAAATCACTTACAAGGCTGATTTGCAGTGCAGCGGACTTTTAAAAGCCGAAAACTAATTTGCAAGCTTCCCATTGAGACACATCTAAATATTTAAAAAATCATTTCATTTGAAGATTTGAAGATCATTATGCCTTTGATGATTTCTTAAAATTTTGAGATTGGCTTCATTTTGAACTGAAAGTGTTCCAAAGATCATCTTTATAGCCTGAGTGCAGACACATTATTTTTTTAATATATAAAACTGTAGTCTAACATTTTTGGAGTACACTAACCTGCTCAGTTAATGATATGTCATAATATTTACTTTCTATTACATGCAAATATGGATATACTGTAAATTGTTACAATGTTAATTAAAGCCACATTAAAAAACTTATCATGTTAAAAGTAAGAAAGAGCAACATGGACCTTAGTCAACTAAAAGTCCCGCTTTGCCAAGCTCAGCTTCTGCAAATGCATTAGACCTTCCACTAGGTCCTAGGAAGGCACAGCACACACAACAGCTGCCAAGCCAAATCTAAGCTGCAAAACAAGTGGACCTGATGGTGCCTCTTCTCATGTGGCTGTCACTTGTTATTTCTGCAACAAGGGGCTATCAAAACTGGCAATGTCATGTTCAATTTCTGCAAGATTTGTTTAGTGAATCCCAGAGCCTTCTGCTCATTCCATATTTTTGCCACAAATATTTAGAGTCTTGCTTCTGTACCTGTACAAGTTCAGTTCAATCAGTTCAACGGGACTTTTGTACAAACTCCTGTATGAAAGTTCACCTATAATTCAAGGCGCACAACTTAAGGATGGACAAAGATGATGTGCTATGCATTAAGTTGAAGGTAAAGGTCGCCCTTGCTCAAAAGCCAGTCATATCTGACTCCAGAGTCCAGTGCTAATCTCCGTTTACAGACAAAGAGCCAGGGCTGTCTGCAGTTACAGACATTTCCATAGAATGCTGCTATCTTTCCCGCTGAAGCAGTACCTATTTATCTCCTTGCAATTTCTTGCTTTCAAACTGCTAGGTTGGCAGGGACTGGGACAGACAGGAGCTCACTCCATCATGCAGCACTCAGGTCTTGAACTGCTGACCTTCCCACCTTCCAGTTGTCAAGTTCAGCATCTTAACCACTAAGTCACTTCAGTCCCCTATGTGCTATGCATTAAATGACACCAAAATGCATGTTTTTGCCTTTACTGTATATGCAAACATCAAAAGAACAATTTAATGTAAATATCTAATGCAACAATTTAGAACAGAAAGAAATGACTAGCAAGAACGACACAAAACAGGAAGAACAGAAGGAAAACTTCCGTTCAAAAAATACAACAGTCCCATAAAGCTATCCTTGCTATATGATTAAAAGGGCAAGACAGGCATTGAGCCATGGAGAGGTTGTTCTATAGAAGCAGCTTCCAACCTTGGGTACTTTGATGCTGTTGAATTACAACCCTCAGAGTCTTACACCCTTGGTCCTGAAGGCATTTATTATTATTATTATTATTATTATTATTATTATTATTATTATTATTATTATTATTATTATTATTATTATTATTATTATTATTATTATTATTATTATTATTATTATTAAATTTACTTGTAGGAAGTAAAGTCCAACAATACCTAGGCACTCAAAGTTTGGAACCATTTTTTGATAGTTTAATTGGTTTCTTTATGAAACTAAAATTAGAGGTATTTATATATGCTGGGGATTTTAATACAAGGTCTGACCAAATAATATTAATCAGACTTTGGGGGAAACCTATCACCATAACCACAATTCAAGACTATACTCCAACCAGAGACTGAAAAGGAAATTAAAGGTTTACAACATCTGCTCTGCTACAGAACAGCTTCAGGGACATGCCAAGATAAGCGGAGGGGACTAGGATGGCAGCACTGGTGGCGGAAGCAGAAGCAGCAGACGCACATGGCCGCATATATCTTTTGCAGGTGCTGCTCTGGCCAAGCATGGGCATGGACAGGCAGGACCCTTCCTTCACCCACGGCAGGCTGGTAAGCAGGGAAGAGGTGGCAGTGGCATGGGGGAGAGCTTGCGGAGTGGACTGGTGGCATGGGGGGGAGTGTTGGCAGTGGCTGTGGCGGTGTGAGGGGAGTGTTGGCAGCAGTGGCTGGGAGGCGGGGGGTGGGTGTTGGTGAGCCAGACTGGTGGCATGAGGGGATTGTTGGCAGTGTCATCAGCAGTGACAGTGTGGGGAGAAGTGTTGGTGGGATGGACTGGTAGTGTGTGGGGAGTGCTGGTGGCAGTAGGGGAATGGTGAGGGCTCAAGGTGGTGGGATCATTCTCCCACTCTGCTGCTCCAAGTCCCGACCATTCTCCCCCTGCTGCCACCCCCACCTCTGGAACACCAGTCCAGCCTGCCAACAGTCTGAGGGGGTGTGATGCAGCCTGTGGGCATCGATCACGCAGGGTATATTTGCCACAAATGTAGCAAAAATTGTCCAGTTCATTAACACAGCTGTGTTTATTCATCTTTAGCTCAAAATAGACTCACTATGGCCTAGCTCTACTATCCAATAAAATGGTTTTGCACTAGAGACAAGCCCTTTGCCCTTGGTCAATCTCACCTTATAAACATATTTCTGATGTCATCTCATTGATTTAACCAGACATGGCTGGCCACTGCTGGAACATGCATGCCACCAGGGGACATGATTCAGCTGAGCAAGCATAGTGGTAGCTACAACTGTTACAATGTTCCCATGTAAAAATACATTGTCCAGTTACTGACCACTTGAATAGCTATAGCACGCCTTAAAAACTGTATGTGATAGGCAAATTCTGAGTTCAGATTTGGAATGAGCGCACTCAATATCATGTAAATCACATGCGTTATTCCCAGTAACAAAAGCGTTGTTGTGTAGTGTATTCAAAGGCAGGATTGTGAGATATATAGGACAGCTTTCCTTGCTGTGTGAGTTCTTTATAAGAGAGAGATGCAAATCTTGCCTCTCTGTGAGAATGAGAATATGTGCTTATTGTTGCTATCATTTTGTTGTTGTTATGTACGGTCAAGTCACCCAGATTTACAATGATCCTATGAATAAGTGATCTCAAAATATCTTGCTCTCAACAGTCATGCTCAGCTATTTTAAACTCAACCCTATGGCTTCCTTTAGAGAATCAATTTATTTTGTATTTTCCTGCTGCCATCCACTTTCCCCCCAGCATTATTACCTTTTCCAGACCATCCTGTCTTCTCTTGATATGCCTGAAGTCTGATTCTACCTATGACATCAGGACAGTCTGAATTTCACAATTTTTGCCTCCAGAGATAGATCAGGCTGAATTGCCCACTTGTTCATCTTCCTGGCAGTGCAGGGTATCTGCAAAACTCTCCTCCAGCACCATATTTCAAAGAAACATTTTCCCTGTCAACTTTTTATACTTCTTAATGTCCCCACTGGTACTTGGTGATCAGAAGTACAATAGAGTGGATGATTGTAATCTTGGTCTCCAATAACACACCCTTATACTTAATTATACTTTCTTCTTTCAATGCTGCTCTTCCAAGTCTCAGCCTTTTTCTGCTTTCTGGACTACAGTCTCCTTTCAGATTGATGACAAAACTAAGGTGTACCAAAATCTTTAACCGTTTCAAGTTCTTTACTGTTAACATTAAAATTGTGTAGCTGTTTTGTAGTCATGATTTTTGCCATAATGTGCCACAGCAGTCTTGTTTTGGCACATTCTTAAAGCTTTTCAATAATTTGTAAAATCAACAGCTATTTATTTGTCTGTTACTCACATGAATCATTAGGTTTTCTTGTGTGTATCATCTTCAGCTCTTCTTTTCACCAGTCTTCTAATGTTGTAAAATCTTTTCTTACAGTGTAATGCAATATTTATGCTAGCCTAAATTACAGATTGACACAATTATTAATCATACAAGATTAACAAGAGATCCAGCCTGCGACAGCACAATCCATCAGCTTCATGGCACCTTTTCTTAAGTCAGCTCAAGAGAAAAGCAATTGAAACCTATTAGTTTATCTGACATGTAATTGGTTATTTCTGACTAAATTATTACTACAAGGAAAAAGACATGTCTGAAATAGCAATTTTCCTGAAGGAATGCTCACCATGAGAAGTTATGAAATTAATCATAATCTGTTTTAACATTTCCACAAAACTCCCTCATTATTACTGAAGTTCTAGGCAAAGGCAAACACACAGGCTGCGATGCCAGGACATGCTTTTTGTTATTCTTTCTTACTCCACTTTGCATGGCGGCCAAATGTAATGTAACTCTGAAAGCTTTGACTTTGCTGCAAAGCACTAGCTGCAGGGATCAGTTCCTAGCAGGGAAGCAACAAGGGGTGCTTATCCTTCTCCCCAGGCACTGCTTTTCCTTTGAAATCCTCCCCAGTTTCCCATTAGTGAGCAGAGAACCTGAGCTGCTATTGCAAATGCAGCTTAACATTCTAATGGACTAAAAAGCAACTGTGGGGAGTTGCAGAAGGAAAATGGTTATCCTTTTTCTAGCAGACTTATGTCAGTAAAGCCTCTGACACCGACTGGCAGAGTTGCTGCAGCAGCACATGGTACTACCAAACAGTCAGCAGCCTATTCACTCAGATTGTTTTGCACAGATTTGCCAATAATGCATGTCATTTGCCGTGAGCTAACTTCCTTTTCCCACTTGAATTTTTTAGAATAGTAGCCGTGCTAGTCTATGGTTCAGGCACATCAGAAAACAAAATAAAAGAAACACAATAAAAGAAAAACAAAATAAAAAACACTGTAGCACTTTAAAGACTAACTGCTATATTTTTATTGTTAGCTTTCATGGATCAAGGTCTGAAGAAGTGGTCTTGATCCACAAAAGCTAACAATAAAAATATAGCACTTAGTCTTTAAAGTGCTACAGTGTTTTTTATTTTATTTTATTTTTGTTTTGTTTATTTTATTTTGTTTTCTAATATTCCTTTTCCCACCACTCACTAAAACTTTTCCGCCCTTACTCAATTTTATCTCTTTAGCCCTCTCAGAGGATTTTTCTGGGGTTGTAGTGAAGATGAAGGGAAAGATCATGAAAGCAGGATATGAAGCAACAAAATATGCAACGACAATGTGAACACACAGAGACCTATAAATGTGACCAGGAGTCGTGAAGTTTCAAAATTGCCAGCAGCTCAGAGAAACATTTTCACCTGTATGCCTGTTAGCTCTACTTAAGTGTAAATGCCTCGTTTGTATTGTTTATCCCATATAATTGTTTGTGTGTGTGTGTGTGTGTGTGTGCGCGCGCATGCGTGCATAAGAGAGTGAGAGAAAGAGACCCTTCATAACAGGTTTAAATAATTTTGTGTCATCAAGTCAATCCTGGCTTATGATGATCCTTTCCAGGGTTTTCTAGTTAGAGAATACACAGAAGTGATTTAACATTCCCTTCTTTTAGTGGCTGCCCTGGGACTGTGCAGCTTGCCTTCTCCCAGCAAATAGGATTTAGAGAGAGACACTGGGGAACTGAACTCCTCGCCTCTAAACCACTGAGCTATCCACCCAGCCATTCTGGGAAATCCTGTACTGTACATCAAATGTTGATGACTCATGGTCATCTGGGGAAATGATACAGAATTGTTCAAATTGCACTGATTCAAAATTATTACTATGATTATTTTAGATGAAAACAAGACATTTGCCATACTCTCAAATCATGCCATCCATCAAAACTACAAAATGTTTTAAAATAGAGCACCAATGGGAACACTGTGCAAAAAAAAAAAAAGGGGGGAGCCATGACATCTTTTTTGTTATTACTTAGCACGTGCTACAACTACTGTGTTAATCATAAGCCATAGTAATTATGTTTATCAATTTTGTTAAAATTGGGCTGGCAATTTGCTTTTAACCAATAAAAGTACTGTACTTCAAGGATTTATATTTCTGATAGTTTATGCACAAGACCAATAATGGATCTTACTTACAAACAAAAACCCAGCATGTTTGATAATTTAATTATAAGAATCAGCATCCAGCACACATTTTCTAAAAGTATTAAATCTTTAATGCTTATTGATAAGCTGGTTGGTCAATCTATTTTGCCCATATTTAGGACACAGAATCATTTCAATGAAGCAGTAATGCTTTCTGCATTAACAGAGTCGAAAGTTTGATACCACACCTTTCAGCAGTCCTTAGGTTCACATAGCAATCACAGGTCTATCTTTTCCCACAAGAGTATTTATTCTTCTTATGTCAAAACTCGATGAATTCTACCTGCCAGCTGTTATTAGTAGACTGCTGCCAAGAAAAACCTAACAACCACACCTGACGCCAAATAAAAATATACTGTTGCTGTATCTGAGAAAGCATGTGTATTTGGAACATTTAAATGGTCCATATGAATGAGCATCAGCCAGTCCAATACAAATATTGCATTCAGTAAACTAATACTGGAAGGGCATGCATAGAATATACTATGTGCAACATACATGACTTTGGGATCACAAAACCTTTCACTTAGGGGAAAATTTGGGACACTTATAAATTCACTTCACAAGACACAGAAGATGCTACCTTCACTCTTTTACCATGTTAGCAGCAACAATGTTTTCTACTCTCACAGACTGTGTTCAGGGGCAAGTTAGGTGCTGGACACCCACACTTCTTCCTGCATCTTTTATGTCATATAGGGAATTAATTCTGTCAAATGTACTGCTTAGATATTGACTAATTTCACATATCCTAGTCTTTAGTGGTTCCCCCAACATGCCTGAGAAAAGCAGTAAAGATCGACCAGCTACATGGAGACCATCAACATGGTGACAGGACACAGTTACAGGAGTCTTAACACCACCTTAACTGCTATGATTCTATCCTACAGAATCCTGTGATCTGTAGTTTGTTACGATACTCAGGTTTCACTGGTACACATCTATAGCATTTTCCCTTGCACTTATACCAGGAGTTCTCACGCTCCCTCAGAGAGCTTTGGGGTCTGGACGACCATTTTGCCCTTCCTCTACCACATGGCACTTCCTGGTGTGGTGGAGGTGGGCCACATGAAATGGTGCTGTGGGCTGCATCCAGCACACGGGCTGCAGATTGAGAATCCCTGATTTATACCTTTCATGCACAGAGTTCCAAATTACTCTCTTACATAGCCTCTGATCTAAATATACACAGAAGCAGCCAGTGCTGTAAAATCAAAAGTTATCCATGATTCCAATTGAGAAGTTTACCATCTGTTGTCCCACTCAGAGGGAAGACACATGGAAAAAAAGAGTGAAACAGACATACCAGCAGATGCTCTTCTTAGATCGAGGCTGCACTTCAGTTTCTCAGTTTTGTGTGCCATTTTATATAAGGTAATCCCTCTGCAATTTTGTTTAGATTTTGAAACTCCATTATCAGATACAGTACTGGAAATTCATATGGAAAATTCACAAGGGAAAGACTTCTGGAATAGTCTGTGCTTGATAATGCTCTCTTCTTCCTGCCCAGTGTTCCCACCGTGACTTTTATGCACACACCAATGCAATTTTGCCAGCAGGATCAACGTGCATATTTCTATCCAACTGTTCTTTACCACAGATTTAATCAGGATTCACCCAATCTCCTATGCTTTTACAAACCATTCACTCAAACAATTCATATCCCGTTACCCTCTCCTTGCACAAACATGAGTTTAATATATTTTTTAATAAACTCAACTCTGAGAAGACAGTCTGGCCTACACATCACAAAAGTGTGTCATACACTGACCTAAACCAGATCTAGGGATGCTAATCTCATTTGACAAAGATGAAAAAATTATGACATTCTTCTCACCTGTGATGACTTTCCTGGTACTGTTGACAGAGTTCTCACATTGAGAATAATGATATTTTGTACATGCATAAATGGCAACTTTACATAAAGCTGCCTCTCTTTTTTTTGGCAAAATTACAGACCAGAGGTGATTTTTGACTATAGAAGACTACCTACCTCATCCTGAACTTCTCAGAACAAAGGAAAACCTGGGGGAGGGGGGTGCGCGCTTTGGAACCTGAAAGGGGTCTGTGTGTTAATGGGAGAGATAGGAAGCACTCAATTTGTTTAATTTAAATATAGTACTACCATCACTAGATGATGACATCATTCAGCTCTGTCTTATAACTTTACCCTAATAAGGTGACCAAGTCTTTATTTAAGAAGTACTAGATGGGTTGTGGGTATCTTCCTTCTTGACAGATAGTCTTTCTGTGCTTGCTCTTTGTACTTCTGTCTCACCCTTGGCTGAAGGAGATAAATCTTTCAAGGTTTAAAAATTTATCAAGTATTCTTTCCATCCATCCCTAAAATGGTGACAGCTCTTCTTCCATTGTTTCTATCTTACTCTCTCAGCAAGTCTTCAGGGAGACAAAAAGGCAATACCCACAGATTTTTTTCATCCCAAAAAATAAACCTGACAAACTGAAGGAATGAAGCAAGAGCCACTCTACCAGCATAATTTTATTGCACTGAAATATATTTGGCGAAATACTGTCATATTCAGAAAACAGTTCCTTTCAAATGTTGTTAGGTTACACTAAAATAAGATTACTATTTTAAAACTTTCTGAAGCAGAAACACTTTTTTGTAGCAAGAAGCTGGAAAACTATCTCTATTTCTGCTTTCTTATAGCATCAACCCAGTAACTTACTCCAACATCTTTTAAATGCACACTATTTATGAGAATATAATAACAACAGGTCTTCCCAGTAGTAATGTACAGTAATACCCTGCATAATGTGTGCACCGCACAACATTAAAACTGCACAATGTTAAAATGTGTGTTAACATTGTGCAATATATCGCTTTTAATGCCTGATTGATAGTTAATGTCCTCAACTACCAGTAGAGAAAGCCATAATCTTGGTTTTATTTATTTATTTATTTATTGGATTTATATACCGCCCTACTTAGTGTAACCAACTCAGGGCGGTGTACAAAACGAATAGAATTCAGTCACCAATACAATACAGTAACAGGGCATAACATTACTGTGATATAACACCAGACAGCAAAAGAGCAATAATGTGGCAATACAGTCGAGCAACAATATAGCAGCACAATCCAACAATACAATGTAGAGATATAATCCAACAATACAATGTAGCAATACAATATACTAATACAATGTCAAGAAAATACAAACCAGCAATACAATGTAACAATATGGTCCGATATAAGATACAGCATCCTCTCACCACCCGCAGCATGTGGCAATCTTCTTCTCCTCCAGGCGAGATAGCGGGGCCCTGAGGGAGGATGGGAGTGTCCTCTCACCGCCTGCAGCCGACGGTCTTTTATCGACCTCTGGGTGAGATGGCGGCGCCATCATACAGTATCTCTATGGAGTTTGACGTTGTGTGATACATCCCATAGGGTTTAACATTGTGCGATACATGTATCGCACAACGTTAAAAATCATATAATGTTAAGGATTGTGGAACCAAGCTTCAACGTTATGTGCGGTATTACTGTATGGCTGTGGTCTTCCCAGACACCTTTGAACTGTGGTGCTGGAGAAGACTCTTGAGAGTCCCCTGGAGTGCAAGGAGATCAAATCAGTCAATCCTAAAAGAAATGAACCCTGACTGTTCCTTAAAAGGACAAATACTGAAGCTGAAGCTCAAGTACTCTGGCCACCAAATGAGAAGAGAGGATTCACTGGAGAAAGTCCTGGTGTTAGGAAAGATTGAAGGCAAAAGGAGAAGGGGACAGCAGAGGATGAAATGGTTAAACAGCATTGTTGGTGTAGTGGGTGTAGGTCTGTGCAGACTACAGAGGATGGCAGATAACAGAGAAGCCTGGTATGCTATGGTGCAACTGAACAACAACAATGACAATGGTAATCATTATCGTCATCTTAGAACTGCAGAGCTGGAAGGCAGTCTATGAATTATTGACTCGAGTCCCTGTCAAGAAGGCAAAATGGAGAATTGAACTCCCAACTCTGCAGCCAGATACCTAAACCATTGAGCTATCCAGCAGTTCTGCTTGAGAGTAAGTGCAGCGAAAACAACAATAGGGAATTGGCCACAAAACCATTAATAGCAACAGCAAGTACACTTATATACTACCCCATAGCTCTTAGAGCACTTTCTGGTTAGTTCACGAGATAATTAGCACCTGTCCCCAACATGCTGGGTAATATTACTGACCTCAGTAAGATGGAAGCCCGAGTCAACTTTGAAGCCATCAGGCACAAACTCAGGTCATGAGTAGAGTTTTGGGTGCAATACTGCAGCTTAACCACTGTACCATGGAGATTCACTAAAACTATTGATCAAAACACATGTTGCAAAGCAGCAACTGAGAAGATGTGCATCAGGATTCTATATTATACTCAGGGAAATAAACTACCTTTCCCTCTCCCTCTCTCAAATAATCAGCATAAGCCCAGAGAGAGCATAACATATTGAGATAAGGGTAAATACGACAGCCGCTGGAGGGATTTGGTTTCAAGTGGAGACAAGATGACACTTAGAATGCTAATCAACGGAGGCAGCAAATTGCCTGGAGTCCTGGTGTTGAAGCCCATGATTATTGCCCCTACGTGACTGAAGCACATTGTCAGAATGTGTGCTTCTTCTTGATATTTATCTAGGACATCAATTTACGTCCTTGTTTGGTTCAAGGATACCTCAGAGGTTTAATGTGAATGCCTTACTTCACAGTCACACTTGCCAAGAATTCACCCACACCTGAGCCCAACCATTTGTTCCGACCAAAGGGAATTCAATGAATTGGCAACTGTTTCTGACCAATATGCAGGATGAGGTTGACATGCTCATCATCAGGGATCTACAGGAGAAGGGGAGACACCTGAGCAATACTTAAAAAAAATTTCTTCCAGGAAAGCTTTGAGCCTCTTCATGTTGCAAAATGGGCAGAAGGATCCTTCTTCTCTCAGGCCAGAAACAAAGCTTAGAGGCAGCTGCAGAAATCCTGAAGACCAACCAACAAAGCAAGCCAGTGCGCATATCCCCAGCCATGAGTGAAGCTCATGCTGTGATTCTCAGATGCTTTTGGTCTTCTTTTAATCATGTACTTTTTCTAACACCTAATATTCTAGCCACAACATAGGATACACTGAGGCCTCTCTCTAGCAGCAGAGCTAACTGATGTGGCAAGAATCATCTCTCTCCCAGATCTCAAAGGGTCTGTTGCAACTGGTTTCAAATATGATCTACCCCCATTAAGCATCCACATGAACTCACACTTTCCATTTCACATAGTATTTCTCTGTGGGATCAAGCCCCTGTTCAATGCCAGTCACAACTTTTTGTGTGACAGATATGCCCTTTTTCTGATGAGATGCCTATCAAGCACACCTTTTGTGGCAATGCCACACTGGTTCATTCTTGCTATTTCCAGAGGCATCAAGACTTGCAGAAACAGTAGGATTGGTGACACTTGACAGTGGGCTCTTCTTAAGCTGGGGCTACCCTGCCCTGTACATGAGAAGGCTATTTTTCTTAGCCAACTTTATCCTCTAATTCTTAGAGCATTTAACTCTTGTAGGCAATTATGGTACTCTGTCTGAGCCTAGGCATGCTTCAAATGGACCAAGCATTCAGATGATCCAGTGACAACTGCACCTCTAAACAAAGGAACCCAGGGCTGCGATGGCTCAGTGGTTAAGAAGATTGCCTTGTTAGCTGGAAGGCCAGCAAGTTGGCAGTTCAAGACCCAGGTCCTGCATGATGGCTTGAGAGCCTGTCTCTGTCCCAGCTCCTGTCAACCTAGCAGTTCAAAAGCAAGAAATGGCAAGTAGCTAAATAGGGACCACTTCAGTGGGAAAAGATCTTGGGTACATGAAAGGAGTCTCATTTGGGCGTCCCACAAGCAGAGTTTCTCAAGCAAAAATTCTTTCAACCCAGAATAATTTCTGACACCAAAGTATTATTATTATTATTATTATTATTATTATTATTATTATTATTATTATTATTATTATTATTATTATTATTATTATTATTATTATTATTATTATTATTATTATTATTATTATTATTATTATTATTATTATTATTATAACAAAGGGAGAATAAAAAATCTTGGAAGAGAAAACCAAATTATCTTCATTTATAAGGCACCCTGGTACAAAGGTCCACAAGTTATTTAGGACTGATTTATTAAAGTGCTTTTCTACAATTTTATATCTATGGGTACTAAATGAGTGTACAATAAATGCAAGAAGCAGAAATTTAAATTTAAAAAACTAGATAAAGGAATACCCATTATGCTACAACCCCTGAAAGTGCAAATCTGTTCAAAACAATTTGTATAAGTTGAATTCTGGACATGAGAACCAGCTATCCACAATGCTTTTGCCTTGTTGAAACTAAGTGTCAGTTCAGAGGCCCTCATTCAAACCATAAAGAAGTCCAAATGCCAGTCTAACTCCCATTACCTCAGTTGACTCCAATGACAGACAGAAACAGAGATGGCATTGTCCATAAATTAATGATACCTCATGTCAGACTTACTAATGACTTTGTATACTTTACAAACTATAGAGGATAAAATGAAATTTGTTATAACTTTAATGCCAGCACAGCCAGAAAGAATGCATATTTTCTCTTGTGTCTAGTTATAATAGTAATTTTGAGTCAATTCCAAATTATAGCAACCCATTCCAAGATTTTCTAGGTAGAGAGAATTAACAGATGTGATTTACCATTCCCTTCTTCTGGGGGTGACTTCAGACTGTGCAGTTTACCCATAACTACATCACAGTAAGATTTGCAGCATAGGTGCTCTAATCCTCCATTATATTACTCTATCCTTCAGTATCTGACTCAGTATTAAATTATGGAGCAAAGTGGGCTCAGTAGCATGCTAGGGAACACTTAGGAATATTAATTCTCACAGTGTGTTCCATTTCATCATTCCATTCATAAGGCTCTCCAGCTATGCCAACTGGAATTCTCCAATGTATTTGTGAATGTGATGGGTTACATAGGTCTCAGCAATTATACCATCTTAATCAGTCAAACACTCTTGCAGTTCAATTTCAACTTCATGAGAAAGTGAACAGATCATGATGAAGAATTACTGAGAACTTCCCTTAGGTGCAGGTACAGTATTTGATTTTCTATTCAGCTATGAATACCTGCAGACTGTGTTGCTGGATCAGTAACATACTAGGCTAGCCCTGCAGTTTTTACTGCAACCTCCAAGTCCTGAACCATTCTCCCTAAAAATGGTCTCAGCAGGTGCCAGCTCATTTCATTCTGACAATAAGTATGTTGAGGAGGAACTTTTCTCATCTTTCTCTCCTGCCTAGACCAAATATAAACATTTAAATCTTGCTTCATGCCAAATAAATTGCAACCAATTCTTAGATATCACAACAACTTGCTAACCCTGATTCTCTACTTCAGTGTTTCCTAAACTATGTTCTGCAGCACACTGGTGGACTTCAATTCCCAGAAGCCTAAGTCAGTACATTAACTGATAAGTGCTTTGTGGAATTGACTTAGGCTTCTGGGAATTGAAGTCCAAAAAACCAAAGACTGGGAAACACTGCTGTAGTTTATGCTGGTGCTACACTACATACTTGAACAAAAGAAGGTAGGACAGATAGACTTAATCTATTGCCACCCCACCCCAGACTATAGAGCTACAAAGCAAGGAGGCTCTTACATCAACAATGACTCTGTGCATAAGACTTTTTTTAATTGCAGATCAACCTGACAAAAAAGCAACACCTTCCAGTCTGAAGACAAGTTAACACAACAAATCTAAATTCTATTTGCTGGGAGAAGGATGAAAAATAGAAACTTTACTTAGTGGTTAAGAAGCTCGCCTTATTAGCTGGAAGGCTGGCAAGTTGGCATTTCAAGACTGCATGATGAATGGAGTTCCTGCAGTGGTGGGCTCCAAAAAAATTTACCACCACACTGTGGGCATGGTGTGGTGGGCGTGGCCAGGGGGGAAGCCCTACATTGCACCCGAATTAGGACTACTTTATTTCAAAATTTGGATGGGTGTGGCCAGCCAGAATTTCTGCTACCGGTTCTGGTGAACTGGTGCGAACCTGCTGATGCCGACCACTGAGTACCCGTCTCTGTCCCAACTCCTGCCAACCCAGCAGTCTGAGAGCAAGTAGATAAATAGGGACCATTTCCGTTAGAAAAGATATTTGGAACATAAAAGGAACCTCATTCGGGAGTCCCCTGAGCAGAATTTCTCCAGCAAAAAAACTTTCAACCCAGAATAATTTTTGACATGAAGTTATTATTATTTAGATAACTTATGGCATTTTGTTGATACATTCTTCATCTGTAGGTGTGTGTTATTTGCCATTAAAAGAATTCTAACTTATTACAACCCCAATAGAATTTCCAAGGTATATAAGACATATGAGGAGTAGTTACACCTTTGCCATCTACAGTGAGGTTCCATCATCAAGGAAAGATTATAACCCACATCTTTTGGCTCCTAATTCAACACTCTGTTGACTGTACACCACTAGCTGTTTTAATCATGAAAGTCAGGTGTATTTCCATGTGAAAGACAGAGCAATGAGGAAAAAAGTACAACAATGCAAACTTCAGTTTCTGGGTTTAAATGGCTATACATCTAACATATAAGTGAAACCATTACATCATTTTATTTGGTGAAGAAGTGAAAATCTAGGGGAAACTATGATGGGGGGGTTTCTATTATTAAAAACATCATAAGAAAATGTCAAAATGGTTTCAAATTCCCTTCTGTGTCATCTAATTTTATGCATTTTATTAAAGTCTCTCTACTGGGAGAGTTAGGGGTATGCATGAATAAATGTATGAATACAGGGGCTTTGCAGAACTTATACAACAGAAATGAATTCATCAATTCCATCAGAGCAAGAAAATGAATCATGAGCAAATAAAAGGCTGATGAGCAATTAAGAGGACTTCTGCAATTTCAATTAAACCTGCTGCCTTACAAGTTTCCTGATACTATCTTGCCTCCTTGTCTTTCATAAAGGATTCTAATTTCCCAGCCAAAAGGGATATTGTAGAAGAGGTACCAGCCCTTCTTTTATAAGAAATAATCCTCCTGACTTTCTAGGGAAGAAAATCAGCTTACAGTCAAACCTCGCATAAAGAGCTCTTCGCTTAAAGAATAACTTGCTTAAAGAGCATAATTTTCTCTGAATGTTCGCTTCACTTAACAAATAAAACCAACCAAAAACTCGCTTAACAAATAAATCGGGGTTCGCAATCCCCCCCACAATTGGTCACTTACAATGGTGTTTCGCTTAAAGAGCAAACTCACTTAAAGAGCAATCTTGTGGAACGCATTATGCTCTTTAAGCGAGGTACAACTGTACTTCAAAGGTAAGCGCTCTGAGTAGTTCACATAGCACAGCAGCAGTTATCCAGTTCAAATATACATAGACTTACAGAATCACTGAGTTGGAACAGGCCTTTTAGGCCATCGAGTTCAAACCCCTGCTCAATGCTGGAATCCAAATCAAAGTAGATATGACAGATGGCTGTCTGCCATATCTACTTTGACCCAGGCAATTTTTCAGTCAGGCAGTAAAATAATTGTTAGCAACAAAGTTGTGGCCCAAAATATAAATTAAAAATCAAGGGTCATTTTTTGAGATAGACCCCCCCCCAAAAAAAAATCTAATCACTATTCACTGCCCAAAAATTATTCAGCAGAATGGCAAGAGGGTATATGTCACTACTAGCATGTACAGAGTGCAGAATCCTGAAACTGCTTCTCCAAACACAGACAGTGCCATGCTAAAGATATTGACTTAGAGGTATAATAAGGCTTACTCTTAAGGTGTGTGTAAGACTGCCACCTTGGTCTCACACACAGAGAGAGACTGGCAAATTGGATTACACTAGAAGTTCACTCTTTCAAGAGAAAATGGCTAGTTAAGAACTTGCCAAAGGTACATGGAGAATAGAATGCTGGAATCTTAGCTGGAATCATTAAGGACATAAAGCCAAGAATTGAACCATATCATGTCAAAATCTAAAGGCATTTCTGTCATATCACATACCCTCTAAAACAGTTTCTAAGGCCAGAACAGAACTCAAATAAGTAACTGTGCTGGGCAGGATGGGATTTATGAAGTTATAATCTCAATACCTTTCTCTTCATCGCTGTCATGTTGTACATTGCCCATGTCTCATTCTGAAATAGTCATGTAGATTTGGGAGAGAAAAATACACAATATTATGTCTATTTCTTTAACTACACATTACGAAGGCAAGAGAAGCTCAACTACTGGCAAATTCATAGATTTTTGCCATTATTATTTCCAAGGTAACATACCTGAGTTTTCCCTAAAGAACTCCCCAAATTCATGCATGGGTATTTAAGAGGTTATGGACATAAGCACATTGTATGAGAGAAAGCTATGAGCACAAGATTAGTGGACTTCTCTTGCATTATTATTCAAGCTGCCATTTTGCTTGACTATTAAATTTAATTGCAGGATTTCAACCACAGTAATTTCGACAGTGAGTTGGAGCCAGGCAACAGGAATTTGATCACACACACTGTGGCTTGTAGGACTAACATGTAGATGTAACTAGGAAATGTTACTAACTATTTCAGAAGTTAATTTCTGAAATGCTTGTCAACTAAAAGAGCAGTTTCCAAATTTCCTGACTTCAGGGAACCATTGCACTTACTAGCTGAGAAGTTCCAGAATAGATGCTCAGGAGCTGTTTTAGTTCTAAAGACTTGTCGTTTCTTTGCTTTATTCTCATATAAAAAGTAGAGCTTACAAAACACTCCAAGCAAAGAAGCATTAGATCAAATCTGAAGCATTTAATCATTATTTTATAGAGAGCTCAAGCATATAGCTGCTTCCAAATAAAAAGTCGTGTCAAATAAAAAGTCTGGAGCTATAGAAATGTAATTGACTAAATTGATAAATGTTTTATATGTCAAAACTAAGTCCAGAGTAAGCCAAACTGGATGACCTAAATTTTGCAGAGCACTTGTTTATTATTTTGAAAGGTGTACAGTCAAGAAATGTTCCTAGAGGGAAGAAGAAGAATTTCTCTATCATGGCAGGTCACCTAAAACGACATTTCACATAGTTTTAATTATACAAATTACATTCAGTGCTCCAACTCTAGGGTTCAGTGCTCAGCTGTGTTTCAAAGCCGAAGAGCCAGTACTGTCTTCTTCTGCAGACATTTCCATGGTCATGTGGCAGGCATGACTAGAGCACACAGAATGCTGTTTACCTTCCCACCAAAGTGGTACCTATTTATCTACTTGCAATGTCATGCTTTTGAAGTCCTAGGTTGGCAGGAGCTGGGACAAAAACGGGAGTTCATATATACACACGCTGAATTCCATATTTTCATTTGCACTGGATGAAGAATTACCTTCTTGTCTGTCCCTTCAGGACACTAAATTGTTAGATCAGAAGGGATGGAGGGAAATTCTATATCTGCTATACCAAGGGTCGGCAAACTTGGCTCGTCAGATGTGCTTGAACTTCAATTCCCAGAAGCACTGATCAGCAGATCCACTGACATGGGCTTCTGGTAATTGAAGTGCAAGAACACCTGGAGACCTATATTTGCTGACCCCTGTGCTATACCATGTCATACCAAATGTAAATATCTGCCATTCTCTCTTCTTAGGTCCAGTCCAGAAAATTTTTCTGCCCACGACAAAAGACAAAGCTGCACACACACCCTCCCTTTTGCTGTACAGAAGTCATTTGCACAGACAGTTCACTTTTACTTCAATGTTTTCAACTGGATTTTATTCTTCACCTTACATGAGGGCTGCAGACTTATTTAGGACAGAAAGACAGGGTAGCTCTGCCCTCCAAGAGAGAGAAAAATAGTCAGAGGGCAGTTTCCACTGCTGGCTCCCATCACCTGCCAGCTGAGGTTGTTGTTTCACTCTGCCTAAGGGGCTAGACCTGCCTACTCTCAACTGTTACAAGGAAATTTAGCATCAGTTATTGTTTCCTCAGACATTATATTTCATAAATGCAGCTACAGTATATGAAAGAAAAGCTTGCTTCTTGGCGTACATCAGTACAGTAAAACCTTGCATAAAGAACGCATCGCTTAGAGACTAAAGAGCAGACTTTTCTCTGAATGGTCGCCTCGCTTAACAACTAAAACCAACCAAAAACTCACTTAACAATTAAATCGGGGTTCACAGACCCCCTGGCCAGAAGTCACAATTGGTCACTTACAATGGCATTTCGCTTAAAGAGCAAACTCGCTTAAAGAGCAATCCCATGGAATGCATTATGCTCTTTAAGCGAAGTACCACTGTACAATATATATATAAATAAAAATGAAACATTTCCTTTAAAGTGTATGAGATGTGTATTCAATACATCTCCTAGGGAGCACCCAAGAGTTCACTTAATAGAAGCAATTTTTTAAAGCTTTTGGATCACACATGTTCTTTGAAGGTTCTTTTGAATCTCATCTTCTTCATCCTGCTGAAAAGCTGCAAGTTGGATAAAACTGAAAGGTGCGGCATTTTGCTGTGAGTGTGGATAGAAAGACCTAGGCTGATTTTTTAAAACATACAATGTGAAACAGAAGATTCAAATTTTGCTTCAAGACCACGTAGAAGCTTAGGCAATATGAGAAACTAGCAATGACCTACTGCAACTACATGATATACTCACATTATGAAGATTTATGGCAAGACAGCATTTAACCACACATGTAGATTACTAGTCAGAAGAAAAAACATCCAAATATGTGTTGCTTTAAAATTCATGTGTCTGCACAAAAGCTTGTAAATGAATTTCATATTTCTGTCCCAGTGACCAGCCACCAAACAAAAGCAACCTAAAGTTGCTGTAAGTTCACACATGCATGCACAATACTTTGATCATACTGCACTAGAATAGCAAACATTTGCTGAGGAGCCACTGAATGTGTCAGCTGAGTCCAATTAAAGGTACTGCACTTAAACGAATATGAACAGTAATGACAATACTACCAATGAGCATTTTTGTCTGATTGCTTAAATCAGTGGTGCCCAAACTAAGGCCCGGGGGCCAGGTGCGGCCCCTGATGCCAATTCATCCGACCCGCGAAGCCCTCATCACTCCTGAAAGTGGAAGTAAAACACACCTGTATGGACGCATTTTACTTCTGCTTCCAGGAGTGACGAGGGCTTCGTGGGCTAGATGAATTGGTATCGGGGGCCTCACCTGGCCCACGGGCCTTAGTGACCGGCTCCCTGAACCACATGATTGGCCCACAGCCCAAAAGGTTTGGGCACCCCTGGCTTAAATGAACTGACAGAAAGATGTTACACCAAGGAAACACTTTGTTCCCTGAAGTTCAAATTTTTCACAAAAATGTCTCTCGTGTTTTGCTCTGGAAAGCAAAGTACAATCAGAGGACAAATTGACTGTTAAGAAAAAATGCAAACAGACCAATGCTTCACGTTCTTACACAAAGCAGCAGTCACCCCAAATGTGTGGAGGGTTTTTGTCATTCATGCATTTATGCAATTTTGAACAAAAATGGGCTATTCTGGTTAAAAAATGATAAACCTGGGGAAATGTTTGACCCATTTGCATGAAACATTGGGCAATTCACCATCTTCACCAGTGAGTAAGATGATGATGCAGTTCCTTATCATTGTGGAAAGGATAAAACAAGCAAGATTTTGCACCCATAAGTTATGTACAACATACCTAGATTTGCACTGACTGCATATAGGGGTTGAGGTAGATAGTGGGTTGAAACAAACAGTATTAGTTGTCAGGCTTGTGGGGTTGGGTACCCAGAAAGAGCCCTTTTGAAGATTGTGGTATTTTTGAACCAAAATCAGGCATACCCTGTTAATGGTAACCTAGTGTTGCCGGCTAATCTTTCTCACAGTAGGTCAGGTGACATGAACTGTAGAATGAACTCACCAAAAGGCGGCTACATTTTGGCAGTTTCACATCTGGCCTAGACACAGAAAAAGACGTAGCTGTCACGCTAATACCTTACAGTATGGTCTTGTGCCTTTTTAAAAAAGCTAACATTTCTCTTAAGCTACACTGCTATCACCAAATAGTAAGAATCATTTTGGTGTGGAAATGGCTCAATCCCAGAGCCTTTCTGAGAAATGGAGATGGAAGATGAATAGATTTTAAACTTTACATCTCATGAACTGTAGCTTCTCAGATACTGTGCCTTGCCATTAATCTGTCTATCTAAAATAATCATATTAATTTCCTAATACCAGCCAGTGCCACGTCGTCGCCAAAGGTCATGCCCCCAAACTCTTACAGTAATCTAAAAATGGCACAAATGATGTGTAGCCAATGCAAGTGAATGAGGAGACCTTGGGGCTAATATCCTCCGTGGACTGGGGGCTCCCAGAATGTCAATGTTCAAACAATAAAAAAAAATCCAGGAACCTGTTCCATCAAAAGGACAGAGACTACGCACTGTAAGGGTCTTGCACAGCAGGGACTGGTTATCTAACATGGGCATCATCAGTGATGGGATGTAACAGGTTCTCACCAGTTCTCCAGAACCGGTAGTAACTTTTCCCCAGTGTCCCAGAGAACCCGTAGCAGCTTTTGGGGGGAACCACCTTCGGGGCTTACCTTTTCACTGGTTCCCCCACTGCGCATGCATGCCAAGCACTTGGTGTCCATGCACGCGTACATGCACGGCCTCCTTGCTGTCCTCCCAAACGGGGAGAAGGAAGAGAAGCTGCTAGCCTGAAGCTACCTATAGCCTGAAGCTCCCTATTTTTATTATTTTGTATTTTTTCTTTGGCCCCGCCCATGACATGACATCATGATGTTAGCTCCGCCCACACTGTGATGACATCACGGTGGGGTAGTAAATTTTTTGGCATCCCACCCCTGGGCATCATGCCTGGTGAAATTTCATGGAGAACAACTTTTCTTTGCCAAAAGGTGACAGGCCTGATAGGCGGAAATAAAATGGTATTGTTCACACCAAATAATCAAGTGCTGTGAAATCATTTATGACTTGTGCTAGGGATGTGTTAGTCTTTGTGTCTCAATTTCAAACTTCCCAGTCCTTGTTTTCTACTGGGTTCCAAGATGATGTTTTTCCTTCTCTTGCTGGAATTCATTTCCTTTTTATTGTAGTTTCCCAAAGGTGCACATTTATTGCTGCATTTTAGTAATGTAAACATTTATCTCATGTTTATTTATTTTATCTAATTGCATATTTCCCTCTGCTCCGAGGCACTGGCAATATATGCATTCTGCTAACTCACCAACAGACTTGGCTTTCTAGGATTAGCCCCTAATCAAATTACTTGTGAATCCAGAGGGTCCCAGCTCAAATATCTCTTTGGTATTAAATGCAGTAGATAACCCTTGCTGTTATGAGGTGCCATCAAGTCAGTTGTAACCTTATGGTCCTGTCATTAACACCTCTGCTCAGGTCTTGCACATTACAGGCTAGAACTATTGAATCAATCCACCTTTATGTGGTCGTCTTCTTTCCCTGCTGCCTTCAGGTTTTCCCAGCACTACTGCTTTTCTAAGACAACCATTCAGCAAGTTCTCTTTTAATTCCAGCTCCAAACTTTTATCTATCTACAGTATAATAAACCACCCTGTTTTATAGGATCATTCTCACTCGTTGTTGTTGTTGTTGTTGTTGTTGTTGTTGTTGTTGTTGTTGTTGTTGTTGTTGTTGTTGTTGTTGTTGTTGTTAAATCGCACAGTTGATTCCATTCAAGTACCTAGGGACAACATTTACTGAAAATGGCAAAATGGATGAAGAGATTAATACATAGTGTAGTAAGGCAAACAAAATATTGCGACAGTTAGCTCCGCTCTTACAATACAAGTCAATACCAATCAACACAAAGAGACACCTCATACAAAGCATGTTCATTCCCATCTTATGTAACCAGTACCAAACATGGACACTTACAACACAAAATAAATAAAAGTTAGTTACTACAAAAATGAGATGTCTGCGGGAGGCTGCGGAAGTGACTAGAAGGGATAAAATCAGGAATGAGGTTATAAGAGAAAGAATTGAAATAAAACCAATCTTAAATCACATACAGAGACAGCAAATAAAAGTGTTTTGACCATTTGGAGAGATTGTCTTGGAATTCCATACCTTACAAGGCATAAGTGAAAAGAGGAGGAGGACAAAGACCATGAGGAAGACCCAGAGGAAGGTGGAGAGATAACATCAAAGAAATACTACAAGAACACCCGTGAAGGCCGCTAGAAGTGCCGAAACAAGAACCTTGCATCTCCTTCAACACCTGATGTGATAAAAGAGGAAGCAAAGAAGAAGAAAGAAGACTCTAAGGATCACCAGTAAGATGTTGGAAAATCTTTTAACATTAGAAAGTCCTATAATGCTAAAATCATTACTTATAAAGCAGAAATGCCTGCAAATATATGTGTTCAGAGACTTCACATTTTTAAGATATATGACATCAGATGTGACAGATATAGCAGAAAGGCTCTCTATGTTCTGGCTATTTTCCATTACTATGCATTGTACCAATCAGATGCTATTTCAGTGCTGAGATTCTGCCTAATACAGGATCTCTATTTTTAGCCGACAGAAAATATGCTCTTAATAAAACACATTGTTAATAAAACCAAGTTCAAAAAAATCAAATTTTCCTTAAGCTCTGTATGCTAATAAGAAATAATAGGGTAAACTGCAGAGGCAAAATCACTATTGTGAGCAACCTGCAGGCTACAGACTGTGCAAATTGGGCTTTGCAAACCAAATGTTCAGTTAAGGAACCTAGCAACAAAATTGGAAAGAATTCACTGTGTATTTATTTTTTTAAAAAATAGCCTTAGGAGAGTAGATCACTAGGAATCCTAGGCTAAAAAATGGGAACACCCCTTATTGTGTGATAGTTTACTTTACAGCAAAGTTTGCTGCAGGCCAAAGGAGTCTGGGAAATGTAGTCATTGCCGCGAGGTCCCTAACGCTGCATATTTCAAAGAGGGGATGCCACGAAATTTTTTTACAAGGCAGTGATCCACTTTGGCAGGGGTTTATGCTGCCTTGGAGACAAGCAGATCCATGCTCAGGACAACAGGGAGAAAGTGCAACTGCCGCCACCGCCACCAACATGGATGACGCCAAAAACGTAAGCAACTGGAGCAACCTGCCTCCGGCCCGACACCTGTGTGTTGAGACTGGCCTGGCTAAAAAAAAATGGCACCCATGTTCTAATTGTATGGCATGTTCCTTAACACTGTCCTCAAAGAGCAGTTAACAAACCCTAGCCACTATTTAGTAGTGAATCTGTTGTGTATCAAAGCCAAGCACATTTTAGATTAGAGGGAAGAAGGCAGGTGTTGGTCTCTTCTGAGAGCCAGCATGCCTTCTCAATCACTAATACAGATAAAATATACTGAGTAGAAGCCCAACTGAATAATGGCTTGGCTCATAGAATTGGCCATCTCAATTACACTTATCATAACAATTATTTTTGACAGATTTATGAACCTAAAATGGCTTATACATTGGGGGAGGGGTTACAGAAATCAAGATGCAACCTCACAGAATGTATTCCCAACATAAACTATTTGCTACTTGGAAAATTTCACAATATTTTCCCTCTTAATCCTATTTCTTCTTACTTCCATGTTAAATTATTTCAAGATCAACATACAAGTAATACCTCAGATAACATTAGTATCGAATAACACTAAAATCACATAACATTAAGCAATCTGGGGGGAAGAATTGCATCAGATAACATTAAGATCCTATGGGATGCATCTGATAACAACCGCTAAAGCCTGTGTGGTTACAATGTATCTCTATGGATCCCATAGGATTTTAACATGCATCGGATAACACTAAAAATCTTCCCTCTGAGTTTTATCTCCTCACATATGTTCTACCCTCTTGCCATTCCCCTAAACAAATCCAGCCAATGACCACATAGAATCACATGTCCATCAGATCTTAAGTTTCATTTCTTCTGAACCATGAAGCTAGCATGGTTTGAATACCAATCCTTCTATGGAATGTGTCATAGCTCCCCCCACATTTGGAAATCTGCATTTTGAAACTAGGCTAAGCTCAGGGTATAATCAAAACCCTGACATACTGTAGTTTGTCCCAGGAGTAAACCAGTTCTCTTTCTGCTAAAGGTATACCAGTACCATGTGAGGGTACCTTGCAACTGTGGTGCCATTTTTCTTGAGTTACACTTCCCATCCTTGCTGATCATGACCTAGGCTGGCTGACAAAAGAGCAAGAGTTGAAAGTTCTGATGCCGTAATTGTTCTAATGTCATGTGCTATTTCTGCATATGCTGAAGAGGATCACTTACTATTTATCCTACTAATAATGTTTTTAACAGCCTGCACCTGTCCTTTGACTGGTGACTGACACAATCCATAAAGAAAATCTTTGTCAAGTCTGATACACTGTTATATCTGACCATTTCAAATTAAGTTAGCTGGTATTGCAGCAAAAGTGTGTCTTGTGAGGAACTCCTTTTCCTTTAAGAGTTACCCACTGACCAAAATTTATCTTGCTTACTATCATGCAACAATGGAAAGGATGCAAACATGATACCTGATACAACTATGGATCACTCAAGAAAAAGACAAGGGGCATTGTTCTTATGCACAACATCCACATGCAGAATGTGGGCAAACATAATCACAGGGGATATTATGTAGTCAGGATTTCTTCATGTACACTTAATGCACACTAGAGGCCATGGAGGCTCAGCAGTTAAGAAGCTTGCCTTGTTAGCCGGAAGGTTGGCATGTCAGCAGTTCAAGACTCAGATACTGCATGACGAATTGAGTGCCCGTCTCCATCACAGCTCTTGGGGACATGAAAAGAGCCTTATTTGGGCGTTCCCTGAGTGGAGTTTCTTCTGCAAAAATCCTTTCAACCCACAATTATTTCTGACATTAAATAATAATAATAATAATAATAATAATAATAATAATAATAATAATAATAATAATAATAATAATAATAATAATAATAATAATAATAATAATAATAATAATAATAATGTACACTGCTGCACATGGACGTCATGTAAAATGGGACACCCTCCATATCTCAATGCAATCTGACTTTTCTGTTTAATTGAGGATCATGGGGTCTCAATTCCTGTACACAAGAAGATATTTACCACCCCTCTCCTTGTATCCTGAAATTATATGATGTCATGAGAACTATATAGCATACTTTCTATCTCTTTTGCATTCATTTCCCTTCTTTAGCAGCCAGCAGACCATAACCAATCATCATAATGGCTATAGAGAGAGCTAAATCTTAGAAGAATTTCAATCAATTATCCTTTAATTGTTGTTGAGCTCCATTTTAGTAACTAAAATATCTTTTTGCCGGCTCCTAATACAATCTTGCTGAGATGCATAATTTGGATCCACTTCTTTGCACACAGGGCATTTAATTTTTTTATGCCAGCTGCAATTATCTTCCTAGTGATGGTCAAAATGTACTGTAAGGTGATTGCATACTTGTTAAATGCTATAGAACACTTGCATTATCAGATGGGCAAGCACAACTATCTCAATTAACAGCATACAGTAGAATGAAGTTTTACAGAGCAACTCAGTAGGGTTTTTTAAATCCTCTTGACTTTCCATACTGTTAAATTCACCCTCATCAGGCATCCTCATGCAACAACATGATCTGCCAAACTGTCCAGTTTTTCACATTAATACAGAACAATACATGCTGGCTCATACATACATATGCAATCTTTACATATCTCTGTATGGATTTGCTGCTCAGAGGAGAACCTACCAGTTTAGCATGTACACTGAGGACAGATCTGACAAAAGATGTTCCATGCTGAGAAGTAGTAGCAATATATAGGAGGAGAGAATGGTGAAGCACACAGGGTCCGCTGCACCACCTAATCTAGCCTGCTAGCTCCAGGTGAGGTTTAAAATGTTATATGATCACCAAGGCTACTTTCAGTTACCGGTCCATTCAGCTTTTCTGCATGGAATGGCATCGTTTTGTTTTTCATTTCAGGAAGCAAAATATTCTAGGCTCCCTTTGAGGATATCAGTGGCTGTCAATCTTTTTGGCTTTGTAAAAGGCATTGGTATTTTTCATTTTCTCAACATTTAAACGTTTTTCAAAACAATTGCCTTGTAAACTCACAAATGCTGGATTTAACACAAGGAATCTGTAAGGGGCACTGCTGCACCTAATGAGTGCCCCTGGATCTTTGCTCTGCCGTACAGTCACCTCTAAAATGAACAAAGAGCACTGATTTGGTCAATATTTACACATCCTTGTAAAAGGAGTGCAAATCTCTGATGAGTTTTCTTTACATCCCTAAAGCAAACACATACAAAAAGGAACTGTGTTTATTTAAGGTTATGTCCTTCATGGAGTGAACTAAATCAGAAGGTGGTGGACTCATTTTCAGTAGAGGTTGTTAAACAGAGGTTGGATGGCCACTTCTGTGTTACCAGTGGATTTCTTAATTTGGTCACCATCAATGGCCTTTTCAAGCAATAACTCTAGCAAAACGTTTATCTATGATTAGTGTGCATATGTGCATTCTACAGAGCTGCTTTTGGACTCCAGCAATGGTTCTTATTGTGTTAAAAGCCACAGTAAGAATGGTAGTGAGTCCACTGTTAATTAGAAATGCAATTTTGAGCTGGGTATTGTCCTTTAAAAAGTCACTCAAGTGAATTTGTTCTGTTTGCTTATCAGCCTCCCCCACATCTTTTTTGTACAAAAGAATTCTGAGTGGGAAGAGAACGACTGAAGCACAGGAGAACTATTGTAACTAAAAAAGAAAGTTCAAATCACTGTAAATTTATATGCATTTATGTATTTAAGGAACAAAGAGAATAGTAGCTGTTTCAGTACACACCGGCCTTAATGTCTGCTTAACTCAATTGCATCCAACCTTTCTATAAAAGCACTGAAATATTTTTTTTAAAAACCCACTAGAGATCCACACAATATGCTGCACTGCAGAATAATAAAGCATTCAGTTTAGGTGTGAGAAGAGTGCTAACAGAACCAAACTAACTTATTACTTCCTAACACATATACCAAGCAAATAATTAATATTGGGCAAAACATTGATCAACCTATACTCTGACTAATATCAGGAAGAAACTGTGGACTCACTGTCAGCTTTGAATTTATAACAATATTCCCGAGTTTACATTGACAATCTGATTTTAGCATTTAACTGACATAACAAAAAATAAATATCACTTTGGGAACCTTGGTGAGCAAAACATAGACATAGAGTGCAATGACCCAACCAATCAATCAGGCAAGGATCATATTGGACAATGATGCTCCATTGCCATAATTAATAATGTAGGATCCTCTGTTTGCATTAATTAGTAGAAATAACTGATCCCTACCTAGCTTTTTCTAACACAAGGAGAGCTTCGCAATACCTTCTTGCACCCATAGTGATTAGAGCAAAATCACTTTATAACATATGCACAAATTTATATGCAAGTGGTTTGACTTTACAAGATCTTGGCTTCATCTCTATGATTTCAATTTTTCACAAAACTGGAGTGAAACTGGGATTTGTTTCCTCAGCCATGCTCTACACTTCTTCTGACTGATGGCAACTCTTCCTAGGGTCTTCTATTCATAACATACTGAGAAGTCCTTTATCATTTTCTTCTTTTGGTGATATTCTGAGATTGCACAATTTGCTCAAAATTTTGTAAGCTAGCTTTTCTCCCAGGAGAAATCAAACTTCTAAGTGCTGGTTCTGGAACCAGGTACTCTAAAAATTAAATGCATGTTATTTCAAACAGCATGGATGACACCACAGACAAGATCTTCAAATGAAGAGCACTCTCAGGACCTACACATTGGATTAAATCCTGTTGAGTAAACAAGGACTGTGCAGTCAGTTGCACAATTCCTGTTTCGACCAATGTACCTAACAATGTGCTCTGTGAATAGCACTTCCATGTGGCATGATGATTGCTACTGCTTGCACAACACAAGATTAATTACTCAACAGGATTTCCCACATATATTTTTTTGCTCATGCTACAGTCACAACAGGGTACCCAGTGGTCTTACAGTGGGGCAAGCAACTTAGATGAAAAGAAAGAAAGAGAATTATCATGCCCCAACTATGTACAGGAGAGAAGATCAAGAGAACTATCCATAATTGGCCACTAAAACAAACAAATAAGTCATTTCTCTCATGAAATGCAAATAAGTAGGAAAGTTAGAGAGAAGGGTTGATGCCAAGCATCTTACTGCCTGAAGCAAGAGCAGTCAAGGATGCCTCTTCACTATAACCACTAAAGAGAAGACACACACAATCCAATAAAGACAGGCCAATTATTCTGGTATTCCAGACACCATCTCTCCCGTCTTCCTGGCAGCTGCCAAACATTGCCTCATAGTCAGGCTATCCTTGTTAGAGAAAAATTGAAAGAGAATAGGAAATGGCTAACCTTAACATGTGTCTTGCCAGTGATAGGTTAAAGCTGTATTGAAGGACTATATCCTTTCCACTCTTCCTTAAGGAATAAGATTTATTAAATCTAAAAATCTAATCAAAGTTGAGAACTGAGAACCACCAGTGAGATTTCAACAGATTAAAGAAAGATTAATTTCTTTAATTCAAGGCAGTTAGAATCTGCTTATCTAAGAAAGCGCCACAAAAACAATGTTTTAAAAGTACACCGTCAAAAACACTGGTAGTGAATCCAGATGCATCAGACACAAAGAAAAGTAACTTTCAGATACAAACAGTCATATCATTTTAGCCCTTACTTTACTATGGCTCAAGTGGCTAAAATGCTGACTTGAGGGCAAGAGGTCAGCAGTTCGATTCCTGAGTACTGCAGGATGGAATGAGCACCTGTCTCTGTCCTGGCTCCTGCCAACCTAGCAGTTAAAAAGCAAGAAATTGCAAGTAGATAAATAGGGACCACTTCGGTGGGAAGGTAAATAGTGTTCCGTGAGCTCTGGATGTTTTTATAATAGCTCATTTTATAATAGCTTATCCATTCATGAATAAGCAGTGGTGAGATTCAGCAGGTTCGCCCCAGTTCACCAGAACTGGTAGCAGAAATCCCGTCTGGCCCGGCACATCCAGGTTTTTAAATAAAGTAGTCCTAATTTGGGTGCAACGCAGGGCTTTCCCTCTGGCCACACCCACCATACCATGCCCACAGAGTAGGTAGTAAAAAAAAATGCATCCCACCACCGTGAGTAAATCAGTAGTTTCAGAACTTTACATGAACATGGGAAGAAAAAGGAAACAAAAACAGGCTTGTCCAAAGTGTTACTAAATTCTGCTCACTTAAAAAGTTTATCTGTTTGCGAATAAACCAGCCCAAAGATCACTTGTTTATATAAGAACCAACAACATACGTGACCAGTTCTTCTCCCTCTTTAGAATTACCCGAGTATCCAAAAGAGAAAAGCAGAAGCTACCTCTCCACCGCAAAGTCTAAAGACTGGCTTGCCACCAGCACTAGCAATAAACAACTAGTATTCATATTACTTTTCACTTCAATACCCTGTAACATGAGTTCCTTTATTGAACAAACATTGTTACATCATTTTTCATGATTCAATCAAAATAGAATGAAATGTATCCTGCCCAAACTCTTTTCTGCTGGATGCCCAATTCTTCACCTGTCATTCGAGTACAAAGGAGCATTTGATTGGGAAGACAGCAAATAGCAATAGCAGTCACACTTACATACCTCCCCATAGCCCTTAGTGCACTTTCTGGGCAGTTCACAAGTTAATTGGCATTTTGCCCCCAACATGTTGGGTACTCATTTTACTGACCTCTGAACGATGGAAGGCTGAGTTAACCTTGAGTCCTGATCAGTATCAAGCTCACAACCTTCTGGCTGCAATACAGCAGTTTAACTGATGCAATACTAGGGCTCTTCCAAATAAATAAACACAAGCTATCTTAAATCTATAATCCAAAGAAAAGAAAAGAAAAATTGTTTGCTTCCAGTTTGTGTCAAGCACTTCAGTGAAACAATCTTGTGCATTTCTGCTAGTTTTAAAAATATAAAGAAATAACTATTTATAAATGTATCATCACTCCTTTCTGTTGTATATAAGAGCCATTTTATTTAAGAACTACTAACCTCCCAGTTTGTGCAAATTAGCAAGACAAGAAAATATATCAATGAGAATCCCATACACATCCCATTCCAGGGATATGATGGAGCCAGGGCCCCCCAAGACAAATGACAAGTGTCTAAGGCCAAAAATGAGATGGCTAGATGGTATTGTGGACACAATGGGCACAGAGCTGAGTGAGTTGAGGAGGATGGTGGAGGACAGAAGTGCCTGGTGGACAGTGGTCCATGGGGTCGCAGAGGGTCGGAATCAACTGTGCGACTGAACAACAACAACAACAACAACAACAACAACAACAAGGGCCACATTGCTTTCACAAATTCTTTATTAAGGGTTCAACAGTCTCTATTATCTCAGTCTCTGAAGGCCAAAATAAAATCACTAGCCCCATGGGAAACTTTTCCCCATTCAGTGAAGCAGTGAACTCCACTGGGTTTGCCCTTACTAATAGTTTTTTTAATAATAATAATAATAATAATAACCATAACTCTAGTTCAGTTAAAGAGCTGCACATTCTATGGCATCTTCAAGTTCACTACTTCAGGCTAACCACTAATTTATGTCTGGAAGAGACAAACATTTTTCAAACTGGCACAAAGTCTATTAATGAATATTGAGGCAGAAGAAATCAAAATCAGAATTTGGCAGTCAAATTAACATATGAAAATGATTCAGAGACACCCACATTAAATGTCGATAATAGATTCTACCTCTGAACATTTTTAGGATGTCTTGGATTTCAGAAAATGTTCAGGTCAAATTACTTATGATACAATCACTATTCCCTTTCCTTTTAAATCAACCATACATGATAGACTTCTGACAGACAATCTCTCTGTCCTTAATTTATGTCTTTTAAAAGAAATAATAACACAAGGTTTGCCAAGTGCCTTTCTCCATTAATAAAACATACATCTCAGATCCTACAAATCTCAACATGTATGAGAGATCTTTGTAAGGAAAGTAAATGGGCTAAGATCATGCTTGGGTAGCTTTTCAATTACAGGAGGACTGTTAGATTTACAAGCATGAACAGAAGGTGAATAACAGCAACAAACACTCAAATGGAAAATTTAATCTTGTGCAACTTCATGACTGTTTTATAATGAAATCTGAGAGAACCGGACTACATGCGTTTTAAGTTTACTGAGCTGGCACCTGAAGGATCAGCTAGACCACCACCCAAAATGGCTCCTGTGATAACTGTCTGTGCCCTTGGACATAAATATCTTGTGAAATGGAATGAATCCATTGTTTGCACCACTTCACAGGCTGAGACCATGAGTGGAAACCCATCGAAGAGCTTTACATCTATACCAGTGGTTCCCAACATAGGCACACGCACGCACGCACACACACTGAGGCAATTTGATTTTTAAGGCAGGCAATTCAAGAATGAGTTATTAAAAGTGAATGGCCTTTTAGGCTTCCTCCGCGTGAATAGTTCACTTTTTGAATAATAATTATATGTCGCGTGGTGGTGGTGGACTCAGGATTTTAGAGATGCTTAGGTGGGGCATGGCCAAGAAAAAGGTTGAGAACCACTAATCTAGAGGAATAAAGGGAGGGTAGGCAAAGGCTGGAATATTCTTCTCTTCCCTTGTAATAATTACATGCTGTCAAGTCAATACACATTTGTGGTGACCCTCCTAGGGTTTTCTATATAGAAAATATTCAGAAAGTATTCTGAAGTATTCACCTTTTCCTCCTTCTGGTGATGCTCTGGAATGGTGCAGTGGTGGCAACCCCATCTCCTGGGAGTCACACTGGAAGTTAAAACTTCCAGCTGTTGGTTCTGCTGTTAGAGGCTCCAAAACAATGAGCTATACCAACTCTTCCCACCATTATATATAGTACAAATTGAGCTTTTCCAAAGGTGGACCAATATGACTTTTGGGAAACGAGGGTAAACCTTGGGTCTAATAAGTGCTTCTACTCACTCTTCCTATTTCTCACAGTTCACTAAGGAAATATACTAGTTGGAGCAACTCACACCTGGGATCTTACCTCTTCAACACTTTCTGGTCTCTTCAAAAGAGATGATACATAGCTTTCTTCCCTATCCCACCCGTTCTGAGTGTACAAAGCCTGCCAAAGTTCAGATAGATACAGTGGTTTCATGCAAGGGGGAAAAGTGAGGGGGCGTTAAGACCTGTCTTTCCCTGGTTATACTGTCCATAGTTTGAATGAAATGGCATATATGTTGGTGTAAGTGCCTGCACAGCACTGTTCCCCTATTGCTGCAAGGTGGATATAGCAATGCTACTTTAAGACTGTTTCCAGAGACTCACTGAGGACGGCCAGGTGCTGTGGGTCAGCACAAAATTCAACGAGCCTCTGAGCATATGAAGAGGCACATCTGAGTGCAGACTTTCGCCCGCATTTTTGCCTGCCCTTGGCCTGACATCCTGTTGTTTGCATTCGCTTATCGGCCGACTGCCAAGATTTATGCCTGAGCCAGTGTCTGGAGTGTGTTTGGCTCGGGAGCTTCATTGTGATAGCTGAAAAGCCACAGAGGTACGAGAAGGATTGCTTCACAGCTTCTTCAGCTACTCTCAACCGTGGACCTGCTTTTGGACCAATAACATCTGCTACCCACTCTGTGTGGTGTAACGTAGGTAGGCAGAGACTAGGGCTGTGTGCTCTATACTTGGCAGAGTAAAGACTGTGTGTGTTGGACTGTTGAACTTTGTACATACTGCTGAAAGTCAAGCTAATTTTGTTTTCTGACTGCACTGTATATATATGGCACTCCTCAAGAGTAAAAACGCTTTATTTCTTTTACATAAGAACCTGCTTGCTTCTTCTTTGTCCTCAAGCCACCAAAGCTAGCACAACCAGCTCGGGTGGGTGCCAGGGTTCTGGATGCAAATTCCACCAAACACCATCAATATACAACAGGGAGAACCTGGGAAAGTAAACAGCAAGATTTTAGAAAAGCAAATGGAGATGATAGTAAATTATGACGAGCAAAAACTCTTTATTTATTTCTTTGTTTTCTGCTTAAAATTGGCACAAAAGGTTTAAGCTTTGGTGCAATGGGCTAGCAAGACTTTACTGATAACAAGTGTACACTGAATTGCACTGTAAATAATCTACTGTCAATAGTCTTGAGAGTCCCCTGGACAGTGAGGAGAACAAATAGGTCAATCCTAGAAGAAATCAACCCTGACTGCTCCTTGGAAGGTCAAATAGTGAAGATGAAGTTAAAGTACTTTGGACATCAAATGAGAAAAGATGATTCACTTGAGAAAGCCTTGATGTGGTGAAGGGTGGAGGGCAAAAGAAGAAGGAGGTGACAGATGGTATTGTGGATACAATGGGCACAGAACTGGGTGTTTTGAGAAGGATGGTGGAGGATAGGGGTGCCTGCCGTGTGATGTTCCATGGGGTTGCAGGGGATTGGAGTTGAGTATACAACTGAACAACAACAACAACAACAACAACAACAGCAGCAGCAGCAGCAGCAGCAGCAGCAACAACAGCAACAATAGTCAGAGAGTCTATGAATTGTGTAATGTACCAACAAGTTGGGACCAACTTACTGAGACCTTCCCCACCTACACAACATTTATTTCCCTTTTCTCAGAAAGCAAACCAGCATAGTAATAATTTGATTTGTGCTGCAGTTTTACTTTCTATTATTAATAGCTCATTTTGGTATGTCAGATTTATTTAACTCTAGTCTCCTGCAGTACAGAAGTCATTTGGTTTTATATCTAGCTCCAAACATGCAGGAATAAAAATTCCGGAAAATTATTCTCCATCAAAAGCCACAGCTATATAGAAACTGAGATGCCAACAAAGGTAACAAATGTATAATATCTTTCCTAAGCCTCAGATCTTTCAGTTAAAGCCACAAGTGCCCTTTTGCAGGTCAGAGGACTTTTATCACTCATGCTCAGACATTGCATAAGACCAGTGAAATTACGTCCAGAGATGTTGTTCATTACAGGGGATGGAACTGATGGCTAAAGAATCATAATAAACAGACAGATGTTATTCTTTTCTTCATAAAGGAAACAGCTCTAAGCAATTCACTTTCCACATAAAGACCTATAAATGTGAATTTTTTTTCACTGGAGCTTGATGTAATTCAACAAAAAGAAATCAGCCTCCACATGTTGGCCAGTGGACACTGACATTCCCAATAGGTCTTTGGTTATTTGTGATAGATGTTTTTACCATACTATATTGGGCTCCCGCCTCCCCATGTTACTATTAATTTGACTTTGCGATGGAGTTCTGTTCATTTTTAAATCTTGCATTATTTTTAAAACCGCAACCCCCAACAGTTCCATCTTATCCCTCCTTCCAAGTCCACCTCCTGACACTCTCTTTTCTGTCCAAAAGTGTACCCCCCACCCCCGTTAAACAGTTTCCTTTCTGATAATTTACAAACCAAATGGCATCTCATATTGGTGCTCCCCTCCTCCCAAAAAAACAAACACTTAGAATTAGAAGCACTAACAGTAAAAACCAACAATACTCAGCTGCCTTGTACAGTAACACCCCGGATAACGCTAAAACTTGGTTCCACGATTGGCCCGATTTTTAACGTTATGTGATACATTTATTGCACACCGTTTTAAAAAAGCCAGTTTCCTTTGGGGGAAGTTGGGGGTGAGTGCGCGCACCCACTTTCCCCCAAACTAAGCTGGGGATTATAACATCTGATCCCCGGCTTGGTTTGGGGGAAAGCAGGCGTGTGCACCTGTGCGCATTCCCCCAAACCAAACTGGGGATCAGACAGCCTGTTTCCTTGGGGTGAGAGCTGGGGTTCTCACCCCAAGAAAGCCAAGGGCCCGAGGCTCAGACTGCTGGCTTCTGACAGATGACATACAGTCAAACCTTGCATAAAGAGCACCTCTCTTAAAGAGTAACTCGCTTAAAGAGCAGATTTTTCTCTGAATGTTTGCTTCACTTAACAAATAAAACCAACCAAAACCTCGCTTAACAAATAAATCGGGGTTCGCAATCCCCCCCCCTGCCAGAAGTCACAATTGGTCACTTACAATGGTGTTTTGCTTAAAGAGCAAACTCGCTTAAAGAGCAATCCCATGGAACGCATTATGTTCTTTAAGCAAGGTACAACTGTACTCTGTTAGTGGCAGAAGACATATGCATTGTTAAAGGACAAGGATAGGAATCTCGTGGTGGAAATAAGGGATGAAATCAATGTATAGAAAGAATGCATAGGAGAGCTGTTTAATGATGAAAGAGGTGAACAGCCTGTCATAAATGGCAATACTGGAGAGTGAGGTTGTAAGCGTTTTGCAAAGATCTGACAATGGGAAGGGAAGATGGCCAAATGACATCCCAGTAGAAATTTTGAAACTTCTGTTTGTTGTTAACATCAAAGAACTGACAGATCTTTTTAACACCATTTATGACACATGCATCCTTCTAAGTGATTGGTTGCTATCAACTTTTGATACATTGCCGAAGAAACCAAATGCAAAGTCCTGTGAGGAGTACAGAACAATTAGCATCATGAGTCATGCTTTTAAGATATTTTTCAAAATAATCCATAGTAGATTTTATAAGAAGTGTGAAGAAAGCACAGGTGAAAGACAATTTGGCTTCCAGAATTCTATGGGTACCAGAGAGGCACTGTTTATAATACAGGTCTTCATACAAAGATGTAGAGACATGAGATGTGACATGCATGCATGTTTTTTGGTTATGCAAAAGCCTTTGACAGATGCTAGCAGGAGAAGATGATAACAGCATTGAAGTAAATGGGTGTAGTTGATAAAGATATCAGAAGAAGCCTCAGACAAAGAGCAAAAACACCCCCCCCCAACACTCTCCCAATCCCAGTGGGAGCAGTGGGGGGCAGTGGTCTTTGTCTGACATGCGTTCCTAGCTAGGGTGCACCAAGAAGAAGCCTCAGATGAACACCACGACTGAGTGGGTATGCCTCCCGCACTCTTCCAGTCCTGGTTGCCGTTGCCACCGCTGCCTCCACCTCTGCCATGGTAAGTGATGCCTTGTGACTTCCAGCGGTGGGGGTGGGTGGCGTGGGGTGGAATTTTTAAGTCTAAAAGGGTGGGGCTGCAATTTTAGTCTTAGAAGACGGAACGAAAGTCTGGAGAAACACATTATGTAAAACAATTTATTTGCATAACACAGGACTCTAAATACAAATACAAATACTTGTTTTCAGCAAAATTTCCTTACTTAAGACAACTTTTACGCAAAACAAAGCAGGCATGAGTTGGGGTTTTACTGTACTAGATCACTGATGGTGAACCTTGGCACTCCATGTGTTCTGGAACTTAAATTCCCAGAAACCCTGATCAGCAGGAGTACTGACTTGGGCTTCTGGTAATTGAAGTCCAAGAACACCTGGAGTGCCAAGGTTCACAATCACTGTACTAGATTATTTCGCAGAATGCTTAGATATTGCTCATTGGGTCTAAAGCCTAAAAACTCTTATCCTCTTGCTCTACAGTTGTTAATACTACACCCAGCCCACACAATTGATATACTTTTGAATCTCAGACAAGATTAAATTTGCATCAGGAGTATTAGTATTGAAGTGAATAGAAAACTGCATTAACAGGCATTTATTACTCATGGAAGTCTACAGTAAACCAATTACTAATGATTGCAGTTCTACTGACATCAAAAGGATGCATGACCAATGCTAAATGTTCTCCCAAAGAAAGCAGGTACTGTATTGAAAGACTGAAGTTATCCCAAAATAGCCACTGCTGGGAGATGTGCAAAAGAAATAGTAGCAGTAATAAAAATGCTATTGACTAAACCCAATTTACTACATTACAATAGATTACATTGCTTCATTTTTTAGAAATCAAAATGAATGCATTATAATGGGTACAGGCAATATGCAAATTTCTGCTTGGGCTCAGCCTGTGCAATCCAAACTTAGAAATGAGCATAGGCTAGCTCACATGCTCACCCAACAGACATGAGCCAGAAGTATCTAATTATATTTCCTGGATTTCATCATTATATCTGTTCCTAAATCAGCATCATAGGTAAACATTATAACTGAGAAATTCACATCAGTAGTTATTTGCAAGGAACCTAAACAGAAGGTTTAATTTTATTCAGAATGCCTCTCCCGCATCGTCTAGCTGCAGAGAACTGCAACTCCACATCTTTCACCCATGGAGATGACAATATGTTTCCTAGCTTTACTACTCCTTCCATGGTTGGCCAACTTTGGTGCCCCAGGTGTTCTTGGACAACAATTACCAGAAGCCCAAGTAAACACGCCTGGCTGATCAGGGCTTCTGGTAACTGATGTCCAAGAACACCTGGGGCACCAAGGTTGGCCACCCCAATCCATACATTTTTACTGAATTTCTAACCTAAAGTAAAATTTGATGGCTTCTACCACAGAAACATCTGCATATGCAGACATTGCTGGAGATGAGCACCATAACCTAGAGTCAGAAATGCCTTGGTTTCGAACAAGGACGAACTTTACCTTTACTATGTTACTAAAACAAGTAAATCTGCAGAACAGTTGAGAGAGTGCTAACATAATGAACACCTTTATCTGTTTGGAATTCCACAATATGTGATCAGATTATTATAACCATACTGCTGAACTATAAAAACTGTGTTGTTTTTCGGTGAGACTAGATAAGAGATCAACATATGGACATTGGGAAACTGAGTTACAAAACAGAAACACAGTCTGTAGCCTAACAGATTCCTAAATACAGTAATACCTTGGATAACGTTTACCTCGGATAACGCTAAAATTTAATTTAATTTAATTTAATTTTTAGACGTTTATGCCGCACCCTCTCACAAAAGCGACTCTGGGCGGCTTACAGGGATACAAGATACAGTTACAAATTACACATGATCAAATAACATCATACTACGGATTAAAAATCATCGGATAACGCTAAAATCGCATAACGTTAAGTAATCTGGGGAGGAGAATTGGATCGAATAACGTTAAGGTCCTATGGGATGGATCGGATAACAACCGCTAAAGCCTGTGCAGTTACAATGTATCTCTATGGAGCTTTAACGTTATCCGATACATCCCATAGGATTTTAACATGCATCGGATAACACTAAAAATCGGATAACACCAAGACTTGTGGAACCAAGTCTTAGCGTTATCCGAGGTATTACTGTATACAGAATGTATTTATTTTATTTAATGGCACCAGCAATAAAAAAATAAAAATAAAATAGACAAAGCAGGTGGCTACTAGAATTGACCACTTCCGAAGAAGGATTCCTTCCGAGTGAAAACCGCCTCAAAATGCTCTCATTTTTGTCTTGAGGAGGGCTTTTTGCAAAGTTCCTTTTTTCTAAACTCTGCCACAAAATTGTTCCACATGCCTCTCCTTTGGTAACATCAGCCCCATATGTATCCAGGTCCCAATACCACCATTCCCACACCAGAGTCACAATTCACAGCTAACTCCAAACAGAAGTATTCAGTGAACATAGACTGTGATAGCTAAAGTGTTGGCTTTGAACTTGACACATCTAGGCTCACATCCCCACTCAGCCATGGAAATCACAAGGCAATCTTGGCCCTGACCCACCAAAACTTCTGTAACAACCACCTTGGAGGGTGTTGCAGTGAATTAGGTGTGCTACCTAATTTATTGTTTATTTCATTTGAAGGCCATCTTTCTCCTGGTGAGAGGGTCCGAGGCAGCGCAGGGCAGTGACCTTGAGCTCACCAGAGCTCATCTGTTATACAACAGATATCTTCTGCAACAGGATGGGATAGATTTTAGGCTGCCATTTTCTCTGCTTAGTGCAGGGGTGCCCAGACTGCGGCCCATGGGCCAGATATGGCTCCCGATGCCATTTTGTGTGGCGCACACTGCCCTTGTCACGCCCGAGGGCAGAGGTAGAACACACCCATATGGGTGTGTTTTGTGTCTGTTTCTGGGTGTGGTGGGGAGGTATGGGCCATATGGGTTGGCATTGGGGGCCGGATCTTTCCCATGGGACATGGTTTGGACACCCCTGATCTAACTTCATTTTTGGCAACCGCTCATTTTGTATCTGTGACTGGGGATTCTTTGATATGTTTTGTCATCTGATAGTGTGTTATTAATTCTGTAACTATTATACATTGTTTCGTTGTAAGCCTTCCAGAGTCTCTATAAGTGAGTGAGGTGGCATAAAAATAAAACAACAACAACAGCAATAATAATAATAATAATAATAATAATAATAATAATAATAATAATAATAATAATAATAATAATAATAATAATAATAATAATAATAATAATAATAATAATAATAATAATAATAATAATAAAGGTGGGCTAGAAATGAAACTAATAAAATGTATGGACATTTTCAGATACTAAATGAAGCTGGAATTGTTTCCTTCAGCATTAAAGGCTTGGATGAGAACAAACAACACATGAACAGCATTAGGTGCCACCACACCCCAAAGCAACCACTTGCCATAAGGGCACAACAATTTGAGTTCTTGTTATGCACCTGCATAATTATTTCTCCCAGTTACATTACCAACCTCATAAAGAGTGTGGATATTCCACATCCAAAGTGTATACTGCTATATAGCCTATAAATCCCAAGTGTAACTGTAAAGACAGAATGAAGGGTTGGCAATCCAAAAAATTGCCTCTGCACATACAAATGAATGAGATTCGATCGCACAATGCAAACCACTTATGCTGGTTTGAACAGTAAAGGAAGTATAAGTACAGTTTTAACAATACTGTAATGGCAATCAAGTTTTAGACTTTGAAGCTGTATGAATAGTGTAATGGATTCTGAAGCAGAGGTTAAGGAGTCAGTGCAACAAGTGATTAAATAGAAGATATAATTATCCTGCCAGAAGATTTAACAGGTCTTTATATTCCTGTACTTTAGCAAGTTAAAATGCATGGCAACCACTTTAAACGACTGACAACCACTGTTCACTCTCTGTTTCATATTCCAAAAAGCCAAGAGAGAGTTCAATTGGGGCATTTTTGCAAGACAAAGCTTGCTTTAGAAGCAGGATTGAATATATGAGAGACTGAAACACAGCAGTGAATAAGTATACCAACAATTAACTGCCCCATTTGTTCAACAACATTCAGTGAGTCTTCTACTCATCTGAAAGAAACATCAGAAAGCAACAGACCATGTGCCGCTGAACTGTACTGGTGAACAAAACAGTTCAACGTTAATCAACAAGTCAGGAAGCTCACTTATCTACTAGATAAAACTGTGGTAGAAGATCAACTACATTTCCTTTAGGATCATGTGTCTAAAATGAGAAGTGATAATTAACCAATTCTTATATCTGATAACAAAGTAACAACTGTCTAAGAGAAGTGAACATAAGATAGTAAGCAGTGTCTATGTCCTTGCACTGTTACTGACATCTGCTGTTTTGTAAATGTCAATATTTTTAGCATCCTCTCTCATATATGCTCCAGAAAATCACATATAAGTAGTTTTTGAAGAAGCAGCAGTGCTGATCTGTGAAAAAGTATCAGATAGTGGTGGGCAGCAACGGGTTTGCAACCCACCCACCCCGGGAGGGAGTAGCAAAATTGGGTGGCCTGTGAGCAGGGGGGTAGTGAAATTGGGTGGCCTTTGGGCAGGGGGGGGAGCGAAGTTGGGTGGCCATGCCCATCTCCTTGCCCTGCCCCATCAGGTTTTGGCCCTGCAAGTGGTTCAAGGTCTCCCTTGCTCAAAGGCCAGTCATATCCGACTCTAGGGTGCAGTGCTCATCTCCATTTGCAGCCAAAGAGCCAGTGCTGCCTGTGTTTGCAGATGTATACATGGCCATATGGCAGGCATGACTATCTAGTAATTTTAAATTGTGTAAAACTAATATGATAAAGAAATAAATTGCAAATGTTGTTGACTCAAGGAAAAGCTCAAATGATTCTGTATACAGTATCATATATATTCAACTATACGTCATCCCGAATATACGTCGAGCTTCCTACTTTGGACCTCTAAAACTAGGAAAATAGATTGACCTGGGAATGTCGGGGATGGAAAATGCAGTAACTGCTAGTGAGTTTCAATATAATTAAAATACATGAAACTATGATAAAATTAATTAATTAAGACATTTATGTGGGTATGTTTTTGAATTTTTACAGTAGTGTTAGTGCATTTTTTTAATTGTATGTTTGAATTTGCATCACTGCAGTTTTGGGATCCTCGGGGGTCATATAAGTTGAGTCACCTTTTTGGACCTCATTTTGAGGGCAAAAAACTAGACTTATACTTGAGTATATAAGGTATATCTTAAAATATTTCCAAAGTAGTGGCTGTGTTAATCTGTCTCAGGATGTTGACAAAATTACAGAGGAGGGAAAAAGTGGGAAGGGGAACAAAAAATGGCAAAACATTGTGGCACATTATACATTACTTCCTCTTTGAAGTGCCATAATATTTTCCCCTCCTTCTCCCCCTTCCCCCCTTTTCTCTCTCCTTGCAATAGTAAATTTTAGCATTCTGATGTGACTTGCACTTGAAGGTTACACACAGCCTTCTATTTTCAGTACAGTCAAACCTCGCATAATGAGGGTTTTGCTTAGCGAAAAACTCTCATAACGAGCAAGTTTTTCTCTAAGCAGTCTGACTCGTATAACGAATTTTTCCCTATGGAAAAACTCGCATAATGAGCGTTTCTATGGGGAAAACTCACATAGCGATTTTTTTTCTGCTATGCGAAAAAACGCTCGTTATGCGAGTTTTTCCATAGGGAAAAGTCCGACTTGCATAGCGAAAAATTTGTTATGCGAGTCAGACTCGCATAGCGAATTTTTCACATAGCGAGCAACCTCTCAGAACACATTAAATTCGTTCTGCGAGGTATGACTGTATTGGTGCTCCACTGATAGAAATGCTGCCCTTCAAAGGGCAAAACGGCCAACAACCTCTTTCTCCTTTAACCATAAACCAGTGTGACCTTGGTATAAAAGTTGTTTTAAAAAAAAAAGATAGCCAAATAACAATTTTATTGCTGACAATTGATGTAATGTTTGATGTTTGGCTTATATAGTTGTTGATATTGATGGCTGTTATTTCCAAGCTCCTTTATTTAGACATTTCTTTTTTTCCCTTTTCCTTTCTTTTTGTCTTTTATATGTGCCTTTCTCAGTAGTCTTTGGTGAGTAGAATGATGAGAAATACTTTCAAGGGGGAAAAACCACAACCATGTCTCAAAGCAATATTTTTCTCTCCACAAGATATCTGCAATATACCATCTCAACAGCAACATGAACTTTAGTGGGAGGAAGTAAAGAAAACAAAGCACTTCTTCTAGGAACACATATCCTAGCCTATGAAATTTACTGCCATGAAATGTGAAATATAACAAACGAAGAGCCTCATAACCTCTATTATTATTACTATTTGTTACTATTAACCCTGATAACCAGACATAATTCTTTAGGTTTAGGAACAGAGTGTTACTCTGTCTTCCTCTTTTGTGTCCCAATCAAACCCTGGACTGCCAAAATGAAGCCACTTCTTTGGCCTTGTCATTGGCCAAATGCAAGTCCTCATCGGTGCATGTTTCTGGCAGTAATCAGCAGACCAGTAAATGAGCCAATGGATTCTGTATCTCTCCACATTCACACAGTGTGCTGTTGTCTGCCAGCAGTCCCACTCGAGCATGTTGGTCTTGCATTTAGGAACTACAACCCTCAGCCTGTTGAGGGTTCTCCAAGTGATGTAGGGGATGTTAAGTTCCTCAGAGATATCCTCCTTTATTGTTATTCCTTGTCCAGTGAGCTCCTTACTCCATCTTCTAATTTGGTTTTGCTCATGTGTACCCCCAAGAACGTTTGTTCTTGCCATAAAGCTCTTACTAGATCTGACTTAAGGCTCATATCCATTCAGACAATGTCGAGGCTCATTCTCTTGCTTAGTTCTCTCAACGCCCAATGCTATTTCTCTCTTTATCTTAAGTGGAGCAATGTCTTCAGTTACACTGGTTTGATCTAGAGTTAGAAAGATTAGCCAACAAGGTTGGTGCCCAGAGTATGTCCGATATTCACAATCTTTGAGGAGGCTCTTTCTGTGTCACTCTGTACTAGTTACTGAGAAAGGAAGGGTTTTTCCCCTTTCTCTCGCAGGAAGCATTTGGCTAATCACTGTTGGAAATAGGATGCCAAACAAGAGAGACCTTTGTTCTAATCAAACTTTTTTTTTCAGGTTAAGGAAACCAGGGGACACATAACAGGTATGTATAAAGCCAGTCTGACCAGGTTATCCTGGCAAAGCAGCTGTGGGACATTGGTGACGTGATAGGGGGCCCCCTCACTGGCTCATACGTTGAAGGCCATTTGCACTTTTAGTTATAATTTTAATTAGCGGGGTTGGGAGGGTATTTGTAATAGTTCTTAATGAACGGCAGATTGCTTTACTTCTAAAAGATAAGAAAGTAGTCTGTACAAGTGGTGGATCTTGGCCTGGCTGGGACATAAGATTACCCAATTTATTAATCGACAGTTTGTGAATGCTCAAATCACAATGCTAGAATATTATAAAAATTTTATAACACTCTAATGGTGGGCTCAAAATAAATTTACTACCACACTATGGGTGTGGTATGATAGACATGGTCAGGGGGAAAGCCCTGCATTACACCCTAATTAGGACTACTTTATTTCAAAATCTGGATGGGTGGGGCCAGCCAGAATTTCTGCTACCGGTTCTGGCAAACTGGTGCAAACCTGCTGATGCCCACCACTGAGTCTGGAAGTTTGATACTGTGGTGATCTATCACAGGTGACATTTATCCCTGAAAGAGTTAAGTTCAGTGCGAAAGTGTGAAATCAGTTTTCAATCATATATTTTTTTGTTGAAAGACCATTTTATTGCCATGCTGTTCTTCAACACAGCCCTGTTTCTACTTTGTATTGCATTGTTCTGTACACCCACCCAACCTCCCATCCTTATGAGTCATATTAGTCCAATGTGTCATTTATAGCCAACAGGCAGGTATTAGCAGAAGGCAGTTTCCTACAAAGAGATAAAAACAGCTTGGCAATTTAACAAGGAGTGCCTCTCCACTCACATTCTCAGAATGATTGTCTGATAGAACCAGTAGTTTCTGATTAATCAATGCATTAATCATGCACAGATTGCAAGGCTTGATTCTTAAAAAGTATGACTACTACATGTCTTAATGAACCTCAGATCTAGCAGATTCCAATTAAAAAATGCATTCAAGTGTTAACTGTAGGCTTCAATGATAACATTAGATGGAATTAGGAGTTCGGTGCTCCCCTCCTTCTTCCCTTCCATCTGCAAGAAACAATGTTGGATTGTCATGCAAATTTATACTTCACACCAGTCTACTGGGAGAGAAGCAGGAAAATGGTAGACAAAATTTTCAACTATCTTTCTCCAAATAGTTTCTACTACTGTATTCTTATTTGGAAAGCAGGGAAGAGAGATAAAAAATTCTTCAGTTGTCTGATAAGTATGGAACTATTGCACAAAGTTTTAATTTATAATAATAAAAACTGTGTTTCATCAAATCAATTCTGACTTACAGTGACCCTTTTCATGGTTTTTTTGGCAGATAGTACTAAGATGCCCCCTTCTTCTGGGACTGTTCAGTTTTGTTGAAGGCCACATAGGCCAGCTCTTCTGGATGCACAGTGCGTAATTTAGCTCTCAAATTCAGCTCCAAAGCCAGATACCTCACTCACTGAGCTATGCAGCTAGCTATGAATGTATGTTTTTATTAAATGTTCTTTACATTTTGCTATTCATTTTACTATGTTTGTTTGTTTGTTTGTTTCAACTTATTTAACTGCCCCCTCGCCAAGGTGACTCCAGGCGGTTTACAATGTAAGAACCCACACTGATATAAAAACACTCCCAACACACAATACATATAAATAAAACATCATAAAACTCTAAAATCTAAAAATCTCAAATCTAAAAAACCAGATGGTCAAGTTGACCAATATGAGCCAGCCACCCGGGGGGGGGGTGTCCAGTAGAAGCACCCAACAACCGCCGGGCCAAACATGTATTTAAAAGGCCAACAATTCTGGTTGGAGGCAGAGGTCAGTTGGCTCCAAAGGACCGGAGCAGATACCGAAAAGGCCCTCCATCTAAAAATAATAAATAAATTATGCTAGAGCAGGTTTTCTCAACCTTGGCCCTACAGATGTATTTGGTCTTCAATTATCAGAAGCCACAATCAGCAGGTGTACTGACTTGGGATCCAGATAACTGAAATCAAAAAACATCTGGGGGCTCAAAGTTAATAAACCCTGTAGCTAGAACTAATCCACAGTCTATTTAGCTCAGAGCATAGAAACAATTAGTGACTACTTTTAATTATGTTAATTATGTTATTTCCCCCTTATTTACAGTGGAAACCTAACAAGAGATAACATACAGTAATACTTCGCATAATGAATGCTTCATATAACAAAAAAATTGCACAATGAAGCGTTTGTTAGGCAATAGCAATACCACACATAATGAAAAAAATTCATTATACGGGGTATCACCATTGCCTAATGAAATTTTTTTTCATTATGCGTGGTTTTTTTGTAATTGGGGTATAACCGGGTCAATGGGAACCCTGGATAACAAATATTTTTGTTTGTTATCCAGGGCATCTCCCATTAGCTTTGCATAATGAAAAAACCCACATAGTGAAGAGCTCCGTGGAACTGAGTTTTTTCATTATGCAGGATTCTACTGTACAGTAAAACACCGGATAACGATTGGATCGGATAACGCTAAAATCGCATAACATTAAGTAATCTGGAGAGGAGAATTGGATCAAATAATGTTAAGGTCCTTTGGGATGGATCGGATAACAACCGCTAAAGCATGTGCGGTTACAATGTATCTCTATGGAGCTTTAATGTTATCCGATACATCCTATAGGATTTTAACATGGATCGGATAACACTAAAAATCGGATAACACCAAGACTTGTGGAACCAAGTTTTAGCGTTATCCGAGGTTTTACTGTACTAGAAACAGTTTGAAATTTCAGTGTTTTACTGTACTTCAATTTATGGTGCAATTTTAACTTACTGTATTTACTTGAGTATAAGCCTAGTTTTTCAGTCCCAAAAATGAGCCCCTAAAAGGGGAAATGGTTTATACTTGGGTTAATGACCACAAGGGTCCCAAAACCATATCAGATTGAGATGTGCCAAAAATTTAATTAACTTTACTATATTTTCATGTATTTTTATTATTAAAACTCACCAGCAGCTGCTGCATTTCCCATCCTCGGCTTATACTCGGGTCAATCTTTTTTCCTAGGTTTTCAGGTCAAAATTAGGTACATCGGCGTATATTCAGGTTGGCTTATACTCGAGTATATATGAGTTACTTTACAGTTGCTAAAGATTTCCTAACTTTCATATCTTAGTAGAAGTAGAGCTATAAGGCTGGAAGGAAACTCCAGGCTACAGAATTAACGAGCAACCATTTCATCTTTAAATTCTAGCAGGATGATATAGCTAATAAACAGCTATATGTAATAAGCAAAAGGTTGTAACAGGTCATTAGCATGAGATTAGTAAGGGGAAATGCAGTCTATCTAAAATGAGGTTTGAATTCTCCAGCTATGCACTGGTAATCTCCAGAATCAATTATTGTAATGCCCTCTACGTTGGGCTACCCTTGAGGTTGGTACAGAGGATTCAGCAAGTGGAAAATGTTGCAGTCAGGCTGGTTGTGGGTATTGGTCAGTTTGACCATATCACTCCAGTCTTGGCTAGTTTGTATTGGATGCCCGTGGTGCTCCATGCCAAATTCAAGGTGTTGGTGTTGACCTATAAAGCCTTAAACCATTTGGGACCAAGCTATTTGAGGGAGCGCCTCTTCCTCAGTAGTTATACCTGAAGCACCCAGACATGTAAGCTTCAAGTGGTTACACCCGGGGGGGGGGGGGGAGAGCTGTAACCACATCGAGAGCTCCCTGTCCTGTCTAGTCTCAATTGCATTTTTAATCTGATATTTGAAATAAAAAAGGGGGAAAATGTTATGTCTCCACACACACACACACAATTTGCCTGTATGCTATCTGGTTGTTTTCTTGGCCATTCATTAGTATTCTTTAATTTTCTCAACAATTAAGACCTATATTTAAAGGAAAGGAAGCTGTCCAATACATTTCCCTTGGTGTAGCAGCTATACAACAGCCTAATAATTACCTCACAATACTGCAAAATATGCTTTCCCCCCACCAAGTACAGCCTATTCTGACCCAGCTAGAGGATATCACTGAGTCTGGGGCATGGTTTTTGCGTGAATAAAGAAGATCTGAGCATAACCAAATTATTTGAATTCAAGAGGCTTTTATAACTAGACATGCAAGACAGAAGCAGAAAAAAAGCAGGCTATATTATATTGCCAGAAATTGACTAAAGTAGAGAATGAGAAGGATAGACCTGCTACAGATTCTTGTGCATGGTGAACTGAGAATCCCATTCATCACATACAACACTGTGGTCAATATAAAAAAGTACACAAACTTCAGATAAGCTCTATGAACTTTCACATACACAAAAAGAGAACACTTGGACAAGATGGAATAATGAACCAATATTTTGCCTTAGATTCCTTCACAGAGGAAGCCTTCCAGTCAAATAGTATGATTATATCCCATGGTATGAAGAGACCTTGAAATACAGATACTACCAAAGTTATCCTGTCTCTTGTTCACCTCAATCATCATCATCATCATCATCATCATCATCATCATCATCATCATCATCATCATCATCATGTTTAATTTGTATGCCGCCCACTCAACGAGCAGTTACACACAAACAGCAAAGCATAACACAATTAAATACAATAGCATAAACACATTACAATAGTGAGAAAGAAAACCATTCATTGGAGATCCAATAATATCAACAATAAAAGTCGCAACAGTTTCAGCACGAACCACACCATGGCACCACAACCCAAACATTGATAGGGCCCGGTGGTCGGTGGTGGCTCCCTGTCCTCCCCAGCCATGGGATGGGCCCAGGGTCAGCTGTGGCAGCGAGTCCATCCAGCTGCAACACTCCAGCGGCTTTTCTCTCCCTGTCCATGGGATGGACCCGGGGTCAGCTGTGGTGGCGAGTTTGGCCTCCCGCAACACTCCGGTGGTTTTTCTCTCCCTGGCCAAGGGAGCGGCCTGGGGTCAGCTGTGGCAGTGAGTCTGGCCTTCTGCAACACTCTGGTGGTTTTTCTCTCCCTGGCCATGGGAGGGGCCGAGGTTAGCCATAGCAGCATTTTACAAGCCACATAATTCTTCTTCCCTTTCAGATTAAAGCCCAACTGGAAGAAAAACTGCCCCTTTAGTTTCTGCATTTGACCACACTATCACTGTACGCTTGATAGCCCAAATGTACCCCTGTAGAGGCAAAACCCTAGAGTTGGGATAACAAAGAACACACGGGATAAGATATCTCACCATCGTTGGTGGTTCTCACTCTAGGGGGGAACTTTTACCTATCCTTGTATACAATAACAGTATCATCAGTTTATACAAGGATGGGTAAAGGGCACAAATGAATCCTGCCCATTACTGCCCAATAAGGTCTTTTGAGTTATGCCATATAGCTAAACTAAACTTCAGTCACCTCTTCCTCTGAAAATTACTCTAGTTTTCTCCAATATTTCTAAACTTATCCAAAATCTCCCTCTGTATAATAGGATAATGGCATTCTATTGGATTATATGACTGTGCAAAAAAATAATAATAATAAGGAATTCATTTTACCAATCCTCTATGAGTGACCCATAAGAACTACTAGACTACTACTTTCTTTCCATTCCCCCCTTCCTCCTTCCCATTACAGCAAAATAATGGAGGAACAGGGAGTAATCATGAGAACAAGCCATTAATTTAACATACCTCTTCCACCAATGGGAAATATATAGACTAACTAATATACAACCAAAAGGCAATTAATCTCTAATCCTATCAATCTGCTCAACAGAAAAGCAATAGAATGAATAAATTAGAGGACCAAAGGCTTTTAATCAAGATGAGAAAGCACCTCTGCTAACTGGAACTTGTGAGTAAATGTTATAGAAAAAGTGGAAGTTGCTACTGGATGATAATGTTGCATGTTAAGTGCTCAGGTGGAACCTTCATTTTAATTGTCTTTTCATCTTACTAAAGAAAAACAATTATGTCAGTGGCACTATACAACTCTATGGTGGAAGTTTCTGGTTAGTTTTAATGCTTCATTCAGTCTCAAACTTCATTCACTAGATAAAGGTGACAATGGATGGTTGCTGTAAACGTCATACCAAGATAAAACAAATGAAGCCCCTGATTTTTGTTACACAAATCTAAAGTACAGTCATACCTCGCATAATGAATTTAATTCATTCTGCAAGGCTGCTCACTATGCGAGTTTTTCGCTATGCGAGTCAGACTTGCATAACGATTTTTTTGCTATGGAAAAATTCGCATAACTAGTGTTTCAAGGAGGGAAGCTCTCATAGCAAAAAGTTTTCGCTATGCGAGTTTTCCCCATAGAAACGCTCGTTATGCAAGTTTTTCCATAGGGAAAAGTCCGACTCGCATAGTGAAAAATTCGTTTTGCGAGTCAGACCGCTGAACAAAAAACTTGCTCGTTATGCGAGTTTTTGCTAAGTGAAACTCTCGTTATGCGAGGTTTGACTGTACAGTCAAACCTCGCATAAAGAGCTCTTCGCTTAAAGAATAACTTGCTTAAAGAGCATAATTTTCTCTGAATGTTCGCTTCACTTAACAAATAAAACCAACCAAAAACTCGCTTAACAAATAAATCGGGGTTCGCAATCCCCCCCACAATTGGTCACTTACAATGGTGTTTCGCTTAAAGAGCAAACTCGCTTAAAGAGCAATCCTGTGGAACGCATTATGCTCTTTAAGCGAGGTACAACTGTATTAGTTTTAAAGAGCCCTCATGGCACAGTGGTTAAATTGCTGTACTGCGGCCCAAACTGTCCAGATAGGCGTGGACAAGGTTGACTCAACTTTCCATTCTTCCAAGGATGGGAGAACATGTTGGGAGCAAAATGCTAATTACCTTGTGAACTGCCCATAGAGTGCACTAAGTACTTTGAGGCAGTATATCCATGTGATTGCTACATTAATAATTTTTAATTAATAATTTCAGACAATCTATGTATATGTCTTAAGTCATAATTTTAACTAACGTTACTGTCCCTGAACAGATGAAAAGCAAGGGCTGAACTGGAAGGTTAGACTAAGCTACAGTTTAGTGAAGGTGGTAGGCATTCCACAGCCTGGATATAGCTCTTAAAGGGTGTGGATGTAGCCATCCGGCTTCTCCCATTTCCCCTTACACACATGCTCTCTCTCTCTCTCTCTCTCTCTCTCTCTCTCTCTCTCTCTCTCTCTCTCTCTCTCTCTCTCACACACACACACACACACACACACACACACACACACACACACACACAGGCATGCAGTTGAGTTCCTTGCCCACTTTATCAGCATGCAGAATCAGCTGCTTTGTGAGCTTGCAGGAACCCTTGAATTCTATTTGAGAATGAAATTTGAGAGGATGAGTCATGAGCCTTGTCTCTTTGCACTGCTATCGTGGGTTGCCAGCTGTTGGTAACTAAAAGGGTTTGGGTGTCTATCCCTGAAGTTCTTCCCTCAGGACAGATCCAGCTTCTCTGCATTTGCACCATCCTCCTTTAATTTACCTTTTAGTCTCCTGTGACCCAACTACACAACCCTTGGCAGGTAACTCGTTCTACTATGTTTAAAAAGAGAATCATTATCAGTCTCAATGTTTTAGTCATACACTTAGAGAGAGAATCATGTCCCTTATTCATACCATGTTAGTTTTGCAATATTTTGTTTTGCTTGATCAATGTGGTTTTCTGAAATAACTTCTTTACCCTTTACAGTATGCTTGACTATGTCTACTGATCATGCCAGCATCTTCCTAGACACAGCAGTCCACCTTTTCTAACATGTGACATGTATTCTCTGGGATCTTGTGGTTTGGAGAGCTATGACCCTTAAAATTACAGTTTCAGCAACCTTCCTAATAGTTCCCTCAGTTTTAAGCATTTTAAGAGATTCCATTTAAAGTCAGAAGAGAAATTGTTTATTATTATTGGATACAAATCATCATCATCATCATCATCATCCAGTGTACTTTTGCCACAAAGAGGAAGGATAAAGTCCCACCCACCCACCATTCAACTTTCTCCACCTCTTCCTCCTCCTAATCCTAATTTTGAGCTTCATGTGCTGTCAAGGGTTTTCTAGGCTTACAGTCTTCAGAGGTGGTTTGCCATTCCTCCCCACCCTTTTTTGGGGGGGGTCGTGGTGTATAGTGTGCTCTGAGATCATCTAGCTTGCCCAAGATCACATAGGTTGGAGCTTCTGCTGGCAAGTGCATTGGAGAATTGAACTTCCAGTTCCTATTTCCACAGCTGGTGCTCCATCTCATTGAGCTACCTGGCAAGCATCTTTGGAAAACCTTGCACTGCAATGTTTTGGCACTGTTGTGGCAAGATGCAAAGAGAGCAAAATTACTCAGACTACTTTATTAGATTCGATTCATCTTAACGATCCCAGTTGTACAAAAGAACATTCTGCTCACACAGAAGATACACTCAGGTTGTGAGAACGATACTTTAGAAAAAGGATAAAAAAGAATTCTTGCAATATTATTTGCATTCCTAGATGTAGAGGGCCTTGATTTGATGAGAAACTTCAGTGAGCAACTTTAAACCCCTACAAGAATGATCATCTCCAGATGAGAGTGAGACAAAGAGAACTTCTTTTTTAACTCATCAAGATTTCCATAATTTCTGCAAACTCATTCTGTGTAACATTAATGCCTTTTCTTTTGAGAAGCAGGAAGTACCGGAAGAGCACAACCAAATGATAATTTTTAAAAGATGCAGAGCAACCCTTTGGAAAATTTCTAATCCTTGGAAGACTGGACAACCAAGCACCAATGATCCACATTTTCACCATTTGCACCATTTGTATTAAATCTTTATTTGCTTCATTTTGCACAAAAACTGTTCTTTCTTTCTTTTTTTTTTACTACTCTGCCCAATTCTACCATGAAGTATTTTGCCTTCTTGTGGCAGGCAGGAGTATAATCATGTGGCTTCTTCTCCTTTTGGGCAAAAGCAAGAGACAGAAAGATTTACATCCCTACTTCAGAGGCTGTGGCACACTGATTTTTACTCACAAATTGCACTTTTTCACACAGGAGAGAAGCAAAGGCAGGTCTATTCCAAGACAAAGCCTTCATGTGGTGGAAGAGTGAGATTATACATACAGACTTAGTATACTACTTGTTTGTTTTTGGAATGCATCAGGACTAAGTACAGTGGCACCTCGCTTAAGGAGCATAATGCGTTCCATAGGATTGCTCTTTAAGCGAAACACCATTGTAAGTGACCAATTGTGACATCTGGCAGGGGAATTGCAAACCCCAATTTAGTTGTTAAGCAAGTTTTTGGTTGGTTTTAGTTGTTAAGTGAGGTGACCATTCAGAGAAAATTCTGCTCTTTAAGCAAGTTACTCTCTAAGTGAGGTGCTCTTTATGCGAGGTTTTATTGTACACTTTCCCAGAGAATTACAGCCAACCCAAAGTCCCCATCTGGAGACAGCTGTTGCCTTGCAGGTACAAGCACTAGTCATCTGCCTCCAGGGAAATTAATCACCCTGAAACATTGACTAGAGTCAGACAAAGCTTCCTCAGCTAAAAATAAGTTTATTTCCTCCCTTGCCCAGATGGCAACAATACTGCCTCAAAACCTTTGTCATACATAGCACATACTGAGCTTTTGAGAAATCCTGGGAAGGTTCTCAATATCTGAATAAGAAACCCATAGTGGTTTGATTGCATACTGTTTTGAAGTTATAGAAAACCTGAACAAGTACCAAATCTACCAGTCAGCACAGCGGGGAAGATGAATATGGTATAAAATTCAAACACCATTAAATAGACTAGAGGGTGCTCTTCTAGTATTTGCTGAAATATGAATGAGGTGAGAGAAGAATAGTTTGCCTAACAAAATCAGTAACATTTGGTGCAGTCCTGCCAGCAGTAAGTATCATAAAGCCAATACTGGTAGGGTTAACACATCTATAATTTTAGTTCAGTGGTTAAGGTATCCCAGAGGTTGGGAGTTTGATTCCCTACTGGTCTCCTGGGAGAAAAACTGCCCTTTATGGGCTTGGGCAAACTGCACAGTCGCAAGATATCTTCAGAGGAAGTGGATAGTAAACCACTTCTGAGTACACTAATATCCCAGATAATGCCAAGACTTAATTCCACAATTCTTAGCATTGTCCGGTTTTTAATGTTGTGCGATGCATTGGTTGCACAACAATTTTTTAAAAAAATTACTGTTCCCTTTCCAAAGAGAAAAGGGAACAGGGGGTCAATCCACCTGCCTCTTTGGAAAGGACAGCAGGGATTCCATGCATGATTGACCACTGGCCCTGTGGGGGTCTTTTGGAAGAGGTCTGCCCATTTGTGCGACATCTCCCAAACCTTCCCCGCAGGTCCAACGATTGATCGCTGGCCCTGCGGGGGTGTTTGGGTTTGCAGAAGGAGGGGCGGGGTGGCTGGGAAACTGAATGGGGAGTCCCCGGTTGGTTTTCCAGCCACCCCTTCCCTGCGCTGCCATTGGCACTTGGGTTGGGGGCAGGAACGGGCATGCACTGCAGTCCTCCCAACCCATGCACCAATCATGCACTGTGATCAGTGCTTGGGGGGGGAACCGGCGTGCATGCCTGTTTCACCCCACAGCCCAAGCCCCAATCGCAGCGTGTGATCACTGGATGGGTTGGTGGGAGAACCTTTCTCTCCCCAACCCAGCTGGCACTTGGCTCGATCCACCTGCCTCTTTGGAAAGGGCAGCGGGGATCCCTGCTGCCCTTTCCAAAGAGGCAGGTGGATCGCCCCCCCTGTTCCTTTTCCTCTTCAGAAAGGGAATAGGGGGTTGTTTTTAACATAGTGCAATATATATATCGCACAATGTTAAAAACCAGATAACGACAAGACTTGTGGAACCAAGTCTCATTGATATCAAGGTACTAGTGTACTTAATAGGTGACTTCAGTGAGGGAGTCCATAATCTTGTTCCTTCCAGCTGAGCAATGATTCACAAGAAAATAGGGGATGGGGTGGGGAGAAGGCAAAATGTTGATGTAAAACTGGTGATGAAGGCCTGCTTTGCCAGTCAGATGAACAGCTGGGATTATTAGCAATCCCACACGTTGTAAAAACACAGGTGACTGAACAGCTTACAATTCTTTTATCCACTTGAGTGTCTTGATGTAATGCTACTGAAAACACTAACTACAGATGCACCAAAGGACCAACACAGGGATTCTTTGTTTATGAGTTGCACAATGTTGTCTCTGTTTTGCTGATACTGGCTTAAGTGAAACCTAATTCCATGGGAATCAAAGGCTAGTTTACCATGTGAATGGACTGCATTGTTTTTATGTGACAGGAGAACACAAGCCATCTGGCATTCTGCAATCAAGGGTGTCATCTTTATGAAAAGATGATCTAGAAGGCCTGGCAGCAGGAACTTAGCAAAGGCCAAACAATTTAGCTTCAAAGTGATGCTCTGACACAATGGTGTCACAACATATATTTCCCTCCAATATTTTCTACTGGGTTGGCTCCTGAATCTTATTGGGAGTGAAGAGAATTGAGTAACAGTGCAATATAGCACAAAGAGTGCAAAATGGCTGCATTACAAATGCAACATCCACAATGTAGGACTTGAAACTGGAGTATGCAGGAAGAGAAAGTAAAGGCAAGTGGTGACTTTAATTACACGCAACAACAAAAAATTTCTCCCTGCTACTGGGTTGAAAATATGTTTCTTATAGTAATTCATATGTGCTGAATACAGAACTGCAGTCGGATTTGCTCTGGCATGTCAGGAAAAAAGGTTATGTACATGTAAAGGTGATCAAGGAAAATGCTATTAACTATGTTGAAAAGCAATTGAGAGAAATTTTAGGGAAATTATTGTGCGTACTTTGGGATGAAAACACTAGATATTATAATTAAGAAGTGAATTATAAATGTTTATTTACCTCTGAAATGAGTCAGGGACCTTTAGTTACACTAAGATTGACAATGGCTTGGTTTAAAAGTGTGTAGAGCTTCTTGCTTTCCATCTATGAACTTGCTGTTTTATCTGTGCTTGTGAACCGCCCTGAGTTGGTCCAACCAAGTAGGACAATATAAAAATTGAAGAAATAATAATAATAATAATAATAATAATAATAATAATAATAATAATAATAATAATAATAATAATAATAATAATAATAATAATAATAATAATAATAATAATATGACTTTCAGCTATAACTTGAAATCCAGACGTCCTACATTTCTGATTACAAAACCAGAATCAGCGCACCCTATTACATAACAATCACGTTATTTTCACCCAGTAGCAAATTTTTTATTGCGTAGCGTTATCAGAGGAGTAAAGAACTATGCTCTTTCAGATGTTTGTTTGTCATCCACAACTGCCATTAACCTTATCCAGCAATTATGAGAGCTGTAGTCCACAAATTATGTTATGTGTCTCTGTCCCAGCTCCTGCCAACCTAGCAGTTTGAAAGCAAGAAATTGCAAGTAGATAAATAGGGACCACTTTGGTTAGAAGGTAAACAGCATTCCATGCACACCGGTGTCTAGGCATGCCTGCCACATGTCCACAGAAATGTCTGCAGATGCAAACAGCGCTGGCTCTTCGGCTATAAAACAGAGATGAGCACTGAACCATATAGTCGGATATGACTGGCTTTCAAGTAAGGGTGACCTTTGCCTTAGATATTTAAATCTTGGTTCAAAGATCCATATAGTGAGATGTTACATATTCCCAGTGTTGCTATGTGGAGTTGAAGCTTGGACATTAACTAAAGCATATGAAAAGAGAATTGAAGCTTTTGAAATGTGGATCTACAGACAGCTGCTAAGGATATCATGGTTTGACCATGTGACTAATGTAGAAGTATTGTGACGGATAGATAAAGAAAAAGAACTCTTTAAGACCATTAAGGAAAGAAAGCTCCAATACCTTGGCCATATCATGAGGAACAATATACAAGTATAGAATACTCCAAATTGCTCTGTAAGGAAGAATCCCTGGGAAGAGAGGCCCTGAACATAGACAGACTTCATGGCTGAAGAACCTGTGGCATGTCCCCAAAGGAACTATTCCGAGGAGTTAAGAACAGGAAGACTATCACCATTATGATAGCCAATATTCAGAATGGATACGGCACCTGAAGAAGGAGACCTGAAGAAGGAGACATCCACAAAAAATCTGCATTCCTAACTGTGCGTGGGCCAGTGGTATTTGGAATCCACAACAGCCTAGGGTGCGGAGATGAAGTTTTCAGATTAGTTTTTGTCAAGAAACCCACCATTCAACCTGGCTTTCCAATGCCTGTTCCATGTTCCTACAAATCCTCAGAGGATGCACAGATGGCTAAGGTCACTGGGCAGGAGAAAGTGGTTTTCTGTCTGTAAATGTTGCCAATCACCACCTCCTTTACCTTATTAAAATAAAGCATGCTTAACAATCAATATTCATTTTGGTAGATTGTAGCAAAATAGTCAACAACTAGAATTAATATAATATTCCCCTTGAACAAACCCAATTCCAAGCACAAAAACAGATTTTATAAATTTTATTAAAAAGAAAGAAAACCAAAACATAGATAAAACATTGTTAAAAGACTGCAACAAGTCTATAAAATGTCTGTGAGTTTTTATGATCAAGCAAGGACGCCTGAATCCTAGTCTGTCACTCTATTCACAATAACACATTGAATGCTGAATTTGCTGAGCCTACACTGAGATGCCTGAACTGTTTACAGCTCTAGTATTGTTCAAAACTCCTCTAAAACTAGGAAAATATATTGATCGGAGTATGAGTCGAAGATGGAAAAGGCACCCGCTGCTAGTGAGTTTCAACAATTAAAATACAGGAAAATATGGTAAAATTAATTAATTAAGACATTTGTGTTGGTATGTTTTTGAGTGTTTACATTGACTTGAGTATAAATCGAGTCCCATTTTTGGACCTCATTTGGGGGGCTAAAAACCCGAACTTATACTTAAGTATATATGATAAATTACAAATATCAGAGGCATCTAGCCCACAAACTGAGCCACAAAAAGCATCAATCTATAGTTAGAAATGTTTTTAAAGATAGCACTTGAAAAGCATTAAACTCAATAAATGCATTTTCAGCAGGTATGACTCAGCAGGCTTTTATATTCCAACACACACTTTTGAAAGCAGAAATGCCAATACAGGTATCCTCTTAATGGAGCCACTGGCATTTTCCATCCACCAGGATCAAGCAATGCAACCTAGAAACAATGAGACTCTTCTGACAATCTTGAAGAAAAAAACCCTCATCCTTAAAGAACTAGCGTACAAAAACACAGGACATTTCAGTCCAAACCTATACATCTTATAACAGAATTTATTTTCTTTCTGAAGCTGGCCAAACAATCTAAATCCTCTCAGTTTCTTGTTTGTGAAGGGCCTGAAACATAACTCAGGAAAAACATGAAAAGTTTTGAAGACCTGATCTACTTGACTCAGTGGCTTACCCCAACATAGCAATTAGCCTGCCACCTTTTCCCCAGCTTTTCGAACAAAACCACCCAATGAATTGCCCTCAAGTGTACCAGCCACTTACCTGCATATGTACTCTTCCCCCCCCCCCAAGGAAAAGAAGTCAGATAAACTGACTGTTTGAAAAGTATAATTATCAGTCGTTAGCAGAACAAAGGACTTAAGCCCCCATGCTCATAAAAACAATTTCCTCCTTTTTTTAGTTAAAAAATATGTGGTGGAATAAAAGAAGCAGGGAAACATATGTAAAGCATATATACACAGAAATAGCATGGGCCAGCATGAGAATGGGTTTCCAACTGTTGTCAGGGGGAGGGCCACATTTCTATAGGTCCTATCATTAAGTATCATTTTGTTTTCTACCTCCAAACTGTAGCATTCAACCCTGCCTACACAATGTGCCATTGTATTTCACTGAACTCCATGCTGGGAATGCAACTCAAAAGTAAAGAGGTAAACCAAACCTTTTTTGTTTCGTTTTTTGTTCTTTTATCTCTTTTCAGTGATAAGGTCTAGGCTAGGAAAATAGAAGTCAGAAGGTCAGCTTGGAAGAAACAGGTCATCCCATTCTGAAGAGAACAACCACATATGATCACAGATCTAGAGGAAATATCATTTTTGCCATCCAGGAACACCCTCCAATTATCTGTTTTGTGGCATTCAACTGGTGTTGTTTTGCTTGAAAACTCTGTTTTTCTCTACAGATCTCATTTCTCCTTAAGTCATTTATTTCACACCAAGAATCTCAACAGAAATGTAACTGATAAACATTGACAGTTGATTTTATCTCTTGGGTTTATCTTTCTTTCACATGCTCATTAACAAGGGGATAAACATGATAGGCTTATTTTACCATCTGTTTCTTCTAAAATGTTTTTCTTTCTAAATCAGGGGTGCCCAAACTTTTCAGGCCATGAGCCAGTCACGTGGTTCAGGGAGCTGGTCACTATGGCCTGGGGGCCGGATCTGCCCCCGATGCCAATTCATCCGGCCCACGAAGCCCTCGTCGCTCCTGGAAGCGGATGTATGAATAAATAAAATAAATATGAATAAATAAAATAATAAAAAATGTAAAACGTGCCCATATGGTCACCAGACCGTAGTTTGGGCATCCCTGTTCTAAATACTTGGAGGGGGAATGAGTCAGTCACTAGGAAATCCATTACTCACCTTGAAAAAAATAAGATAGCAATTTCAACTCTTTCTTGGTCTTTCTGTTATTTTGTTTTTCTCCATCATATTTCTAGAAGTCTTTCAGAAAGAGGGACTGGTTTACAACAGGAGGGGATGATGTAAAAAACAATCATAGACAGGTTTGAGACAGGTATGTCATGACCCTTGCTTTCTCCATGAACACTCAGAACCAGCTATGAGATGACTAGCTTCAACTTTTGGTCCTCCACTTGTTCTAGACTTCAACTCCCAAAAGCCTGACACATCATAAACAATGGTCAAGGATCCTAGGAGTCCGAAACATCAGAAAGTTCAGAGGTGGAGGGTCAGTAGTCTAAAAAAGGGAAAGGGATGTGGTTTAGTTGATTCTCTGGCCACTCTTTTTCCCCTCATCCTTGTGACACATTTTTCTGCCCTAGCTGGAAAGGACAAAAAAACCCAACAACCACTACCTCTGATACTACAAATGGGGGATCCCATGGTAGGGATTTTAAGTGGACCAATTCAGGCTGTTTCACATTGATAAGAAAACTCGATGAGGAGTCTTCAAGCCTTGTGAAGTTCCTCGTTTTCAACTGGAGGCAAGGCAAGAAGTGCTATTCTCATTAAGATCTTCATAACTTATACAAACTATCTTTTTAAAATTGTATCCTTTCTCCTTTGAGAAACACAACCAATACCCTCTAATCAAGCAAAGAACTGGGCTGATTGTTAAAAGAAATATGGCCTTTCCCCCACAGCTTCCCATACTTACAAGTTGATACAGTAAAAGTGTAATCATGGTCATTTTGCATTATTTGCAAGACATTATTTGCACATTAAAGCACTATTTGTACTAAAGCAGGGGTGGCCAAGATATCGCCTGTTACCCAGACATGGCCCATGGCTCCATTTCATGTGGCCCGCCGCCACCCTTGCAGTTACCAGAAGTGGAAGCGGGCACATTTACGTCAGCCACAGATGTGTTTTATGGTGGGAGGAACCATGTAACTGGCCCACTCAACCATGTGACCAGCCTGCAGTGCGAAAAGTTTGGGAACCCCTGTACTAAAGAGTCATGTTATGCCATTGTGTTTATTCTACACCAAAATAGTTTCATTCTCACTCTTAAATGAATCTGGGAGTGATGATGATGATGATGATGATGATGATGATGATTTTCCCCATAGGGACAGTATTTTGACACAGGGGTGTCCGGTGGGCTTGCATGTTCACAAGAACCAGACTAAATCTGTTCCTCAGCCCATTGAATATGGTGAGAAGTCATAATTCTAATCCCATGCTGTTTTGGTCATCTCACAGATTAACAAGGCCCACAATGGATGCTATGGCTCCTGGGTATCCATTGAAAAATGGACTATGGGGCTCAATTTCCTCTGTTAGGCAACCAGGGCATGGAGTTGATAAGCTACTGGAAGACAATAAAAAAAAAAACCCAGAAAAATCTGAATTTGTTTATGGCTTGGATTGACAAAAGGCATTTGATTCAGTTCCACACAGCTGGATTGAGAAATGCCTTGACATTTTTGAAATTAGCAACAACATTCAAAGTTTCATGAAGACTTCGGTGAAACTTTGGTGAGTAAAGTTAACGGCTAGTGGAGAAGAATCTGGTGAAGTTGAAATTAAGTGTGGAATTTTTCAAGGTGACTAAACTATCACCTTTGCTATTTGTCTTATCAATAGCACAGCTGACAACTATTCTAAATAGAACAAACTGCAGATATGAATTGATTAAGAAAGGACTGAAAGTTTCACATTTGCTCTATATGGACTATCTAAAATTGTTTGGAAAGACAAGAGCTGAATTAAATATAATGCTGGAAACTACAAATAAATTTAGTAAAGACATCAGAATGCATTTTTGAATTGACAAGTGAGCAACTATTATTGTTAAGGCAGGCAAAATTGTCAAAGTTGATGGATTTGAGTTAGATAATGAAGAATGTATCAAAGCAATAACATCAGAAGAGAGATACAAGTGTACCTGGAAGTTCTGGAAGTTTCTGACCTGCTACACAACCAAGTCAAAAGAACAACTTCTACAAAATATATAAAACAGGTTCAGAAAATCTTGAGGTCAAAACTGAGTGGAGGCAGTATCATCAAAGCAATTAATACCTGGGCAGTGTCTGTTATACACTATTCAGTTGGAATAATAGATTGGACCCAAATGGAATTAGACAACCTTGACCAAAAAACAAGGAAGCTAATGACCATGCACCATGCCCTGCACCAAAAATTGATGTTGATTGTTTGTACTTGCCAAGAGCTGAAGATGGCAGATGACTCCTACAGGTGAAACAGACAGTAGAGGAAGAACAGCATACTGTAGCTTGAATGACTGCATTAAGAAAAGTGAAGAGCCTATGCTTCAGGATGTGAACAAAGGAGGACTTTTGAAAACAGTGAAGAAGAAAGCTGAATACAGAAAGGAAAGGATAGAAAGTTCAGCTGCAAACTGGAAAAACAAGCCTATGCATGGTCAATACTTGAAAAACAAAGAAGGCAAGGATGAACCAAAGCTGATACGGGGATGGTTAAGAGGAGGAATTTTGAAGAAGGAAATGGAAGGATTTATCTTGGCAGTTCAGGATAAAGTTTTGCCAACAAATTGCATGAAGACAAAAATACAGAGAGTCAAGATCCTGCGGGACTTTAAAATTCAAACAGATAGACATTTGCCTCACAACACTCCTTATATACTGTAATTGTTGTGGAAAAGAAGAAGGTCTGGTTTACTGACATTGCTATACCAGGAGACGAACAAACTGAAGACAAACAACTGAAGAAAATCACAAAATATTGTGACTTGCAAATTGATGTTGAGGCATCTATGGAGGAAGAAACCTGTTTTTGTTCAAATAGTGATTGGAGCCCTTGGAGCAATACCTAAAGGATTCCCTAGATATTTGGAAATTTTGGATTTATTCAACTTGAACATCCTAACTCTCCAAACAACAACTCTACTAGGAACTCAGACGTTACCTTGACAGTTCTTAGATCCTTGGTTAGGGCTTGAACTGTTAATTTTATTCCAGTCCTGAACTGTGAATCAAATTATTATTATTATTATTATTATTATTATTATTATTATTATTATTATTATTATTATTATTATTATTATTATTATTATTATTATTATTATTATTATATTTGGGTTTCTATACCGCCCTACTTGGCAGAGCCAACTCAGGGCGGTTTACACACATGTATAGTTACAGTAATATACAGTCGATCAATAGAGTTCACAATAAAGCAGAAATATACAATATAAAAAATGTAACAATATAATAACAAGATAACATTCCATCCAGCATTACAAATATAATTCAGTGTCATAAATACAAATATCAAATCACAAATACAAATATTGTCAACTTTCGCAAGTATAACGTAGGCCCGCCAGTAGCTGTTCTTAATCAGCTGTCATCTCGTCGCCGCCGCCGCCAGTCTTTTATCGGCCTCCGGGCGAGATGGAAAGAGGTCCCAGAGGGAGGGTGGGGGGGGGGGAAACGCCTCACCGGTCACAGCTGTGCCTGCTTGTCCATCCCCGGGCAAGATGGAAAGACCCGGGGAGAAGCGGGAGCGTCCTCTTGGTGCCGCTGCCGCCGCCAGTCTCTTATCAGCCTCCGGGCCGAGATGGAAAGAGGTCCCAGAGGGAGGGCGGGGGGGGGGGAAACGCCTCACCGGTCACAGCTGTGCCTGCTTGTCCATCCCCAGGCAAGATGGAAAGACCCGGGGAGAAGCGGGAGCGTCCTCTTGGTGCCGCCGCCGCCGCCAGTCTCTTATCAGCCTCCGGGCCGAGATGGAAAGAGGTCCCAGAGGGAGGGCGGGGGGGGAACGCCTCACCGGTCACAGCTGTGCCTGCTTGTCCATCCCCGGGCGAGATGGAAAGACCCGGGGAGAAGTGGGAGCGTCCTCTTGGTGCCGCCGCCGCCAGTCTTTTATCGGCCTCCGGGCCGAGATGGAAAGAGGTCCCAGAGGGAGGGCGGGGGGGGGGGAACGCCTCACCGGTCACAGCTGTGCCTGCTTGTCCATCCCCGGGCAAGATGGAAAGACCCGGGGAGAAGCGGTTGAGACAGGTATCCAATAATAATAATAGCAGCCCCTCATGGACGCAAGAAAAATAATTTTGCAGTTCTTCATCCTTTCTGCAAGGACAACATAAGACTTTAAAAACTCAAGACAAACAGATACCATTTTGTCCCCTTACCTTTCTCTACTTAATCTATTCATGTCTGGGTTTTTTTACAAGAAACAGAACCATTCTGTGCCTTGGTACAGATATTTGCTCCAATCCATACTCATTTCAAAATAGAGACAGAGATCACTGCCTTCTTCACTATGCATACCATGGTTTGGAAGGCTCATTTCCATGACATTCCAAAATTCTGTCTCTCAGTTTCTGCTAATTAACAATCCGACCACATGCATTCCTGGAGACTGTTGGTTGAAACTTCTTTGAAAGGAGAAGGACACACACATCACATAGACACAACTACACTGTGAAGAGCAATAAAGTGCTACTTGTGGGGAATCCAAGACTTTGTAACATTTCAACATCTTAGGAATTCTGCTTGGTATAAGCATCCATGGGCTGCAATTCATTTCATCATATGCTCTGAGTGTTGCTGTTGTAACTAAATAACTTGACTATCCTCCTGGAAATGTCTTATTTTTTAAAAAAAAGACACCATAAAGAAATAATAAATGCAGCAGAGAAGTAACATCCTTGCTGATAAGAAATAGCTCAAACTCATTTAGGAACATCTTTCAGCTTCAGGAATTAGTACAAAGTGCTTTCAGGTTCTGAATGAATGCCAGCTGCTAAGACAACACTTTCCAGTAACAGTTATTTGTTGATATCATCCATGCCACCTTTCTTGTTAATAATACATTTCAAGTCAGCAATCCTACAAAAACCAAACTCCCTTTAGAGGATTATGAAGAAAACTGCTAACAGCAATCAAAGTCATTTTAGGCAAATGTCTTTCTAGTTACAATGAATTTTCCTTCCTTTCTTCCTTTTGTCATTTTAATTACCTTTCTTTACTGCAATCATCCCTTTTCTTCCCAATATCTTCAATATCTTATTTATGTTATACTGTGACAAAAACAGAACAAACCATAAGACGGGCTGGCAGACACAGTCACTAAAAAATAACACACACACAGCGGTAAGTAGTACAACATTTAGCATGAAGATGGGCGTGAACCATGCATGATCTTGGGTAGGTGTCATATAACCACACACAAACACATGCACACACTCTTCTATCCCCAGGTGATTGGGATGGAGAGGGGGATGAAGACTCCTCCCACCCACAATTATCCTAGCCATATTAATCCAGATTTCAGAAAAGAAAAAGGTATCTTAATCTCTCCTTCTTCCCTAGGAATCCTGCAGGGAACAAAGGCTTGAATATGGAATCATCCCTAATGCAACCTCTTTCCTGGAACCACCAGGCTCTTGGCAGAAGGCCAGTTACTGGCAGGTTATCAAGAGGCTAATCAAGTTGAGAGAGAAGTCATATGGTGATGACTTCCTTGGCATACCCTCTTTTACAGCAGTATTGGCCACCTAAACACCTACTAAGCAGCTGCTTGATAGGCTAAGCAGGAGACAGAAAATGCAATGGAGATGGGTGTAATGAATTTAAATAAGGGCATTGCTTTTATTTATTTATTGTATTTATTTACTTATTCACAATTTTATACCGCCCTCCTCACCGGGGCGGCCCAGGGCAGTTTACAACATCATAACAGCATAACATAATACAACCCGAACCCATTATCAAAAACTTCAAAGTTATAATTATAAAAATTTCAAAGTTTTTAAAATTTATAAAAATCAACAGATTTCAATAATAATTTAAAAAAGTTAAAAACAACTTAAAGATTAAAAGACCAGGGGAGAGAGGGAGCTCAAATTAACCAGCAAGCTGGGGTCATGGTACCGCCAGGACCCCATACCTGTCCCACCAGCCATGTTTTTAAATTCTTCCTAAAAGACAGCAAGTCCATCTGTAGAAGTAGCTCAGTTGGTAGGAGGTTCCATAGGGCCGGAGCGGACACAGAGAGTAAAATACAGTAGTTTCTTTGAGTTTTAATTCCCTGGGCAGAGCTAGAAAAGCCTGGGAAACGACCTTCAAGGTAGATGTTAGTTAGTTTACTTTTAGATGTAGTGATAACAGGCTGAAAACTGTATGAACAGAACAAAGATGATGGACACTGTATGCTGTGCTTTAATTGATTAATACCCAGGAAGAGAAGGGATGAGTGGAAAAAGAGGGGTTTTGTTATATTGGAATGTGGGAGATAAATGCCATGACACTGCCACAATGCATGCTTGTGAGTAAACAACAGCAAAATGTAGCCAAATGTGTTAACTGTCTAGGCCAGAGAAATATAGCTAGATATGCTTTTCTTGTTTTATTTTGGGAAAGGGGGCAAGTAAAAATGTTCCTTTTTTCTATGTTGAACTTTTCTATTTTTTCTTATAAATAAACCTGATTGTAACCAAAAGAAGTTGTGCTTTTTAAAAAATAGAGCTTAAGTTGGTGGGAAAATTTCCAGTTACTTTATTTCATTATTAGTAACACTACCATTCCCTGTGGCAATGTATGGTTGTGAGAGATGGACCATTAGGAAAGTTGAGCGCAGAAGAATAGATGCATTTGAGATGTGGTGCTGGAGGAGAGTGTTGAGAGTCCCCTGGACAGCGAGGAGAACAAATAGGTCAATCTTAGAAGAAATCAACCCTGACTGCTCCTTAGAAGGTCAAATTGTAAAGATGTAGCTAAGGTACTTTGGATATCAAATGAGATGAGAGGATTCCCTTGAGAAGGCCTTGATGCTGGGAAAGGTGGAAGGCAAAAGAAAAAAGGGGCAGCCCAAAATGAGATGGTTAGATGGTATTGTGGATGCAGTGGGAACAGAGCTGGGTGGGCTGAGGAGGATGGTGGAGGACAGAGGTGCCTGGAGGGCGGTGGTTCATGGGGTCACGGAGGGTCGGAATCGACTGAGCGACTGAACAACAACAACAAACACTACCATTAAATGCTTTCTCTTACACAAGAATTATCTTCAACTTAGCTATAGTATTATTTGTTATTTCAATTCTTTCATTTCCCCTCCCCTAAAGGAGGCAGTTGTCTCCCACGTACAAGGTGCCTGCCTCTGTGCGTATACAGATCTGACACAAGTACTCTTCAGGTAACAGAAAGTAAGCACTTGGTTAAGAGATAACTTGGCAAGAATAACCCTTCATTATGCACACAGAGGCATTTGGTTAATCCATGTTGCCCAGTGCATTATACTCTAGTCTAGGGGTAGTTGTGTATTTGTAAAGAAAGCTATGCTGGCTGTTAAATTTGGTAGGTTGGAATTAGGCACTTGGCAGTTCTGGTGCTGCACAATCTGTACTCATTTTTACTCAATCAAATATTGTCAACTTACTACAGAAACTGTATTCTAGCACCTCGTGTTAAAGATAGTCCAAATAACTTTTAAGTTAAAAAAATGATGATACTGTCCAGATGGCAAACATTTAAAGATGAGGTCTTTTGTGTTAACTCTCTAATTATCTACTAATCATTCATCAAGGTTACTTTTTCCTTCTGTTGCTGGAGCATAATTCCAAAAGGTGCACAAAACTGTTCAAACGCATGACTGCCATCTGTTTTAGTGACGCTCCAAGAAAAGGATTAAAAATTAAACAATTAAAAAATTGTTCTCAAACTCTCCAATAACCTTCACTTTCATTCACCAGTGTTCTAAATTCTTTATTTTGGAAGACACACTGAAGCACCATTAAACATTTTCAGAGCTATCTGTTACAGTGATATGTAGCAAGGGCTCCCAGGTTTTTTGAATTAACAGGGATAATGGCATCACCTCCCTCTTCCCTGACAAGATTTCCTGTTTTCTTGATCAGGTTCTTACTATAGCAGAGCCAAAATATGGATGGAACTCCAACACTGCTTTTTTGTCAGTATCATGTTCAATTTTTCTTGCATTTAACTGTAAACAAACATAGAAGTGCCTACAGCAGGAGTTCTCAATCTTTTAAAGCCAGGGGCTGGGTCACACTCCCTCATACACCTTCGGGGGCTGGACAGCCATTTTGTCCTTCCTCCACCACATGGCACTTCCTGGTGTGTTGGAGGCGGTGGGGCCCCCACATGAAGTGGTGCCATAAGCCGCATCCAGCCCATGGGCCACAGGTTGAGAATCCCTAAACAATCATACTTTTTCAGAGAATTTGTTATCTTTAAGTTGCATGCTGAAGAGTATGGATTTGATTTCTTGTACATTCAATCATGTTAACACTGAGCTGAAGTTGGCACCTCATTTTCCTAAGCCTCCTCATCTTGAACACATATGTCAGCCAGATCCAACATAGTCCTTTCCTCAGTGGTAACAGCTGTCACTATTGAATTTGGCCAGTGCAAATGGATGAATGTATTGCTTCCATTTATTTTGGCAGAATTTAATAACATTCTCCAATCACATATTTGGGAGGGAAAGAACTTGCCGGTCTTCCACCTGCCAGAGTTTCCCACCTTTAGTGCCTGTAGTTGAAAATGTATCATTATACCACTTGATCCACAGTGCTGGAATCATGCTGCATTGTTTCAACTACAAAGATTAAATGCTAATATTCCTTAACTGTGTCATTTCATACAAGTAGGTTTTCACTCAACTTGCTGACAGCAACAAAGAGATCGACATGCAAAGTGTCAGTTATGATCCTACAAACCTTTTCATTCAATGCAAAAAAATAAAAGAACAAAGCCTGTAATATGCAGAGGCCAAGAGATACATCTAATAGTGGAAATTCTGTATTAAAAATGAGGTTTCCATTCAGGAGCTGAGACCAGAAACAGATGCTAGAAATAGTCTTAATGTTGCAAAGAGGTGACTGTATCAGTCTTTCTGAAATCAGATTTCAAAGAAATCCTATGTTTATGTCCTGGAGAACAATTATAAAACAAAGCAAGCTGATCTGCATATACTCTGAGGAGAGAGCAACATTTGCCATGATGCTTAGATGCTGGCATTGGTTACTAATTCTCCTGTTACAATCAGAGACTATGTTTCTGGCCTGAGCAGAACAGAAGCTTAGCTCAGACTGTTCTTTGTGGGTTTCTGCCAAACTGTGCACATTTCACAAAGAGACAATTAAAAACAGTGAACCAAACCGGACAGAACCAACAACAGATTTCTCTGTTCTCTCTCCAACCCATTTTCACTCAAACTGCTGTTTTGCCTGAGAACTACAAGAAGAGTACTCCAAAAGGCTGGTGTTTAAAAGGAAGGAAACTCAGACTCTATTGCCAGATCTAATCCTACAGGGCGTAGCTCAGGGAATCACTTCAACCTTAGAAAGGAAGACATTGTACAATCCCAAGGAAACTCTATAAAATAAAATGAAGCTTTGGCGGAGTCCCCCTGTGTATCATCCATACACCCCTTGTCAATTACTAGCAGTAGATTTGAAAAACATCCTGCAGTTTTCCCCTCGAACATTTGAAAATGCTTGCTTTTAATGAGAAAAAACAGACTTTATAGCTGTAGCTCCAAACGTGGGGCGCACACACCACAGGGGGGCAATTTGATTTTTTAAGGGGGACAATTCAAGAATGAGTTACTAATAGTGATTTATTTTTATTTTTTTGCATTTCTTTGGAAGCTTTTTAGACCAAGTTTTGAGAGTCTCCTGGACAGCGAGGAGAACAAATAGGTCAAACTTAAAAGAAATCAACCCTGACTGCTCCTTAGAAGGTCAAATAGTAAAGATGAAGCTAAAGTACTTTGGACATCAAATGAGAAGAGAGGATTCGCTTGAGAAAGCCTTGATGCTGGGAAAGGTGGAGGGCAAAAGAAAAAGGGGGTGACAGAGAATGAGATGGCTAGATGGTATTGTAGACACAATGGGCACAGAGCTGAGCGAGTTGAGGAGGATGGTGGAGGACAGAAGTGCCTGGAGGACAGTGGTCCATGGGGTCACAAAGGGTCGGAATTGTGCGACTGAACAACAAAAATGGTCATTTAAGCTTCATGTAAACAGGAGTTCACTTTTTTAATATTAAGAATTATATGTCATGGGGCAGGGGGGATCAGGATTTTAGAGATGGTTAGGTGGGGCATGGCCAGAAAAAGGTTGGGAAGCACTGCTTTATAGCATCCAACTTTGTTTCACCTTTTTTGCATCCCTGAACAAAGAATGCAAGGCCATGTAGTTCCCAACAAGGGGTACACAGCCCACTAGTGGACTTCAATTCCCAGAAGCCTCAGTCAGTACATTGGCTGATCAGTGCTTTGGGGAAATGACTTAGGCCTCTGGGAATTGAAGTCCAAAAACCAGCATTTGGGAAACACTGCCTTATATCAAGGACAGGGACAGGAGGAAGTGGATAGACCACAAGGTAGATGTAGCATTATAAATTCAGTACTTGGGGCCATTTTCATCCTCACACACCATCCAGGACTAAGACTAAGAAGAGAACAAATTTTCAAATCACAAGCACACTAGGTAAAGGTAAAGGTCGCCCTTTCTTGAAAATCAGTTGTATCTGACTCTAGGGTTCAGTCTCATCGGTTTATAACCAAAGAGCCAGCACTGTCTTCATTTTGCAGATGTTTCTGTGGACATGTGGCAGGCATGACTAAACATGGAACAAGTTTACCTTCCCACCAAAGTGGTACCTATTTATCTACTTGCAATTTCTTGCTTTCGAACTGCTAGGTTGGCGGGAGCTGGGACAGAGATAGGAGCTCACTCCTTCATGCAGTGCTCAGGTCTCAAACTGTTGACCTGCCAACCTTCCAGTCGTCAAGTTCAGTGTCTTAAGCACGCCGGGGGGGGGGGGGAGCAAAATGAAAATATTTTATTTTCAGTGATAGAGGTGGAAAACAAACAAAAAGAGTGCTTGCCTCAGCTCTAAATCAAATAATAAAAAACAAGGACAGAGATGAAGGAGATGTTAAGAGAGTAGCCAAAGTTCAAGGAAGCTGAAAAGGATTTAAGAGGGGAATTTTTAATCCCAGAACCCTAAATCTTCAAGACTAAAAAAAAATGGCAATGTTACAAGTATGAATTGGTGCTGAGTTCCTTAGTACTTTGTAGCAGTTAAAAACTTATCTAGAAATCATGTTGAAGCCATCTAACAGGAAAGTAAAAGCCAGTGGATCTTGAATCTCAAGAGAGTACAAAGAATTAGCTGTGACTTTTAAGATTGCTTAACAATACCGTAACAATCACTCACAAGGCAAAAATAGCCTTCCTTGTATAAGGAAGTAATTTGCTTTATGCCATTAGGTTACACTGGATAAAAATGAAAACAGCCCTGTGCCAGGCAAGTTGCTCATTCATTCAATATACTCTTAAAGTGTGTACAGTCATACCTTGCATAACAAATTTAATTCGTTCTGCGAGGCTGCTCGCTATGCGAAAATTTCTATGGGAAAACTAGCATAACGAGCTTTTTTTAGGGGAAAAACTCGCATAGCGAAAAAAAATTCATTATGCAAGTTTTCCCCCATAGAAACACTCGCTATGTGAGCATTTCCATTGGGGAAGTCTGACTCGCATCGCGAAAATATTCATTATGCGAGTCAGCTCGCTTTTTGAAAAACCCGCTTGTTAAGCGAGTTTTTCGCTAAGCGAGTATTTCGCTAAGCGAGTTGCTCACTAAGCGAGGTTTGACTGTAATTAGATTCTAATGCAGTGTAGTCATTTCACCATTGTCCCTTCCTATGTTTGGCCCTTCCTTTCCGAATGATTGGTACCCATGTTTCTTAAAACATCTGTAGGCCAATCTAAGGTGGCCTACAGATGTGGGAAGAAAGGTTTAATCCTTTCTGCTTTCCTGGTTGCATCAGAGAACAAAGTGAGGCACACCTCTGAGTAGTATGCATGCAATTTTGCTGTTAGCTGAATCAACTTTGAAAGAGAAATTCCTTTCCTCTTCATATTTTCTTAATAATCTGTTTAAGATCTGTCTGTTTTAGTTTATCTAGACAATGCTGTCTGCATGGACACAGTAATTAAATTTTTTAAATATGTATTTATTGCTGCTGACTCCATGCAGAGCAATCTTTAGTAAGTGATTTTTCTTAAAAGTACAAGAAGCTGTTTAAACCTCCCCCCACCCAAAGAAAAATAATATTATCTGAACATGATGTACTCATGCAAATCTAGACTGTCTGCCAAGGGTAATTTGGCTTTTTCACAAGTGCAAATCTTTTTTCTTTAGTTAAGTTCTTAGTTTTTCTCGTTAATTGTGATAAGGCACAATTTCTCTCAACAGCCATGGTAACTATGTTATTTCTGGGTATCTATAGATAGCAATTTAGAAATAACTTGTAATGCATTGACCATGATTTGTTTATTTATTTGATAAGCTTCTCTTAATAATATTTAATGAGTATTGATTTTTTTCGGTGAGCATTCACCAACTAAGTTAAGACAGAATTAGGATCATTAGAATATTTAGGTCTTCTAGATTTATATACTTGGAAGCCACATAATGGAAACAGAGATCACACCGCTTTCTAGACACTACAATTCTATTCATGCTTTTTCTTGTTTACACGTAGAGCTTCTTCTTCTTCCATGTCTAGGCTGAACATGAAACAGCCAAAATGAAGGCATCTTTTGGTAAGTTCATTCTGCAGTTTCTTTCGCTTGACCCAGTGTGAGAAAGATTAGCCAAGAACACATGGCTTGCCATTACCAGGGTGCACCTGACTGTCGTTCAAAAATATCACAATCTCCAGAGAGGCTCTTTCAGTGTACATGAAGAGCTGAACTGGAGATAACAATGTTGATCGCCATGTAGACACTACCAGAAATCCTGCTCTGGGCTCAAGAGCATTCCAGAGTTCTGTATGCTGACCACAAAGGTATATGTGGCTCTGTAACCATATTCTGCTGTCTTTTTTCTAAGAAGATGTCATTTTTATGTGGGACTTGACATTTTGGAGGTTGAGCTATATTAGCCACTAAATCTTTTCATCTCCCCTGGGAGTATCTTTATTTTCCACATCATGTTTCTATCCCTCAGCATTATTTAAATAACCTTTATTTAAGTGGTAGAAGAACACGAGCAACAGAGACAACTTATCAATGCTGCTGCATCAAAGAAGAGAAGGAAATTGCTCATCTTGTATTATGAAAGCATGCCTGGGAGAATGCATGTGCGAGACCTTCACAAGGTATGCTTGCTAGCCAGATATTTCTTAATATTAGAACCTGTCACTTACATACAAGTTCTGGTCTGACTGATTAATATATCAGAACGATTTGCATGAACCTGTCTGTATCTACCCATTATTTTGTTCTTTTTCAGTCAGGCAGTCAATTCTGACCCTTTGCAACCCCATGGATCATTGCCCGTCAGGCACACCTATCCTCCATCATCATCCTCAGCCTGCCCAGCTCTGTGCCCATTGTGTCAACAATATCATCTAGCCATCTCATCTTTGGCTGCACCCTTCTTCTTTTGCCCCCCATCATTCCCAGCATCAAGGCTTTCTCAAGTGAATCCTCTCTTCTCATTTGATGTCCAAAGTACTTTAGCTTCATCTTTACTATTTGACCTTCTAAGGAGCAGTCAGGGTTGATTTCTTCTAAGATTGACCTATTTGTTCTCTTTGCTGTCCAGGGGACTCTCAAATCTCTCCTCTAACATCACAGCTTAAAGGCATCTATTCTTCTGTGCTCAGCTTTCCTAATGGTCCAGCTCTCGCAACCATACATTGCCACCAGGAATACCATTGCTTTGATTATGTGAATTTTTGTTTGCAAGGCGATGTCTCCATTTTTAACTATGTTCCCCAGGTTTCTCATCGCTTGTCTCCCAAGAATCAGTCGCCTTTTTATTTCATGGCTGCAATCACCATCTGCAGTGATCTTTGATCCTAAGAAAGTAAAGTCTGTCACTGCTTCTACCTCTTCCCATCATTACACATGTAACAACAGTTAGTTTGATGTACTATCTCACGGTGCACAACAAGTTTGAGAGCTGTTTTCCCTCTTTTAAAACAACAACAACAAGGGCAGCAGCTGTGAGAAAGCAATGGGCATGTTCAATAGCAGATGAATGAAAAATGTGACAAAGAGGTCAGGAGGAGAAAAACGTAAGCAAGATAAAATGTTACATATGTGGAAAAGTGATGAAAAGTTTTAAACTGTGAATAAGGTTTCTTGTATTAAGGCAGGGGGATATGAAAAAGCAGTGGGCAGAGAAACAAAGATTGGGGAGGCTGCAAAAGCAACAAGCACCATATGGAGAATGGATGGAGTTCAGGAACAAACAAGCATTAGCATGCAGCAACATGCACAAACATACAAAGATTGCCTCTATCAAGTCAGATCACTGGTTCATCTACCTCAACAGTGTCTTTACACTGACCAGCAGCCGCCTCTCAACAGGTTCATTAAGGACACACTATCTGCCATCTTTGCAAGACAGGGAAGGACCAGTGGCCAAAATCCTGTCACTCAGCTCTGCTTGCAGAATGGGAACTATGTCAGCAGAGAGAGAGAGAGAGAGAGATGGTCCCCATACACCTCCACATGCTGTGGAAGGGAACAGAAAATACCATTAATATACTGGTCCAGCACATTCCTCTTTTCAAGCATTCCCCACAAACTCTCAACAGTGGAGATTAGAGAAAAAAGCATGGTGTGTTTATCCCACATTCCACTTGGACACAATCATAGTCATGCATGAGAAACTGTGACAAAAATATTTACGCTTCCTTTATTTCTACCAGCTATCTTCAAAATTAATTGGAATCTCTTCCTCTATTTAAAAAAATGCCATTCTTGAAATGTGAATACTCAAAGATTATTTTGCTTGATCATGGAACAAAGATTATTGATTTTTCCTTGTGATAGTTTAACAAGGTTTAGCAAATAGTTGGCCCAAGGCATGCCATTATCTGAGGCAAAAGACAAAATTCCGCCACACATTCAACATATCAGAAGCCATGTGGATTTTACCAAGAGTAGTGCAGTGGTCAGAATACTGGACTATGACTTCAGGTTCAAATCCCTACTTGACATGAGACTAATTGGGTGACATTAGGCCAGCCAGTCTTTCAGGATGACATAACTCTCGGGTTGATGTAAGAATAAAATAAAGAAGTGGAGAGCCTTGAGCTCATTGAAGGCAAAGTGCAATATGCAAACACAAATACAGAGAGAAAGAGACTCCATGTGGGTGTGGGTAGGTGTGGCAAACTTGTTTATGGGGCCAGGACAGGCCACATCTCTTTCTCTATAATAAGTGTCTCTTCCTCTCTAGTGATTCAGCCAGGGCTAGCTTTACCATCACTCACTTTAGCCCAGACACAATTATCTGATAAAGTAAAAACTGCTGAAGGAAATGATAACCTTCCAATCATTCCATCCAGTTCAAATTCCCATTCTCTCCAGCTCTTCACAGACATTTAAAGGAGCTTCTCAGCTGTCTGAAATGGGACTCTTGGCCTTGAAAGGGCAATCTACTTAAAAGCACCACTTCTACACATGAGGCTGGTTGGCAAAACGGAGCCATTTGCCACTACTTCGAATTCCCACTGCAAACAGGAAATTAGACTACAATAGACAATTAATGTGTGCCCAGCATTTAACCTATTTGTGTGCTGTTATGAAACTGTGGCTTTCAACAAATTCTTGAGAAGCAATAAAAGTCTGTAAAAGTTGCCACCAAGTAATAAAAACTAAACTCAAATGTCACATCAAGAACCTCCTTTCAACAGCTGCCAGTGCCTCCAAGCTACCCACTGGCACCAGAGCATGACCAATTATATCTGAGCAAAGCATTGCTGTGTTCATTAATCAATATTCCTCATTTGTTTCAGCTCAAAAACAAATATGCCATTTAAAAACTTTGTTAGAAATGTATTGTGTAACATATATAGGGTGGCTTATTATGAGATATTTATCAGGAGCATTTATCATATTCACCTACAAACCAAATTGGTCTATCACAAAAGTGTGATCCTCAGCCAGTGGAGAAAAACATTCAGCCGTAAGCAGTCTTTGGGTCTCAGCAGTCCTCACAGATCTGGAAATATTTACTTCTTGTACTCCTTTCAGTGATGCTTCACATTGCAGAAACTGAACTATAGCAGGGATCTCAACCTTCCTTAGGCTTTAAAAGATGATCTTCATATCACATATGCAATGGTATTTAGTCAAATATATAAATGAAATGGCCTTTCTTTTATTGTGAATGCAGTTGTAATGGCAGATCAGTCTTATAACCTTTGGGAAATACTCAGCTTGAACATCCTCTTATTTCTAAACGAAACATCATTGTAGAAGGCATAATAGGTAATAATCCAGTACTAGTACACATAGCAAAATCAGAAGGCTAGAACAACACAGCTTGTGATATTCATTCATCTATTCATTCAATTTCTGTCCCACCCTTTCTTCCTGTAGAGGGAACCAATGTAGCTTTATAAATGATCTTAAAAGTACAACTATTAAAACAATTGCAAATACAATGCATTAATAACAATAATTACAATTGCATCAAATCACTTCCAATTTATGGCAACCCTTTCCAGGATTTCTCAGATAGTGAGTACTCAGAAGTGGCTAACTTCTCCATTCTTCTGGAGTAGGGTTACCATATGTCCCAGAAAACTGGGATTGTCCCAGATTCAAGGTTGGAAAAATTGCCCTGGCCAGTTCAATAAAAATCATGTTAAAGCCCCAGATTTTTAAAACTTACTGATTGTGTATTATAACACACCACCATTAAAATAAATTCAAACTCTCGCCATCAAATGAGTGATTTCCTGCCACACTGGAGTTGGAGTATACCTGGAGACAAATCTTAATGTCTTCGACTCACACCACCTCCTGATAAGTGTGACCAGTGTATTTCCTGGAACTGAGGGTGGTAAGAGTTGAGCACGATGCAACTTCTCAGAAGTACAACAGATAATCTTACAGTAAGATTTTACTTTTGTAAATAAATTCACTTATGTTTTGATATATTTAATGTAAAAATGTTTTACAGCTGTCATTATATTATGTTTGTTTTAAGAAAAGGCTATTTTGTAGATAATCCACCCATTTTTGTCAAATATACTTTTGTCCCAGTTTTGTGGGAGAGAATTATGGCAACTCTATTCTGGGGGCATCCTGGAATCATGCAGCCTTCCAAAGGCTATAGAGAATGGCTCTTCTCCCAGGAGGTACAGTAGGGAAATTCTCAGTCTCTGCCTCTGTAGCCAGATATTATCTCACTGAGCTATTTAGCCAGCATTAAAAAAATGTAATATTTAGTTGACCTATTTTAGATGGGTTAATTAAAATTATTTTGACTGATAGTCAAGCCTCATAAACATCAAATATCAGATTTCAAAAATCTGTTTTCCATTAATGGATTTATAAAAATATTTCAGATCACATATTAAGCATTGGTGGAAAGCACTACAGTACTTAGAAGACGTATTCTGCCTCTCTCTCACTTCAAAGCTAGGAATGCTTCTTCTAAGCTGGTGTCTGCTTGGTTTATTCAAGCATAATCAATCAGACGACTGAACTGACATTATTTTTTCAGCATTAGTAGAAATTGGTCTCATGCTTCATTCCATAAACAAAGCCTGAAAATTGGATTATGGAGCAATAGCTATTTGTGTGAATCTACTTTCTTGTTTGTTTGCTTACTGACTTCTGCTTCAATAGATTAAGTAAAAGTATCATATGTTGTCTGATAGGTAATACATTTATACGCTTTATTGACTATAGGGTTGTTCAACATCTGGTCATTTGGTTTCTCAGTGGCTGAACTGAAGTGGCACAACAGCTCAACCCACTGCTTCAAATGACCCAATCATGTACAGTATTTTTTAAAAATAAAATAAAAACTATTTTATTGCTGAACTGACACTGTAAAAGTACAATAACATATCATCAATTTCTTTCAGTGTGTCAAATACCTAAGTGACATTTTGTACATTGTCATAGCAATTTTTTTTAGTTACCATGCATAAGTGCAAGTTAGTCTCTCAAATGAGTTGTCACTTTGTACTGTTAATATTACCACAGCAGGGGTTACTGGATGTGACCAAGACAAATGATTTTTCTTTCCCACCTTCATTAAACATCTAAAATAACAACAACCAATAACCCTTGTGCTAGTTCAACACAAAACAATTTCAGATGTTTCAAGTGGTACAGGACTGATTCAAATGGCCACACTTTCAAATTGCACTCAACACTGTGTGACGGTATTAATAATTATGAAGTGTTTGATATTACCACTATGTTTACCTTTGAAGTAATCTAACTCATATTAGGTGACACCTACTATTTCCTCCCTTACCAAAACAAGACTTTCGATATAAACTGAGCAACGATGGGCCATGCTGAACTTATAGTTAAATGGATCAGCAGTATATTCTCCATTATGACAGTGGTGCAAGTCCTAATTCTCACAGAGTACTCCCCAAACTCTATGGGTTTTTTTGCCTTTTTACAAAATTAACTTCAAGCAAGTAACACAAGGCATCCATTGTTTAATATAAAGGAAGGAAATGAAAGCTGAAGAGATTTAAGTTATTTTAAGCATCATGATGCATGCCGCACAATTTTACAAGAAATCATCCATGTGCTATTTTCTGATAAGCAAAAGACATTAAGTCACTGGAAAAGCAAGGAAAGCATCAAGATCCATACTGCTTTAAACATGAAAACTAAATTTAAAACTGTACTGACAACGAAAAAGAAATTCTAGCAGAGATCAGGTTCATGTTACTTCGTTTTCCACACTGGAGGTTTTTTGTGACACCTGCCAGCCTAAGTGAAGCATTTTTAAGACACAATGTTATCTCTGAGACAGTTAATTAACACAGACCTGACATAAGTGTATTAACTTTGGATAGATCATTCCCAGTAATACTACAGATTGACAAGGAATGCTTGATGACAAATACTGTGGCATCTGCTGCAATTGTAAAATGGATGAATTTCCTTCTTTTTTTACAGATCACATGATACAAAAGCCAACTCAAATCAGTCTGCCCCCCCCCTTTTTTTTTCTCTCAATACAGTTTCTTTTCTGTCATTGAGGGCTTCTTTGTTTTCTTTCCAAAGACTGATTTGACCAGACATTTCCCCCATATGATCAATTGTTTTGTTCTCCAAAAGGACAGCAGTGTGTCTGTTGGGTAGTATTCTGGTGGCGTACTAAGCTAGGTGTGATGTTTTGAACAATGGGAACACCTATGTCCATGATCTTCCTTCCTAGTCACCCCAAGAATTTTTTTGTACCTGTCACTATCTGTTTTAATGGGTCAGTTTATTTCCCTCAACACTCAAAGGGGTAAAATAGGAAGTAAAGAAGAAGAGAGTTGAGTTTAGTGCTAGATCAGCTTATAATTCCATTGATATACTGGTTCGGTGCTAGATCATCATGACACTGGCAAAAAAAAAAGAGAGAGAAAGATTGATATAAAATAAAAGCAACTATGAAAAACCACAGCAGAATGCTTTGTTTCTGCAGTACATGTGAATGTGTTCATATGTTATGGAGAAGTCTGGAAAACTATCCCTTTTCTCTATTGGCATGCAACAATTTAAACACCCCACCAGTTTTACAATGAACCATAAAAGGAGAGCCAGAGATAGGCAGAGGACAGGATTAAAAGAGGGGAGTTGTGAACAGATTGAAATACCGCAAACTGAGGGGCCAATGTGTGGCATACATTCTATGGTGCTTAAAATAACTTAGATCTCTTCAGCTTTCATTTCCTTCCTTTCTACTAAACAATGGATTCCTGTGTTAACTGCTTTAAGTTAATGTTGTAAACAAATCAGTCAAAAGTCTGCACTAGCAAAAAAAAAAAAAAAGCAAGGTCAAACTGACAGAAGAAAAATCCAAGGTAGGACTGCAGCTGAAGATAACAAAGACAAAATCAGGACTGCAGAAGAACTACACAAGTTTCATGCTGACGAAGAAGAAATTGAAAAAGTGAACTTTTTAAAAATATACTTTGGTTCAATTATCAATCCAAATGACTGCAGCCAAGAAATCAGAAGATAACTGAAAGTCCAAAGGGCAGCAATGAAGGAATTAAAAAATATCAAATGTAAGTATGCGTCCTTGGAAACCAAGGCCAAGATCACCCACACAATTGTATTCCAATCACTATGTATGGATGTGAAAGTTGGACAATAAAGAAAGCTGACAGGACAAAAATTGATTTGTTTGAAACACAGTGCTGGAAGAGAGCTTTGCAGACAGACTGGACTGCCAAAAGACAAACAAATGGATACTGAGGGTGTCCTACCTTAGACACATCATGAGAGCTCAGTGGTTTAGGGATCTCACTATGGAGCCAGAGGTTGGAATTTTGATTCCCCATAGTCCTTCTCTGACAAGGGCTGGATTTAGTGATCCATAGGATCCTTTTCAGCTCTGCAGTTCTAAGATTCTAAGAAGAGATTCTAAAATGTTGGGAAAGGTTGATGGCAGCAACAGCAGAAGACCAAATACAAGATGGACTGACTTTCTAGAGAACCCCACAGCCTTGAGTTTACAAGAGCTGAGCAGGGCTGCTAAGACCAGAACACTTTAGAGAGCACTCATTCATAAGTCAGATGCAGCTGGACGGCATGTAACAACAGCTGCATAAAGAATTATGCTGGGTCAACATATCTGCTCACACAAGCAGTTGCCCATGGGGGCCCCTCATGACAGAGAAAGGTATGACTGTACCCTTTCTTCTATGCCCTAGATGCTTTGAAAGGTTTGGTTTTGCTTGTAGGCTGAAACTTTGTTCACAGACACCATGATGGATGGATGCCTCTAGCTTTACAGGACCTACATGCAATTTGTAATCATAATAAAAAGCCAAAGTGCATCTTTAATTTATATGAAAAGACAAGATAAAAAGAAAGATGGTAGGGAAAGGATAAGAGTGTTGCATTGCTTTGACTAAAATTAATGACGAGTCTTTGGAGATAGGACAAAATATGTGTTGCATTGCCTTGCACTTAGAATCCTCCTCATTAAAAATATTAGAATGAGATTTTATCTTTAATTTGCTTCAATATGAAATAATACAAAAAATAAATAATCAAGGACTTAAAATATTCACATTTATCTACAGATAATTTTGTATTTTATTATTCCCTTTATTGTCTTCAAACAACCAGTCTTTCTTCTCATGGTAGCTAATAGGATATTCTTTACAAGCCACCAAACACTCAAGACGTCAACACCTGTTGCGTCCCCTCACTCCAAGGCTCAGTGGTTAAGAAACTCACCCTGTTAGCAGGAAGGCCAGAAAGCCGGCAGTTCAAGACCTGGGTACTGCATGACAGATTGAGCACCTGTCTCTGTCCCAGCTCTTGGGGACATGAAAGGAGCCTCATCTGAGCGTTCCCTGAGTGTAGTTTCTTCCACAAAAATCCTTTCAATCCAGAACAATTTCTGACACAAAATTAGTATTACACCCCCAAGTACATTTTATCTTATTTCTGCATCATTGCCAATTGACATGGGGTGTACTGTTCATAGTTTTGATAAGGTGTTATACATTATTTGATTTTTTTCAATGAATACTTTTCCAATCAAAGATCAAACAGCAGATTTATGGTGCCAGGTACAGTCAGTATTTTTTGTTCACAAAGGTACCTACATACAGTATATGACTTTGGAGTATTTTGTAAAAAAAAAACTTGAAAAAAATATTGCCAAAATAAAAAGGATCAGAAGCCTGAGTCAGCACACTTGCTGATCAGGGCTTCTGAGAATTGAAGTCCAAGAACAGCTGGAGCACCAAGGTCGGCCACCTCTTCTGTACTCTCCATTTCATATGACATACAATGGAAACCAATTTTCAAGGGCATGGGCCTGTTTGCCTGTACCTGTCACAATTTGTTTTAATGGGTCAGTTGTTCAGCTAGCACTACAAGCCACACAAATGAGCTCCACCTGTTTATATTATATCCAGAAATCATTTCCCACTTTTTTGCTATTTCCGTGCATACAGCTGCTCACAAAAATGTACACAGCCCTTAAGCATTTAGCAACAGATGACAAAATGAAGTGTTCTTAAAGCTAAATACATAACTAGATCCCTCTTAACCCTGGATAAGCAGCCATATATACTTAAAACAAGCAGCAGCTCATACTGTACTACTGTTGGAAGCCTTTGTTGCAGTCCGTCCTCTTTGCTCTTCAGGATCCATCCTACTTTTTTCCTCATTTCTTTTGGAATGGTCCCAGTGCTTACTTTGCTGCAATTAAACAATTCTTCATCTTACTATGATGTTTTACAACCTGCAAAACCTGGCTTAATTACTTACATGAAGTGCACAGGACTGGGACATGGCTGCATTCAAAATTTTACACCAAGCTGAGTGTAAATCAACAGCATACCCTTCAGAAGTTAGTAAGGTTAACTGTTTTTGGTTCACCCTGCTCCTTTTGAGCTCGCTTTAGCTGTAGGATAGTGACTTCTTAGCCTGCTCTGAGCCATCACGTTGTTTATGCACATGAAAAGGAAGCAGGCGATCAGTTTGGCAGAGAAGGCAGTGTCTTCCATAGCCTAGCTTTGGGAGAGGGAAAGCTGGTTTTTTTTTTTTGGGGGGGGGGGGCAGCATTAACCAGGGTGTCGGATACAGTAAAACCTGGGTTACAACCACCTCGGTTTAAGTTTGCTGCAATTTGCAATGGAAATGCCATCCTGGTTTACAAATTATTAATGTATTTTTTTTTTTCAGTTTACAACAAACAATTCAGGACCACTTTTTAAAATTTTCCAATATATACCTATGGATGTTTCGGTTTACATTTTTTTTTCAGGTTACAACGGAGGCTGTTGGAACGGACCTCCATTGTAACCCAGGGTTTTATGTCGTAATCAGGGTTTTACATGAGTTATGTCCTTAATGTGCATACTAGGGGCAGGAATTTCCCAGTAATTTTTTAAAAAACTGCAGGCTGTGAATTCACCATCTTCCCCACATGACTCATAATGCTAGCCCTGGCTCCAAACAACTTTCATATGATCACTGAAGCAAAACACAACTATATACTGTGGCTCCCAGGAGCAGCTAGGTTCCTAGCACCAACCCTTCCTTGAGTCCAAAGTCCTATGGATCCAGTTACCTTCATCAGACCCCAAACCCATTAGCACTGTAATGTCCTGATTACACTGACTGCAGGGGGTCTTGCAGGAAGCTTCAATTGGGGTGGCAATCCTATTGTCATGGTGTTCTTGGGGTTCCCGCTCAGGCCCTTAGCATTATCTTTCTCTCCTTTGCTTCTTTTCCCAGTAAGGCGGCTTAACCACCTTCCGTTTCCAAACCTGACAGGAAGCCGCTTCCTCCTCCTCTGGTACCAGCAACTGTACCCAAACTCTGTGCCAAGCAGCTTCATTACACATACAAGTCCAGCCAGAAGGTTGTAGCAGGTCATCCTTTTGTTCCTCCGTACCCCTGTGATTGGCATCCCACAGCACCTCCTTTGTCAGATCCTGACAGAGATCCTCCCTGCTGGTGTTCTTCCATCTCATTCCAGACCTCTTCCACCTATACCTCCTCTCCTTTCTCCTTGTATTTCTCTAGAACTTCCTTTATATTCTCTAACTCCAAGGGATATGCCACCTACGACCTTATGGTCACTACAGCATGGCCCTCCTCCAGAACTTTCCTCCCTACTGGAGAAGGCCCCTGCTGCCTCAGCATCCTTTGCCCACCAGTTCCTGCCCATGTCTGTCTATGGGGAAACCAGTCATCAATAACTCTGGAGGGACCTCTGAGGGAAATAGGCCACTGACCCTTCCAGGTTCATTCTTACACAGATTCATACAGAAATTGGATAAAATGGGATTATGATGAAATACATGCAAAAATGACAGGAATTGGATAATGAGTAATACATTCAACCTAGGTAAGAAGCATGCTTAGCTTTACAGACTGAGCTCAATCAGCACCTGCATGACATTTTCCGAACAAAATGTTGTGGCTCATTGACTCAAAACCATGAAAGAAAGCTTGAAGGGAGCCATTCATCAAAGCAATGTTCTTATGTTTTCCCTTTTAGTCCCAAAAGAAGTCAAGCTTTGGGTATGTGCCTTACTACGGTTATGTATTAGTTTATATAGCTATCAGGGTATCTTTAATTTTTACTGTTTTTAAAATTTAACTTTTTATTATCTTTTGTGATGGGTGGGTTTATATTGTGGGATTGTATAATTGGTATGTTTTATTTGTTGTCAGCCACCCTGAGTCACTCGTGAGGAGGGCGGCATATAAGTATGATGATAATAAATAAATAAATAAATAAATAAATCTTCCCCTCTTCCCAGTTAATAACAGAGTAGGAAACCTGCATGAATTGTCTGCCACAGGCTTTGTTATAGCAGCTATAATTCTTAACTTTTTGCCATGCATTTATAAAATATCCTGAGCATCCATTGTTCTCAGTTTTATTTTAAAGGCTAGAATTGCTAACTTAGGCTGTCATAACCACTTTCCCCCTAACATATACCATGTTAACTTGACCATTCTAGCTGCCAGGAAAAGCATTTAATTTAGAATTAGGTCAATGTTGTTTTGATAATGTTTTGACCTGGCAAAAAGATTTGGCATGAAACTTAAAGATAACAAATTCTCTCAAAAAGTATGATTGTTTAGCCCAGGGATTCTCAACTTGTGGCTCGTGGACCAGATGCGGCCCATGGCACCATTTCATGTTTTCCCCCACTGCCTCCACCACACCAGGAAGTGCCATGTAGTGGAGGAAAGGCAAAATGGCCATCCGGCCCACAAAGCGGTCTGAGGGAGCGTGACCCAGCCCCCAAATTTAAAAGGTCAAGAACTTCTGGTTTAGTCCATAAAATAGAGTGCTTTCATGCTAGATTTAGTACAACAGTACCAAAAACAGCATCCTCTGGTTTTAGATGAACAAGTAATTGTTGTAGGAGAATATTACTTGAAATTATTCTTACCAACTTTGGACCCTTTAAAAATGCAGTTTCTAAGACATACATTTTCAACACATACTTCTGCTCAATTAATCATGTCAACTCCATCAAAAGCTTGAAAGTAAACCAACTGAACAGGAAAGCCTTACTTTGGCATGATTTTGGAGATTTTGGTACAAGTTAAAGATCTAAAATGAAAACACAAGTATTCCGATAAATATAAGTGGCTTTAGATTTGGCTGAAAGAATGGTGAAATGATAGCTATGCAACAAAACTCAAAACAGAGATATCCTGCAGAAACTTCCTTAAGATGGAGAATGTAACATGGAAGGAAATCTCAAAACTGCTTTGGAGTGTGTGTGTGTGATATGATGCCATGCATTCTCAGTTCTACCATATGGCACAGAATCAAGGACTTTAAAATAGGTTACTTTTTTAAAAAAACCTCCCTCTTCTGAGAGCTCCCTGGACTGCAAAATCCAATTCAGGGGTTCCCAACCTTTTTACGCCATGGGCCTGATCATGCACACACACCCAGACAGCTGAGCGGGCCAGACCACCACCCCCAGAAGTAAATGTGCCCACTTCTGCGTTTACGGGAGCCAAGGGCACATTTATGGCTGGTGTAACCATGTTTATGCAGGTGCAGGTGCATTTTACGGCTGTTCTAAACATGCCTGCTTTCACTTCTGGGTGTGGCTGCAGTGATGAACCACATGAAACGGTGCCATGGGCTGCGGCAGGCCCATGGGCCATAGGTTCGAAACTCCTGATCTAATCAGTCACTATTAAAGGAAATCAACCCTGAAGGGTCAGACTCGACTGTGTGACTGAACAACACTGAAACTGGGATTTATTTCTAAATACGTACCAATAATTTCCTGACTTCAGCAGATGACCAATGTAAACACACTAAAGCAAAGGAACAGGGCACTGGGGATTCCATGCATGGGATTCCATGCCCTTTCCAAAGAAGCAGGTGGGTCAAAGTGTGCGACTGGTGTTTGGGTTGGGGGTTGAACTGGGGAGCATGCCCGTTCAACCCCAACTCAAGCGCCGATCACGCACTATGATTTCAATGCCCGGGTAGGTCAGGGGATGTCAGAAACAGCATGGATTGGGTCCCCTGACCTCCCCAGGGGCAGCAGAGAGCCCAAAATGGGTGACAGAAACTCTGTTGTGATAGTTGGGTTTTTTTTTACCATTTCGGGCTCTCCGCCACCTCCGCCGCCTCTCAAGAGGTCGGGGGACCTGATCTGCACTGTTTCCGACATCCCCTGACCTACCCAGGCGGTGCTGCAACACAAAATGCTGGGGAAATAACCCTGGCGTTTTGCCTTGCAGCACTTGCTGGATAGGTCGGGGGACATTGGAAACTGCTTTCCCTTTGCAAGCAAAGGACTATCCAATCCTGGGATAGCCCTTTGCTTGCAAAAGGAACCCCTGCGCCCGCAGCTGCAGGTGACTGGGAAGCTGATGGGGGAGTTCCCCATCTGCTTCCCAGCCACCCCTCAGCTGTGGGAACAGAGGTGGAGTGACTGGGAAGCCGATGGGGGAGTCCTCCATCGGCTTCCCAGCCACCCTGCCCCTGCATCCACAGCAGCAGCATGGCTGGGAAGCCGAACAGGGAAGCCGAACAGGGAACCCCCCGTTCAGTTTCCCAGCCACACCGCCGCTACAAACTATTACCTTGGATAACGCTAACTGATCGTTATCCGATGCAAAAAAAATTCAAATTTTTGCATTGTTATCCGATTTTAGTGTTATCCAATGTAATTGTTATCCAAGGTATTACTGTATACAATTGGCAACCCTCAACAACTTCCCACACTTCATCTAAAGCACAAGGAATTGTAACATAAGGTAATTTTTTATCGAAGAAAGTCTCTCTTTTAAATCAAGAAGTGTGGGCACCCAAAGAAATTGGACAGTGATTAAGTTATGACTGACAAAAGTGGGGGGACAAATGCAGCAGCATTCATTAGTGATGTAAAGACTGTTGTTGTTGTTGCTGTTGTTGTTGTTGTTGTTGTTTTCTCATATTCTAAATGAAAAGGTATACAAAATAAAATTCCACTGAGAGCTACCATGGTGTTTTGGAGGGAGCAGTCGCAGGGAAAATTTCAGCATTTCTGAATCTGATTTTTGCACATTTCTACAGTTTCACTACACTAATTTCTGCCTTGTTGCATGGAGGTTAGGTATCTGATGGTGTCTTCAAAATCCTTGAAAAATTATCTATTCAATCTTTTTGATACAGGTACAGTAATACCTCATATAACATTAGTATCGAATAACACGAAAACCGCATAACATTAAGGAATCTGGGGGGAAGATTTGCATCGGATAACATTAAGATCCTATGGGATGCTTCAGATAACAACCGCTAAAGCCTGTGTGGTTACAATGTATCTCTATGGCTCCCATAGGATTTTAACATGCATCGGATAACACTAAAAATCATATAACATCAAGACTTGTGGAACCAGGTTTTAGTGTTATATGAGGTTTGACTGTATATGCAAACACTCCTTCATGCTGACTCAACTAAACATGAAACATTGGTAAAATTTCATCACATTCTACTTGTTATTCAGTCGCACAGTCGATTCCAACCCTCTGCGACCCCATGGACCACTGTCCGCCAGGCACTTCTGTCCTCCACCATCCTCCTCAACTTACAATGCTCAAAAGAAAGAAAGAAAAACAGAATCATTTTAAAGCACCACCCAAGAAGAGGCCAAAAAATGAAAAATGTAAAAATAAAAATTTGGATAAATTTGAGAACAAAGTGTGCCATATCATTAGTGTTACCATCTTCCCAAAGATGGGGATAACCCTGCTGTATCTCATAATGGCTTTAGGCCTTACAGGGAATATATACATTTGGAGCAGAGGCAAAATGTGTTTACAATTATCTCTCAAAAGTGCAAAATTCAGGTCCTGAACCTGAAGAATGTCAAATTTCTCAGAGTATTTTTTCTATTGAACTTTCCAGGATTTTTGTGCTTCTTTCTTCATTAGAAATACAAGTCTGTTTTTGTAGAATCTTCTCCACCATGTTTTTGATTGCTCTCTCCACACTACCACCATCACCTCCATAATGCCCAAGATTGACATGAGATATAAAATATTGTGATGGAGGAAAAACAGCATCTCGGTTGCCATTGAAGTTATTGTCCCTTACACTAATATCCAAAAAGCAAAAAACTATTTTAGAAAAAAGAAGAGAGTTATGCTACAACTGCTTTTAATGATAACCTTGAACTTTAAGAAAGTGTTGGAGAATTTCTCCTTCCCCTAGGGAAAATTAGTGAAATGGAGACTCTTCTCTATAAATGAAGTATAGCATTTCATTAGGTGTTTTCTGTAGGACAAGGTTTGTCAATCTTGTCCCCCATCCCATGTTCTTGGTTTTCAATTCCCAGAAGCTCTGATCAGCAGGTGTGCTGACTTGGGCTTCTGAGAATTGAAGTCCAAGAACACCTGGAAGCCAAAGTTTGAGAAACCCTGCTATAGGTGATAGATGGCACGTAAGGGAGCATGTAAATAGAGGGAAAGTTTGCCCTTTTCAGTTTTCCAGCTGTAATAAAATAAGTTCTATCAGTAGAAGCTCCACTCTTTTGAGTGTTGCAATAGCTAAACATCAAGGTTCACCACATTCGCTCCAGTTTCAAATAAATCTGTATGTTGCGATGTTCATCATCCAAATCTAAGAAACTATCAGTCTGAGTTCTTTTCTAAATGTGAAGCCAGACTCCCGAACGGATTATGTCTGCTTCTTCTCTCGGGTTTGCTCAGTTGGCTTTTGAATGAAAGAACAACCTCTCTCTACATCCCAAAGCATCTTGGTATTCATGAAAGTAATGTGCATTTTCTGTTTCATTGTGCAGGATTAATCAAAATGAGATGCTGGCACTACAATGCTTTCCCCTTGCCAAGACTACTGGGATGAAGCCTACAGTGAGAAAGGTTTCAAGAAAGCACCACAGGCAGCATCAGAGCTGAATAAGGTTTGTTCAATCTACTGTTTCAGTTGGATTAACTGACATCAAAAGTGTAGCGGGGGCCCGAATGAGTCACCAATTAAAAAATGTCAGACACCAACAGCACTCCCTTTAAATCTTAGGTCATTGAGTGTGGGAGATAGCAGCACTACTGAGATTCTTCTGCTAGACAGAGAAATCTAATGACACTATTTCATATCACTAATAAGGCTTACTAGGTTTCTGTATGTTTGCTGCCCATAGTGGAGAATGATGTCAGGTGGTTTCAGGGATGGTTGGTTGATGTTCTGCCCTGCCCCTCAACCTAGGAGGCTCACCAGTTTTAGGCTGAAGTGATACTTTCTTTTGTGTTATTAACCAGGTAAGAAATGCATATAACCTTCAAACTAACCGCAATTGTTTTGATTTTGTCTCTAACCAGAATGCTCTGCAGCCACACTTAAGGGGGGGGGGGTTAATTTTTTTTACTACAGCCTCCAGTATCCTCAGCTAGTCATTTTGAATACTGTTCTGGCTGGGAGATTTTGGGAGTTTTACTCCAAATGAGTATTCCCCTCCCACCTCCCAAGCTCTAAATGTCCATTAAGAAAAATGCAGTTTTCTTTTTATACCACTGCATTCTGCCCACTGATACAACTGGTCATTCTTAATCCCAAGTGTGCTACAGTCCAATGACACTAAAGCACTTAGCTAACAATGGGCTTTTGCTATATTCATTCACAATTTTTAGTATGTCTCTGGGTGCAATTCAAGGTGCTGGTCATTACCTTTAAAACCCTACATGGTAGTGGGCCAGGATACTTAAGAGACCGCATCGTCCCAAGGACATCTGTCCGTCCCACCAGGGTGGATCGGAGAGGCTCTCTTATCATTCCATCAGCTAGAGGCGCATCTCTCTAGCACCAGAAGGAGGACCTTCTCCGTGGCCGCCCCGGCCCTTTGGAACCTCCTGCCAACTGAGTTACGTCTACAGACAGAGCTACTGCCCTTTCGGAAGGGCCTAAAAACCTGGCTGGCATGGCAGGTGTGGGGCTCCAGTAATATGGGGTCCCATGTTGGGTGGTTCATCTGATGGGATAGCCACCTTTTTCTCGCTCTTTTACACTTGTTTTAACCTTTTAACCTTTTAAATCTTTTTTTTTTAGTTTTTTGTAAATTTATAGTTTAATTTTTTAAACTAATTTTGAACCTTAAGGTTTTAATTTCTGAATTTGTAGGGGTATAGTGGGATTGTTTAGTTTGTTTTGCACTCATTATGTATAATCTTTTTCTTTTTCTGTAAGCCGCCTAGAGTCAGGTTCACCTGATTGGGGCGGGATAATAAATCTAGATAAATAAATAAATAAATAAATAAATTTAGTTCACTGTTCACCACTAAGAGCGATATACCCTAAGTTGTTTGTTGTCCATGTTTTTCTCAAAACAGCCATTCTGCATCCTTGACATTAAGATGCACAAGCTCAAGCAGCTCCGATTCCCAAGCAGCATGTTGGCTTCCAGGAGCAAGTTAAGAATCCTTTTATTTACATTTCCGGCCATGACTGCAAGTAGGTCAGAAGAGAGTGAACTTTTCAAGCCATTAAATTCAAAGGTACATCAGCTGTTGACATTTCCCTCAAGAATCCTTTTTATGATTTTGCAACTAATACTGTTGCAAATCCTTCTTTTCAAAGACCGGAAGGCAACTGATTACAGTGACACTAGTATGCTAGAATGTCATCGGGATGCACAACAACAGCCTGGCTGCACTCACACTCTTCCATTGCACACACACACACTGCTGTTGCATCTGCTGTTGTTCCTCAAGCACAACAACATCTGAGTGGGTTGTAGGTATGTTATTCTTCCTCAGCTTGAAAGGAGACAAGCAATTGTTGTTTGTGTCTAGTCATGCCTGCCAAATGATCACAGAAATGTTTGCAGATGCAGACAGCGCTTGCTCTTTGGCTGTAAATGGAGATGAGCACCGCACTCTAGAATTGGATATGACTAGCTTTTGAACTTTAACTTTACCTATAGATGGATCCACCCTGACTCTGAATGATTATATCCTTTTTACCTCACCACCCCAAATGACGATATGTCCCTCATCAGCACACCCTAGATTTTTTTCAAGCCCTCGCTCAAATGCATGAAGTGAAGTGGCTCCACACATGCAATTCCCTTTATTAGCATTTGGTCTTTGCCTGTGTGCAGTAACAAGTGATTGCTTCTAAAAGCTATCAGAGGTAGATTGAATATGACACAGGTCTGTGAAACAACAGGTTTGGGCACAAATCATATGCTCATCAGGGCCCTGTCCTACATACTTTATATATTCAATGCTATCTGGCTAACAGAGGAAATTTGAAACCTGTTTCTGACTCCTTTCATTCTTCAGATCTTGGCACAGGATACACTAGAGCAGATCTGGGAGGACATAAATGTGCCTTAAAGAAAAGAACAATAGGAAGTCCTACCTCAAGAGTAGAAAGATACTCAGAAATATTAAGTTGATCACTGCTCAGAAATAATTTGTTAAAATTCAGTTATCTCTAATTCACCTCAATTTTCAGCAATGGTTTTTAAATGTGTTACCTTAACGATTAGAAATACAGGCTATTGTAGTAACATCTGACATTTCATGTTAATTTAATTAACTTATTTTTAAAGTGACAGAGTGGGGACTGAAATTTCAAACTGTTTCTAGTACAGTAAAACCTCGGATAACGCTAAAACTTTGTTCCACAAGTCTTGGTGTTATCCGATTTTTAGTGTTATCCGATGCATGTTAAATTCCTATGGGATGCATCGGATAATGTTAAAGCTCCACAGAGATACATTGTAACTGCACAGGCTTTAGTGGTTGTTATCCAAGGCATCTCATTGGATCTTAATGTTATTCAATACAATTCTTCTCCCCAGATTACTTAACGTTATGCGATTTTAGTGTTATCTGAAGTAAACGTTAGCCGAGGTATTACTGTAATTTGTTTGTTTAAAATTTAAAAGCTAATGTATTAAAAACATGTTAATAATGATTAATGCAACAAAATATTTTTATAAAGTTCTCAGCTTAAGAAAAACAGACAAAAATTTAGTAATAGCCAAAGAGTAGCATCTCCATGATCAGAGAAAGTGTCCAAAATGTCCTTAATAATGTCCCAAATGCCTTCAAAATTGTTCGGTACTGTATCCAGAAGACAAGACTTTGTGCAGCATTTTCACACCTGATAAAACCATTACAAGTAAAGCCATAATTTATCAATAAACCTGTAAGAAATCTGTATGATAGGGAAGCCTGTACAATAAAGCTGGAATCAATGAAGTTCATGCTTATTTTCTTCCCAAAGGGAAGATATAGTCTTAAAAACAAATATGAAAGTGAATGGTTTATAACTTAAAATAGCATGCAATTTTTTGCCTTACTGATTAGCAACACAGTAAACTTGTTTAACAGAAAGATTCCTTCAGGGAGATGCTACTATTTGTCATGAACTTGGAAAACATTACTTTGTTTTAAGTTACTTGTCACCGCTTCTCAGTTTGAGAAATGGAACCTTGCAGCGCATAACATCATCGGGATTAGTGCTTCTAGTAGTCAGCGAAATACCTGAGAGGGATTCTCAAAGTTCAGTGCACTTGCTTGAACTCTGTAACTCAAGTTCATTGTCCTTTTGAACTTGCAGTCATTCACCTCACCAGAAAGGGAGGGGGAGTGAGAAAGAAAGCTTGGCACTTTGCCAACAAGTCGTGACCTTGAAAGATTTTGGGAAGATAATGTTTTATCTCAAGATCTTGCCTCAAGGACACCTCTAAATTCCTTAGGAATTTAGGGGGAAATTGTGTATAAAAATCCCTGAATTTGTTCAGTTAAAAAGAGGAAAAGGGAACTTCACCAGATGTAATGGAGCACCGTGCAGTTTGGAGACATCAAAGGGAAAGATTGGAAGATGGGACTTTGATGGGGCCAAAGTCAGGCTACACTCTTGGGAGATGGACGGAACTTAGAGAAATCTCGCTAAGCCGACACTTAGCCAAATTTGCATCGGACACCAGACTTAGTTTCTGCACATTTTCTTATTTTAAGTATAAGTATGCGTGTTTGGTTAGAATTAGAGTAAGAACCCAGGAACTCACATAAAGAACACCTTGATTAGAGAGCAACTCGCTTAAAGAGCAGAATTTTCTCTGAATGGTCACTTCGCTTAACAAATAAAACCAACCAAACACTCACTTAACAAATATATCGGGGGTTGCAATCCCCCCTACCAGAAGTCACAATTAGTCAACGTTTTGAAAGTTTGAGGGAACTTGCAATACTCCCATTGCATTTCCTTGGAAGCTCACCTGGGAGGAGGGGGATCAAAGCCAAGGAATGGCTCAGATGGAGATACTGATGCCCGGCAGTCTGAGGAGGACCTTGATGCAAGGCCTAGCCATCTCATTCTAGGTAGCACCTGGTTTATCACCCTCTCCACCTGCTTGTGTTCTGTTTGAGCCCAAATTGGAGGTTCAATGTTGGAGCGCGAGGTCGGCGACACTATTGAACAAGCAATATCAGATAAAGTTTTGGGAAACTGAAAGTTTGCATGCATTATTGTTGGTTGTAAAATAACCACCACCACAATCACCACCAATCCTGCTGCTTTGATAAAACAGGTTTCTAATTTAGCTAGGATAGGCTACATGAAAAATTACCTGGGTATACCAAGGGATAAAAACTAAATTTAGAAAAATGAAAGAAACTGCTTGTGAAAAATCTCACTGTAATGACATGCCAGAAGGCTTTGCTCTCTTTAAATGCTGGCTATTTTTCAATATGTCATGATGGTATATGAGCCTTTCTAATTAAAAGGTAGAAAACACAGCATCATGGATATCCACAACTCCATTCAATTAAAGAATGGAGAAACTGCTGAGTCCTTTTCCTAACTATATTTTTACTTCTATGTGAGTTTAAAAAATATAAACAGGAAAAAATGGCAGTAGGGTTTCAGTAAAACAACACAACTACAATCTTCAGCCACTAATTAAAAAGCTGGCGACAAATGAAAATTCATATCTGGTTCTGGGGAGAACCAGCAGCTAATGTATCAATAAGATGGGAGGATCTGTGTCAAGTCTAATTTTCTGGAATAGTACCCCTGTTAGTCCCCTGTTTCAAGCATATCAGAAAGTTGGTCTTTAAAGTGCTATAACATTTTGGTTTTGGGTTTGTTTACTCTCTGATATTCTGAAAGTAGGTTTCATCTTCTAGATCAGTGTTTCCCAACCTTTGGTTTTTGGACTTCAGTTCCCAGAAGCCTAAGTCAATTCCCCAAAGCACTGATCAGCCAGTGTACTGACTTAGGTTTCTTGGGATTGTACCCAAGGAAAGATGGGCTTGAAGGATACCGTTTTTGTTTTTTTGTTTTTACTTTTGAAGACTTAAACTTCTGATACATTTACAGTGGTACCTCACTTAAAGAGCCTAATGCGTTCCATGGGATTGCTCTTTAAGCAAGTTTGCACTTTAAGCGAAACCCATTGGAAGTGACCAATTGTGATTCTGGCGGGGGGGGGGAGAGATTGCGAACCCCAATTTAGTTATTAAACAAGTTTTTCGTTGGTTTTTGTTGTTAAACAAGGCAACCATTCAGAGAAAATTCTGCTCTTTAAGCAAGTTAGTCTCTAAGCGAGGCACTCTTTATGCGAGGTTTTACTATACAGTATTCCTATTTCTAACACATTCCCCGACAAGACAACGTCAACTAAGTATGAGAGTGTGGTATCAAATAACCAGGTTGAGAACCACAGTTTGAAGGTGTACATTTTTTTTTTAGGGAAACCCTTCAGTAGGGGACATCCCAAAGAGCCCAAAGGTAACTGAGTATGCTCAACAGCTACACAATGGTGACCAACAGTGGGTGGGTGGATAAGAATGAGGAAAGGGAAATGTGATGGAGTATTGTGGAGATCAGTGTTGGCTGATAGACTGCTAGAGTGAACAGGAATATTACTGAAATGTTTGAAGTGGTAGCCATGTTAGTCTGTGCAAGCATATCTGAGAGTAAACAAAACAGAACAGCAAAAAAAGACAAAAATGTGTGGCACCTTAAAGACTAACTCCTGTATTTAAATGTGAGCTTTCATGGACCAAATCCACTTCAGCAGACATTTCGTGGACCAAGTCCACTTCACCAGAAGTAAGATTTAGATCTGATGAAGTGAACTTGGTCCACAAAAGCTCACTAACAGGAGTTTGATTTTAAGGTGCCACAACATTTTTTGTCTTTTTTTGCTGTTCTGTTTTGTTTACTCTCAGAAATATTACTGTGGCAGAGCTTTCTTGTATGACTTTAAGAAGCAATTCTGCACCTATCTGCCATTGTGCATAGTATTCAGATACTTGGCATGCTGCAGATTCTAAAGGGCTGCAGGGGAGCTTTCAAATCACAGCTCCCTGTGGTTTCCAAACAACAAATTTCTTTGTCTTAAATTCTGTAAAAATAATTAAAAGGAACCACAACACATCTTTTTTTTAATGCCTTTTCACAATAGTTCCAGAAATTAAATTCTTTTAATATTGAACTTTGCCATCTCCTTTGAAGACTGGCTGAAAAATTTGTAAGTGGTGTTGTTATTACTTTTTAAAACCCTCCCTGCTGAAAAATACATGACATCTGAGCACACACAATAGAATGCATAGCACATTTAAAAATGAATGTTCCCCATTGCCCTACACCCAACCCAACTAATGCCATTGCTTCAGCTTGTTAGCAAAATCCTCAGAGCTATATAAAGATCCTAGTTTCCATAGAAACTGTTGTGAGAAACTTCAGGATGTTAAACGTCCATGTTAATTTGAATTTCCATTTGCTAACTGTATTTAGACGTGCGTTCCTAGGCTTGCAGTATGAAAACTCAAGTCAGGATTTAGACCAGTGTTTCGTAACCTTTGGTTTTTAGACTTCAGTTCCCAGAAGCCTAAGTCAATTCCCCAAAGCACTGATAAATCAACGTAATGATTTAGGATTCTGGAAATTAAAGTCCCCCTGTGGGGCATGTGCCCCATGTCAGGAACTACCAATCCAGAGCCTTCTGTGGACTGACATGCCCATGTCCTGCATTCATCCTGCCCTCAACAGCCAAGCCATGGCTTTCCGAAGACATAGCAGGCAGCCACGATTCTCCATGGCCCAATAGCTGAAGTAAGGAGGCTGCGGCTAAAAGAGTAGAGCTTATCATCAATCCTGCAGAGTAGACCAGTCAACGGGGTACACAAAAAGAGCCTTCTTGAAGATTTGAAAACAAAACAAAATAGACAAAACAAAATAAAAAACACTGTAACACTTTAAAGACTAACTGCTATATGTTTAAAGTTTTGTTTTCTGATATGCCTGAACCACAGACTAACATGGCTACTATTCCAAAAAAATTCTTGAAGATTGTGGTATGTTTGAACCACAGTCGGGCATACCCTGGGCAACAACAACCTTGGGGCACCTAATCTTTCTCATCCTGGGTCAGGCGAAAGGAACTGCGGAATGAACTTGCCCAAAGGTGGCTTCATTTTGGCAGTTTAAAGTCTGACCTAGACACGAAAGAAGATGACCAGCCATCCTTACACTCATACTGCAGGGTGGGAGGCTGAGAAGGAATATTACTTGGCAGCTCTACATTGCATTCCAGTGTTTCCATAAAATGTGCTTTACAAATAAAAATCTTTTGAAAGAAAATGTAGGAAGAGCATGGAGGCTGCTGTGAAGGAAATTAAGGCAGCAATATTTTCTATAGTCAGTGTTATGTTGACACAGATGGGCTCTTTCTAATTCCAAAAAACAAAAACTAAAAACATTGCAAAGCTATTTATCCTTTGTGCAAAGGCAAGTGGTGTGTGTATGGGTGTGAGAGGGTGTGTGTGAGAGAGACACATTAGATATAAACCAAGGCAGGAGTGTTTTCAAAAACATGACAGTCTATTATTTCCTGGACTTAGCTTATGGCTCATCCTTCTCCGCTTTTGCTTTATGGACTTCAGAATCAGAAATTTAATTCCATTTCAGAAGCAGCTGAGGTTTCCACTTATCACATAATTGCAAGAGCAGAACGTTTCAGAAAATCAAATGTTTCAGTATTCACAGTAACCTGACATTTGGCCAACAAATATTCTGATTGGACTACCTGAAGCCTATTTGCAATTGCAGTCACAGATGGCATTTTAAAAAGAGAACCAAGATGATTAGATGCTCATAACACTGCCCAAAATCCTACTGCCACTTTATGCATGTGTAAAGGAAATAGTACAAGTCTTGGCAGGAAAGAATGGTCAACTAAACTAGGGCTTTTTAGATACAGGAGAATTTTTCTGTGAATGTGGAAAAATAAAATCAGGGCAGCATTTATGTGAATACTAATTATGTCCCACCATGTGTACAAAAAAGGGACTGGGGTGGCTTAGTGGTTAAGATGATGAACTTGACAACAGTAAGGTTGGCAGGTCAGCAGATTGAGACCAGAGTGCTGCACAATGGAGTGAGCTCCCATCACTGTCGCAGCTCCTGCCAACCTAGAAAGAGAGTGCCAGTAGATAAATAGGTACCCACAGTCTGGCCAGGTTATCCTACTATGGTAATAGAGTAGACCCTACTTCCAGAGACTCAATGCCGAGTGTCAGGCGGTGGTTAACTAACCTGACAACCCTGAAGACTAATGACTTTGGGTGCTGAAGTCCACAGGGAAGGTAATGGACCCCAAGCTGATTAAATCCCACTTGAATCAATCTTGATGGAGGGCAGCAGCTTCATCCATACTGGCCTTGGGTTGATGAGGACTTTGCATGCCAAAAGGGCTCAGGACCAGAAAGTGACTCACAGAACTTGAGTGCTAGGGGTGTCATGCTGCAATGTGGAAGGCGAATGGAAGGCCACTGCATTATATTCTCAGGACAGTCTTCATGACTGATCACAATGGGGATCGCCAATATCCAGATTTGGATATGGCTGAAGAAGAAGAAATAGGTACCACATAGGTAAGAAAATAAACAGCATTCCATGCACTCCGATGTCTAGTCATGCCTCCCACATGACCACGGAAATGTCTGCAGATGCAGACAGCACTGGCTCTTTGGCTGTAAACAGAGATGAGCACCAAATCCTAGAGTCGGCTATGACTGGCTTTCGAACAAGGATGACCTTCACCTTTACCTTATCTACATGTACAAAAGATGATCTAATAAATGTCTCAGAGAATGCTACTGTAGTCGCCTGGTTCTGGTCAAAAATAGATTAATCATTTTAACATTTTGTTTTGTTTTAAATTTTATATATATTTATATGCATCCATAATTTTAAATTATGCAACACTGTGTATAAACAAAGAAAGAAAGGCAGCAAATTTCTCATTAATGAACTGCTGATTATGTTTCTGGGAATGTGCCCACTTGAGTGAATTAGCCTACACCCAAGAATAAAATCAGCACCTTATTAGTGAGTGGCAATTTGCTTTCAAGCACTAATGGGCAGTATGATTCTAGTCATTGCCTCTTAATTTCAAATATGGTTCACTGCTACAGGAACTATCTAAAAATGGAAAAAAAATGTCCATTTCAACAATTCATTTTACATGAGAGAAAGTTGTTGTTTTTTAGATGGGTAACGTGAATAAAGGGACAAAGATTACCATGGGAAATTATTATTCCTTGACAGCATGAGCTTTTCACAAGAAAATATAACAATTATTCCCCCTTGTAATACAAGTACTGAACCTGGAGAGCAACTTTTCCTGAATTAAGATTCAAAATTGTGAATATACTCCTACAAATGGTTCGCTGGCTAAAATGTCCATATTGTAAATTTGATAACCTTAAGTACCTGAGTACTGCAGGACGGAATGAGCTTCCATCTTTGCCCCAGCTCCTGCCAACCTGGCAGTTCTAAAGCAAGAAATTGCAAGTAGATAAATAGGGACAACTTTGGTGGGAAGGTAAATAGCGTTCCGTGCACTCCAGTGTCTAGGGACGTCTGCCACATGACCATGGAAATATCTGCTGAAGCAGACAGCGCTGGCTCTTCGGCTTTGAAACAGAGATGAGCACTGAACCCTAGAGTCAGATACGACTGGCTTTCGAGCAAGGGAAACCTTTACCTTTAAGTAGGTAGATACCAAAAAAATCTTGATAGATAGGTGCTCATGAAGTAGTCAAAAGGTAATGCATAGCTACTTGGATTTTTACTCCTCAGCAGATTCTCAGCAAAAACATGGGTGAGAAAACAAGCAAGAGTTAATAGTGACACCTTATTACTAAAAGGCAACTCATGCAAGGGACTCATGCAAGGGACTGTGGTAGCTTAGTGGTTAGGATGCTGAATTTGGTGACTGGAAGGTTGGCAGGTTGAGACCCAAGTGCTGCACAACAGAGTGAGCTCCTGTCTCTGTCCCAGCCCCTGCTAACTTAGCAGTTCAAAAGCAAGAAATTGCAAGCAGATAAATAAGTACCACTTCCGTGGGAAGGTAAAAAGTGTTTCATCTAGTCATGCCTGTCACATGCAGACAGTGCTGGCTCTTTGGCTATAAATAGAGATGAGCACCAAACACTAAAGTCAGATATGACTGGCTTTCAAGCAAGGGAGACCTATATCTTTACACACATACAAAGTGCCAACAGGTTTTTGGATCAGAAGCCTAGACCTCTACTGAAGTATTAGCTCTTACACTTTTCACACCCGGACACATAATTTCTCTTCCCTATCATTCCTGATATCCCTTATTAAAAGATGCCTCCATGTTCTTCTGGAACACACATCAGGTCCACTGGAGCCTGCTCAATATACTGTAGAGATAAAGGCCCAAATGCTTGCTTTGCTCGCTTTCAACTCCCTCCATAAAGCTATTTCAGTGCTGGCGATAGGACAATATCTTGCCATTGTCATAAGCTAGCTGGTCAGCCTTGAGCGTACTTGCCCTCAGATTCTAGCAGGCATTTATTTTGTTGTTTATTTTATGTTGTTGCTGTTTATTGCATATACACTACCCAGAGTGGGAAATATCCCAGAAGGGCAGTATAAAAATGTAATAAACAAACAAACATCTTCTATGATGCATGAAGATAGGAAGCAAACCAAAGTGGTTTTCTCTGATTCCTTGCCACTGCCACCAGGCCACAGCATCTGTTATCTGTGGCACCTGTTATCTTCACTAGAAGGCCAGTCCTACACTTACACCTACATATACCTCAACTATGGCTTTCACAGCTATTTGAATCCTTCGGAGGCTCTGGGGATGTTTTCTGGGAGGATGGAAAAACACTGATTAAGATACATCCTCCACTGGAGGATGCAAATTTTTTTTGATTCAGATGACTTTATTTACTCAAAATTATCCATGCGTTTAGGTAACCTATGATGATAAAAACACATACTGTATAAGCAAAATTTAAAAAGACAGTGTAGGTTTGTCTTCTTGCCAACAAACACGCTTGATAAAACAAAACAGAACATATAACCTGGAATGCCCCTGTACTATGGCAGAAAAGGTTCACTGTAGACTGAGGCACATGGCCATCCCTGGACAATAGAGGGCTGCGCCCACTCACAAAACCCCAAATGTTATTCTTAAAAACAAGTTTTAACTTAAAAAAAATATATCTTGCATCTTCCAGTAGCCTTGCAATGTTAATTTAAAGAAATAAGGCTTGGGGGCCCTAGGCTGTTAAGGGCTTCATCACATGTGGTAACATTGACCCCTATGTCCTCCTAGAGGGCACAAATTTTGAGAGAAAGTTTAAAATTATACAACATTTTGGGGGATTGAGGGATACTGGAGCCCAAGAAATGCTGGTTACTGTGTTTTGCCCGTCCAGTTCTAAGAAATAAGAAGCATGTACTGTATCCCTTGTCAGAGGTGCTGCACACGTTAAAACTTTCTTTCTTTCTTTTCTCTTTTGTCTGTCTGCATGCTTCTTTAAAGAACAACAAACCTAGCCTCAAGAATTTACAGCTTAACATTTGAAACAGTTAATGCTACAATTAGAGAAAATGAAGAAGAAATTGTGATAGATGAGAAGAAAATTCATTCCTTTCAGTTACATCTACCTACGGGTAGTTTCATTTGGGAATGCTGAAGGACTGAATATAAAGATGGGTTCGCAGGGCGGCAGCAGCAGCTAGAGCGAGGGCTGGATTGTTTGATGCCATGGGCCGGATCCAGCCCACAGGCTGTAGGTTGCCTACCCCTGGTCTAGTGCATACCACTACTCAAAATGGTTTACAAAGGAAACAAAGACAACTGGATATAGCATTTAAAGAAGAAAAAAGATTAAATTCACCACTTATTCAAATACAGTAGAATTAATGCAATATTATGGATGTTCGAGAATAACAACATAAAGCCTATTTATGTAGCTTGATAAAAAAAATTCACCAGAGCAAACATGCGTGCTGTATTTCAATGTAACATATTTTGATGCAGAACCATTTTGTTGCTTTAAGAAAAATATAAGAAGCTTTAAAAATAAAAACAACTTTCAATCCATTGTTAATGCTCTCACACTATTCAGTAACCAGTGTGAACTAATCTACTATTTAAATAGTGTGTTTTCAATTACATTATCAGCCTTACAGAAAACTTCTGCCACTCAAATGGGCCCATGGAAGAAGACTTCAAATACACCATAAAAAGCAATTACTTAGTCAAATTATATATCAAGGTGAATGGTACTTGCATAGGGCAGCTGACATTTTTAATTGAAAAAGGCCAAGGATAGTCACATACTTAAATTAAACATAGTTGATGAGACTCAGGATTTTTCTGCAAGTATCACAAACCATATTGATCAGCTTGGAATGCATACTTCAGTATGCAAGGGTGATACCCCACATAACGAAAAAAGAGTTCATTATGCATGCATGGTTTTTGGTAACCGGGGTATACCCTCTCAATGGGAACCCCAGTTAACAAATGTTTTTTCTCGTTATGTGGGGTATCACCAATGTGCTTCATATTGCTGTTTTGACTGTAAGCCGCCCTGAGTCACCTCAGCGAGTGGGCGGCAATAGAAATCTGAATAAATAAAATAAATATAACAAAAAAAGCATAGTGAAGAGCTATGTGGAACGCCGCCGCCGCCGCCGCCGCCCCCCCCGCCCCCCGTTATGTGGGGTTCTACTGTATTCGTATTGATAGAACTGTGGGACATATATCTGGGGATTACTTTGTTTCTAAAATGCACTGATTAATTCACTTAATTTAAATATGCCCATGTGTTTGGAGCCCACAATAATAACTTAAGTCACAAGGTAACACAAATCCTTAAAAAGAATATGGCAATATAGCTGTAAGTAAAGAATGAATAGTCTAAGTAAATGAGTTTGAGGAGTGTTTCCTGCCCCATCCTCTCCATTTTAGGGTCATTTCCCAACCAATGGCATGAAGTTGACAAAACCTCCCTCAGGAAGTTGTTCACTGCAAGATCAAATTACACCAGGGCATCCTGGCATCGGTGGCTACACTCAGACGGCAGTGGGAGGAGGGCATTATGTGCTCAAATCTGGCATCTGTGTACTTTGTTTGAAGATTTCAGGGTACTGAAGTAAGAGTTACTTCAACTCATATAAAATCAGACATATTCACTAGCAATTCTTCTTACACTTCTAATTCTGCTACTGATAAATGTAGCCACCCAAGCTAAACTGAACATATAAACTTATATTGCTTTAGTGGTTGTTCTTCTTATACGTTATCAAGTCAATTCTATCTTGGGGCGATCCTTTTCTGAGTTATCTAGGTAGAGGATATACAGAAGTGATTTACTAATTTCTTCTTCTGGACACATCCTGGGACTGTGCATCTTGTCCATAGTTACAGAGTCAGGTTCTTCTCCCAGGCGGCACAGTGGGGAATTGAACCCTCAATCTCTGGCTCAAGAGCCAGATATCAAAACCAATTTGTTTTAGGGAGCTGGCTTAAGAACTGGAGGTTGGAAGTTTGACTGCCTATTGTGCCTCCAGGGAGAAATGTCAGCCAGGGAAAAGCTGCACTGTTCCAGGGAACCTCTAAGAGAAAAGAAGGGTAATCCACTTCTGTATATTCTCTACCTAAAAGAGCCTGTAAAGGATCATCATATTTCGGAATTAAGCTTACCATACATCTGCAAGAACAGCAGTTGAATAAATCTGCTCCTTTAGAGATACTTCAGCAGGGTATGCAAAAGACACCATTTTGTCTCTTCAACAATGGATATTGTTTTTTCATACCCATGCCTAGGACAAGATTTATCTCCTTCACTACAGTACAGAAAAGTCTAACTGCTGCATCTGGAACATATATACAATTAAGAATTAAAACTGAAAGTCATACGGTATCTTTGAGTCTTATTTTGTTACAAAATTATTGCAGTATGAGATTTCTTGGACACCAAAGATCATTTCCTCAGATCCATGGAGCAAAGTTGGGAGTTTACAGACACCCCCACCCCCACCTGTAGATGTGATCGGAGGTGGAAGGTAGACAATGGAGTAAGAGCACACTTCAATGTCATTGTCATCATTAGTAATGACAATTACATTGATATAATAAACAATCTGGCACTAGGCAGAATAATAATCTATTTAGTGGTGCTAGAGCTACCTTTAGAAGCAATTCCCACCTTCTTTTCACAAGGTGACCCACTTACCTACATGGTAAAGCAATTAACACCATTTGAATGGGTATATATACACACACACCAACTACACAGTGATTCACATACATTTTTTTCCTACCTTAGGAGCTCGAGCATGTTTCCCGCTCCGGGCATCTTTAACAAGGCTGATATCTAACAGCTCTGATTCCTGCACCTGATAAGAGAGTAGAGAGGGGAAGAGAAGTTTTATTGCACCGGATAAATCATATCATCAAACAAGTTGCACAGTATTCTTGTATACAACGTTATCTGCAACCCTGCTTTTATTCAGGCTCTTAATAGTATTAAACAAAATCTAGCTCAAGAATAGTTAATGTGAGTGACCATGCTAGGTGCTACTAGATTGCAACTCCCCTCAGACCCACCCAGAGTGTGGGACAATAGGATCTATAATTCTGCAACATCTGGAGGCCACCCATTCCCTATTTCTACCCTAGAGTAAAATTGAACAGTTGGTCGCAAATGGCAGCTCTGGACTTGGAAGTTTCACAGAAGTAAGTCTGACAAGAGAAAAATGTACATACACTGTTGTTAAGCATCCACCAAAGAGGAGAATGTGAAGGCACAATTAGCCCCATGGCTTCATTCAAAGGTACCGGTATGTCATGTGCTGCCCCTCAGCACATTAAAACCCTGACATCCTCCACTAGGGTCACATTACATTTTTCCGTCCCTGTTTGTATGGAGGATGCCAGAGCAACAAAAGCCACAAGACAAATCTCTAACAGAACCCATTAAACAGTTTCTTTAAAATTTGAGATTTACTTTGGGGGCCAAAACCTCCCTGAGGTGCTATAACCCTTGTGAAATGTAAATTATCAGTATATCAAATTAGTTTTAAAAAGCAACCCTCATATCAACTGCATTTTTCAAATGTAACAGTACTCTCTTAAGAGAAAATAAACATTCAAGGGAGGGGGGGGGTCTTATGCATCTACATGAATTTATCATTAGTTCAGTCAATTCTCCAAAGATCAGAGATGTTTAAATCTAATGTGTCATGGTACACTTTTACAATCCAGCACTGGCAATGTTTATGAAATTGAGCATCTCTTTATGCTAATACAGATAATTAGTACAGCTCATTTGCTTTAAATCCAAATCAAGATACACAGGAGAAACTCTGTTGTCAGTGCCAAGTTCCATTAAATTTGCTCGCTTCATTCTCAGGAAGCAGCGTTCTGCCTCATCGAGAAGCACTATGTAAATGCTAGTGTGCTGAGTAAGATGCATCTTCCTCCACCCTCTTCTTGCCTTCAAAAGAGAAAAGGTAAACTGTTGTTTTTTATATGGCATACCTCCGTTCCCCCCCCCCAAAAAAAAGTTATCAGATGCCACCTCTCTTCAGATAAGGTTGCCAGCTCAAAAAGGACATGTGATTATTCTTCTGATGATTTAGAGCATGTGAATGTTACTTTTTGTGGGGTTCTCGGTCCTTAGAATTCCACAACTGTCATGGCCCTGCTACTTACAGCATTCTGAGAATTCCAGTCAGGCCTGTGCTGGGATCCTGGGACAACTCCTGGTGTGCCCCCTTGGATTTCCAAAAGGGCACCCCTTTGATCCAAGCTGCCTGGCCACCTGGCTTCCTGCGTGCATTTCATACCGCACAGGGTGGAGGAAAGGCATGGTGCATGCCTGTTGGCAGGGTGAGGCCTCTACTTTTTATTATGCTGGCTAGGTTTGCCATAGCTTGCTGCCCAAGAAGTAAGCATCTTTTTATTTCATGGCTGTAGTCACCATCTGCAGTGATCTTAGATCCCAAGAAGATGAAGTCAGTCACTGCTTCCATTCTCCCCCCACCTTCTATTTGCCAGAGAGTGATGGGGCCAGATGCCATCTTGGGGGGTTTTTATGTTGAGTTTCAGGCCATCTTTTGCTCTTTCCTCTTTCACTCTCATCAAAAGGCTCTTTAGGCAATGATGGGCAGCAAAAAAATTCGCTACCACAGCATGGGCGGAGCCTATGTTGTGGATGGAGCCTATGCCATGGGTGGAGCCTACATCATGGGTGATCTAGACATGTCTGCCATATGGCCATGTATGCATCTGCAAACACAGACCACACTGGCTCTTTGGCTGTAAATGGAGATGAGCACTTCACCCTAGAGTTAGATATGACTGGCTTTTGAGCAAGGGATATCTTGAACCATTTGTAAGGACAAAACCTGATGGGGTGGGGCAGAACAGGGAGGTGGGCGTGCCCACCCAATTTCACTAACCCCCCTGCCTGAAGGCCACCCAATTTTGCCACACACCCTGCCCAGAGGCCAACCAATTTTACTTAAAAAAAAACCCTATTGCTTCCTGCCACTGTCTTTAGGTCTTCTTCACATTCTGCCATTAGAGTAGTGTCATCTGCATATTGTATTGTATTTCTCCCAGCACTCTTAATCCCAGCCTGTGCTTCTTCCATCCCTGCATGATGTATAAGCAGGGTGACAATATACAGCCTTCTCATATTCCTTTTCCTATTTTAAACCAATCATTTGCTCCGTATCCTGTCCTAACTGTCGCTTCTTGACCCACAGATAGATTTTTCAGAAGACAGGTGAGGTAGTCTGGTATTCCCATCTCTTTAAGGACTTGCCACAGTTTATTGTAGTCCACAAATCAGAGGCTTTGGTGTAGTCAATGAAACAGAAGTAGACATTTTTCTGGTACACCCCTGCATTCTCCATGATCCAGTGAATGTTGGCAATTTGATCTCTAGTTCCCCTGCCTCTTCGGCTTCCACACTACCGCTCTACTGACTAGGATTTTAGGGTGACAATTTTGAATTAAAAATCAAAATCAGTACAGTCAGTGGTGACTGACAGCTAACTATGCCCTGATCACATCCAGATTAAATTAGGAAGACTTCACATTTATACAATGAAAATGTAACAGAAATAAATAAAATGGCTGAGCTGCAGTAACCTCTTCTTCTTCTTCCGTGTTTAGACCAGATGTGAAACTGCAAAAATGAAGTGATCTTTGGAGAGTTCATTTTGTAGTTCTTTTTCACCTTACCTAGTGCAAGAACCTCTTCTTCAGATTGAATGTCTGTTGCCCACACACTTTCCCTGATAATTATGCATATAACGGAATACTCTATCTTTATGTTTCCGCTCTATTTCTCCTTTTTCCTTTCCTCCTCTTGCTTTGTCATATATTTTATTTAGCTCCTTGGGGAAGTTGAGTGGATGGATGTTGTGTGCAATATGCAAATGATTAAATATTTTTTAAAGCTGTGGGTTTTTTTTAAGCAAAAACATTTCTGAAACTTCTCACTTTATATGACAGAGCTTGGAAAGGTTTTGGACTCCATCTCCCATAATCCCATAGCCAGTGTGGCTATTAATCATTTTAGCTGGAAGATTCCAAGAACTGTAATCCTTAAAAAAAAAATCCACCACTATAACTTTACCACACTTTGGTTTAAGATATATTAGCAGTTCTATCAAACTTCATAAGGCTTGGATACATAGTGCCATTTAGAAAAGAAATAAAACAGCCTGCCATTGCTATTACATCAGGAGCATTATTTTCTTGTAAAGGACAGCAAAAATGAGAGTTTTCATTCATCTGAAAAGAGAAAAGGCCTGTCCTAAATCACTGGTGCTTTTCGTTTTTAAGTTCTAATCATTTCTTCTGCAATACATCTTCTGTTCTATAAAGAAAGCGGTGATGAAACACTGAATTCTAAATGCTGGGAATAAAAATAAAGTCTCCACCACACAGAGTCAAACAAAGAAAAAGCAAGAAAGACTCTTTCAAGGCCAGAGCCAGAAAATGCTTACACTTGCCTTCAGTGACCATAGCTTTAGCAAATACTGTACACACCTAATGCTCACACAGTTGCTTGTACCCATATGAGACTTAGAAATAGCAATCACACTTATATACAGTCCCATAGTACTTAGTGCACTTTCTGGGTGGTTCACAAATTAATTAGCATTTTGCCCCAACATGCTGGGTACTCATTTTACCGACCTCAGAAGAATGGAAGGCTAAGTCAACCATCAGGATCAAACTCAGAATGACCCCCATCAGGATCAAACTCAGACTGTGAACAGCATTTTGGCTGCAGTACTACAACTTAACCACTGTGCCATGAGGGCTCTTAGCAATCTTAGAAATCATGGAGGACTTCATCTAACAAACAGAGCCCTTTTGGAGAAGGGCTCAGCAGCACAGCAAGTCCCAGGTTCAATTCAGTTCTTGCCATCTCGAGTTAAAAGGAACTCAGGCAACAAGGATTTATTTATTGTTTTATCCCCTATTTCCAAAAAGCAGTGAATTCTTGATCTGGCTTAACTCCTTTAGATTCTTGGAATACACAGTCGAATTTTTCTAAACTCATTATTCTTTATCATTCCTTTTTTTCTTTTTAATTCAAATGTCAGCTTATCATTTAATGCAATCTTCCATAAGTCCTTATACTGTACCATTCTTCCAATCCAATACGCATGTACACTTTCCAATTCTTTCCTATTAATAATCTCATAGTTGTTACATATTTACAATCAAATCATTCTTATACTTATCCATGTTTAAATGCCTCAGATCCATTCTTATTCTTCTGCTGTATCCGAATCCGAACATAGGTTATCAGCATGGTGATCAGCCATGAAGACTGTCCTGAGAATATAATGCGGTGGCCCTCCATCTGCCTTCCGCATCACAGTGTAACATCTGTACCACTGATCCAGTTCAGTGAGTCACTTTATGATCCTGGGCTAAAGTCTTCATCAGCCCCAGGCCAGTATGGATGAAGCTGCTGCCCTTGATCAAGATGGATTCAAGTGGGATTTAATCCATTTGAGGACCATCACCATTCCCTATGGACTTTGCCACCCAAGGCCGTTAGTCCTCAGGGTTGTCAGGTTAGTTAATGGCTGCCTGACACTAGACATTGAGTTGCTGGTGGTATGATATACTCTAGTCTATTACCATAGCAGGGTAACCTGGTCAGACTAGATCCATTACCAGTGCAATTTTGGGACTCATTTGCAGCCTTAAATAAGCAACACCTATTATTAGCTGTTTTAACCTTTGTTTCTCCCTCTGTTCTCTTTGGTAGATTGCAGTTTCCTTTTAAGAAGGAAGGGTGTCAATAACAGCATTTGTCCTTATATTTTTTTAAAAGGTGAAGAAGAAATCAATAGGATGTTTCAAAGTCTAATTTCATTTAATTTAGTAGGATTCCAGGTGTTGAGGGGCCTCATTCAAAGAAATAAAGGGAGGAAGGTCAAAACCCTGGGTGGGGGGACAAGCAAAAGAGATTGACAAACTCTTCTGTTCATTCCAACACATCTATACTAAGACCAAGAGAACGTCTTTCTAGACTGAGTTTCAGAAATCTTCTAATTTAACTTGCTTAGGCAGGCAAACTGTGGAGCGGGGGGGGGGGGGACCACACACTCCTCCCATGAGAACCACAGATTAGTTGATAATACTGTATATAGCTTTGCAACTATTTCTATGCCATCCAGATGTCTGAAAATTTATCCTGGCAAGCAGTGCCTATTCACTGATAGTTCTGTATCTGGGTGGTTCTTTGCCAACAATCTCTTACGACTCCCCACTCTCCCCACCCAGGCAAGTCAATATTCTTATCCCCTTTCCCTTGCTTCAGAATGCTTTTGGCAGCTGGCAAATAAACTAACAAGGAAAGTCCCTTCCCTAACTCCTCCTTTACTTCTCTCTTCCCTTTCGTGGCACAATCTAATTCCATCAGTAGCAGCAGCAGCAGCTTCTGAAATGACAGAAGAACAGGGAACTCAGCATGGCTTTAGATTAGAAAGGCAGGCCATGCATAGGTGGATTTTCAACCATTCTTGTACAGTATTTTGAAATTCATTTAAAAACACTGTATGAAAGTTTCCAAGCCAGGGCTTATGAGGTTCATGTGCAAGTTCTGAGACTCCTTTACTGAGCATTGGGAAAGCCCATGGGGTCTTGTCAAGGTGAAGACGTGTGCTCCAAAATATGCCAATTGGATCGGGATTCCTCTTCTCATCTGGTTCTTATTACTCCTTTTAAAGAAGCTTTGAGAAAATTGATCAGGTTTTGAAATTTATAAGATGCGTTGCACACCAGCCCAACAGTTTAGTAGAGAAAAGTTTATTGTCAGTCAATATCTATGGTGATTTCCAGAGATACAAAAAGTTTTTATTTTGGTTTGTTTTATTTATTTAACATTTGTAACATCTCAGCCAGGATGGGCATTATGACTGTAATATTCTGGGAGTTGCAGGGAAGAGGGGGTGGAGGAAAGGGAGAAAATAAAAACGTTCCCAAGTTCTCAAAATTTTTATGTAACAATGTAACCATGTGTCTGAGGAAGGTCACATGAAGCATATTTACCTGGGAAAATATTTGAGTGCTTCTTTTCCTGTATTCTGACTTTATACATACATACAGGGGCTTTAGTTATCCAGTACTTCATTTCTTTGCAAAGCCTGGCATGAATTATATCTATCCCAGTGCCATTCTTTTATATGGTCTACTGGTTCGTATACTGCATTGATCTAACAATCCTGCATACTAATTTTCACATTTTTGTTGTTGTTGTTCAGTCGCATATTTATGTTTAACTGGGCAATTGACTTCAGGAATTCTTCCAGTACAGTATATGCATTGCTGGACTGCTGCCATAAAACAAAGTGAATGTTTAAATACTGTACATTTCCTGAGTAACTCTCTCCATTCATTCTTCTCTAAGAGGCAGTGTTACAGAAAGGCAAGCAGCTCACTGTGGTGCCTTAGTCTCAAAATAAACCACAAGTTTACCTATTAGAAAATTAACATGGCTTCTTCCTTCCTTTTTCTACAGCCTGTTGTGATCCAGTCCTCATCAGTCACTGAAGATGATATGGATCAGGAGGCACTTCCTATGCCCAGCCCAATTCTGCCTGCACCTGAACCTGAGAATGTCTTGAACCAGGAATCTCAGCCTGCTTCTGGTCCAAATCTGTTTTCCCAGGCAGATGGCCTGTCAGATCAGAAGTCTGACTCTGACAGTGATCAGCCCTTAGCCAGGGAAAGGTGCAGAAAGGAGCAAGCTAGAACTAGTTACCAGAGAAGGCTCCCAGCTGATAGCAATCATCTGGAAGGCTCTTAAGCAAGCTTGTTGCAGGATTCCAGCATCTGTACAACTCTTCAGTGCAAAGACTGATGCTTGACTTTGGATACCTCTTGAGATTGCCTGCCTAGACCCTGACCTACCTGCCGTGGCCCTGACGTCTCTGCCAACCCTGATGATGCCTCTGGAATCCTTTGGACTAGATGATCGCTTGAACTACCAGTAACCAGACCTTGGCTTGCTCTTTGGACTTTGCTGTTTAGACTCTCCTTGAATAGATTCTCTGTATAGCGCCACTGTGCGGCAACCGTGCCCACTGGAGTAGTTCAGCATAGAGTCAAATGTGAAAACACTAAAAAGCATTATCCAACAGAGCATCCATGAGCCTTGTGTCAACACAGAGGCTAAAAAGTTTTGTTTTGTGTAAAAATATTAGATTAGTTTGTTAGATTGCAATTCTTCCTTTAACGCATCTGAAGAAAACCTACTGCTTCCTTTTGTAAGTCATGTAATCAGTGGAAAGTAGCATAAGTCTCAGTCCCAAAACAAATCACATATGATTTGTGGTCACCCTCCATATTCTTTCCAACAAAACATAATACTTCCCCTTAACTCTGTAATACTAGAGTAACAATCACAAAAACCAGCCCTACTATTAGGCAGAGTGATGTAATCACCTCAACTAGCAGATGAATGGAGAACATAGGGGCAGCCTCTGAGCTGCTAGTTTGGGACTTAAAAGCCATTCTTCCCTGCCAGACAGCTCATGCTGGACTCTCCAAATTAGCCTGCGGTCTAAAGTGCCATGGAGGAAATTGCTTCTTTTCCAGGTTTGAAATGGGATGGAACTGCCAGCTCAGCCAACTTCTATTTGTGAAATTCAGAAAGGAGGCACTATCTTATCTTCAAAACTCCTTGGACAAACCCTAATAATGACAGGAACTGAGATTTTGCTAAGATAACTGTAACATTCCCCTTTGATTCTACTGATGGGGTAGAAGAAAGTGGTTCTTACTCAAAAGCCTCAAAAGAAGCCACTTAACACTGGGAGGTCCAGTTCCTGCTCATGCTGGCTAATCTCAGATCATTTTCATTTCCATTTCATGGGGAATACAATTAAAAACCAAAGAGGGAACGTCAAAATTCCCTTCAATTCTGGTACAGCTTAAGTGCTGCCAGTGCAAGGGAGAAAGCTGAAGAAGACCTCCCTCTTTAATATATGGCTAAGAACCATAAAAAAAGGGGTAAACTTTTCACCATTCACTACAAAACATCAGAGTCTTCATTGTTTATATATCACAGTATCACTGCTAAAATGAAATCTTCATCAACAATGGACTGACAGCTGCTATGAAGTTGTGTTAAACCAAGTTACAGTTACCGGTATGTTTTCTTTCTGATTACATATACTCATTTGAACAACCTTATGCACTTGTAGATTTAAATCACCCTGTCCTCCCACATACATATTTTCCTAACTTTTTTAAAAAAAGTCTAAGCTACCAAGCACAAGGTGACCCATATGAATAGCCCTGCTTCCCGCAGTTTCTATATTTCAGATGCTGGCTTTTGTTGAAAGCTTCCAACCTTCAGCCTACAGACATTTTTAATTCCCACTCTTGATTCTTCACCAACCATTCACAGCTACCACCTCCAAGCGCAACACAATGCTGCTGTTTGGAGTGAATTATATTGTAAGAAATAAAACGCTATCCAAAAAGCATACAAGATGCCATTCAAAAGGAGCTTAAGTGAACAATGCAATAATGCATAATTTTGTGTTTACAAGTCATGAGTCAGGTTCTTACACCAATTAATTTCTCAGTAGTTGCAATGAAAAAAAATCACTGCTCCTTTCTTATGAGTCCATGCTTTCCAAGCTTCTTTTTTGTTGGGCTTGCCAAAAATTCTGTGATTAAAACCTTTACCAACACCTTATGGTTTTGAGAATAATGGACTTCAGAGGCTATTATGGACTTTGTCATGAAGAACAAACAGGATAAATACCATCCCTTGGATGAGGAGACCAGTGGGACATGCAACACTACATTGCATAGTGTTCCTGGTGTGTGTGTGCATTAATAAAGTTCATTTCTTCAGAGTTAAAGGATAGAACTGAGATCATTAAAACTATATCATAAATTGTCTATCCAGCTTGACTACAATGGGCCTGGGACTTTAAAACAGAAATCACTACATCATTTTGGGTTGACCACCGAGCAGTGTGCTTTTGCTAACTCAGTTTGCTAATCACTTTTAAGCATTTTCTCACTTCCAGAATGAAGAAGACACAGGCAGAAAAGCAGGGACCAAGGTTGCCTGGCAAGTAGGGTCTTTCCAGTCTTACATCCCAAGGTGAGAAAGATGAGCCAGGCAGGCATACTTTTAACCAATCATTTCCTGAAGCTGAGAGTATGGCAGGTAACTCCTAAGGGCTCCCACTCAGTACTTAGACATTTACTGTAAAGAAGAAAGGATATGATGATGTACTGAAACCAGCCATGCCAGAGCTTCATTCTACTACACATGGACCAGTAGCAGAGGGCTTCAGCATGTCTTTAAGAGAGAGCAAGAGGTAGGGGGAATATATATTCCACTTGCATCAAGCTCTTTTAATAAAATATATGTTTGAATGGATCACAAGTGGCATTAAGAATCCTTTATGACAGCCTTACATTTTCAAGTGAAACACTACACTTTTCTCTTGGTTTAATCAGGTTCCCCACTCCATGCCTCTGATATATTCCACCTTAAAGCATATTTATCACCAGTTTACAGCTATGATACCAGGGAAACATGTAACATGTGGTCCCAAATTGGCATAATGAAGGCAAACTTAATGTATAAAAATGTACTGAAGTCATTTAATAATCATGCAGAGAAAGTCTAAACATGTCCCGTTTATATTCTAGCTACAAAAAAACCCCTGCCTAGTAGAATCAAAGACAGAAGATCTTCCCTTGATTTCCTACTTTTCACAGATCTCTTTTGATCAGAAAAGGGAATGTTTTGCTGCTCCAGCTCCAAAACTGTAGAACTCTGTAGCAGAAGTTCAAAGAGATTTTTCTCAGCCTACTGCCCCTAAACTCCCATGAACTCCACAGCCAATGTGTACTGACTGTTAGTGGTGGGAGTCATAATCCAAGACAACTCGAGGTCAGCGGGTTAGGGATGTATAATCTAAATCATGACAGTGTCTCTTCCAGGGCAGTTAAGCACTCTCATTATTCAGATTTCTTCCAAGTTGAGCTACAAACAAATATCTTTGATGACACATATTTTGCAAGCTACCTCCTTTTCTCTCCCTTGCTGCCATCTGCAGATGAAGGTCCACCTACATAAAAAATGTCCATGCAAGACCGGAAGTTAGGTAATGTAAGCCACAGGGAGATGAAGCTCTGACCTTCAGGTACTTTTGTTTCCTTCTTCTTAAAATGCCACGCTCTGTTTTACAGTGAACATTTGCAGGCTTTTAGAAACTTGACAGGAACACCACGAGTACATGAGTCATATTATATAGGCTCTACTAAATAACACCTGAACACCTACAGAAAATATAACCCCTCTTGAGTTAAGTTCCAAAGAAGTGGGGGTGCAGCTACTGTTTGGATATGATATGAAAAAAGCTTATGCAGCAAACCTTGGCATAACAAACTTTCACATTTCATTCTGGCCTGAGATTGCTTCTGTTAAACACCTATATACATGAAGATATTTCACATAGCCACCATCCAAATGTCATCTTGAATCAAATCTGGATCTTCCTTCCTCCCCATCATTAGTATCTGTGTCAACTCTTGGTTATTTGCCACCACCTGAACACATCTTTTAAAAACTGGGATATTGCCATGTTTTATGGCCTGGGCCTCACAGAGGTACTCATATCACATACTATCCCATTTTGCTCAAACAAACAGCCTTGGACTGAATCTAGTGTGAGTCAATTTCTGTCAAAGTCACTGTAAGATCTACATTGCATTCATTTACATGTGTTGGCAGCCCTGATTCTGGGTCTATGTCTCTCCTTAGATAGTACTTGACCATGAGAGGATATTGGTTCCTCCCCTCCATCCACGTCAACGCCGGAGGGAGAGGAAAAAGGGCCACTGGAGTTCTGAGGAGGCTGAAGATACAGCTCCGGCCGGCCAGAGGGAATTGAGATTGGATGAGCAGAACGGCCAGCGAGCCGTAAAAATACTGCCTCGCTGCTGCTGCTTCAACCACCGGACTCTTCCCTTGGACTTTTTCTTGACCACTTTCTGTGGGACTGCTCATATGGGATTTAGCAAATGTGGTCTTTGTTTTTGCTATGTTTTATGTAATGTTGTGATATTGATGCTTTTTGATTGCTACTGTGATATTGATCCCTTTGAAATTATGATTATTTATGATAATGATATGTTTATTATGACTGTGGAACCTGTAGTATGATGTTTATTATGACCATGTGTAACCTGTAACTGTATACTTTGTATCTTTGTTAGCCGCCCAGAGTCATTCTGCGAGTGGGGCGGCATACAAGTCTAAAAATTAAATTAAATTAAATTAAATTAATGTACTTTGCTGCACATTTGCCAATTCTTCTGCTTCTGAATAAATTAATTCTAATTACACACGATCACGTGCACGCACACGCGCACAGACACAAACATACACACACACACCATTTTATTTATGCTCAACAAACTTTTCCTGCCAGTACCTTGTTGTTTTGTCTCCACTTGATAATGAGGGAAAATGTTTCCCAGAAGCAAAAAATTCTGCTTTAAAGTGCCACCACCATTTATCAAATATGCCACATCCCGTCTCACTACAACAGGAAGCTGCTTGGTGTAGTTTGCCAAGTTCTATTTGGGATTTCTAAAGAAATTCTGAACCTTACTTTTATCCATTTCAGGCTTCGCATCCGCTGTTCCACTTGCTTTGTTATAAGAACCGTATCACTGCCAGACATTGCAGAGCTTTCAAAACAAACCAAATGTGTTGACATGAAAGAGTAAAAGTTGTGGGGGGGGGGTTTGGCGGGGGGGGAGAGATGTTTTTGCAGTTTTAGTTCTAGGAGGTAATTGCTGAAAAAATGTACCCTTCAGGATGGTGGGAATCTTCAAAAACACATTAATCAACACTATTCTGGAAGAAACTTCCTCATCCAAAATAATTTTAATTACTAGAAGACAAAATGTGCCCATCAATACCACCACTGCAAAAAGATGGAAGAGAAAGACAGTGGGGCTAAACAAACAGGAAGTTTTATGGTAAAGCTTATGCAGCACTGCACTGGCTGCCAGTATGCCTCCAGGTGCAATTCGAGGTGCTGGTTATTACCTTTAAACCACTACATGGTAGTGGGCCAGGATACTTAAGAGACCGCGTCACCCTAAGAACATCTGTCCATCCCACCAGAGCGGACCAGAGAGGCTCTCTGGTTGTACCACTGGCTAGAGAGGTACACCTCTCTAGCACTAGAAGGAGGGCCTTCTCCGTGTCTGCTCTGGCCCTATGGAACCTCCTGCCAATTGAATTGCATCTCCAGACAGAGTTGCTGCCTTTCAGGAAAGGGTTAAAGACATGGCTGGCAGGGCAGGTGTAGGGCACCAGTGGTATAGGGACCCCAGCCTACTGGTTAATTTAGTAAATATTCTCTCTCCCTTCTAATCTTTTAATCTTTATTTTTCATCTTTGATTGTAATCTTTTAAATTGTTAACATTGTCAGTTTTTAATAGGGTTTTTAGAATTAATATTATAATGTTAAAATTTTTATATTGGCTTATTTGTAATTGCTGTGATTGTCTAACTGTGATGTGAGCCACCTTTAGTCGGGTTTCCAAAGTGGGTGGCATACAAGTACAAAAATTAAATTAATTAAATTAAAGACAACTGTAAAAGAAACAATCACAGACATACATAAAAGGGTAGTAAAGCCGTACAGCTAACTCCTTTTGCACAATTTATTTACAGTGGATTTTAAAAACAAACAAACATTTCACTGTAATATAACTTATCTTTCAGAAGGTCCATAGCTCTACAGTATTTATACCTGCCTTATCTCAAGCAGGGAACTTTTTCCAGTTAGCTACTACCATCCATGAGCTCTATCAGGTTTTTAGAAAATCTTTGGACAGCTCCACTGCAAATCAAACAATGTTAGAAAATCCCCAAAAGCTAGTAAATCTTGTTCCTACATCCTGATTTGTACAGTACCTCTAGCCACCATATAGTTCTGGTTAATTACAGCTTTCCCTGTAAGATCCCCCATGGATATCACTGGTGAAGATCGGGCAGGGGCCCCCAACTTCTTAATTACAGCTATTATTCACTATCTTGTGAGCCTTCTACCTTTCATAAACTCAAATTATCTGTTATGTTTAATGTAGTAGCAATTCATGAATGGAAATTGTTAAGGGGAGGAATTCTAATTCCACCACCATCATCAGAATTGTTAGGACTGACATTTTACAAGACATGTCAGCTCTTGTAATTTATTTGCCAGTGTGTGTGTAGATTATACAGTACATAAGCATCCTGAGAGGATGCAGCCAGCGGGAGGAGAAACAGATTTATAACTAACACCTTATACTATGTAGAGCCGGTATGTTTGAGAGACAGATTTAAATGGCCACTGCCTCTCCTACATTAGAGGATGTGGTATTTTTTCAGAAACCCAACCAGAACTGCTTTTTACAGAGAGCCCAAAGTGCTGCTTTATTAATTAATAAAAATAGAAGAATGGTGCTTTGCAGTAGTAACACAAAATAGTTATTAAGACCTTAACTCTTTGAATTTTACCAATTAGGTCTTATACACTATGCTTTTGAATTGAGTTAGTTTTTTAAATCACCCTCATAATTTCAGTTTCAAGTTTCTGGAACCAACTTGTCCAAACACCTTTCCAAATATTTGATCTGTGCTGAGCAACTTATTCTACATGTCCTGCTTTCATATGTAAGCAGCAAACCTTCCCACTGCTTGAAGCTTTACTACACATTTTGGTTACTGGCCCAGCTTTAGGGAGGTGAAGCTTCTGATTTGTTATGTGCAAGTCCCAAATGCATCAAATTGCACTCCAATGAACATTTGGAATAGAACAGATTGCTAATGCATACAGAGGCCATGCTGCTATCTTCCATACAGTCATCACAACACGAGTACAGTGCTTTTCATGCATACACTCAAATGAACATAGAAACATGGAAAGGTATTTCCTGGAAAAGCAAAAGACATGAATCATGACAGTTATTCTGCTCAAACAGCATTGCTCTTCTGCTATTATAACCACTCTTTCTAAAAGTGGTAGCTTAATTTGAGGTTGTCACATGTCCCTGTTCCCTAAGCAGAAGCCTCAACACCCACTCTTTCTCAGCGTTAGTGTGATTCTTGCTGCTGTAAGTCTTGAACTGTTGCTGTGAGTATAACTCTGGTCTCCACCTCAAATATATTTTCCACTTACCAAAACTGCTAATCTGACATGTTGAATATTTCCTAGACAGAATATATGCATGAATGTATATCATTAACAATATACAATGCATGTACTGTATATCATCAACTGCAGTGGCTCAAGTGGTTAAGATGCTGACTGGAAGGAAGCAAGTCTGCAGTTCGATTCCCGAGTACTGCAGGACAGAATGAGCTCCAGTCTTTGTTCCAGCTCCTGTCAACCTAGCAGTTCAAAAGCAAGAAATTGCAAGTAAATAAATAGGGACCACTCGGGTGGGAAGGTAAACAGTGTGTCCAGGCATGCCTACCACATGACCACAGAAACGTCTGCAGAAGCAAACAGCGCTTGCTCTTCAGCTATGAAACAGAGATGAGCACTGAACCCTAGAGTCAGATACAACTGGCTTTCAAGCAAAGCATTTACCTTTACCTATATCATCAAAAATCTAACATTAGTCTTTGTTTAAACTTTCAAGAGTTACACCACTTCAATATTTAGAAAAGCCATAGTATCATAAAAGAAATATCGCTGCTTGTTAACTTTTGAGATGCTTCTGCTCAGTATCTTCAGCAAGAACTAAATTTCTCACAAAGGATTTGGGAAATCTATTCAAGATTAGTCAAGTCAAAGACCTCCTAATACACACTCCACACACTGTTGTTGATGCACCTACTGGAAAAGTTAGTGGCACTCCCTACTCTCTTCTCTACTTGCAAATAAGCATCCCTGTTACGATGCTGAGCTTGGTGACTGGATAGTCAGCAAGCCAGCAGTTCCAGACCCTACTACTGCACAACAGAATGAGCTCCCATCGTCTGTCCCAGCTCCTGCCAACCTAGTAGTTCAAAAGCAAGAAATTGCAAATAGATAAGAAGATAGTGCTTTGCCAGGAAAAGTAATAGCAGTGTTCCATGAGCTCCAGCATCTAGTCATGCCTGCCACATGATCATGGAAACATCTACAGAAGCAAACAGTGCTGGCTCTTTGGCTGTAAATGGAAATGAGCACAGCCCTCTAGAGTCAGACACAACTGGCTTTCAAGCAAGGGAGACCTTTACCTAAGTTCAGTTAAATTGTCTGTCTGACTGTCTGTCTATGATTTAATTTATATTCTGATTTTCTCCAAAAATTTAAAAACCACAATGAGAACAAAGCTGGCTAACAAGAATTTGAACAAAAAAGACATACTGTAAATTAAAACAATTCTTAGTTGATTAAACATAGATTTCTGAGTCTGTTTTAGCATCATAAAAAAGGGTCTTGAAGTACAGTTAAGATTTACAGAATTATTTGAGTATACCCCTTCACAGATTACAATATACAATCCATCAATATTCACAGTTAAATAAATCTGTTCACCTCAAAGATGTCATAAGACTGTTTAACTAAAACTACTTTAAGAATGGGTGGAAAACATAAAGAAACAAAGAGAAGAAAAGAGAAGAATTGCCCAGATTTCAAGTCCCTCTTCACTGTCAAAACTCTGCCTAAATAGAAAAGTCTTTGCTCAGGAGGGAGGGGCTAGCCTAGACCCTCTTTGTAAGGAAATCCACTGCCTGGAAGCCAACACTGAGAAAAACTTTTCCAGGCACTCTTATCTGTGCTAAGAAAGAAGATGCCTTCCACTCTCTCCTTCCGCAAGGGAGGCCTTGTTCTTAGCAAAGAAAAAGGAATGAGTGGTGACATCAGAGCTCGGCTCTCAGTAGAGTCATTCTTCTGCCTTACATAAAGTGTATTATTTTAGCCTGCCCAGTTCCTGACTGTTTGGCGAACAGCTTGGCAATTGCACACCAAACGCTCCAAGTGCTGATTGGAACACTAGCTTCTCATTTTTAATGTGTCAGGTTCAGAGCTTGGGATACTTTTTTAAAAATGTCCTAGCATTATTTGTTTCATATCCCTGTAGAAGCAACACATTTTTTTTGTTTGTATATATATTTTTCAAAAAATACAAAAATGACCCAAATGCCCCCCAAACACCCACCAAAACAACCACAAGAATATTACTCATGAAATATTCTGAGTAATTTTAAAATAGTGACAAACAAGTGTTAATTGGCATCCCATTATATCCTGAAGTAATGTGGTAGAAGTACAATTATTACCCATAACATGTTCCTTTTTTAGGATGTGTTAAACTGCCCTGGGTCACCTTCGGCAAGGAGGGCGGTATACAAATTTAAATAAATAAATACTTTCAAGCCTTTTTTTTAAAAAAAAAAACCCTGCTTTTCATTTTGCAACAGCTTTGTGCCTTGGGCAAATGACAGAGAACAGAAGTTTCTGGGATGTTAACCCCCCCTAATAATAATAATAATAATAATAATAATAATAATAATAATAATAATAATAATAATAATAATAATAATAATAATAATAATAATAATAATAATAATAATAATAATAGAGGAGATCTTATTTAACTGCCAGGTTGTTGCTGTTTGATTGTTTTTCAAATGCAACCCTTCCAAAAATATTGGTAGTTGTTCTCTACCCAAACATTTACACCAATGAACAGTAGGTAAACTTTGGGTTTCCAGATGTCTTATTGGCTATAGCATCCACCATATTTTACTCTTCACCATGCTAGGACAAACTGACAAGTGTGGCAGGTCAAAACACTTGGCGAGCAAAATGTTTGCCTACCTCAAGTGTCCTGGCATTCTGGCACGTGCCTCAGGTTTCCCCCCGAAGATGTAATACTTGGGTATCATACATTTCCTCTCTGCAGATGGAACTACAAATTGGGTGGAGCTATGTTAATTTTATTTACATTTTCCTCTCACATCCTCATCCAAGGAGCTTGGGATAGCAAACACTGTGCTTTGCAGGCCCATAAGAAACATATTTTTTAAACAACAACAACAGCAGCAACAGCAACAATATCTTTTCAGGTTGGTTAGCTTGATGGGGAAGGGCCAGTCTAGGGTTCACAAGTCAGCTTCAAGAGTGATTTGGAGGTGAACTTTGGTTCCCTCGGAATATGTCTAACATTGTAATCACTATCTCTCTTCGGTTCCCTCATACTGAACAGGGAACTGAGATAGGCACGTTGCTTAAATATGGTCAAAAGTACTTTGTGTTTAAAACAAAGAAACAAAAACAGTGAAAAATTATGGGATGCCAGTCACACCCAACCTATATTTAAACCTTTGTTGACTAATCTCAGGTCTTATAAAATAAATTGGAATTTTCTTCATCCATTATACTCTTAGCTAATTAAAAAGAAACCCTAAATGGCACAGAGAATGCCTTCTTTGTAATAAATAGTTTTTATAACTACAACTACATTTAATATGCAATGCAAACCAATGCTTGTTCCTGTCATTCACAGCTGAGGCTTGCATAGTAACTAGAAGGTAAAAAGAACTCCATTTTAAATTTTTTAAAATAGGATTGTGTGGTTTATATTTGCAAACATATCTCTCCAAGTCAACATAAGGGAGCATTTTGCGTTTCGGAACTAGTAATGCAAAACTGGTTCAGATGCTGACCAGGAAAAAATTTGTTACCACTAAGCAAGTCAGTTAGTCAATGTCAGTCCAAGGTACACTCTTCCAAGGAGCCCTAATGCTACCTAACTTCATTTATACTGCAGGTAGTGTCCCTTGTCTTAACAGAGCAAAGTGTTCCTTCTTTCCATGAAGGACATATTTTGGGGGGTTTTTTCTACCCAGTTGGATAAATTTACTCTGTCTTTCTTTCTCTCACAGACACTTTACTCAATCTAAATTCATGCAGTAACATTTGGGCAATTTGCAAGACTGGGTAGTTTTTCCCTGCCTTGAGTCTAAATCAGGAGTTCTCAACATTTTCCCGCCAGGGGCCAGACCCACCCCTGATGCTTCCTGCTAGGGGCCGGGGACATGTCTGATCCCTGGACTTACGTGTTTGTCATCATCAGCAGAGCATGGCGGTGGCAGCAGCGCTTTCTCCCACGTAGCAATGACTACATCTCCCAGAGTCCCCCAGTGCCAAGCGCCAAGGCTGACATCACACGGGCAAGGAACCTCTCCTTTGTCACAGATTTCAAAACCACAGAGCAGCAAAAAAAATTCAAAATGCTGTGTTCCAGCTCCGCAGAGCCATCTGCTGCCCTGGGAACCAGCAGGGAGAAAGTGCTGCTGCCAGTGACATATTGCAATGTCAGGTGGTGGGGGCGGTCCTACAAATGCCTGGGTTCTCACCGTGAGCTGCATTATATGTGTGGGCCGGTTTTGCCAATAGGCCGGAGGTTAAGAGCTGCTGGTCTAAATCATTGGTTCCCAGGCTTTTTTAGCCATGCCCTGCCTAAGCATCTCTAAAATCCTAATGCCCCCTCCATGACATAATTCTTATTATTCAAAAAGTGAACATGGAGGAAGCCTAAAAGGCCATTTACTGTTAATAACTCATTCTCAAATTGCTCCCCTTAAAAATCAAATTGCCCTCCTGTGGAGCATGTGCCCCATGTTGGGAGCCATGGATCTAAATGCAAAATATTCTCAACTTACCTGGAAAAGGATTGTTCGAACATGTAAACAGGATGCTCCTCTGTTTATGTCCTGGCTAATATGCAAATCTCAGCTGGAAAAAGCAGGGAGTTGTACCTGCATTTACAGCAAAAAAGCTGCTACAAATCTCTGCCTAGTATGGTGAACTCATCTCAAGAAAACTGGTAAAAATATGACACTGCATAGATAAATTTAGTGTTTACAGTATTCAAAGTATGCCATGCCCTTCCTTGGTCATTCTTATATATCAGTTTGTGAGGGTGCATCTTGGGGGTGGATGTATGTGTTGTGTCATGGAAGCAGAATTCACTGTTCCTTTTTAGTATTTATATATGCTGTTTGGTTCTTAGGGTTAATGTATGTTGAAGAGCTCACTTAAGCACTGAAGTGTATTTGGTAAGGTATGATGCAATTCTTCCATCTTTAGGCATCCTAGTCCAATGTGTGCTATGCTCCTAATGGTAGCTTCTTAACTCACCTCTGCAGGGATATAGCTTTCTAGACTTTTAAGAGATTACATTAACTGAAATCAATGCATGGAAAACATGCTAAGTAAAAATCAGTATAAAATGAGCTGACATATAAATTCTAGACCTTTGTATCTGGCCTTTGACAATTCAGTGCTGTTAGCTATCATTAATCTATAATGGAGCCAATTTTAATTCTCCCTGTCTGACAGAATGATTCTACCAATAGTATAGTTCCCTCAGGTTAACAACTGTGAGAGTAGAGCATAACACCGTGGGGACTACTAATAAAATATATTTTAACTCATACTCTCTCCCTCTGTTAGGGACACAGCCATTCTGATTTGCTGCAAATGACCTCCTAAGGGTGAGAAATACCTTTTGTTTTAAGCCAGAAAACAATATAATCTATGCACGGACGCTCTTCAAACTATTGGTGTCATGGCATATATGCCATTTTGCCATAAGACCTAAAAAGGGTAGAAAAAGAAAGCATACAAGTTTCAATAGTGACTCAGTAGTCACTACTCCTACTGAGTGCTTTATGGCTCCAGGATTATGACCAACTTCTCTTAGTGGATCAATCTTTCTCCTTGTCACAGTTTTATGGATTAGCAGCCACTGTCTGAAACAAAATGCAAATCGGAAGTGCAAGATAAATGACAAATCCACTAATGCTATCAAGACTGTAAACCTCTCTACTTTAACAGTACAATACATCAGATATTCTGATGAACAAATACTACAACTGATCTTTGTTTGATCAACATAAGATTATTATGTAGCAAGTCTGCATCAAGCCCTGTACCAAGCTCCTGTAAACAAAGTTAAGGCTCTTTCTCCTGCAGTATTCTTGAGTGGATTGACGGAGGCAATAAATGTAAATTCAACTTTCTTACCTAATTAAGAGGCTCCCAAGTAGTAGTACTCTTTAATTTAATTAACAGCTATAAACTCAGCACTAGCCTACCACTTTCCACAAGGATAAATACCATTTCCTCTTACATAAACAACCAAGTGGATCTAGCAGTAAATCATCCTACAACATATAACATCCTGATTCACAGTTAGGGTCAGAATTATAAGGAAAGATTACCTACTTGTAACCATAGTTCTTTGACTGGTCACCTGTGCATTCATACTAATGTGTTGCTCGCATGCATGCGTGATAGGCTGACTCTTCCAAGCTGTTTTTTCTTTCTTTCTAGAAGAAACCCTATCCCATTGTGCCTAGTGCCAGCGCCCCACACTTTGCTCCTCAGTTCCATTTGTATGGCTGCTTTAGACTACGACAGCTCTACAATGACAAGAGAGGGGAGGTAGGGCAAGATGTATGAATGCACAGGTGACCACTCGAAGAACTACGGTTACAGGTAGGTAACCTTTCCTCCCTCGTCATGGTCCCTGTGCAGCCATACTAGTGGGTGGGTAGTGAGCTTTGACTTACTAGAAGGCAGGCTTGTCATTGCTTGTCTGCCAAAGATAGCCTGCCGTGACTGTCTCATGTCCAACCAGTAATGTCTCATGAAAATGGAGATATCATGCAAGGCAACACCAGCAGCCAAGGCAACAGATGTGGAGATGGCTCTAGTGGAGTGGGCATGCAGTTCTCCTGGAGGGTGCTGATGTGCCAGCTTGTAGTGATAGCCTCCGCGACCCATTTGGAGAGACATTGAGATGACATGGGTAAGCCCTTCTTAGGGCCAGCATAGCAGACAAAAAGTTTTCATGTTATTCTGAAAGTCCTAGTCCTTTCCAAGTAAAAAGCCAAAGCTCTTTTGACATCCAGTGTATGCAGCATCCTTTCCAATTCCAATGTAGGTGAGGAGAAAAATAGTTGGTAGGCTGATGGGCTGTTGAAGGTGGAAGGCCAAAACAACCTTAGGCAAAAAGGAAATTTCTAGGTGCAAAAACCACCTTATCTGCAAAAATAAAAAAAAATTAAGTTTGGCTGATCTCCCCGAAGGGCAGTAAGTTCACTGACCTTACGTTCTGAAGTAATAGCTAATAGGAAGGCAGTCTTAAAAGTAAGGCAGTGTAAGCCTGTGGTAGCTATGGGTTCAAAGGGTTTGGAAGTCAATTGATACAAAACAGGTGGCAAGGTCCACTGAGGCGGTGACCTATGAACATCTGGATAGGTATTCCCTAATCCCTTAAGAAATTTCTTTAAGGTAGGGTCTTTAGAAATGTTTAGCAGGAGAATCCTAGGGCTGGTGAGCAACTATTGCTGACAGGTAAACTCTGAGGATAGAGAGAGACCTGACCGTTTTAAACATAAAAGGAATTTGAAGACAGTGGAGAGATGGTGGAGCATGGCAGCTTTTCCAAGTGACAGGGTAAACTGTTGAAATTTTACCTACTTATATGTGTAAGCCTTCCTCGTGGAAGGCGTGGTAGAGTCATGTAGAATCCTCATGAACATTGGAGAATTCTCCAAGGTGTCAGGCGAAGGGCTTCGAGGTCTGGATAGAGAATCCCTTGAGTGCCCAGAGATAAAAGATGTTGTGGAGAGTGGTGAATTATGTCTGCCTGGGCCACCACGGGGTTATCAGGATTGTGTTGATTGGCTGAGATGCTAACAGAGACACTACTCTGTATAGCAGTGGCAGTGGTGGAGCCTGGAACAGCGCGACCAAGCCATGCGGTGGAAAAATGGAACTGAGAATTGAAGGGTGGGGTGCTGGTGCTAGGCACAACTGATTAGGATTTCTTCTAGAAAGAAAAAACTCAGCTTGAAAGAGCCGGCCTATTGCGCATGCACGTGAGCAACTCATTAGTGTGTATGCACAGGGACTATGACGGAGAACCATTTTTACATAAAGTTTAGCTTTAACCATGCATTACACAGACCTTTCTGATCTTTCTGTTCCATGCAACTAGTTTCTTTGAAGTGTTTTATGCGTATGTGAGTGACATGCTAACTTTCCACAACTCTCAAAACAAGTTTGCTAATTTAAAATCATTAAGCAGAAATATGCTGGTAATCTTCCCATGTGATTTTTGTGGCACACTACATGGCCAGAGACAGAAGAGAAGAAAATGTGCTCATTCTGGTAAAAAAAAACTCTCAAGCAAAAAGCAAGTACTTATAAATAAACAATTCCTCAAAATATGTTGTCAGAAAGAAGAACATCTGCATGGTTATCTCACAGCAGCAGAAAAATTGAGCTTCACTCACTCCCTGTTGACAAGAAAGTCGTGAGATATGGTGCCAGGGAGAATGTATCCATTGTCTTCTTTTAAAAAAAAATCCAGAGTCTTATGAAATGAGTTCTTTGATGTGCATTAAGTCTTCCATTTTCAAAAGACAGCAAATGGGGTTTTGTGCTCTACAAAATTGGTACTGCAGCAGGAAGAAACATTTGTTAACTTTGATGGACCGCACATCCATGGTGTTCACTGAGGAAGTTTATATTTCCTCCCGGATCTAGACTGGGTCTTCTCTGAAATCACCAGATAGCTGGTTAACAAGAAAATCTCATTTCCTTGCATCCAAATAAGACTGCTTTTTCCTGCTGTAAATCTACACTCTCCTGTCCTGATGTTCAAATGTTAGAAGGACACAATTATCTACAGATATCGTTTAAGTGTTGAGTTGGATGCAGGCTTCCGTTGGAATAAGGAACAAGAAAACCTGTGCCCCTGAAATGGTTCTGTGGTGAGATATACACCCAGGCCAGGGGGGGGGGGGGGGACATTGCTATTTTAAAAAAAAAACCTTCAAGAGAGAGGTTTTAAATGGTGGAAAGTTTGGTCACTATATCAGTTGGATGGCAGGATCTTTTTCTCCCCACTCCCTCACTGCCCCCTACACAGCTCATCCTTTCCACTTTGCTGGGGTTCAAGTGTGATGAGGCAAAATGTCAGCAACACTGCCACACTTCTGGCTACAAGAAACATTTCACTGCCCAACTGCATGCAAATTTGGCTTCTCTGTTTGAATAACACTTTAATTTGCACATTGCCACCCATACGGCATGGGATGAAAGAAGGGTCGAGAAGAAGAACCTTTGAGAAGAGAAGAAACAGAAGGTGAAAGGCTCGAGGACTGGACAAGTCACATCAACTTATATTTAAAAAAAGAAAAACAACAGGGAAAAGAGATGCAATGCAAAACTAAAACAGAGAGAAGTGCAAGTAGCAAAAAAATAGATAATATAATCTACCACAACTCTATTTCTCTAATTCCAAATTGATTAGGTTGTATCCAAATTTTAGTACACATATAGTGGTTTGAATCCAGGAAGAATTAAAATAAAAGTAATCCTAACCACTCTCAATTCCTAAACAGAATGGCCCTAGTTTGTAAAGGAGCTGCTCAGAACTTAACTATGGCCTTTTATCACCAGTGTTAGGCTATTTCAGCCTTTCTAATAAAAAAACAGGCACTGAGAGTCTGAATTTGCCCTAGTAGAGAAGTTATGATGGATATAGTTGGGGATGGGGGACCTGTGGCCCACCATATGTTTATTGGACTACACTTCCCATCATTCTTTCCCAGCATGGTCAGTGGTAGGGAAAGATGGGAGTTGCAGTTTAATAGCATCTGGAGGTCCTGCTCTTTTTATAACCAAAAAAAGCAAAAAAGGAGGAAGAGGCTGCATCTCTCCATCCCACTGTTATCTATTTTTACTTACTGTGTACTGTACTTCAGTTTAAACATGGAATATTGCCTTCCTAATATTGTATGAGACTGTTCTGAAATTTTAACATATGTGGGAGTTTTTTCTGCTCAGCCTCCAGGGATGGACATAAAACAGAAAAGGCTCCTCAAATGTATCATAAATAAGAAAAAATTCTCCAAATCTGGAGGATATGTTACATAAGGTATAAGAATATATTTGCTTTCCATTATAGTATGATCAAAGGACATGGCAGTGTACTTTATGTGACCCAACAACATTCATCTCCATGTCCAAACTAAAATCCAATGGGAATTACACAATGTTTCCCCCACTGGGAATCTGTTTGGAAATGAAGACGGAAGCTATTGGGTTCACTGAGTAGCCCCATTATGGCTTCACGCAACAGCAAAAAAAAAAAAACCTTGTCCAAACCCACAACCCACCCCCTTGATGCCTCATTTGAAAGATACTCCTCCTCCAAATCTGGAAATTTTACACCATGAAGGCTGGGATGGCACAAGCCAGTTATCCACATGGTAAATTTTCTGACATCTTTTGCTTAAAAATAAAACCTAAGTAACACCTCCTCTGCCCAAAATGTTTTTTAAGAAATGCCTTCCCACTGTCACAACAGAAACGGGACACACTTTTTCAACACAACTTTCTACATGTATTCCTCCCATCAGCTGGTGCCCAAAGATACTATACACAACAAAGTTGAAGCAGGATTTCAAAACAGTAATGAAATTATCATCATTCTCTTATTTGTCCTTTAGCACTTGACTGCCCCTAGGGATAAGAGGAAACACTAATGACTGAATAAGAAAGCTAAACAATTCATGTTGAAAGGTAGCCAGTTTCTCCCCATGATTCGCACACAATCCCTTCCAGACTTCGCTCCCTGACTCTGGAACATGGGAGAATTCAGCAGTCAGAGTCCACCTGGAAGGGCACCATCTGGTCAAGTACTTGGGTTTGCCATTCCTGGATCTTTCCTTCACATTGGCACTAAAAACTAATTATTATCATCAAAGCAACTGGTCCATATTATAAGAACTCCTCTTGAGATCCAATCTAAATCTGTGGTAGCTCATTCCATAAGGCAAGAATCGATCCCAACAACTTTCCGTGCATGGAAAGCATCCAGATACATAAGCACACTTCAGCTATTAAGTCACCTTACACCTTTCTACACAAGCATTGTGTGCATCTTCCACAAGCTTGGTCGTGCAATATTTAAGTAACCATCATAAATATTAATCACAACCTGTCCTTTTGAAATGAATGGCTGTGCCCTGCAGCTTATAGAAAAGAAATAACAAAAACGAGAAAATGTTTGCTATAGCACCATGCTATATCTAAAATATCTTCCAACCTTCCTCTCTCCATGTAACAGAATACAGAACCACTTCTATTTTAAACATGTAACAATCCATCCATCCAATGTGTTCCCTAAGCAGCACTGAAGTAATGTCAATGGCCTGTATATTTATAAACCTCACTAGGAACAGAACTGTGTAGAGATGGAGAGGGGGTGGTGGAAAAAGAGAAGCTTTAAAACCAACCTAATAAGATCACTTGCTAGCTTGAAAAGAAAAAGCTAAATTAGTACAGAAATAAATATTGTACCTTCTCATATTAATATCACAGGAATGCAAAATAAACAATCTCTTCTGCACATTTGGAGGCAAATACATTGCTGAGAATTAAGCAGCACAGAGAAGGTGACATATGAATCCAAGATATCATGCTGACTATCCCAAAGAATAGGCCACTTTTCGTTTCAATATACAGTAATACCCCGTATAACGTGAGTACCCAATAGCGTGAAAACCGAATAACGCGACAAGATTTTCTGGAAAATCTTGTACCGAAGAACGCGATTTTCACGTTATCCGGAACAAGCGTATGGTGGGGGGGGCAGTTGGATTGGGTAGAGCATCCACCCAATCCAATCCACCCCCCCACCCCCCAGTGCCCGACCGCCGCCCGAGGATTCGAAAGGGTATTCCTACCCTTTCGAATCCTCGGGCGTGCGTGTGGGCAGCTCTGCAGGGGTTAGGCGAGGATGGGGAAAACCCTCGGGATCCCAGCTAACCCCCGCAGAGCTGCCCGCGCGCACGCCCGAGGATTCGAAAGGCGCACGCCCGAGGATTCGAAAGGGTAGGAATACCCTTTCGAATCCTCGGGCGGCAAGGAGGCTTGCGCGGCGGGGGGCGGGGGTGACGGGAGGATGCGGGAGGGTCCCTCGCATCCTCCCGTCACTGACGACGCACCGCGCCCGCACGCCCGAGTATTCGAAAGGGTATTACTACCCTTTCGAATCCTCGGGCGTGCGCCTTTCGAATCCTCGGGTGTGCGCCTTTCGAATCCTCAGGTGTGCGCGTGGGCAGCTCTGCGGGGGTTAGGCGAGGATGGGAAAAACCCTCGGGATCCCAGCTAACCACCGCAGAGCCGCGATCCTTACCTTTTTCGAACTTCTGGCGGCGGGCTGGCACGGGGGGCGCCCACCCACCCACCCAGCTTGCCGTCAGATGGGGCGCTCATCGGGGGTGGGTGGTGCTGTGGCGGGGAGCCCCTGGCGGCTGGCTGGGCGGGAGGAGGCGTGTCTTCGCTGCCTGCCCCAGGTGTTTAAACTGCTGTCCTACAGCCAGAACGTTGTGAGTTCGATCCTGACGGGGCTCTTGGTTGGCTCAAAGCTACCCATCCTTCTGAGGTTGCTCCATGAGTCCCTTGCAGGGGGTTGTGTGCGGTGCTTGGGGGGGGGGGCAGAAGGGGAAGGGAAAGAGAACCCTTCTCTCCTCCCCCCACTCTAGAAACTGTCACCCTTCCCGGCTTGGCACAGCCACGCGTCCTCCTCCGGCATCCTAGCACTGCAGGCGCCGCTTTCTTCACAGGTTGGGAAACAGGTGGAGAGGCTGGGAAATGGGGGGGAGAGAGAGAGAGACGCCGCGCATCCCAGCCCTGGCAAGCCGAGCCCGGGACACCCCATCCCCCACCCATCCCACCACCACCGCGCGCGGGGCGCTCGTCGTGGGTGGGTGGGTGGCGGAGGTGGCGGGTGAGCGTCAGCAGGGGGGCGCCTTCTGCCTGGGTCCTGGGGGCGGCAGCGGCGGCGAGCTGGGGGGGAGCGAGTTTGCGACGCCACGCCACTGGCGAAGGAGCTGGAGAGAAAGAGAGGGGGAGGAAGGAAGGAAGGAAACCCCCCCCTCACCAAGCATTACATTGTAACCGGCAGAGTGGAAAATGGAATGTCAAGGAAACATGCTGAAACCTTACAGAACTTTAAGAAATACATTGTCTAAAGGGAAAATACGTTACAATAACTTGACAAACCACCCTGACTTTAGGGGAAAAACCACAGAGCATTTTTAAACTTGCTTGGTGAGGGGGGGACGCGGGCCCCCCTCACCAAGCATGGGTCCAAACTCCTCCCCCCCCCCCAGGGGAGCAAAGACTCGCCGCAAAAGAGTTTTTCCCAAATCCTGGATCTTGGACTTCAACTCCCAGAAGCCTAAGACATTGGCTGATGTGTGCAAACCCACAACAACAACAACAAGGAAGGCGGGCCTTTCTTTTAATGCCCAACCCAGGAGCAATGCATCCTGGGAAAATGTTTTGGGTACTGTACTGTATCAGAGAGTAAAAAAACAAAAGACACTTTCAAGAATAACTGCTGTACAGTACTGTACAGTACGATTTTAATGTTAGTTTTTGTGGAGCAAGTCCATTTCTTCAGTGAGATTTCGTGTCATTTCGTGGCATTAACTGGGGCCAGGTCTGTTTCCCAAATGCTGGATCTTGGACTTCAATTCCCAGAAGCCTCAGTCAATTCCCCAAAGCACTCATCAGCCAATGTCTTAGGCTTCTGGGAGTTGAAGTCCAAGATCCAGGATTTGGGAAAAACTCTTTCGCGGCGAGAGTCTTTGCTCCCCTGGGGGGGGGGGGAGGAGTTTGGACCCATGCTTGGGTCCAAACAAGCAAGTTTAAAAATGCTCTGTGGTTTTCCCCCTAAAGTCAGGGTGGTTTGTCAAGTTATTGTAACGTATTTTCCCTTTAGACAATGTATTTCTTAAAGTTCTGTAAGGTTTCAGCATGTTTCCTTGACATTCCATTTTCCACTCTGCCGGTTACAATGTAATGCTTGGTGAGGGGGGGGGGGTTTCCTTCCTTCCTTCCTCCCCCTCTCTTTCTCTCCAGCTCCTTCGCCAGTGGCGTGGCGTCGCAAACTCGCTCCCCCCCAGCTCGCCGCCGCTGCCGCCCCCAGGACCCAGGCAGAAGGCGCCCCCCTGCTGACGCTCACCCGCCACCTCCGCCACCCACTCACCCACGACGAGCGCCCCGCGCGCAGTGGTGGTGGGATGGGTGGGGGATGGGGTGTCCCGGGCTCGGCTTGCCGGGGCTGGGATGCGCGGCGTCTCTCTCTCTCTCCCCCCCATTTCCCAGCCTCTCCACCTGTTTCCCAACCTGTGAAGAAAGCGGCGCCTGCAGTGCTAGGATGCCGGAGGAGGACGCGTGGCTGTGCCAAGCCGGGAAGGGTGACAGTTTCTAGAGTGGGGGGAGGAGAGAAGGGTTCTCTTTCCCTTCCCCTTCTGCCCCCCCCCCAAGCACCGCACACAACCCCCTGCAAGGGACTCATGGAGCAACCTCAGAAGGATGGGTAGCTTTGAGCCAACCAAGAGCCCCGTCAGGATCGAACTCACAACGTTCTGGCTGTAGGACAGCAGTTTAAACACCTGGGGCAGGCAGCGAAGACACGCCTCCTCCCGCCCAGCCAGCCTCCAGGGTGGGGGAAGTTCAAAATTAGCGCGCATCGGGTATCCTGACCTTCCCAGAGCTGATGCGTGCTAATTTTGAACTTCCTCCACACAGGCTGCAGAAAGCCAGAACGTCGGGATTCGAATCCTTACATTTTGCCTTGCTGCAGCCTCCAGGGAGGTGGGAGAACTTTGGAAACAGCTTGGATCGGGTCCCCACACCTCCCTGGACCCGGCGGGGGGGGGGGTCAGAGCCCCCAAAATTGATAAAAAAAAACCACCCTTTTTTTTTTTTACCAATTTTGGGGTTTCTGCCCCCCCCCCGCTGGGTCCAGGGAGGTGTGGGGGCCCGGTCCAAGCTGTTTCTGGGCTTCCCCGACATCCTGAGCCAGTGCAGGAAGCCAGAATGTCGGGATTCGAACTCTGATATTCTGGCTTCCTGCACTGGCTCAGGACGTCGGGGAAACCCAAAAACAGCTTGGATCAGGTCTGCCCACCTCCCTGGACCCGGCGGGGGGGTCAGAAACCCCAAAATTGGTTAAAAAACCGGACTTTTTTAAAACCAATTTTGGGGTCTCTGACCCCCCCCCCCCGCCGGGTCCAGGGAGGTGGGGAAACCCGCTCCAAGCTGTTTCCAAAGTTCCCCCACCTCCCTGGAGGCAGCAGCAAGGCAAAATGTCAGGATTCAAATCCCGACGTTCTGGCTTCCTGCAGCCTCCAGGGAAACAGGGCTTTTTTTAACATTGTGTGTTCAATGTACCACACAACGTTAAAAACCGGATAACGACGGGACTTGTGGAACCAAGTCATAACGTTATTCGGGGTTCTAGTGTACATGGAAACTCTTCCTCAGTCAAGACCAGATATAGATACTGTATGATTATAAATGTCTTTGTATTTTAGGCACTAGTGGTAGCTTTTCTGTTGGGCTCAGAAAAGCTGTCCATTCCTGATGCAGCCTCACTGTCTCAAGTTCCCAGTCAGAGAACCAAAAACAGACATTTCAAGATGATCAAAACCATCCAACACATCTGAAGCTGTACAGTAAGTATAACATAGTCTCTACAGAAGGGAAGATTGAGAAGGTGTGCATAAATATTTGCTGGACAGTTTACATTCATGCCTTTGCTTCTCAGGCTTTTGGCTAAGATCAAGAGCATAAATGTTCAAGACAGCTCATGTTCTCCATGGGAAAGCAGGACACTGAGGATGTATCTCTAAAAAGAAGGAATGCATTTAATGAACCTCATCTGGGGCTATGCAAAAATACAAAAAGGAGGAGTTTGCAACGAACTGTTCCTGATATTGAAAGGTCCCTACTAAGGCTAGAAGGAGAATCAGAAGTCTGGATAGCTATTTTAACTTGTTTCTCTCCCCCCCCCCCCCGGCAATGTATTTTCTGTGCTATTTAGAGACTTGCGGGGAGCTACTCCACAAATAATAATTGTGTGACCCTTGGGTTTCCTCTTTGGTTTTCCCTTTCATGTCCTGAATCTCTACTGTTTATTTTTATTAGATTACGTTCCTTAGACTGTTTATATTTATTGATCGAGTGATATTCATTTGTATCATTTTTTTTTTTTTGGGGGGGGGGGTGTTGCTATTATTTTATCTGCAAACCATCCAGAGTGGTACATTTACAAGATGGATTTTTTGGTTGGTGGGTGGATGGGTGGGTGAATGGATGAGTGTGTGAATGCCTGCATGTGCCTGCCTTGGATTGGGGAGAAAGTGATGCCATTCTATGTTATATACACACCCCTATTAATATTCTGAAGTGGTGCATCCTTAGAAAAGTTTCATTACCTACTTGACCTGAACCTCTGGATAGAAAATCAATTGATTGCTTGGGTTGTTTACTCTTTCTAAAGATCCCAGACACAGCTCGATGCTCATTAACCCAAGCATCTGGGCAGTACCAGTTCCAAATGTAGACACTGGCTTATGGAATGGGCTGCAAATCTTTACAGAATATTATTTAGTTGTAGGGGTGGGGAACCTGGAGGACTGAGGAGAGCCTGGGCTTCTGGGAATTGAAGTCCAAGAATACCTGGAGGGCAAAGGTTGAGAAACACTGGACTAGAGGAAACCGGCTAGTCTCCCAGGTCTTTTGGGACTTCAATTCCCAGACTCACCTCAAGGCCACAATTTCCTGAACCCTGGGTGGATGTTAAGAATGGTTCTAGCCTTCACCCCAACACTACTTTTTATGTCTAGAAATTTATTTCTTTGTTTGGAGGAACACTCTATCATGTCAGCTCCTAAATACATGCGGAATGTCCTAGGCATCGGTCTGTTCACCACAATAGCAACAATGGAAACAAAGACCTGGTCCTAGGACATTTCAGATCTTTTTAGCCTCACAGGCTACTAAGCTATAAAAAGTGTGTCTTGAAATGATACAGAATCCAAGAGATGAATTGTGAAAAGGCTATGGATTTTCCACATGCCTTTGTTTGGCATACTGGGCATTTAAATTCTTCATTTATCAGAGGCTGAGAGCAACCACCAGGAAGTTGTTTAAAAAGCAATTAATCTTAGATTAATGAGCATATATGTAACCCTTATCACCAAATGCCTAGCCCAAGAAGGCAAGAGGCTAAAAGCTTGTTAATTGATTCCTTATAAAGTCCAATATGCATTTTATCTAATAAAGTTTCACCTGGGACCTGACTATTCTTCACCACCCAGAGTGAGATACCACCCAAATGGGTAGCATAGAAATACAGTATAATAAATAAATAAATAAATAAATAAATAAATAAATAAATAAATTTAAAACAAAGTGGACAACCTTGGCAAAACTGGCAGCTAACCTTTTGCTTCTATCCACTGCTACAGCCTGACCAGACCTAGAAGTAGCCATTGATGGCTTTCTAAAATCTGAACAGGAAGTGCACAGATAAGCCTTTCCTTTTGTTGTTGTTGCTGCTGCTGCTGCTGTTTTTATTATTTGGAGAAGCAATGGCCTTAAGAGAATCCACCAAGCCACATTCCCCTGTCCCAAAAGAAAGCTCCTTCTGGAAGCCTATAGAATTGAACCTAGGATCTTTTACCTTAAAAACCTTTGATTTGCTGTACTTTTTTTAAAATTGTGAGTCTGGGATGAGTTAGAGAGCTCCAAATCAACAATTTTCCTTCAAAATATCACATTTTAATATAGAAATGGCACTAAACTAATAAAATAAGACAGGAAAGGTGACAAAACATTACTTCTTCAAGTGCTGTATCCGATTCTGAATATTGGCAATCATCATGGTTAGCCATGAAGATTGTCCTGGGAACAATATAATGCAATGGCTTTCCATTTACCTTTTATATCGCAGCATGACACCCATACCACTGATCCAGTTCAGCAAGTCACTTTCTAGTTCTGGGCCAAAGTCTTCATTAGCCCCAGTATGAATGAAGCTGCTGTCCGCCATCAAGATTGAGTCAAGTAGAATTTAATCCACTTGGGGACCACCATGCTTCCCTGTGGACTTCACTACCCAAGGCTATTAGTCCTCAGGGTAATCAGGTTAGTTAACCGCTGCCTGATGACCATCACTGAGTCACTGGCAGTATGGTCTACTCTATTACCATAGCAGGATAACCTGACCAGACTTTCTAAAAAAAATTGCAATGCATTATATTCAGACAGCTATATTAACCACAATGTCATCTGCAAAAGATATACCAAGTATGATGTAGTAGACACAGTAACAGACTAGGACTCAGCAGGCCTGTGTTTCAAAATCCGCTCAGCCATGGAAACACACTTGGGATGTGGAACTGATAATGCCACTCCTTAAATATCTAACTAATATTAAAGCCCTATTAAGCTTGCTATAACATGGTTCTGAGTAAAGTAAAGGTAAAGGTTTCCCTTGCTCAAAAGCCAGTTGTATCCGACTCCAGGGTTCAGTGCTCATCTCTGTTTCAAAGCTGAAGAGCCAGCACTGCCTGCTTCTGCAGACATTTCCGTGGTCATGTGGCAGGCGTATGGAACACTGTTTACCTTCTCACCAGAGTAGATGTCACATAATAAAAAAATCTATAATATCAAAGCCATTTAAAACATTTCAAATTATGTTCTCCCTACACATAATCCATCCAAAGGTATGTTTCTTCATCCCAAGAGCATTCATTTATTTTTCTGAGATTTAACCTTCACTCTTTTTTACAGGTACGGAAATGAAATAAAACAAAAATCTTTACAGTGTCATGAGTAAATCTGACATAAAACTATGGATTGTGTCCAACTGGTATCCTTCCACTGACAGAAAGATTCTTAACAAATTAGAGGATGTTAGTAGCAGCAGAATAGAGAGTAAGGAGATTTCCGCCTATCTTGTTACACCACCCACCCACCCAGGACCAGGCCCTGCACTGGACAACCATTTAGGAACAATGTGGAAGCTGGCCCAGGAAGTGCTAAAAATTTGCTCTTTTTCTGTGCAACAAGTAGAAGCCTTCAATGGAACAAACAACCTTCTGTCAGCAGAAGAATACAAATTGCAAATAAGATATTGTCACACATTTTTATAAAACCACCTGACTTTTGCTCCCCATCATTCATACAACAGATTACCAATATAATTTAAAAGCAAGTTCTAAATAAATCCACAACACAGTAGCAGAGAATAAGTCTTTGCTTTAAATAATCTCACAAGAAAGAGTCAAGAAACAGCTTGATTCTACTAAGGGACCATTCAAATACCAAGTGACCTAAAATAGGCCACTTTTTGACACACACACACCCCCTCTGTGACTTTCCGTGACTTTTTTGAGGCAAGCTATGGCAAACCTAGGCAGCAAAATAAAAAGTTGAGACATCTCTTTGCCAACAAAAGTCTGCATAATTAAAGCAATGGTCTTCCCAGTAGTAATGTATGGCTGTGAGAAGTGGACCACAATTGAGGCTGAACACAGAAGAATAGATGCCTTTGAACTGTGGTGCTGGAGAAGATTCTTGAGAGTTTCCTGGATTGCAAGGAGATTTAATCAGGCAATCCTAAAGGAAACCAACCCTGACTGCTCCTTGGAGGGACAAATTCTGAAGCTAAAGTACTTAGGCCACCAATGAGAAGAGGGGACTCACTGGAGAAGGCCCTGATGCTAGGAAAGATCGAAGGCAAAAGGAGAAGGGGCAGCAGAGGAGGAGATGGCTAGACAGCATTGTTGACACAGCGGGTGTAGATCTGGGCAGACTTGGGAGGATGGCAGAGGACAGAGCAGCCTGGCATGCTGTGGTCCATGGGGTTGCAAAGGGTTGGATTCAACTGTGCAACTGAACAACAACAACTTCCAGGGTCAACACTACCGCTACACTGCAACCAATCTTAAATATTTTAGCAATCTCCATTTTATTTTATTTTTACTAAATGAAGATACACTCGGGTATTATGCATTTATTACAGGTTCCATGAGATTGAAAACCACACACATAATAAAATAAGAACTGTTATTAGCTGATATTTTATTAGTTTCTATATAGTCAAGAAAAGGATCTCATTGTGAAGAAAATCTTCAATGAGGCCCTTTTGTTCAAAATCATTTGTAATTATCAAGTTTAAAGAGCAAAAAAGAAATTGTCACTTCAGTGCTTCCACCTGCACAAGGTCTGCTGAATATAACTTTAGATTCCCCTTTCCCCACCTGGATGTATTCCTGGATTTGCATCAAAGTAATATACATATAAAAGCTAAAAGATACTTGTATCTTTTAACACAACACTGCACATTCAACTAGTGAAACAAAACCAATTTTACTGTCGCACAGGTACTGAGTTTCCCTGCTGTTCCTCAAAATGACAAAAGCGACAAAGCAAAGCTTATGACAAAAACTGAAAGCCTACGGACAGTATCACTGACTAGAGGGTTTCTGTTTTCAAAGCAAGGTGACAAGTTGCAAGCTAATCTAAGTTTGTCAAGCTGAGGTCTGAGTCAAGTATTTGGTTTCTATGTTACATCAAATTGATGCAGCAAACTATGGCTGTATACCAGTGATGGCAAACCTTTTTGAGACCAAGTGCCAAAGGAAGAGGAGGCAGTGTTCATGTTCCCACTGTGTGTGTGCGTGCACCCATGTGACATCGCCAGCACACCTCATGCACCTGCCATCTTCTGTACAGGATTTCAGCCTCCCCTCTCACCTCCCCATTGGTGGGGGGAACAAGGTGGGTGGGGAAGTGGCGCTGCCATTGGCACTGGCAGCACGGCATGGGGCAGGGCTTGCCCATGACAGCACATATGCTGATAGAAAGGGCTCTGCATGCCACCTCTGGCACACATGATATAGGTTCGCCAACTCTGATATATACTATTCAATGTACATTCCCAATTCTTTGAACTCTTAATAAAAATATTAGAACAAATTTTTAGCATGCTCAGATGCATTGCTCTGATTCAGTGTACCTTCTGCGTGACATGTACAGTTATTACTGGTTTGTTTTTAGAAACAGATGTGTTAGCCAAGATTTTCAATGGCAACACATGTTTCATTTCATTCATTTCATTTATTCGATTTATATACCACCCTACTCGGTGCCCTATTTTATCCAACTTATGGTCCTCTAATGGGATTTTCAAGATGATGTGAACTAATAACTAAGGAATGCACTTCCCCGGTGAGTTTCCATAGCCAAGCAGAGATCTGAACCCAGGCTTCCAGAGTCCTATTCACTATACCACACTGGCTCCAAACAGATTTACTTGCCAACAATCAAAGTTCAGTGAAGTCTCTCATCTAAATTCAACTTCCATTCCCACCTAGAGCCAATCTTTTGAATCAATTTATATTTATAAATTCTTATTCATCAACTAATTAATTCTATGAGTATACACTATGTGCAATCACCAGCTGAATCTACATCCATATGGCCTAAAAACATTGACAGTCATGGTGTTTCCAAGCCCTGATATTAATCTCTCCATTAACAGCAGGAGGTTCAGGCCACTATATGGAAGATGGGCAGGGGGAGGGTCTGTGAAGGAGATAATACTGTAGATTTACATATTTTTAGAAATAGGTGTTTCTACATGCTGCTTTAATTGAGTATTGGGAGTACAGAGGCCTCTTGTGTTTTAAAAATAAGCGGTGTCCATATATTAAAGAAGAAATGAAGGTGAGCCTCAGAGAAAGCATCTAACAATAGCCTGAGTTCATTGTAAAATCAAAGTACAGTTCAGGTTTTTCTTAATAAGTAGCTCAGCCTTGTAGCTACTAATATCTATTTTAATGATATTTACCAGCAGTCATTAGACTGAACAAGGGCCATAGAAACATGGGGCAAACATTGGTGCACCTAGTCTAGGATTGTCAGCTCTAACAGACAGTCTCTCTTCAAGGTTTCAGCAGGAATTTTTCTTCGTTTAACTGGCAATATCTGATATTTCCTGATGGTCTCCCATCTAAGAAACAACCAGAATTGACCCTGATTAATCTCTCAGAATCCAATGAAAAAGGTGTAGCTGACAATGGTATGGTGGTCAGATGAAAATCAGAGAATAACCAAATTGGAAGGGGCCTTCTAGGCCATCAGGTCTAACATCCTGCCTAATGCAAGAATCTGAATCCAAGCAGATCTGACAGAGAGCAGTCCAATTCTCTCTTGAATGCTTCCAGTGTTGGAGCATTCGCAATCTCTCAAGGGAGTTGATTCCACTGCTGTACTGCTCTAACCATTAAGAAGTTTGCTCTAATATTCAGCCTATTTCTGGCTTCCTGTAGTGTCAGCCCCTTATTAAGTGTCCTGTCCTGTACTATGGACTGATGGAGAATAGATCCTTCCCTTCCTCTTTATGATTATATTTCAGGTATTCCTAAAATACCTGAATCCCTCCACGTTTGCATCAAGAGAAACCAGTGGTGATACCAACAAGTTGAGTTATACCACCTATTAGCTATTTCTCTCTAGGTCTGTTGTTCCACCCATAACTGAAGTGGGGTTAATATATTTTTGTTTATTCCAGTGGTGGCTGAATTTCTTGTTTTGGCTGATTTTCTAAGTCTACTAAGTCAAATAAGTAACCAGAATGGTTTGTAGTTTCGGATAAATCCAAGGCTGACTTTTTTAACAAGCAGTGCATTGCTTGTGTCACGCCTGCAGTGTTAGAATATTTTAATCATTGCATATCTTTGTGTTAGAGAAAAAGAACGTGAAATACATTTAAATAAGTATAATATGGGTGGGTAGGGGAGAACAGAGACTTTCCCCAGCAAGAGCATTTTATAAAACTGAGGCATGACTCATTGACAATTATTTCTATTAAGTTATAGTGATCCCCATGGAAGTGCTCTGCATGTAAGAATCTGTCTCGGTTAAGCACATCCTAATTAAGGGATGTTCCAGTTAAGGGAATCATGTGACACTAAGGTCATGGACATAATTCCTAATTACTGAAGATTATCACATATATTACTTTCAAATTAAAAGGACTTTTTAGAAACTAACACTTCTTGGGAGGCAAGCAATGAGAAACCTAGGTAGCATAATAAAGAGTAGAGACATCAACCTGTTTACAAAAGTCCGCATAGTCAAAGCAATGGTATTCCCAACAGTAACGTACAGCTGTGAAAGCTCGACCATAAGGAAGGCTGACCACAGAAGAACAGACGCCTTTGAATTGTGGTGCTGGAGGAGTCTCTTGAGGGTACCCTAGACTGCGAGGAGAACACCTCAGTCAATCCTGAAGGAAATCAACCCTGACTGCTCATTGGATGGACAAATACTGAAAAGATGAAGCTCAAGCATTTTGGCCACCAAATGAGAAGAGAGGACTCACTAGAGAAGGCCTTGATGCTGGGAAAAAGGAAATGGGGGTGCCAGGGGATGAGGAGGATAGATGGCATTGTTGATAGATGTTGATAGATGGCATTGTTGACACAACGGGCATAGATCTGAGTGGGCTGAGGAGGATAGTGGAAGATAGAAGAGCCTGGCGTACGATGGTCCATGAGGTCACAAAGAGTCGGACTCGACTGTGCCACTGAACAACAACAGCAGCCCATTCCAGAAGGCAATATTTCTCAAGACTTCTCTTCTGGCTTGCTATATCGCTGTATTGTATTAGCACATGTAAACTGATGGCGCTATATGCAGAACTTTAAGTTCTCTAAGAGGGCCTTCTTAGCTGTTGCTCTGAGACTCAAGAATGCCTTTGCTCTGAGAAGGCAGGTTGGTCCTCCCCTTCTTGTCCTTTCATGATCAGGTTAAGCCCATCTTCTTCAGAAAGCCTTTCCAGCAGAAAGAGTCTCAAAAATTTATTTTAAAAATTAATTAGACCAATTTTAATATGTATTTAAAATGTTTTAAAATTAGTTTTAATCATGTTATTTATTATTTTTAAAATAATATAAAGTAAACATACTAATAAAAACTAACAATAATAACAAACACAAAAATGAACAATTACAAAATCAAATATGTGCACCCCACCACCAATGAAATATTATAAACCTTCCACTTATTATCAATAAACATTAGTTTTCTATATTTGTCCCCTCTTTCCAGAAAGTTGTATTCTTGTCCCAGTCTTGTTTCTTTCTCTTTAACAAGAACATACTCAAAAAATTATCCCCAAGCCTCTTTAAAATAATTTATGTCTGATAAAGTGGACTTGACCCACGAAAGCTCATATTTAAATACAGGAATTAGTCTTTAAGGTGCTACAACTTTTTTGTTTTGTTTTATTCACTCTCTGATATGCTTACACTGACTAACATGGCTACCACTTCAAACATTTATTTAACTTTAATTCACATGTCAATCTGGGGTACACAGAAAGAGCCTCCTTGAAGAGTGTGGCATTTTTGAACCACAATCTGGAGTACCTTGTGTTGCCAACTAATCTTTCTCACACTAGGTCAGGCAAAAGGGGCTGCAGAAGGAACTCACCAAAAGATGCCTTCATTTTGGCAGTTTCATGTCTGTCCTAGACACAGCAGCAGCAGCAGAAGAGCATGTCAACCTATTATTTATCACTATATTCCATAACTCATTAAACCAGTCATATAGCTCAAATTCACAGTCTATTTTCAATTTTTAAAACAATAATAAATCTCATAGCTGTTGCCATTACAGCCATCATTTCTTTCTTACTTCTTTCTAAATGATTATTTCCAAAATCCATTAACTAAGCTATTCTATCAGTGCTTGTGAGTAGCTTGGATCCCCTCTGGGGGAAATGTTGGCATATAAATAATAAAAATAAAGTAAATAATTTTGTTTTGCTTGCTCTCTCAGCACCACCCATGATGAGAGAATGTTTGGGATTTCATCATCATCTAGTCCTGGCCAAAGAGCTTTTAGATGTAGAAATAGCATAGCATGGAAACCACATTTGCAAAACAAAATAGAAAAGAAAAACTCAATAAACACATTTAGGTGTAGAATAAACAGCAGAATATAGGGCTGCTCATTCTTGTTATCTGATCTAGATGCCCAGTCCTCAACAAGAATTTAACTTAATCAGTATCAGAAGCTTTATAATGCAGAACATTCCTAAGAAGTATTCACGTGACCTATTCTAAGAGTGTTCAAGGAAACTATGGAATGGGAAATAGGCCTTCTATTCAATTTGAAGTATAGAACAGCTGCCCATCTTAATAAAAGCCTGCGCAAAAACAATAGCACAGTCAGAGCCAGCTGCAGGTTTAGAAATTTGCTCAAACCAATGAGACAAATCTAGCCTCTAATCCCAAACAGTATATTTGCTGCTATTTCTTCCATTTGTCCATCTCTAGTGAATGCAAATACAGTAATACCTCGGATAACGCTAAGACTTGGTTCCACAAGTCTTGGTGTTATCCGATTTTTAGTGTTATCCGATCCATGTTAAAATCCTATGGGATGGATCGGATAACATTAAAGCTCCATAGAGATACACTGTAACTGCATAGGCTTTAGCGGTTGTTACCTGATCCATCCCATAGGACCTTAATGTTATTCGATCCAATTCTCCTCCCCAGATTACTTAACGTTATGCGATTTTAGTGTTATCTGATCCAATCGTTATCCGGTGTTTTACTGTACAGTAAAACCTCGGATAACGCTAAAATCCTATGGGATGCATCGGATAACGTTAAAACTCCACAGAGATAAATTGTAACCGGCACAGGCTTTAGCGAACGTTATCCGATGCATCCAGTAGGATGTGATGCAATTTTCCCCACAGATTGCTAAACATTATATGGTTTTAGCATTATCTGATACAAACGTTATTCAAGGTATTACTGTAAATATGTATGCTCCATTTCCAAGACAACAGTAAAGGATTACAAATTATAGAAAAATATGTGTTCAAGGGAAACACTCCGCCCCTCTGTTTTAGTTGTGGTGCTGCCTGTTGCATTGTGTATTTCAATGTATGGAAGCCAGAGTCTGGCTATATTTCCCATCATTATGTAAAAAAATTAGCCACAGGTATGCTACTTTCTGAGAGCTGAGAATTCAGAAGCTCCCTCAAAGACATCATAGATATTGGTAATTAGTTGATGAAGGAGATATAGCAGAAGGAATAAAACAGGAAATAAATAAATTTGTCTGTGTGGGAGGGTCTACTTTCCTTCATGTTTGTCTATAACCAACTCCTATCTTTCCCGAAGTTTCAAAATTCTTAGCAGTCAGAGGCTCTTTTTCTTTTTGAAGCTATCTTTGTTGTTGCTAATGTAAGATGAAGCTTTCTTTTCTTTATTTGTGTCAGAAGCACCACAAGCATATAATAACATACAAAACTAAAATTAACACATCTAAAACAAAATAGAATTAAAAAGGGCTAGATGACATCTGCCCAATATTGGGCCACATCAACAGCATTTCCTATTGCCAACATAAGGTCCTCCTCAGTGCACGTTGAAGGGCATCATGTGCATTGTATCATATGGGTGATTGTTTATTCTTCTCTGCATTCACACTGGCTGTAATCTATAGGGGAATCCCACTTTCTCAGATTAGCCCTTGATCTTCCTACCCCAGCATGGAGTCTGTTTAAAACTCTCCACACTGGCCATGGTTGTTCTTGGCCAGATGATAGAGTCATGTGGTTCTGCCCAGTTGTCTGGTAGCTCCTTGTTTGCCCCCCATAGTTCTAAAGCAGTCTGTGGGGGCTGGTTGTTTGGGGGAGGGGCAGACATTTTGAGGGAAATATGCCTTAATTTCAGTCTCTGCTTTGATGGTTGGTGATCAAATAGCAGGTGTGTTTCAGAGGAACTTGCTTTTACGCACTCTTTCTGAGCAGCACTTTCTCCGCAAAATGTTAGTGGAGGGATGTCAGCTAAGTAATGCACTTTTTGTGTTGGGGTTGGTTTTAGGCATCCTGTGACCAATCTTGCTGTTTCATTTAGGGCCACATCCACCTGCTTTGCATGCTTTGGTCTGCACCACACCGGTCTAGCATACTCTCCTGCAGAGTAACATAAAGCTAGCACATAAGTTCTTAATGTGTGTGGTTGGGCACCCCAACTTGTGCCTGTTATTTTCCTCAAAATATTGTTCCTGGCAAAAACCTTCTGTTTGGTATTTAGGCAGTGTGGGTCTTGAACCAGGGCAACTCCCAGGTATTTGGGGGGTGTCGCAATGTTTGAGCCTGGTGCCATTCCAGTTCACCTGCCACCTTCTTGATGCCTCGTGGTTTTTCAGATGAAAAGCACAGAGTTGAGGTTTTAGACAGTTTGGCTTCAGTTGGTTATCCCTATAATATATAGCCATTAAGCTCAAAGCCTCAGTCAGTGTTTTCTCAACAGCCTTGAAGGTTGTGCACTGTGTGGCAATTGCAAGGTCGTCAGCATAGAGAAAGCTGCTAGTGGCTTCCGGCAGTGGTTGATCATTAGTAAATATGTTAAACAGTGTGGGGGCTAGCACACTGCTCTGCAGGAGGCCATTTCTTTGATTTCCCCAACAGCTCCATTGTCCTTGGAAATTGACATAAAATGCAGTTTTCCAATAAACAGCCTATGATTTTTGTAAATTTAAAGTCCTTTGTGATGTGGGATACTTTCTTCAGCAGGGCTTCATGGTTGATTGTATCATAAGCTGCAGTAAGATCTATAAACACTACCCATGTGATTTTCTTCAGTTCAAAACCATCTTCTATATACTGTGTTAAGTTAAGAATTTCTGCTGTACAATCTTTGCTGGGTGTGAAACCAGCTTGCTGTGGTATAAGCAGGGTTTTTACTATTGCAGACAATCTGTTCAGAATTAAACATTCATATATGTGGAATAGGTGGCTAAGAAGAGATATGGGCCTATAGCTTCTTGGGTCTTCTGGCGTTTTGCATGGTTTACGTACAGCTATCACCTGAGCCTTCCTCCATATCTTTGGTATCTGAAATACATCCAAGCAATTATTGTGCAGGCTAAATAACCATTTTTTCATTATTGGTCCAAAATGTTTTATCTGCTCAACCCAAATCTCATCCATACCGGCTGCTTTACCATTCTTACACCTGCCCATTGCCTTTTCCAACTTTTCCACAGTAAAAGGGATGGTCAGATCACTTGTCTTCCATTCCTCATTCCTTCTTATCATCTGTTTGTTCTTCCGTGGGTTGTTTTAGTGTAGGTTCAAATCTGGTTTCCCATTAAGTAGTAGTTGGTGGGCAGTTTGTTTGGCTGAGACATTGGCATGTACTGGTTGTTTGGTTACATCATGATTAAGATGATTAAGTCATCTCCATGCTTTTTGACTGCTGTGACTTGTGTCAATTTCTTTTATGACCTTAATCCATATTTCCCTTTTATGCTCTGAGATAGCTGACGCTACCTGTTGTTCAGCTTTAATGGTATCTTCATTGAGTGGGTTTGCATCAAAGAGGGCAAAATATTCATTTGCTAAGTCAACAGTTTCATGTGTTAGAGCAGACCTTGGATGTAGGAAGTCCTAGATCCTCGAGGGATAGATTCCCTAGAGGATTTCTGGACAGCATCAATAAACTTATAGCATGATGTGGGATCTGGATCAATATCTACCACCATTCCATCCATGAAGCTAAATTGTCAATAGAGATGCCTTCCATTACTGGTAAACACACACTGCATAATATGAAATATGTTAACAACACCACGGATCAGAGCGAATATCCAATATCTTGAAAGAGCTGTACTACAAAGCAATAAGGGTCTTTCTCCACTTTTAAATTACTGTAGTTCAAATACGCTTGCTAATGATGGGAAGCCAAAACACACACACACACACACACACACACACACACACACACACACACACACACACACACACACACACACACACACACACACACACACACACACACACACACACAATTCCTAAACTTCAACAGCACCATATGTACCTCATCTCCCTCAAACCCACAGCTCTGTCAGAGGCATATTATTTTTAGAAGCAAAAAGCTTTGAAGAGTTTTCATCAGACAATTAATCTCTTCCTTTAATGCTTCAAACAGACATCAGCTTTGCCTTCATATTACTATGAACTATTCTTAGTATGGTGTAATTTAAAAGTACAATACTGCTGCAATGGCATGGCGTGCCTCCTAATATCCTAGTTAAAATTATATGCATGATAGATTCAGTATAACAATCTTTTGTATTTGTCACCCCCATACATATATACAGATAACAGCAAACTGTTTTTTTTCCTGTTTTAAAAATCATATGGACAAACATCTACATAGTAAATATAAAGGTCGCCTTTGCTCGAAAGCAAGTCATATTCGACTCTAGGGTTCAGTGCTCATTTCCGTTTACAACCAAAGAGCCAGCTCTGAATGCATCTGCAGATGTTTCCATGGACATGTGGCAGGCATGACTAGATACCAGAGTGCACAGAACTCTGTAAGCTTCCTACCAAAGTAGTACCTATTTATCTACTTGGAACCTCTTGCTTTTGAACTGCTAGATTGGCAGGAACTGGGACAGATGACCTGAGCTCACTCCATAGTGCAGCACTCACGCTTGAACTGTTTACCTTCCGGTCATCAAGCTCAGCATCTTAACCACTAAGTCACTAATGTCTGCATAAAAACCTATAAATGGTAATCTTATTGGCAGTGCTGGGCATGGGCCGGTTCGGACTGGTTCTCCAGAACCGGTAGTACCAATTCAGGCTGATATCCTGGGGGGGGAGATAGTAACTTTCCCAAGAGACCACCCAGGATTGTTACCTTTTTTTTTAGGCGACCGATTCAGTCGCCTCTCTGGCTGCCCAACATTGCTTCGCTCCATGCGCTTGCCTTGTGGAGGGGGGAGGGCTTCCCTCCCCCCTCTGCAAGGCAAGCGCCAAGAGCGCTGTGATCCAGGCGCTTGCCTTGTGGAGTGGGGAGGACTTCCTTCCCCCCTCCCTCTGCAAGGCAAGTACCTGGAGCACAGGGAACCAGGCGCTTGCCTTGCGTAGGGGTGAGGCAAACCCTCACCCCTATGCAAGACAACCGCCTGGATTGTTAAGGGCTTAGTGACCAAGGCGGCTCTCTTGCAGAGGAGGCAGGGGTCTTTCTAGCTTTTTCGCAAGGCAGCCGCCTGGGTCACTAAGCCTTTAGCGATCCAGGCAGTTGTCTGGTGGAGGAACTAGGAAGACACCTGCCTCCTCCACAAGACAGCCGCCTGGATTGCTAAGGGCTTAGTGACCCAGGAGGCTGCCTTGCGAAAGGACTTTAATGTGTATTTTAAAGTGTTTTAATGTGTATTTTTGTGTATTTTATGTGTTTTTAATGTGTATTAATTTGTATTTTTATGTGTGTGTTTTTAAGTTTTAAAGCTCTGCCCATGATGTTGGCTCCGCCCATGACATCATGATGTCGGCTCCACCCACAGTGTGGTAGTAAAAAAATTGGCTACCCATCACTGCCTCTTGGTGATTAGTGGGTAGAGTAATTTTTGCTTGTTTCAACCTTGCAGGCAAGGGTAGGGAATGAAAACATTCTTCTCACTAGCAAGCATGATGATTTTCCTAACACTCTAGATATAGTTCTCACCTTGGTAAGATTGGAGAGTAAAACATTTTTTTAATTTATTTTTTTATTTTGAAAGAAAAAAGAACATTCAACATACAATAATTACCAGAATCAATAACAATACAATAAACAGTAACAAAAAACTTAAACAAAACACATATTGATAATGAGATATAACATTCTCGTTATGTCTTCATTTTTCAAACTTGTTTTCCATGTTTATGCTTTACATAATGTTATATTTCACATAGTATTATATATTCTCTCATCTTACTTACACACTTGCTATGTAATTGTTTTCTGTTATAAAATATCATCATATTTATGTTAAAAATTTAAAAATAAAAAAACACAAAGAGAAAAGAAATTATAATAACAACAAAAACTCACCAGTGTTATTTACGTTGCCTTGGTGATTGCAGTTCATCTCAACTTTCTCATATTATTCCCAAAACCCCAGTTACTCCGGTACTGGCATACCACCTTTACCCTCAATCAGTGTATAATTCAAAAAAGGTCTCCATATACTCCCGAAATTGTTTTCTTTAATCAAACCTTTTTTATAATTCAATTCCCACGTTAACTTGTCATTTAATGCAATTTGCCACATTTCTCTATAATACCAATCTTCTATTTTTAATGGTAAGTCACTCTTCCAATTTCTAGCGATGCACTGTCTCGCTACAGTTAATATTATAGATATTAATTCCTTTTTATACTTATCCAAGTTAATATTATCAATTTCAGTCAGTAAGGCAGCACCTGAGAGTAAAACATATTTTGCCCAAAATTACCTGTTTTTGTATGAATCACATGAATTGGCCAAAATTAAGATGTTTACTTCTTTGTTTATGAATCTGAAGCACTGGATAGAGTGTTTGTGTCTTTCTTAACAATTAGCTGATCTTTTTCTTGCCTGCTGTATGTTTTTGCTTTACTTCTCAAAGGGAGCCAACATGTGAGAAAATTTGCACAAATTACAGAGAACTTGAGAAGGAAAAACAGAACACTTCATTTTACTCTTAAAATGTCCTCGCTGAGATTTCTCACAGGCAAAAAACTCAGAGAATGAAGAATTTAGCAAGTCATTTTTCCCTCATGGGCACTGACTGGGACCTTTTTGTCAAATGATTCCACTTTAAATCGTATACAAAAGAGATTTAAAGAGGCCCATTTTCAATGTTCTAATGGGAGCAAAGTACAATGCAAATCACTTACTCTGTTTTCACAAGCCTGTTCACAAAATGAGAGGAGGAGAGAGGGAGAAAAAGACAATGTTGCTATTGTAAATAAGCCTTTTCTCACTTCCCACAATTATTTTCACTGTGAAAAACTATTCTCATGAAATGTAGAAATATTACTAATGAGAAAATAAACATAAGTGATCAAATGTCTCGAGACAAACACAAATTCATTGGCTCTGATTCTTGAATTTAATGCAGGTGTTAAGAGCTTGACAACAAATAAAGTGGTTTGTTCCCTTGGAGAGAATGTCTTGGAATTCCATACCATACAAGGCATATGTGGAAAGAGAAGGCTAAAGAGCATAGGCAGACCCACAGGAAGGTGGAGAGATAACATCAAAGACATATAACAACACCAAATAATGCCAATGGAAGCTGCTAGAAGTGCCAGAGCAAGAATCTTGTATCTCTCTGGACACCCAAAGAGGGAAAAGAGGAAGTAAGAAGAAGAGGAAGTTACAAGTTTGGGAACAAGCTTTTATGGAAAGAATAGGGTGGCTATATACTCTCTTTAATGAAGGGGACTGCAGTGGCTGAGTGGTTAAGATGCTGGACTTGACGACTGGAAGGTCAGCAAGTCAGCAGTTCGAGACCCGAGTAGTGCATGCTGGAGTGCACTCTGGAGTCTAGTCATGCCTGCCACATGTCCACGGAAAAGTCAGCAAACGCAGTCAGTGCTGGCTTTTTGGCTATAAACAGAGATGAGCACTGAACCTAAAGTCAAATATGACTGGCTTTCAAGCAAGGGTAACCTTTATCTTTACTTTACTCTTTTTTGGTGGTTTATGTCCTTCTTTTTGATAATATGTAAGTGGCTACCCTGGTAGTGCCATGGCTTAGTGGTTAAGATGCTGAACTTGATGACTAGAAGATCAGCAGTTCAGGACCAGAGTGCTGCATGACAGAGTGAGCTCCTGTTTCCATCCCAGCTCCTACCAACCTAGTAGTTTGAAAGGAAGAAATTGCAAGTAGATGAATAGGTACCACTTTGGTGGGAAGGTAAACAGTGTTCTGTGCTCTCTGGTGTCTAATGATGCCTGCCACCTGACCGTGGAATGTCTGCAGATGCCCAAACATCTTTGGCTGTAAACAGAGAAGAACACCATACCCTAGAGTCGGATATGACTGGCTTTGGAGCAAGGGTGACCTTTACCTAAGTGGCTACTTTATGCCCACCCACTGGAGAATTTCCCTGGCCATGTAAAGATTTTAACCCCAATCTTTTGATTGTGTGGCAAAAAAATCATCATCATCATCCTGGGCAGAATTTGAGGGGAGGCTATTATGAGTAAGGAATGTATGAAGCTATAGCTTTGTGTGTAGAAAAAAAACTTTGATTGGTAAATGTATATAATCAGCCCTATTTAATTTGTTAAATACTGTAAATTGTTTCTCAAGGACTGCCATTTTAGATGCAGCTTCCAAGTGCAATTTACCAAGGTGAAGAAGAAGAAGACCACGACCAAGACCACGATGTCATAAGAGTGAGGTACATTTTGTTACACAGAGCATATTACACCTTCAATGGTAAGAGACTAAAATATTCAAGACTGCCCTAGTCAGTATTGGTGAGCCTTGGCACTCCAGGTGTTCTTGGACTTCAATTACCAGATGCCCAAGAAAGCACTCCTGGGATTTGAAGTGCAAGAACACCTGGAATGCCAAGGTTCGCCATCATGGTCCTAGATGAAGAGGCAACTGAAGCAGTTTGGCCACATAAATATAGAGATCCCCTTTTCCAGTTCTTTAAGAACGACTGATTCCTGCCCCAATTGTGCCATGCTGCTTGTGAGATCTGTTCTTACATTCATAGGTCTTTTTAGGTTACAGCATTCTGGCTTTCAACATCATATTTTTCCTGGTCACATAAATCTTCTGGACAGTCCTGTCAACATTCCTAGGATGGAAACATTGGACAGAATCCAGATGTTTCTGTAAGGATTGAATAGTTTGTTGTGACTAATTAATGAGGTGCTGGGTACATTTTGGTTATGCAATCAAAACATCTTCCAGCTTCTCATCAATTAGCTGTTGCAAGTTACATAAAGCTGACATGAACATCAATAAGATTCCAGCCAATACAGTGAATAAAGATAACTGGAGTGCTCACAGAAACCAAATGCAGGTGCCATTTGTTGTTGTTACTGTAGTTGTTGTGTGCTGTCAAGTCGTTGTCTCCTCCTTCTCTTCCTCCTTCTAGGCCAGACATTAAACTGCCACAATAAAGGCACCTTTGCCCGCCACCCCCGAGTGAACAGACAGACACATGTCATGGGTTAAAGTATGGGCCACTTTATTAATCCAAAATAAGTTGTTGTAAACTATTGCACTGGGGACTAAGTAGTGTGGGTGCATGATAATAACTCAGGTCAATAAATATTATTTGGATCCCAAATAATAGAGAAAGCAGAAAAGCTCTCCAGGCAGGCCAGCACTGGGTCCAACAGTGGGACCAAGCTATGCAACCAGGAAGCTGACAAAGCTTCCTGATCAGCTGTTTCATGGCTGCAGCTAATCTAACAGCCATGAGGCACCCCAAGTGATAGTGCTGTCTGAGGTCTCAAATTAACTGAGACCCCAACTGAATAGCTAAACTGGCCATTCTGATTAAAATCACCCACACTACCTACCAAAGTGACCAAAATAACCTCCAGCAAAATTCGACTTGCAGCAACAATATGGGATGGGTGAAAAAAACATGACTCCAAAACAGGGGTCGTGCAAAAATTCCCATCCAGCCCAGAAGCAACTGAATATCACACTGTTACTGAGGGAGGGACTGATGTTTCTCCTAAGCCAAGCAGTTAAAGAGGGCAAGGCAGGATGGAGCCACCACCTATAAAGGCTTCCTGACTCCTCCCTATCACACCATGCTGGCAAGGCCTGCGACAGCACAAGGCCCATCTCTTCCAGGGGGAAGCAGGCAAAGCCAGCACAGGTAGATATTTCACCCCCAGTGGAGGTTCATTTTGTGAGTTCATTCTGCAGTTCCCTTCGCCTGACCTAGTGTGAGATTAGCCGGCAACACAAGGTTGCCGTTACCAGGGTAAGCCCAATTGTGGTTCAAAAATACCACAATCTTCGTGGATTCTCTTTCTGTGTACTGACCTATGGCAACCCTAAGAATAAGAGATCTCATTTTAAAATCCTGTTCTCAACATCCCTGCTCAACTACTGCAAGTTATATTCTGTGGGTTCCTTTATGGAATCAATCAATTTCCTTCATTTCCTGCTGTCTTCTACCTTTCCCAGCATTATTGTGTTTTCCAGAGAGTCTTGTCTTCTCATGGTGTGTCCAAAGTAGGACCTTTTCTATTTCATCATTTTTGCCTCCAGAGACAGCTCAGGCTTGACTTGATCTTTGATCTAAGACCCACTTGTTCATCTTTCTAACAGTCCAGGGTATCCACAAAGCTCTCTTTCAGCACCACATTTCAAACAAATTAATATTTTCCCTATCAGCTTTCTTTGCTGTCCAGCTATCACACCAGTGTGTGGTGATCAAGAATACAAGAGTGTAGATGACCTTGGTCTTGATATCCAATGACAAATTCTTACACTTGATTGTCTTTTCTAATTTCTTCACTGCTGCACTTCTGAGTCTCAGTCTTCTGCTTTCTGGGCTGGAATCCCCATTTGAATTGATGACTGAACTAAGGTATACAAAATTTCTTTACTGCCAAAATTGAAGTTGCAAAGTTCTTCTGTAGTGATTAATCTAATCTTTTTAATGTTCAAATGCAGCCCTGCTTTGGCACTTTCTTTTTTCACTTACATTAAAAGTCATTTCAAGTCATTACTGTTTTCTGCCAGTAAGATGGTATCTTCTGCATATCTTAAATTATTGATGCTTTTTCCACCATTTCTACACCTCTTTCATCTGAATCTAGTCCAGCTTTCTGTATGACACATTTCACATACAGCTTAAACCAGGGATTTGCAACCTATGGCCCATGGGTCAGACCTGGTTCCTGGCACCATTTCATGTGGCTCTCTGCCATTGCAAACAGCAGAAGCTCTGAAAATGCACCAAAAACACGCGAGAACACACTGAAATGCACAAGAATACATGAAAGAACATGTGAAAATGCACAAGAACATGCAAAAATGCATGAGAATATGCAAGGAACCACATGACCGGCTGCTCAGCTGTCTGAGGGGGAGTGGCCCGGCCCATGACCTGAAACCATTGAGAACCCCTGGCTTAAATTCACTTTTGATCACAAAGAAACCATCATGTTAGGAGAAAGAGTATTTTTTCTTAACTGCAGTTAGTTATATCAGTGAAGATCCCATCCATATATTCTTCTTTTTTGCAGTAATGAGATTTTCTTGATCATTCCCTTAACAGTACAGAGATCTGTTAGATGATGGAAATTTGAAATCCCTGCTCTGAGATGCAGTTTGCAGGCAAGTAAAAGAGTCTTACATATTATCCCACGCTAAACAACCACAAAGCTGCATGAACTACACAAATCATGTTTCTTTTTGAACTTGTCCAAATAAAAAATAAATTCCAGGTTCTTCAAGTAACAAGTCTGTCTGTATTTGAAAAGCTCTAAACTATTCCCATCATATTAGCATTTATTTAAGGACAAATGTTGTGTTTATTTCCTCGAGGGATATTCCCAATGACAGAAGTGTACCCACATGAAATACAGAGTGTGCCCTTTTAAAACAATAGAATTACCCAAGAAAATGTTACACTCCTGTGTTTTTCCTGTTTTGGATTTCTTTGAAAATGTTTGTGTAGGTGGATAATGAGGCCTAACACAATGCCATCATTTAACATTTCAAGCAATTCCCACTCAAGGAATAATATACCAGGCCAAGCACAATTTTCCACATATATTTGGATGCTGAAAAATTATTTCTGCTTAAACAACCGGGGAGGGGGCACAATTCTGCTTTGCCTACAACACTTAGGCCTGCTTATCACTGAGCTAGTTACCCCAAGTGTGGCCTGTGTCTCTTCAGAACGATTCCAGAACACCAAATGTGTCCTGGGTGAGCAGGGGAATCTCTTTCATATACGGTAGTTAACAAGCACAGCAGTAGAAAGGCCAGACCAGAACAAGCCTTCCTAGCAGCGGGATGTAAATGTAGAGAGAAATTTGTGTGGAAAAATGTACAATCATCTGATCTGCACCCAGCCTCCGCCCCCCACCTATAAGACCAATAAACAAATTATAACTCTATTAAATTATTGCCCAAAATTAAGATATGGATTAAAGAAAGCCCCACACAATTTATTCCCTAAAGCAGACAGGATCGAAATAAACTCATTTCTCTGTCTCCCAGTCAATCATTACCCAAAATCACTAGGGACGCCAAAGGTATAAATTGTTTCTCTGGGCTCACAATCAAAGCAAACACAAAGCCTATACGTTGCATCCAAGACACTTCCCCCTAGCAGTTCTGTTTAAATAAGTAGCCAATTGATAGTTTTCTTTTCCTTTCAGTAATGCGTCAGTGCAACCAGTTTCAATCTACAAGTGATCTCCTAATCAAATTCCTTGTCTTTTAAAGTAGCTTTAAGAAAACAATTAAATATAAATATTGGTCAGGGGTTCAAGTATTATCTTCCTTCCACTTCCTGAAAGATGAACCCCAAAACTAAACAACTACAGTGGTACCCCGTATAACGAACGCTTTGTATAACGAAAAATTTGTACAAGCAAGTGTTCATGTGTTATTTGTGATGCACCATATAACGGGGGGGGGGGGGAGTTCATTATACAGATCACTATTGGCGATACCCCATACAATGAACTTTTTTTGTTATACAGTGTATCGCCCATAGCAATCCGTATAATTGGGGGGGGGGACATATAGCGAAGAGCTCTGTGGAATGGATTTTTTTTCGTTATACGGGGTTCTACTGTATGTCCAGCAATAATAATCACTTCCCCTGAGAAAATCTTGCACCTATTGTGCTCCATGAAAAGGTCAACCATATCCCGATTGTTTTGAAAAAGCCCTCCAAAGGTAGTTCTCCATTCGTCTCTGCATATTTCTGTACTGCATTATAATTTAATCTACATGTGTTAATTATTGCAAGGATCTACTCACGGTCTCATATATGTATAAATATCTTCCTAGCTTAAGACAACATCTTCCTGCTTTAGGGAAGGTCATTGTTGCAGACTTCATTTATTGACTGCTTTTCAATAAATGAACTTCTGTTACAATTGTTGTGCTCCTCTCGATTTCTGTCCAAGGACCAGGAAGGTTTATTAACCTAAAATAATTGGTTTCAGATTTAAAGTAACACAGTTGATTACAGAGATTGACCAGGTCAGAAGAACTAGAAAATGCAAATTCCTGATAAAAGGAGCACTGGGGTGGGGCAAAATATTTGATCTGTTTTAAATTGGGGATATAAAAGGTCACTTATTTCTCCATGGAAGGAAGAACAGTTTTACTTTTTAAAAAATCAGAACTAAAAAATCCTTTGCCTATATTTGCCCAAATAGGGCTCAGATCAAGAACAGATTATCAGTTACATCTATGCCAAGTGTGCTGACCTACCACCCACAGATTTCTGTGGCTATATTCAGCCCATGGGCCATAGTTTGTGCAAGCCTGCTGTAAATATTTCCTTGAATCTGTAATTTGTTCCACAGCTGCACTTCTTTGCTTCTATTACATTCAAGGTGACCATCAAAACACCTCAGCTATAAATGTTTCTAAAGCCAAGACACTGACTCAATTATTATACAGTATTTCTAAAAGGACGAGGTTACCAACCCTGCTGTTGAAAAAAGATTGTTTTTGTTTGTTCATTTTTTAGTGTGGTATTCTGAGGGCATCACATTGTGTGAAATATACAGCAGTCTGACTAGGAATTATCGTAAAGTTTGTGGAAATTGCAGGATGCTCTCTCAAGAGGTAAATTTCTGGCTCTGTATTTTGGTTCCCACTAACCTTGTATGTTAGCAGACTCATATTTTACTAAGTGGGCTCATTATTCATCAAATAAATTTTATTGGTTTTACACTCGAATCACTTCCATTGTTCACACAGTCCAAGGCATTTATTTATACAGTGCCCCTACTTAAAGAGTTTATAATTTATACAACTGGAACACTTAATATACCTTGTTCAGGTGAACTAGCTCCCGCCACGGTTCTTGGTGTTTATCTGGTTATGATAGTTCACTGTCTTAATTTAGCTTCTTTAAGAATATTAAAGCACTCATTTACATTAGTGAAATTCAATGCACCACTCCCAACAGTACTCTAGGGCAGATTTTTCAGACTTTCTTTTCGGTACAGAATGTACCCAGACAAGAGAGCCTGAAACCCTGACTCATCTCCTTCTGAACTGTAACATCTAATATGATCTGAGATGTCATTTTATCCATCTTCTCCTGGTCACTTTATCAGGGCACTCAGGTGAAAGACATCTAGTGTTTGTATTAGACTAAGCTAGTGGTGGAGAAACTATGCATGCCATCAAGGGTAAGACCTGCCCCACCTCACTGGCACCAATGGCTGCGTGCACATGCCTCCACCCCCACCTCCCAGGTGGGATTTCAGCCTCACTTAATTAAAGGTGAGTGAGGTTTGGCACGGCGACCCAAGGCATGTCCCGGACTTGGCACGGTGGTGCAAGGCTTGCTGAGGTATGATGCAGGACTTTTCCGGCAGCCAACGCGGCCGCACTGGGCTTGTCCAGGGGTTGGTGGCAGCAGGGGCTTGTTGGGGGGCAGCAGACTGGACATGTTAACATCTTTGTTCTTGCTGTTATTAATTCTCTGTTGTCTGGTTTCTTATTGAGAACAAATCATGTGGCTTGGCAAGAAAATATTGCACTTATTTTAATTCTTCCTCAAATTTCCATTTTTAATTAGTTATCCCCAATACTTTCTTCATTTTAAAAATGTTTACATCTCTGGAATGAACTCAGTCTGCATGCTTAACTGAGACACCTGGCCCTCTCCCAAACAGTATCTTTCATTTTTGATGCACATGGGATTAAGTTACATTGCTCCCATCTACACTAGAGGATAACCAGGAAGAGACTGCAATCAACCTTAGCTTGATCCTCAAAAACTGTCTAGTAGTAGAACAATTGCCTATCTTTGAAGTGCTTAGAGGTTTAAAATTCTCCTATTACATGTTAATGACAGTGAACTATTGAATTAGGTAAGATATAAATATCACTATTTTAAAAACAATATAAATATCACTGTAATACTGTATCTTCCCTTTTATTTTGGTAGCTTCTCAAACCCCATCATCAGAGCAATATACCCAGAAACAGTATTCTTGTATGTGAGTAAAGCCATCACCCTCTGGCCCAGGGGTGCCCAAAACGTTTCATGCTGTGGGCCGGTCATGTGGTTGAGCATGCCGGTCATGTGGTTCCTCCCACAGGAAGTGAAAGTAAAAAGTGCATGTAGGTGCGCGTAATGGATCTGGCCCATGGGCCATAGTTTGTGCACCCCTGCTCTAGCCTACAATATGATGGAGAGGAAAAGTAAAATAGCTATCATTTGCCTTATTTATTTATTTATTTATTTTCTGCCCAGAAATACATTTTTGGAGGGGGCCGGAGAGGCAACCGAACCGGTCGCCTGGGGTTTTACCACCACTCCGGCGATCCCTCCTGATGGGGCGCTACCGGTTCGAGTGAACCAGTCCGAACCGGTAACAATCCATCACTGGACGCGCCTCTTTAGCAGATGGAACAATTAGAGAGACAGACAGATGTTCTTGGGGTGACACGGTCTCTTAAGTATCCTGGCCCACTACCATGTAGGGCTTTAAAGGTAATTCCTTGATATAGTGCATGACTAAGGCTCACAGCCAAACTATAATGTGTTGTCAGAGTGTATGATTTTGTTTTCATTCTATTGTCTACAGAAAAATACTTAAGATTATATCCTGATGAAGAAAATTTCTTTTGAAAAACTGGCAATACCAGAACAGTTTTGATGATACATAGTTTATTTCTTCACTCCTTCGCATTCTTGCAGTAAAAGATACTTGAAATATACTTCTGCCTCAAATGGTTTATTTCTCTCATTTGTAACACAAGATTGCCTATAATACACAGAGAATTCTTTTCCACATGGTGTTTCACTATGTATCTAGTAGTTACAATAAAAATGCAATGATAAAATAATGCAAAATGAGAAGCCCCTTAAAGTATTTTTCTTATTTTCCTAATTCTTATCCCCTCCCTCTCCCAAAATGTTCCCTCCCACATAGCAAAATATAGAACTGGCAATGCTAAATAGAACTGAATGTTCAAATAAAGTGAATTCAGAACCAGCTTTAAGCATATTATTCCCAAGAGATATCTTCTAGTTCTGTGCCAATTATTCATTATGTTCAATTTTCAATGTGAAAAATGCTATTTTCAAAAATGAGGAAGGAGTTGCATAAAAATCTGCCTATCATCTTGTCTAGCTCACATTTTTGACACCTTGCATAACTGCTACTCCCTACCTTTGCTGCCACACACTCTTCTTAACACTGGGAAATTCTATGTAGAAATAGATGCAAAGTAGGTAATATTCCACCTTGCTCTGCTAAGAATTTGCCTTTTAAAAAAAGAGCATCCCATTTTGCCTGAATTTTTGGGGGACATTTTCTTTCTTTCTTTCACTCACAAACTTTGTACAATCCATGCCTGATGAATTGTTCTGGAGAACTCAAAGGCTCGCCTCAATTGTAATGGTTTAGTCTTCAAATAAAGTCTATTTCTTTATCCAGAATTTTATATTTAGTTCATAAACTCAATAGCCAAATCAGATTTAGCTAGGTCACAACACAAATGATTAGCATGTTTTAAATTGCTGAGTTTGCACTCTCCCTGCCCTTCCTTACTTCATCCTAGTCCTGCTACTGTGCATTGAAGATGTTTCAAAAAATAATGGAAATATCTTTCAAACACTGCCATACCTTTTAACAACAGCCCCATAGTAGATAACCCAACATCATTCTGAATGTCTAAAAACAAAGCTTGAAAAATTCAACCCTTCCTCCTCTCTGAATTTAGATCTACAACAGTATGTTCAACTGAACATTTGTTCAGTGATGTCACTCCCGCCATTCTAGTGTTCTGCCAATCTGGCTTAGCTGCAACCTTAGATGCTAGTTCCATATGCTAACAAGCACCATGGAAACAGATGCGTCACCACTGAGTTCAGTGCAATCAGCCAGCACCAGATGAACAGTGAATAAAAGGCTGAAGACAAGAGCTGCCAACAGGTAGCTTACATCAATTTTTTATTGTGTTACCTACATTTGTATTAAGCTCCAGTATTTAAAAAAGCAGATGAATTGGTTGAGTTATCACATGGTTCCTACAGTTCCATTTGATATTACTCAATGAGTTGTGCCACCTATTATCCTTCCTTAGCCCTGGGGGTGGTTAAATTGCTATACTGCAACCAAAAGGTTGTGAATTCAATCCTGACCAGGGCTCTAGGTTGATTCAGCCTCCCATCCTTCCGAGGAAGGTAAAATGAGTATCCAGCATGTTGGAGGCAAAATGCTAATTAACTCGTGAACTGCCCAGAACTGTGCTATGGGACGATATATAAGTGTGATTGCTTTGCTTTTAGCACACTTGCTACACAGCAGCAAGCACTAGGCTGTTTCTGCTTGGGTTTTTCTCCCAGCTGTTTTATCTTTCATTCATCACTTCTATGCCTCTGCTTAATCCACTCTTATACCTACCAAACGCTATAGCTAGCTACCCATTCTCCATCATGCTCTTAGAGTAGCTTCAGACATTGAAAAACCATACCAACAAAAGAAAAGGTAATTGAACAGCAGCACTTTCCAGAGCACTCTTCAAACATTGTTCAGAACTGAATGTTTGAGAGTGGGAAGGGTTAAGTACTTGCACATTCTCTATTTGTGCTTTCTCAAGACATACCAAGTGGCTCTCAGCTTAAACCCTCTGCATATTCTGTCTGGCATCCCTCTGGATTTTTTACCCACTGGTGCGAAAGCAAGAAGGATAGAATACTCAGCATGAACTAAGGATGAAAATTGCCAAATCTACCCATGGCATCTGAAGATGTTTCTGTGTAGAAACAGTTGCCACCACAGGCATTTCCTGTTTTTAAGAAATGAACAACATTTGTGAACATCAAAGTGCAGTTAATTTTGGTATTAATGCAGTCTCAGTTTTGGTCTATATCAAATCAGTGGAGGGGGGGGGGGAGAGAATCCATTATCTGCCTGCATTCATGTGTACATAGGGGTGTACACTGCCTGCCTGTGTAGCTTCCTGCAGCTACAAAAGCTGTTATCTCCCAACTGGAGGATGTGGATATACCACCCAGTCAAATCCATTACAGCTGAGTTTTGCCTTAGAGTATTTTTCTTTCCAGCCATGGTAGAATTTGAATGGTTTAGAAGGCTATCTTTGAACAAGTCCAATAGCTTTCCCCTTTTTTGAAGAATGTAAAAGTTGAAGGAGGATAATGAATAACAAACATATCACATAGTGAACAATTACTTCAAACTAAAGATGCTAAACTACAAGCATGCCACTACATACTAGAAAGAACAAAAAAAATCCATAAAACTAAATACTATTGCATAATGGATGCTTTCCCCCCCCCCCATCCTCGAACAAGAAATGACAATCTCATTTACCATATGGAGGAAGTATAAGGAATGCAATATAAACAAGTTATAGTTGTTTCACTTTGAACATTTGTATAGTCTCAAAATCAAACAGGGTGAGTAGATGCAAAAGTATCTTCTTCCTCCTCCTCCTCATTGGGTGTCAATGTGAATACAACCAATGCAAAAAGTAAGGACACTAGTACCCCGAATAACGTTATGACTTGGTTCCACAAGTCCCGTCGTTATCCGGTTTTTAACGTTGTGCGATACATTGAACACACAATGTTAAAAAAAGCCCTGTTTCCCTGGAGGCTGCAGGAAGCGAGAACGTCGGGATTTGAATCCCGACGTTGAATCAAAATTAGCGCGCATCAGCTCTAGGGAGGTCGGGAGACCCGATGCGCGCTAATTTTGAACTTCCCCCACCCTCTTTTATGCTGCAGCAAGCCAGAATGTCGGGATTCGAATCCTGACATTTTGCCTTGCTGCAGCCTCCAGGGAGGTGGGAGAACTTTGGAAACAGCTTGGATCGGGTCCCCACACCTCCCTGGACCTGGCGGGGGGGTCAGAGCCCCCAAAATTGGTAAAAAAAAGTCCGTTTTTTTTACCAATTTTGGGGTTTCTGACCCCCCCGCTGGGTCCAGGGAGGTGTGGGGACCCGATCCAAGGTGTTTCTGGGCTTCCCCGACGTCCTGAGCCAGTGCAGCAAGCCAGAATGTCGGGATTCGAACTCTGACATTCTGGCTTGCTGCACTGGCTCAGGACGTCGGGGAAGCCCAGAAACACCTCCAGAGAGATCAGAGGACCCGATCTACAGCTGCAGGGTGGCTGGGGAAGCTGACGGGGACTCCCTGTCGGCTTCCCTAGCCACCCGCCCTTGCCTCCGCAGCTGTGGGGTGGCTGGGTAAGCCGATGGGGGAGCCCCCCGTCAGCTTTCCAGCCTCCCCACCCCTGCCTCCGTAGCTGCAGGGTGGCTGGGAAGCTGAACGGAGAACCCCGTTCAGCTTTCCACCCACCCTGCTGCTAAGAACGACTGTATCGGATAACGTTAAAATCGTGTTATTCGATACAAGATTTTTCCGAAAATCTTGTAACGTTATGCGGTTTTCACGCTATATGATACTCACGTTATACGGGGTATTACTGTACTGTATACCCAATGCAAAACCTAGTATGATGTGTACCTAACCATAAAAGGCCACATTTTAAACCCTCCCAACAATGCATAGTAACATGTACAAGAGACTTGTGGTACGCAGAACAGAAGGAGCCTTCATGGGTATATTCTACAAAAGGGAAAGGGAACAGGGAGCCCTATAGCTACTGTTGTGTCACAGCTCCCATAACCCCTTGTCTGCGACCACATTGGTGAGGTTTTCCATGAGCTGGCATCCAGCAAGATCTGGAATGTCTCATATCCTGCTCTTGATCTTTATACAGATTACCTCTTTTGCATGGAACCCTGAGCAATCAAGAGTTTTACTCTTTGTATCTGGCTGAAGAGTTAGAATTGGGGAGTTTGGTTCCTGGAAGGAGAACTGGCTCATGTAGTCGTAGGCAAGCTGCACAGTCCCAGAGGACTACTTAAAACAGGGGTTCTGAACCTTTTCAAGTTGGGGGCCGGGTCACACTCCCTCAAACAGTTGAGGAGGCTGCACTGGTTGTCCCCCTGCCATTTACAGCTTCCATAAATGAGTCCACGGCTGATTCCACCACCAGCGGTGGCTGGAGTGAGGGCAGGGGTTGGATTATTTGGCACTGTAGGCCAGATTCAGCCTGCAGACCTTAGGTTGAGAACCCCTGGCTTATAATAAGGGAGTGAGAAATGACATTGGAGCATTATATACCTAGAAGATGCTGGAAGGAGTTCCCATAACGTAGGATTGGATCAACAACACATAACTAAAAATTTAAAAGCATACAAAAATAAAGGGAAAAAATGGAGATTCAGATTTTCATATAAAATGCTTTTAAATTTATTTTAATTGTTTAAAATTTAAATAATTTCAGCCTATTTTCAATCATTTTGGGAGTCTTGCTGGGAAGAATGTGATAAACAAAGGCTTTCGATAAATAAATAATGAGCACACATGTGTAAATAACAGTAGCAACAATGTAAACATAATGACGAAGCAAATCGATCAAGCAGATTTAAAACAAGTTCATCCCCTCTATTTCCTTTTGAATCTTGTTTTTTCACTGTGTAAACCTCAAGGAGGGGGTTGTATTGTTTGCATTCATTTGTACGGCACTCTGGGAGCCTTTCAAAGTGAAGAGCAGGGCAAATGCATTAAAAGTTTTCTTTATATAGAAGCAAGATGCTACTGCAGTTAGATTAGTCTTTCTTCGGGCCTAAGTTACACAGCCATCAGAATGGCTGGGTTTACTGTGCCACTTCAGGTGTCAAAAGCTGGAATAGGGGTGGGAGTGGCATACTTGTGGCTGTTCCACTACACGAAGACCTTTCTGTGGGAAGAAACCTAGAACAAATAGCAGTGATGGGATGTAACAGGTTCTCACCAGTTCGCCAGAACCGGTAGTAACGTTTCCTAGTATCCTGGAGAACCGGTAGCAGCTTTTGGGGGGAACCATCTTCGGGGCTTACCTTTTCACTTGGTGTGCATGCATGCCTACAGTGCTTGGCACATATGCACGGCCTCCTTGCTGTCCTTGTGTTGTGGGTGGGTTGAGGTGTGTGTGTGTGTGCGCGCGCGCGCGCGCACGTGCTTATTTTTATTTTATTTTATTATTTTATTATTATTTTCTTTGGCTCTGCCCATGTCATGACATCATGACGTTAGCTCCACCCACACTGTGATGACATCACAGTGGGGTAGTAAATTTTTTGACATCCCACCACTGACGAATAGGGATCAATTTCTCCAATGTATGGCTGTTTTGAAGGGCAATATGTTAGTCTTGTTTTATCATGGTAGACTATCCAATAATAGAACACCCCAGCTGCCATTTGAAATGGTAAGTACGGTCTCCTTTCCTATCTCAGGATTCGACCACTTCATTGTACTGGATGTACAGAGAAACCCAAAAACGCAGGCTCAACATGTCCACATAGGTGCTTTTCCACCTATGCGGACATGACCAAACTGAGCTGGTCTCCTGCAAGGAGAAATGTCAAAAGAGAAGATATCAGCAGCTGAAGGGGTGATTATTTGAAGGCTTGTTCCATCTGTGCGTGTGCGTGCGTCCATGCGCATGCGTGTGGGGGGGGGCTGTCAGACTTCAGTCTGTCAAGATATCCTCTTGTCACAAGGGCCTAGTGATGAGTTTTATGCTGAATATAAATGGGAGATCTAAATTTGAATACTATGTCCTTCAATCTGAAGCTTTACACTGGGAAGGTGCTGATTACACAAGATACTTGGTACCTATGTTTTAAAAAGTGCATAATAGATTGTTAAACTGCATTGTACAAGCAGGAAAAAAAAAGAAGTGGTAAAATTACTTTTTTGTACACTTCGCTAAATAACACAGGTCTGCAACCAAAACACTGCATAGGATTTTTAAAAACTGTTTCTTATAGATATTTACTTAGTGAAACCGAGAAAAATACTAAAAAAAATTCCATCTCGTCAAATTTTATTGGCAGACCTGTGTAATCCAACCAGCATGGCAATTCTGTAGAAATGAGATATGGGCATACTCTATTTTAGATACATATTTGTTCTTCTACCCATATGAAAAAATGATTTTCATCAATGCACAAGTATACTGCACTCTCTAGAGGTGACAGCCCATTTGCTGGTAAGAAAGTCAATAATATAATAGCCACATGATTTCTGCAAACCATTTAAAGCAGTAGGTTCATTTTAAACTAGACTATGAACATGATGGAGAAATTGTTAAAGGCAAGGTCATGCAATTGACTAACATTATCAAGTGGTTGCTAAGTGTATAATTCAGGGGTTCCCAACCTTCTTCATGCCGTGGGCTGGACCAGTCATGTGGTTTCTCCTGCCATAAACGGTGTCATAAAATGCATCAAAGGCTGTCATAAATGAGGGTGCATTTACAGCACGTGCGCGCATGTGTGGGTGCATGCATGTTTTGCAGCTGTCATAAATGTCCGTTTCCAGTAGTGGTGGGCCACATTAAATGGTGCCACAGGCCGGGGCCGGGCGGGGGGGCATAGGTTGGCCACTCCTAGTATAATTACACAATGTCTGGACCTCTACTTTTTCAAACATATTTATTTTGTTTCATCATTTAATGTTTCACTCATCACTCCAAGCACACTGCAAATTAATAATCATAGCAGAACAACAACATGTCATTTGAAACCCAGCTTGAAAATAAATGTAGAAAACATATGATAATCATGTTCAATTGCCTTTTAAGAGCCTCTGAACATCTGTCTACTCAGGTTCTGCATTTAAACTGGGCATCTGTCAAAGGTGACCCATGGCCTATTCAGTATTATTTTTGCTGACTAGTATAATTTCTCAGCATGTGCATATCGGCCTTCCCTTATGTTTCTCTTGAGGGACGTGACTGATTGCTTCCCTGTTACAGGTTGTATTTTTTTGTTTTTTGAGACAGACAAAATGATCTTGGCCCCAGCCTCACACTAAGAGGAAGATAAAGAAGAGTCAGCTAAATCCAGGTGTTGGCAATTATAAATCAATTTAGAACTCTGAAGGTGGTGAATTTTCCCCCCACCAAAACATTCTTCATGGCTCAAAATTTCTAATCCCACTTCAGCCACATCCCAGGCAGACTTCATCACTTGAAAGGGGGATTTGTCTATACGTATCAGCAATTAGACAGTATTTTCATTCGACATGCTTCATTTTGTCCTTATCAAACATAGAACTAGGTTAGGAGTTGGGGACAAATGGGTGGTCATAGTTTCTGAGCCAACCAAACTAAATTTCCACAAACTGAGTCACTGGTACAGAGGAAGACAATATTGTTGTCATATATATACACCACACCATTATTTCTCTAACATTTTATTGGGATCCTCCAAAGGAAAGAAAAGGAAAAGCTACAGATAGCAAATATTTATACCAATGTTATCATGGCCATACACTTTCTAAGTTGCTCAGAATGAAAGGAGTTAATGGACTGAATCTGCCACCCCCACCATGTCTCCTTTCTCCCTGACAAGAAGTTTTATTTATTTATTTATTATTTTGCTCACTATCCCTTAAATCCTCCTGCTCCACAAATGGTTTTCAAATTAACTTCCAATTTCAAATTCAAGTCACAAATTTAAATTAATCTGAGTGACCTAAGTAGCTCACTGTGTCATATATCTTGCTGCAGAGCCAGACGCTGAGAGCTCGATTCCCCATCAAACTTCCTGGGAAATGAGCCAGCCTGTGTGGTTCTGGGCAGGCGCACAGTCCCAAAATCGCCCCCAGAAGAAAGGGATGGCAAACCACTTTTGATTCTACATAGAAAATCCTGGAAAGTAAGGAATTGACGGTATGTAATTAAGTGATGCTTCATTCCAGAATGGAGAGTATAAAAAAATCTCCAGTCACATAGAAGAAGGCCAATGCTCTCAGGATTACTTATCGCTAAGTATAGCTCGAAACTAAGGCAAAGAGGGTACTCCCCCTTCATGATCCACGAGCACTTCTGAGCATTCCAAGTATTTTACCTATATCATCCTGTTGTAATCCTTATAACAATTACAAGAATTAGGTCATCACAATTATCTCCATATTACAGATGGTTGAGGGAGGGGAAGAGAGTCTCCTTAGCTTTCCCCATTTTCAGTCTTAAAGATTATTTTGGGTTACAGCTTCTATCTTTTCTGAGAATTGGCTATGCTGGCTGAGGTTGATGGGACCTGCAGTCCCATAGCATCTAAGGAATCTCTGAGGAAGATTGCAAAAGTGAGAAAACATCCATGCACTAGAATATGAATGGGGCTGAAATTTGAAAAGAATGCTAGCTGCCTAGCATTTTTGGGTCCCCACTGACGTTGCTAAACAATCTATCTCAGCAAACGCACTATGTGCAAACTGGATTGATTTGACTCCCACACCATGGAAAGCTTTTCATGCAAACAACAAATAAATAAAATAAACCAAGGCAGCAGCTGATCAAGGAATAATAGCTATGAAAAGACTCAAAATAATGCGAAAAGGCGTGGAAGGCTGGGAATTTTCACATTAGCTACTGAAAATAATGAGACTTTAATGAACTCTCATTTCTTTGCTTTTAGATACATCTATAATTTTTTTTAAAAAAAAACCACCCTAGGCATCTGCTTTGCAATTTTAAAAAATGCAATTTCCTTTAATTCATACAATGTTTTCTTTTGGGTTTTTTTTACCAGCGCTTGCTCAATCAGTGCTTGCTCAGTTAGCCTGGGACCAAAGAGGACTTTGTGTGCCTAAAGGGCTCAGGACCAAAAAGTGACTCTGGAACTGGCTCAGTGAGTGGTACAAGTGTTATGCTGAGATGGGAAAGGCAAATGGAAGGCCACTGCATTATGTTGCTCCCAGGACAATCTCCATAGCTGGTTGTCCGGAGAATAGACAGCCAATACTGTATTAAGAATCAGATACAGCACTTGAAAAAAGAAGATAAGCAGAGCAAATCACAAGTTTTTGGGTGGCATAGTCACCTGCTAAGATATATCTGAGCAGGGGTTCCCAAACTAAGGCCCGTGGGCCAGATCCGGCCCACAGTGCCATTGCATGTGCCTCCCATCCCTCCAAAGGCATTTGAGAAACAAAATGGCCTCCCCTTTGAAGCTGTTGGGACAAAATGGCCATCCCCATCATGCAGGCAGGGCAAAATGGCCATCCAGCCCTCAAAGCTGACTTGAAAAAGTGTGACTTGGCCCCTGGCTTGAAAAGGTTGGGAATCCCCAATATAGAGCGAAGAGCCCCAAAGTGGTGGTGCCGGCAGATCAGGGATACAGCCTGGTGTGGTGGGTGGAGCTTAACAGTGCCTGTTAAGCAGCGAACTGGAATGGGTTGGCCACAGGGAAAGTCTAGCAATACCCTTTGCTTCAAGTGGGTCACTAGAAATATGGGACAGCCAAGTATTATTAATTCTTTGAAACCAGAGAGAAAACTATCCTTCCTCTTTTGTTTCTAACTCTTTGTTTCATTGGAGACATAAGAAATGGGCTGAAAACTTTACATTTCAGGTCTTTCAAACCTTCAGATGTAGAAACTGCAGAATAATCCCACTTGCGTGACAACTACACAAAGACATCTCAGTGCAACCACAACTGTCCAACTTCTCAGCATTTCTCTGTCTATTGGAATATGCTGATCTGTGCACACTCACTACCATTCATTCCAAATGTGTTCTATGTTGTAATGAAGATCTTGGAAATTTTACTTTTTTAAAAAAATCATCAGCTCACAAAATCCTCCAGGCAGCAAATATGCTAGAAGATTCTGGGACTTGCAACAAAAAAAGTAACTTTGCAATGCTCTACTATATTACAACAAATACATTATAAGAAATGTGTGCTATCAAGTCAATTTCCAGGATTTTCTATGTAAAGAATACACAGAAGTAGTTTACCAGTCCCTGCTTTTGAAGGTGCCCTGGGACTCTGCAGCTTGCCCATGACTGCACCGTCTGGCTCTTCTCCCTGAAGGGACAGTGGGAAATCAATTCCCAGTTTATGGCTCTACAACCAGATTCCGAAACCAGTGAGCTATCAGACAACTAAGAAATACACATTGCTAGTTATATATTATCTGTCTCCATACTAGAATATGAAGGAGGGCAAGGGAAGCATGAATATGATATGCATTGCTTGCAGGCACACTTCTTATTCTCCACACATTTGTAAGTTTATGCTAGTGCTGAGATGTTACTTTGGAGATCCAGGCTGTAATCCTCACTATGCCATAAAACTCAAGAAGTGACCTTGGGACAGTCACCCTCAACTGACAGTTGTTGTTTTTGCATGGATGAACTACAGATAAGGAAAGCTATACACAGCACTCAGTTCAATAAAGCACACGTTCAGGTTCAGGATGGGAATTTCGATGTTAAGACAAATGAAAACGCACACACACACACATGCACAAAAGAGAATCTTTCTCTCATTTTTGCTTCTTTTTTTATTCCAGAAACAGAGCCTCTTACTCAAGATTGATTCATGTTTACAAAAGAAAAGAATACCAACATTTCTGTTTTTCATTTACCCTTTATTTCACACCACTTGTCTGTCAAAATGCCTGGGAAATGTTTTCATTTATCATCACCATAAGGGCTGCTGTCAATCAGAACATCGGGAGGGGGGAATTTTGAAGGACCTGCATTAGGTGGAAACCAGTGGGTGAGTAATTTCTTTGTTTCACTTGTTTCTTGCACTATGCATTATGTGCTGCCTACCATTGCCTCATATTAGTTTGGATCCTTTCCATTTTCTCTTGCCTCCTTGGGATTACTTTCGTGCAGGACTGATATTTTAAAATTGCTATTTGGTTAATTTGCTGTGTGCATTTATTATGTTAATAATGGTGTATATTTTGGTAAGGTTTGTGGGTGACTGTTCGATGGTTGTGGTGTTTGGTTGTACTGTTGACTACTTATGGAATAGACTGATTGTCTGTTGGCTTCCTTTCTTTTGGGGGGTTGGTGTTCAACAGTATGGATTCTTTAGGGCATTTGGATCAGTGCCATATACAAAATGCAAGGAGAAACATGGAAAAAATGACCCCAAAACAGCAGATCCTTTTGTGTTAAATGACATTTGGTGCATGAAAGATACAAAGGCACTCCCTGAAAAACCCAAAATGATACAAAAACAAATGTTTTCACCATGTACATCTATAAAACAAAACAGATACAAATATACAACACATTCCTATCTCATTTTTTTATCTCATCTACCTTGGAATAGAACAGGTTGTGACTTGAGACACCATTTCATGTGGGGCCCCCACCGCCTCCACCACACCTGGGAGTACCATGGGTGGGAGGCAGGGCAAAATGGCCATCCGGCCCCCAAATTTGCCTGAGGGAGCTTGACCCAGCCCTTTGCTTGAAAAGGTCGAGAACCTCTGGAATAGAACATAAAGAGGGGGAAACAAGCAGAGATACAATTTATACTGCTTGCAATAACTTCAGATTAATTAGACAACCATGCTTCTTATTCTTCATGCATTTGTAAGCTCACGTTAGCGCTGACACATTTTTTCATTTGCAGGACATGTATTAGTAGGACAGCTACATAAATATTGAAGTGGGACACTGATCTTAATTCTGCTACAGTGCATTTTCTGAAGTGACAGGGCTAGTGTGTGTATATATACGCCTGCATGCATGTGTGCACGTAGTCATCTGTATGTTAATATACATGTTTGTGTAATTAAAGAGAAAGCCTTTAAATGAACATTACAAAAAAAATCTCTGAAATATTGATGTATGTAATCATCTAAGTCACCATGGTAATTAAGTTACAAATGTCAAGTCTACTATCTATTAGACATATATCCCTATTTGTTTCAGGGAAACATACATATATGTATTTTGTTTATCTGAGTAAAAGATAATCAGCTTGAATTAAGGCAAAGTCTCCATGTTTTCCTCTGTATTATTGGTCTATGACACCAAATACAGAAAACCAGACAATGGTAAAAATCATATTAGTGAAAACTTCTATGCAACTGTTGGTAACCGAAGTGACTTTAGCCTCTGGGTGTGCAACCAAGCAGATGGTTATTTATGTGACCCATAGATACAGGGGTGTGTGATGGACTGCAAAGTAAGGACCCTGTTTTTTTTTCTTGGCTCAAAGAACTTGCTTTCTCCTAGTGCAGCCTGTCCAAGACACTACAGTACATGCATTCATAGAAGCTTTCCTATGCATTACTCATTAGTTTCTTTAACAAGACAATACTGACATTTCTAGATGCTACATTTTTAATGCACTGGATGCTGTTACCAACCCAGAGCCTACAAATTAACATTTAAAAAAAAACATTGGATGGAAAATATTTTGATTTTAAAGATATGCTACTTTGTACTGATGGTTACTTTTGTTTGAAAATATTTGAAACCCAATATCCCAGCCCACATGTTGTCCAGTCTTTCCAAGATATTATCTGGCAGCCCTTTCATCCCAGATCACTGCTTTGCTGGATGGGCAACAGATCAGGAATCAGTCTCTCTCATGTTTCTGAAGAGAATTATCACTCTAAGCTACAAATGGTGTGTCAGCTGGTTTCCTTAAGAGTTCAAGTTTATAAAGTCTCTGCCAAGTTCCCAAGTTTTTCTTTCTTAAGTGGAAGCCATACACTTTAAATTTCAAAAATAGCATTTGATTGAATTAGCTGTGCTATTTGCCAATTCATCCCCTAATAAAACATCATTCAGATGTTCCAGATAAAATACTATTGCACAGCACCAATGAGGCCATAAAATTTGTTTCATTAAGTAACAAGGATTTTACAGTGGAAGTTTTTAACCTTAAGTAAAATGGCATGCTTTGTGACTGCACATGATTTAGTATTAATTATCTAATGAATGCTTAATTGAATAATCAATTGCTCCAAGCAGTTCAGCTATAGAGAGATTCCACCCTAGAATATTGGAGGTAGGTTTCAAGTGCATGTTTAAAGACATCGCCCAGAAATGCTGCTTAGCTACTTTTTCAAAAACTGTGTGTAATCTAAAGAAATAAATAGCACATAGCAAGATAAAAGTAGCAAATAAAACCTTAACTCAGATTAATCACTACTAGTTTTATTACAGGAGCTAAAGCCTATTAAAACACCTAGATAAATTCCAGGTATTGTAAGTGCTGCCTTGGAAGTTCCTATGGTACACATTAAGTTCTCCTGCCCTCCTTGGATGTTTTAATTTCCTTTCCTTTCAATATGAGTAGGAATCCTGTTAGTAGATTTAGCTGTATCAAGCCCACTAAATCAATGGGATTCACATTATTGTTGACATATCAGTCAGCAATTTATTGAGCACACATGCAGCAGGGACCAGAAATTTAATCTAAGACCCATCTTTTTAACCTGGCTGCCTGGATGATGATTTGGGTCAATCAGAGTGGTGCATGTATGTATTTATGCCATGAATTAATGGGATGTAGGGCTGAAAATGAGAGGTGGCAAAGTGTGGCACTTGAGATGGTTTTTATTACAAACCCTAGCACACCTCACTATTTGTTAAGATTGATGGACACTATATACTAGTTTTATTACAGGAGCTAGAGCCTATTAAAACACCTAGATAAATTCCAGGTATTGTAAGTGCTGCCTTGGAAGTTCCTGGACCAGGACGCCTTGCTCATGGTCACACATGCTTTGGTCATCTCCAGACTTGACTACTGTAATGCGCTCTACATGGGGCTGCCCTTGGTGACCATTCGGAGACTACAGCTGGTCCAAAATGCGGCGGCCAGGGTAGTGATGGGGCGCGGGCGATATGCTCATGCCACACCACTGCTCCGGGAGCTGCACTGGCTGCCAGTATGTCTCCGGGTGCAATTCAAGGTGCTGGTCATTACCTTTAAAGCCCTATATGGTAGTGGGCCAGGATACCTAAGAGACCGCATCACCCTAAGAACATCTGTCCGTCCCACCAGGGCAGATCGGAGGGGCTCTCTTGTTATTCCATCAGCTAGGGAGGCTCTCCTCACTACCACTAGGAAGAGGGCCTTCTCTGTGTTCGCCCCAGCCCTCTGGAACCTTCTCCCAACTGAGCTGCGCCTACAGGCAGAGCTCCTGCCTTTCCGAAGAGGCTTAAAGACCTGGCTGGCGGAGCAAGTGTGGGGACCCAGGAACGTGGGATCCCATGTAGGTTGGCTGATTTAAGGGACAGCCACCCCTTCCTGCTCTTGTTTTTATCTGTTGCGCTGTTTTAATTTTTCTTATGAATTTTTAAGGTTTTAGCCTGTGATTTTAATCTATGTTGTAAGCTGCCCAGAGTCGGGTCTACCCAATTGAGGCAGGATAGTAAATATGAGTAAATAAATAAATAATAAATAAATTCCAATAACATCTGGAAGGTTGAGCTTTCCTACTCCTATTCTCCATTGATAGGGTGGTAATAAACACATTTAGTGACCCGTCAATGAGAATTTATGTGGCTGGAGGTTGATTGTGTTAAGAGCCACAGTGTGTTTGCTGCAAGGAATGGACAGCTACTGTCGTGATTTCACTTACCCTTCTCTTTAGAAACACATATGTTGGAATAAAATAATTTTAGAAAGAATGTAAGAGATAAATATCTTGTTTTTTGTGAAATGGATTGGTTTGCTAAAGATAAAATTGTGAGCTCAGAGCAGGGATCTTTTCCCCAATCTTTGGTTTTTAGAATTCAATTCCCAGAAGCCTAAGTCAATTCCTCAAAGCACTGATCAGCCAATCTACTGACTTAGACTTCTGGGAATTGAAGACCACCAGTGTTCCGTAGAAAAGTTTGAGAAATGCTGTTCTAGACCAGAGGTTCCCAATGTGGCTGTCATAAACATGGAAGCAGGTGCATTTACTTCCGCTTCTGGGGGGCATGGTCCGGCCTGCTCAGCTGTCCAGGGCACGTGGTCAGGCCTGCGGCGTAAAAAGTTTGGGAACCCTTGGGTTAAACATATCATTTGGGGGGAGCAGTTTTAACCAATACATAGATGAATATATCCATGTTCTAGACTGGACAGGGTGCAATCCAGTTTCTATCTGGATTGCAACATTAGAAATGCTAAATGGTAACTGAGGTAAGGATCTCAGAAATTTTAACTGTGTCTTTTCTAAACTGGAGATGTTAGCATTCATACAGAATGAAGTCTCATACATCATCTGTGCAAGAAGTTTCTCAGCATACAGTTTAAGAGCTGCTGCAACGTTGTGTCCATCTTCCTTCCAGAAAAAAATTCGGATGGCTCCTGCACTTCTCTGGGCAATCACTGCATTGTTGACAGATGTCTGAGACTGCTGTAACATGCCTTAATTTAGTGAATTCATGACAGAAATAAGGTCACTAAAATATGGAAACACAGTGTATATCAAGGTCTTTCATGAAGATATTATTCAACATTCAAAACTCTCAACAGGCCATATTTCCCAGTGGCTTAGAGAAGGTTGATTTTGTTTGACACCCAGCAGAGGGTGAGTATTGGCTTCCTGGATAATTCATTTTAGGGCTTCACCATGATAACAGCACGAACCACTAGTTCTATTTACCTATGTGCCAGTAATTTTCTATTTCAGGCAACAGAGGCAAGCGACCGTGACAGGTGTTCTTGAAAGGAGGTTTTTATGCAACTGAACAAAGCCACTTTCCCCTTGTTTCTTCAACATCACTCTTCTTTTTAGCTTTCCTTTAACATTTGGTGTTGCAGACTTTATAAAATGATGCCAAAAGAGATACAAATCTAGAGTACCCTTTACTTAACAAATTTTCAAGTGGCAGGTCAATTAATGTTTCAGCATGTATAAAAAAACCAAAATGATAAAAAAAAAAAGTCTTGAGGCACCTTTAAAATTAACAGATTTATTTTAGTGTGTGATTTTGTGGACTACAATCAATTTCCTCAAAAGAAGTGGAGTACAATACTGAGGCCACAGATTTATATAATCACTGCATTAGGATTGCAGCTATTTTTTTGTGCTGGCAGAGCAAAACAATTTTCCATAAGAAAAGGGCACCCCAAACAAACAAACAAAATCTAACTTTGAAAACAAACTTTGGATCAGCAACAAACCTGGCATAGATGTGGCAGACAGTCTGTTCCTGTTCTGTACCAAAGTTGGAGAAGTATGGGCAAGTAGTTTTCAAATAATGACATTTTAAAAAGTAAAACTGTTTTAGCCCTGTGCAGGAGTCAGCTTCTGAGATTCTCCCTTGCTTGGTAACTCTATGTGAATGGTACAATGTGAATGTAACTGTTTTTTATGTGAATATAGACCAGTGGTTCCCAATGTGGGGCACATGCCCCACATGGGTACTTCAATTCCCAGAAACCTAAGTCAGTACATTGGCTGATCAGTGCTTTGGGGAAATGACTTAAGCTTGACTGTTGCCACTGGGGTTGTCAACATTTAAGCTGTCCTTTGCTATGTAAAGCTTGGCATCCTTTGCTCCTGCTGGCAACGAAGGCATGATATTGTGCAGTGATATTGAGCTATTTCTTGGTGATTTGATTTGTGGATACAGAAGCACAAAATCGCACATGAATAAACCAGAGGTTTTTTGATGAACTGAATATAGAGTGTGACTGGTTGTGGGGGTAGGTTCTAAATGGCATGGAATACAGAAGATAACAGTGGCATTATTAACACGAGTAATGAACTTTAAAAAAAAATTGGAATAGTAGCCGTGTTAGTCTGTGGTTCAGGCATATCAGAAAACAAAAATTAAAAAGTAATAAAACGAAAACACTGTAGCACTTTAAAGACGAACTGCTATATTTTTATTGTTAGCTTTCGTGGATCAAGTCCACTTCTTCAGACAAGGAGTAAAACTTCCAGGCATGGTTTATATATATCAAATGCAGGGGTGTAGTTGTTAAAAAGGGACAGTGGATGTGCTCAAGCAGAATGACAGACAAGCAAGCATAACAATACAGCTTCCTACATCTATCAGTAACAATAGATTATTCAGATTAGTTTTAAATGTCTCCCTTTTTAAAATGATCATTACATATACATCTTGGCAATAGGCAATGAAATTTAATATTAAACATCTGTCACTGATATATAGTCAGTAGGTTTTTTGTCTTTGTAATACCGAAGCCAGATTGCTGTGAAAACCATTTTCATATATATGCCCCTTCTCTGAATAAACTAGAATTTATGAATACATCCTAATTCAAACATAGAATTATAGAAACATATAATAGAGTTGGGAGGGGCCTACAGAGTCCAACCCTCTGCTCACCATAGGAACCTAAATCAAAATATATCTGACAGATGGTTAACTAATTTTCTCTTCAATGCTTTCCCTGATGCTCAACCAAATCCGCCTTCCTGTAACTTGAGCTCATTATATGTCTAGCACTCTGGGCTGATCAAGAAGAGATCTTGCCTCTCCTCTGTGTGAGTCTTTCAAATATTTGAAAAGGGCTATTATATCTCCTCTCAATCTCCTTTTCTCAAGGCTAATCATACCCATTCTTCCAGTCTTTCCTCTTAAGGCTTGTTTTCCAGGCCCTGATCATTCTCCTTGTCCTCCTCTGAACTTGTTCCACTTTGTTGGCATCGTTCTTAAAGTGTGGTATTCTGTATGCAAGATGAGACATAACCAGCGCCAAATAGAGGAAATAGTACTTCAAAGGATTTGGAGAATATGCGGCTGCTGATGCAGCCTAAAATAGCATTGGTCTTTTTTGCAGTCTTATTGCACTATTGGCTCATATTCCAAGATCCTTTTTGCTCATAGTACTGCTGAGCTAACTATCCCCCCATCTTGTAATTTTGTTTTGTGGGTTTTACCCCCTCTAGTCATTTCCCTTTCAAACTTTCCTCCCAGCAAGAATAGCAAATTTGAGATCAGTGACAGAGTGTTCTGAGAGACTGAAATGTTCTGATACTAGGTGTTGGTGATGCCATTTCTGATGTCAGATTTGCAAACTTTTATTCTCTTGTATAGATATTGACTGGTTTGCTCTATGGAGAATGCAGGTGACTGCTGGCAAAGAGAAGATGGGGCATGTATCACATTAGAATATGAACATGTAGATGAACTCCTGATGTCATGGGAGCCATAGTTGAAACCCATAATGATGCTGACAGAGGAGTCATAGGAGAAGATGGTTGGCATCTAAGTCTATAGGACAATCTTCTCCCTGTCTCTGTAATCATGTTCTCCCTTCTTATGTGGGTTGGTAGCTGCTGGGGAGAGGGTGTTGTCTGAAAGTAAACCAGGTCTGCCTCCCAGTTTGAAAGGGAGCTATTATTATCCAGAACATGCTATAGCTCATTGACAACACATGAGTAGTCTCAACTGGGAGATGAAGGTGACGACTAGTGGTATTTCATCCCTCCTCAGGACCTTCCCTCTGCTCTTTGCTCAAGAGTGTATAAATTCTTACTAAAAAAAAAATCTTAAAATACTGGACTACTAATCTCAAAACGGCCAAAACTGCTTTCCTGCATGGGCACATGTAAAGAATTTGATGGTTCCTACAACATTCTATCTATGTTTTGTACATTCAAACCTCGCATAAAGAGCATCTTGCTTAAAGAGTAACTCGCTTAAAGAGCAGAATTTTCTCTGAATGGTCGCTTCGCTTAACAAATAAAACCAACCAAAAACTCGCTTAACAAATAAATCAGGGTTCGCAATCCCCCCCACAATTGGTCATTTACAATGGTGTTTCACTTAAAGAGCATACTCGCTTAAAGAGCAATCCTGTGGAATGCATTATGCTCTTTAAGCGAGGTACAACTGTATATGGATAAGTGTCTCGTTTTTAAAAATCTGTGGCTACACTTGATAAAAATCATTATGTTTTACTAATGTATAAGAGCTACATTCATTCTAAATCCTGATGGGAATATACCTAAAAATTTATTTATTGAAATTATTCTACTGTTGTTTTCCCTCAAAGTGTCATTGTAAGTAATGAAGAACTGATGTATCAGGGATTTCCTAACACTCATCATATACATATACAGCACAGCATATACAGATTGCAACAGTTTTTAATTTCTTAGTATCATATCATCTCATCTCGATCATGTTTGTAGTAATTACACATATCTATTCTGATACAATCTGTTATATATTATCCTAAGGTTCTACATCTGCTGCTTAAGTAATTTATAGTCTTTTTAAGTCCAGTTAGTCATTATTAATAGGTAATCTACAAATTGTAATTTTCAGTAAGGGATTTACTTACATAACTGAGTTTTATATTTCTTTGTTTTATTTTTTCTGTATGATAATAAAAATAATTAATTAAAAATCATATTTTCTCCACTCCTTCCACATTTCCAGTGCATACATGAGCACATATGACACACTGCAAAAGAAAAGGCAATCTGAGCATGAGTTCAATCAGGTTTTTAAAGGCGCTAAGAAAGCCAAAACTGAACTAAAATCAAAACTATTGTAGCATCTTAAAGACTAAACATTTTATTTCACTGTTAGCATTTAATTGTATTTCACATGGAAAAGTGAAAAAGGAAATGGTTTTTCTCACTTGAATTGACTTGTGTCTTGAGATCAGAGACAATACCTTTCTTACTAAGTTCATAAAAAAACTATTTATAACTACATATAGTAAACTAATAAGCCTTGGTTTCTATTAAAGCCTTGAGACCTCAGCTGTCTCCTCTAGTCTTTTCTTATAACTGCACTTTTCTACTGCAGTAACTTTTGGATCCGTAACAGAGTGTAAACGTGACATCAGATCTAGAAATCATGACGAGTAGAATGTAAGAAGCTGCCTTACACTAAGTTGGACCATTGTCCAAGCCATCTAGTCCAGTATTCTCTGAAGAGACTGGCAGCATTTCTTATAGATAGGACCTTTTGTCAGTGCTATCAAGAAATACCTGGGATTAATGCTGGAAGATTCTGCATGCAAATCATGCACTCTTTATTGAACTATGGCTGACTAAACCTTTGCAAACACACATAAAATATAATTTTTTGGAGTAAAACTGCCTCAGGTTAAGAAATCTCAGTAGACATTATCTTTTACATGTTGTGTCTTAACCTGAGGCAATCTGTCTCCAGAAGTTATACATTTTGTGCTGCAGTGCAACAGGATTTCACTTAGCAATTAAGAACTAGGTTTTAATAACCAAGAGGAGAGAATGAGGAAGTATAAATGTTTAAACAAATGCCTAAAAACAAGATATAAATCTAATAATCTGACTATGCATAAGTGTTGGATTAGTTTTGAAAGCCTAATCTAGATACAATACTAGTCTTGTACTTCTAAGTAAAAGGTAGGAAGGTCTCAAACTGTTTAAGGCCTTAAAAGTTAGAACTAACACCTTGAACCTGATATAGAAAGGAGTGGGTAGCCAATGCAGGACAGTCAAGGCTGGGGAGATATGATCAAATTTTCTCACTCCAGTAATCAGCCTGATTGCTGCATTTTGCACCTGTTGAAGCTTCCCTATTAGGAACAAAAAAAAAGCCCCACATAGAGAGCATTACAGTAATCAATACATGAGACTACCAGTGAGATAACTAATGTTGTGAGGGACTGCCTGTCCGAGTAGGGATACAATTGGGCAATTTGGTACAGTTGGAAAAAAGCAGCTTTGTTCACCGCTGCAATTTGCACTTCTAGGGCCAAATGAGGATCTAATATGACCCCTAAACTGCGTACCTGGTCCCTAGGGGAGAGAGCAACCCCATCTGTCCTAGGGGCCAAATCACCTAGTCAGACTAACAGACCCTCCAACACTAGAACCTCCGTCTTTTTTCAGTGTTCAGTCTCAGCTTGTTAGCTTTGGTCCATTTGATTACTACAGCCAATCGTCAAGGCACCGGACCACATCCAATGCAGAAGATGGAAAGAAGAGATAGAGTAGAGTGTCATCTGCATATTGGTGACACCACACTCCAGATCTCCAGATGACGTCTCCCAGTGGCTTAACGTAAATATTTAATAATGATGGGAAAATAATTGACCACTGAGGAACGCCCCATTCGAGGGCCCATGGAGCTGACATAAACTTCACAAGCTGGACTCTCTGGGTGTGACCACCAAGGAAAGAGAGAAACCACTGTAAAACAGACCCTCAAACCCCTATCCCCAACAGTTATCCCAGTAAGATACCATGGTCGATGGTATCAAAAGCCACCAAGAGATCCAGGAGCACCAGGAGAGACGAAGCCCCCCTGTAATCTTCCAGGAGGTCATCATGGAGCACAACAAGAGTGGTTTCAGTGCCATGGCGAGACCCAATGCCTGACTGAAATGGACCCAAGCAGTTGGTTTTATCCAAGAACACCTATCAACAACTCCCCTCAGAACCGCACTCCTGCTTACCCCCAGTCCTCTCAGTCTCCTTCTCCTTCATTCTAATATACTCAGAACCACCAATGCCTAATCTGTACAGCAGTTCCTAAGAGTCAAGTGCACTTGTGGACCAAATATTCCACAGAGAGTGCTACAAAACAAATTGTGATGAATACACACCATGTATTCTGTTTCCTTGGTAATTCTTTTTCCTATTGACTTCATAACTGTGAAATTACATGATACAGTAATACCTCGGATAATGATTGCATCGGATAACACTGAAATTAGACAATGATGCAAAATTTTGAAAAAAAAATTGCATCGGATAACGATCTCTTAGTGTAATCCTATGCAATTGTTCGTAGCAGCGGGGTGGCTGGGAAGCTGAATGGGGGCTCCCTGTTTGGCTTCCCATCCACCCCGCAGCTGCAGAGACAGGGACGGGGTAGCTGAGGAAGGCGACGGGAGAGCCCCCCATCGGCTTCCTCAGCCACTCCGCAGCTGCGGATTGGGTCCCCTGACCTCCCCGGAGGTGGGAGGGGTGCCGGAGAACCTGAAATGGGGGGATGGAAGTTTTTTAACCCATTTCAGGCTCTCCGGCACCCTTGCCACCTCCGGGGAGGTCGGGGGACCTGATCCACGCTGTTTCAGCGCTGTTTCTCTGGAAAGGGAACAGGGCTTTTTTTTTTACGTTGTGGGATCAATGCATTGTACGACGTTAAAAACCAGATAACGTTAAGACTTGTGGAACCGAGTATTAACGTTATCCAAGGTACTAGCGTATTTCATTTGAGCTCAAACCCACATCCTAATTGTTACTTACAAATTATACCATACCAACATTTCAAGCCATGGCATATACTGCATTATTCAGAAGTAATTGCTATGTGTCTAGCACTACAACAAAAAGCCTTGCTATTTCAAATCCTTCTTTATGGAGAAACATGCAGTCCAGCCTCTGCTTGCTATATTATTATTTTTTTTACAACAAAGACATTTTTAACCTCTTTATGTTAGTTCAAGGGAAGACATTTGTCTTACATTGCCCTTCATGTTGAACATGCACTCACAATAGCTATTTTTTATTTAAAAAAAAAAGAATAACATTTCTGAACCAAACCATGGCCTTGTTATTTAGATGACTAAACTAAGGTTTGGACCAGTGTCTGTATCAGCAGCCAGTATTTAGGGGTAGTGCTGCCAAAAGATGTCAACTGGCTGATCATAATGTTTTGTTTTTCTTTCTTTCCACAGTATATGACCTTGTCTGACTAACAAAGGAGCCAGGCAAAACTTCACTTTATCAACACTCCAATATCTGCTACAAAATAAACTCTTGAATATTTATAGTATTGACCAAAGGACAAATCAGATATTCCCTCCCCTAGTCACTTGATACTTGCAAGTCCAGTAGACATAAAAGAACACTAGCAGTCTTGTCCCCAAGCAAATGTCCCTCAAGGCCACACTTGTACACAAAGAATAGCATGGGGTATCAGGTTGGTTACAGTGATGGGATGTAACAGGTTTGCACCAGTTCGCCAGAACCAGTAGTAACGTTTCCCAGTGTCCCGGAGAACCTGGCAGCCTGGCTTGGGGTTTTTAAGCAAAGTCTTGGAGTTACCTCATCAATAAGCTACACCTGTGCTGTTCCAATTACTGTTCCAATTGGAGAACCCTTAAGGAGGCACAGCTATTTTACATTTACATTAAGGCATATTATCCTAGAGAACCGGTACGATGACCATATCCATCTTGCAATATGGTGCTGCCCAGGCACTTATACTAACAGGTAAGTGACGGGTTTGTGTTTGGGGTGGGTGGGTTGATTTGTGTTTGGGTTAGGTGGGTGAGTGTTTGGGTGGGTGGGTGTATTTTAATGTAATTTTTATTTTATTTATTTAATTTATTTAATTTATTTAATTTATTTAATTTATTTACATGTGGGTGGGTGGGTTGAGGGGTGTGTGTGTGCATGCTTGTTTTTATTTTATTTTATTTGGTGCCGCCCATGACATCATGACGTCGTGACGTTAGTTCCGCCCACACTGTGATGACGTCATTGTGGGGTAGTAAAATTTTTACATCCCACCACTGGTTGGTTACATTTACCATGAAGGAATTCTTCCATCCAAAGCATGCTACTGACATTTTCCCAAGGTATAAGAGATGTCATTCTTTCAACCCTGAAGGATAATGCAGGAGCCAGAAAATAAGTTATTTACCATATACCTGTACTGTCAACATGGTACCTTTACCATTTGAACTTTCTTTAAGCTTCATATGGTCCCTTCCAACTCTACAGTTCTAGGATGATTATTATTAAGAATACTATTTGCAGCAAAGGTGTATATGGTCCATCAGATGTTTGGACCAGAGTTTTGGAACTCCTAGCCTGATAATGTAGCTAGTACCTCGAAGTACTAGTCTCTGCAACTGCTGTCTTTTCGTTATTCGTATCAGATGCACCACCAGTATATAATGTTATACTGTGCAAAGCTAAAATTAACACATCTAAAAACAAAGTAGAATTAAAAAGGGCTAGCCTAGATGACATCCACCCAATATTGGGCCACATCAACATTTCCTCTTGCCAACATAAGGTCCTCCTCAGTGCATGTTGAGGGGCATTGTGTGCATTGTATCATTTGGGAGATAGTCTGTACATTCCCACATTCACACAGGCTATAATCTATGGGGAAACTCCACTTTCTCAGATTAGCCCTTGATCTTCCTACCCCTACATGCAGTTTATTTAAAGCAGGGGTTTGCAATCTTTTCACACCATGGGCCAGACATGCCCCTCTGATAGATGTGTGGGGTAAACGTGTGGTTCCTCCTGCCACTTCCACTACTTCTGCTGATGGCAGAGCTGGGTGCATCCACCGCACATTTTGCGATTTTTTTGCCACTCCCACCGCATCATGTGAGTGGCACATTTTCAGTGTTTTGGAAGGTTCACACATTTTCAGCAGTTTTTGGAGAGTTTTCGGTGCTTCTGGCATGTTTTTGGTGCATTTTTCATGCTTCTGGTAGTAGGAGTGGGGTCCTACCATGGGCCAGATTAACTGGTGCTGCGGGCAAGACCTGGCCCGCAGATTATGAATCCCTGATTTAAAGCTTTCCCCAAAGACCATGGTTGTTTTTGGCCAGGTGGTAGAGAAGCATGTGGTTCTGCCCAGTTATCTGGTAGCTCCTTGTTTGCCTCCCATAGTTCTAAAGCAGTCTGTGGGGCCTGGTTGTTCAGAGGGGCAGAATTTGTGAGGAAACTATGCCTTGATTTCAGTCCCTGCTTTGGTGTTTGGTGATCAAATAGTAGGTGTGTTTCCGAGGAACTTGCTTTGACTCACTCTTTCTGAGCAGCACTTTTTCGACGGAATTTTGATGGAAGGATGCCAGCTAATGCACTTTTTGAATCCGAGTTGTTTTAGGCATCCTGTGACCAATCTCACTGTTTCATTTGTGGCCACATCCACCTGCCCTGCATGCTTTGATTTGCACTACACTGGACTAGCATACTCTCCTGCAGAGTAACATAAAGCTAGTGCAGAAGATCATAACGTGTGTGGTTGGGCTCACCAACTTGTGCCCGTAATTTTCCTCAGAATATTGCTCCTGGCAAAAATCTTCTGTTTGGTATTAAGGCATTGGGTCTTGAAGGTGAGAGTTTGATCCAAGGTAACTCCCAGGTATTTGGGGGTGACAGAATTTTTGAGCCTTGTGCCATTCCAAGTCTCCTCCAGGCTTCTTGATGCCTTGTGGCTTAAAATGAAAAGCACAGAGTTGAGTTTTTAGGCAGTTTGGCATCAGATGGTTAACCCTATAATATATAGGCATTAAATTCAAAGCCTCAGACAGTTTTTTCTCAAAACCCTCAAAGGTTGCCAGATCGTTGGTGTGAAAAAAGCTCCTAGTAGCTTCCAGCAGTGGTTAAGCATTAGTATATATGTTAAACAGTATGGGGGCTAGCACACTGCCCTGTGGGGGACCCTTTCTTTGAATTCTCCATCAGCTGCATTGTCCTTGGAAATCAACAAAAAATCTACAGTTTCCCAATAAACAGCCTATGATTTTTGTGAATTTAAAATCCTTCGTGATGTGGGAGACTTTCTTCAACAAGGCTGCATGGTTGAGTGTGTCATAAGCTTCAGTGAGATCTAGAAACATTACACCTGTGCTTTCCTTCAGTTCAAAACCATCTCTTATGTACTGTGTTAAGAATTTGTGCTGTACAATCTTTGCCAGGTCTGAAACCAGCTTGCTGCGGTATAAGTTGGGGTTCTACTATTGCAGGCAATCAGTTCAGGATTAAACGTTCATATATCTTATACAGGTGACTAAGAAGAGATATGAGCCTATAGCTTTTTGGGTCTTCTGGTGGCTTGTCTGGTTTTATAGCTATCACCCAAGCCTTCCTCCATATCTTTGGTATCTGGACTACATTCAAGCAGTTATTATACAGGCTAAGTAACCATTTTTTTTATTATTGGTCCATAATGTTTGATCTGCTCAACCTGAATATCATCCATGCCACCTGCTTTACCATTCTTATAGCCTATTGCCTTTTCCAGCTCTTCTATGGTAAAGGGGGTAGTCAGTCTTCCATTCCTCATTTCCTCTCATCCTCTGTTTGTTTATCCGTGAGTTGGAATCTGGTTTCCCATTAAGTAATAGCTGGTGGGCTATTTGGTTAGCTGAGACATTGGCATGTACTGGATTGAATTTTTTTGTCTGCAACCGCTGTATCGTGATCTTATTAATGCCACTCACACTCAGATGTTTTTCCAACCCTTTTGGAATTGCTCCCAGTGCTCCTGTTACTAGTAGTATCATTGTTGCTCTTTTCTCCCAGAGGTGCTATATTTCATTTCTCAAATCCTGGTACCTAATGATTTTGTCATTTTTTTTACTTCCACCTGATTGTCACCTGGGATTGCCAGTGTGGATCTTAGTCCCACAAGATCTTAACATTCTTATCCTCATTCTCAATCAGTACTTCATGTATGGTATTCTACAATTCTTGCACAGATTCCAGTGCAACATTGATGCAACTCGGTTATGGTGTCCTTTGTAGTCTGTCTATGCAATCTTACTGCATCCACTGATAATGTGTATTAGTGTTTCATCCTTTTCTTTGCAAAGCCTACGCTTACTGTCAGTTCCAGCCCCCCCCCCCATTTTCCCTTTAATTTTGTTGTTTTTAGTGCTTGTTTTTGGGCTGCAAATAAAAGTTCTTCTGTCTCCTTTTTAAGGATACCAGATTTTAGCCAAACCCAGTTATTAGTCCTACCCGCTTTATCTTCAAGATGTTTTTATATCTTGAGCATGTAATGGTTTATTATACCAAGCATTTATTCTAATTCTTAATACCTCTTCCCTATATGCATTTTTTATTATTATTAATGTAACACATAGGGAACATAACCAACTGTTGACCCAATTATCCAATTCCTTTGCTGGGAAAAAATAGTTTCTAAAAGATCTCCCAAAAATCTTGTATTTTGGCTTGTCTTCTTACTTTTGGACAGCTCAGAGAATTGCAAACTGCTTCCAGCATGAATCTACAGTGGATATATTTTTGTCACTTCAAGTACATGCAGCCAGGAGATGCAGCCAATCCCATCTCTTTGGCATAGGCACTTGTTTAATGCACATGACGAGAAACATGTGTGTGCCAGCTGCACACACAACCGAGTGTCTTTCAACAGAATATTAATGTGTCAAAGAACCCAACATGTGAGACATGTAGTTTGAAACACTGGAAACTCAGTGAAAGAGTCACAATTTGTAGTGACAAATAAAGCTTTCAGTGTACAGTACATTACATTATCATCATAAATCAAATCAATTGCCTTATACATTGAAATACAAAATACATTTTGTTCCAAACAAATTACTCAGGTTATTTGCTTCAAAGGCCTCATAGTCTACTGTGACAACTGAGAAGTCAACATATTTTAAACACCATAGCTGCATTTAAAACATAACATTTTTAATGATTAGTATGCAACAAGATGAAGTTCCTATTTGAATGTCTGTTTTTCAAAGCTTCATTAACTCAACATTTTTGGACATAAAATGCAACTTGTCAAGACTATCCACAGGGATGTAATGAATAAATCATCCATGGAACATACTTAGGGCTATTGGTTGACCTTGATCTCCAGTAAAATATTACTGCAGTCATGGGAGAGGGGGGAGAGATTCATTTAATTAAAAGAGCTAATTTATCAGATGAGACCATGAGTCAGGCTTTGAAAGGCTCAAAATGAACTTTAAAGAGGAAATTATTCACATGCCTAGGAAGTAAAACAACTTCAGAATAGCACCTGGCAATAAGTCATAACCAAGAACTGAAGGTTCCCAACAAGGGGTACACAGCCCACTAGTGGACTTCAATTCCCAGAAGCCTAAATCAGTACGTTGGCTGATCAGTGCTTTGGGGAAATGACTTAGGCTTCTGGGAATTGAAGTCCAAAAACCAGCATTTGGGAAACACTGCTTACACTAAGACTAAGCAGATCATTTACTTAATAATAAAACCATTGCCTAAATTACAACAATTTTTCCCTTCATAGTACAGTAATACCTCAGGCTCGCTCTTTAACCAAGTTTGCTCTTTAAGTGAAACACCATTATAAGTGACCAATTGTGACTTCTGGCATGGGGGGATTGCGAACCACGATTTAGTTGTTAAGCAAATTTTTGGTTGGTTTTAGTTGTTAAGCAAGGCAACCATTCAGAGAAAATTCAGAGTTAGTCTCTAAGTGAGGTGCTCTTTATGCGGGGTTTTACTGTACTGTATTTTTTACAGTCATGTTGCCTGTGTTCTTGAATACACGGACCAAAATAAAAAAGCAAAATATAGAGAGCCCAGAATAAAGCCCCTCTAACCACCATTGGTTGTATATATACAATAAAGGTTTTATAATGCAGTACAATACTATGGATATTGCTTCAGAAGCCTTCTCATATTTAATGGGTTTTGCCCTTTGGAAAATGAGTGTAAAATTACAGCCTACGCAGACTGACTGATAAACCTAAGAAAGACTCCCAGCTCCTGTGTTTGCTCTCTCAAAAAGCTCCCCATAACTCTCAAAAAAACTAAATTGGATGATCATCTTTTAGTTTAAGAAATTAAGATATGAAAACGCCTTTTCCTTGCTACTTCAGCCACTTTGTTCCTTGTCTCGTATTACATACAGTTGAATCCAGACGATTCATTTTCTTCCCACTCCAGCATTTTCTCCTAGTGTTGGTTATGATGCAATGCCCACATATGTACCAATGACTCACCAACTGTGAATTTGCTATCTTGGGATTTTAACTGCGTAATCCATGGCTCAAATCTCTAACCATTTTTATTTTATTTTTTTGTATTTCCATGCATCTTTCTGCACCTCCTCCAAATAATTTTATTTAATTACCTAGCCTGACAACAAGCCCAGGAACCTCCTGTGGCTGGGCAGAGAAGCCACCATGGCAACCAGCCCCAGGGGACCTTCTCCACCTGCGCCCGGGACCCCACCCCAGGCCGGGGGCTTTAAAGGCAACCTTGGCGTCGGGCAGTGGGGTTTTTTGCCACAGTCGCCCCTGGACTAATTTGTGGCTGGGGTAGATAGGCTGCCGCCACCACCACTACTTCTGGACTCTCGCCTCTGCTTGCCCAGCCTTTTTGTAACATTTTTTCATTGTAATATTTTGTGTAATGTTCCTATGGTTTTTTTGTAATTATTTTTGTAACTTATATTGGGGCTTTATTTTATTGTACCGTATTTTATGATATTTTATTGTTCTGAATTATTGATGTATGATACTTGATTATACTACAACATTGTATTGCTCTATTGAACCATTACATTGTATTCAATCGTATGTTGTGAGCCGCCCTAAGTTGGTTTTCACCAAGTAGGGCGGCATATACATCAAATGAATGAATGAATGAATGAAGTTCTAGAAAATTCATCATCTTACGAATTAATGTGGAATTACAGTCAGTGCTAATAAAGGTGATTTCCCTCATCCTGTTTTTAAGCATCAAGGGCTCCTATCTATAAGCTCATATATTGCATAGGATAGTCTTTGATGGGATTTTTTAAAAAAGAATGAGCATTTTACTAACAGTTTGATATACCATACTACAGATCTTTGGTGAATGCAATTTATGAAAAAAATTAAGAACAGCTACTGTATAACCAATTTTCTTTAAAAGGTATTTTCTCTCTCCCTGCCAATATTAAAGTGTTTTATTTCATATCTTGTCATATTGCACTCAATAGTACATATTATTTTATATCTTAAAATATTACATTACACTACTTCAAAATGTAACTCTCAGTGGTTGTACAAAGCGTCAAGATTCAACCACCATATTGACATTTATTTGAAAGGAGCTTTATCATCTTCAGTTTACTGTGACTCTTAGCTGGAAGGAAAGCCCATAAGAGTTTTTATTCTGAAAGGCAAGCCAGGTGCTTACTTTTGACTAGAAACTTAAAAAAAAAAAACCTAATTTCCATTTCAAAACCATCAGATCTGAAGCACAGAGGGCACATCTGTGTGGCAGTGAAGCCCTGAAGAGTTTCCAACAGAATAACTTCTTGTTCCCTGCTGCCAATTAAAAAGAAGTTGATTTTCTGTCTTTTGTTAAGACATCCTTGCTGCTTTCTTCATAACCAGTGAGATTTATGTGTGAAACAGAAAAGCTGTACAAGGTGCAATAAAAGGGATGAAAGCAAAGTAAATTCACTGCTTCCTCCGAAGAATGCAAGAACAGTTTCCTGTAGCATGTTCTTTAAATGTTGCCTTTTAAAGTTTATTTTGTAAAGCAACTCTATTGTTTACACTATTTATTTTAAAAGCCAAAGGATTTCTGACTGGTGGTGGTGGGGTTAGGACAGGGGAGGTAACAATTAGCTATTATTTTACCTATGCATTCTAGTGACAGGAAGGGTTCTCGCTGCACAGAACAATTTGGAAAGCCAGTATATATTGGTCTTAAGACCTTGGTTGCATTTCTACCATTTCCAAAAATAGTTAAGCTATTCAAAAGAATTTGCAAAAGCTCCATCCTGTTTTAACACCTTTCATGTTTGTCAGATCCTGACATTTGAATGATTACTCAAGAGAAAAGCTAATCCAGTATGACTATAAGACCAAGAAAGGAAGACAGAATGATGGATGTGTTTCCAGACTAGAAAAAGTAAAAAGAAACCAGGATCAACAAGGATGAGGATGCTGCAAACAAGATACTGGCCCTTCAGAGGTGAGAAATCACTAAGTGCTATACTTTCTGTTTTCCTTACCATAAAAAATGAGTGGGGAAAGTGTAATCATGGGCTGCAGACCATGGGCCACCCAAAACTTCTCCTTCCCATTGCAAACATTTATTATTTTTTTGCCAAATCCTGGGGAACAGCAGGGTATTTTTGTTTGTTTCCTTGCTTGCTTTTATTCAAGCCTCTCCCACTCCCCACAAATGCTCATGTTTATATTTATTTGTTTTATTTATATACCACTTTTCTCCCCATAGGGGACTCAAGGTGGATTACAATATATTTTAAAAAATCAAATTAAAACACAGTATTTGTACAGTTAAAAAAAGAATTAAATTTGTGTAATAATTAATATATATTAAATAATGAAAACCAGATTAAAACTTTAAAAACAAGCAAAACATTAAAACAAACAAATTTAGCTAAAAAAATAACCAGTATCCATGGACTCACTTATAATTATTGAAAATCCCATGTGAAGAGATGGGTCTTCAGCTGTCGGTGGAAAGATAAAAGGGAGGGAGCGCATTCCATAAACTGGGACCTGCTGTAGTGGCTATATCAGGCCAAAGAATGAAAGACACCAGATGATAGGTGAAAAAAAGTAAAGAGTTTATTTACTGCTAGCTTGCATAGCCAGCAGGACTCTGTCTAGAAATGGATTCCAAAAAGAAGTGAGCAAAGATTACATTCCACTTTGGCCTTTTATATCCTTTCTCCAGGAATACAACTGGGTGCCTTGATCATCAGGCAAGCCCATTGGATAGCAATGACATCAAGCTAACTCATTTAGACAGCAAGTGTAATTACAGAAGCCATACATGACGTTATTCTATAACTATAACTTCTAAAGCACAAATAATTCAATAAAATACTTTCCATGGCATGAACACTTCCACAGTTATCAAAACTGAACTTTTCCCCAAGTTCATGAACAAGTGCACAACCTAATTAACTTGTCTATGACTCATGACCTAATAAACTTATAACTGTTTCAGATGGTTTACTAGGATGTAGCTTAATGTACTATACAGCCAAACCTTGCATAAAGAGCACCTCACTTAAAGAGCAACTCGCTTAAAGAGCAGAATTTTCTCTGAATGTTTGCTTCGCTTAACAAATAAAACCAACCAAAAAATCACTTAACAAATAAATTGGATTCGCAATCCCCACCACCACCAGAAGTCACAATTGGTCACTTACAATGGTGTTTCACTTAAACAGCAAACTCGCTCATATATATATATGAAGTACGGTAATACAGTAATACCCCAGATAACGTTATGACTTGGTTCCACAAGTCATGACGCTATCCAATTTTTAGCGTTGTCCGATATATGCATCGAATGCTAAAAAAAACAAAGCCCTGAATTGAGGGACAAACCGTGCGGTTTGTCCCTGAAGTCAAACTGACCCTAGCGAGTGCACTGGGGATTCCCTCACTCCTCCTCCATTCACAGCGGTATCGCTGTGAATGAAGAAGGGGTGAGGGGATCCCGAGTGAGTGCCAGAATCCCATTGCTAATTAAGCTTGCATAACTGAAATAGAGTAAATCACAGAAGTAAATTACCACTCATTAAGGAGGCTGTATTACTGACTAAGCATCCAATCATATAACCAGACACTACCAGCACCTTGTTAATTAGCAGCTATTTGCTGCTGAGACTTTATAACAATCACAAGCCATCAAGCCAATTTCCATTTCATAGAGGCCCTTCCCAGAGTTTTCAAGTATAAAGAACTGAAAAGTGGTTTACCCATCCTTCTTCATCAGGCAGTCTGGGACTATGCAACTTTCTCAAAGCCACATAACCTGGCTCTCCTCCCAGGAAACACATTGTGCAATAAAAATCCAAAACTATGGCTCCTTAGCATAAAATGACAATTAGATTATAGTCACTATTGTCTACATTGCAGATTACAAAGGTCTGAAATACAGAAGTCATTTTTCCAAGTGTTAACTAAGATTAAGGTTAAAAGAACAACATAAGAGAAGGCACTGAATACAACTGACTTTCATGTCCCTTCTAATTAATGTAAGGAAGGTGAATCTAAACGAGGCTCTAACCAGGGTTACTTCTCAAGTTCAGGCATATCCTTAAAGCTATTTAAACATTCATTTATAGTATGGAAAAGTGACAAATACGCATTTGTAAAATGTAGAGACTTTATTTATCATGAAGTTGTGACTAGCTGCAGCACCCCAACCAGAGACTCCCTGATATACAGCTCAACCTCTTGACCACTGCACTACACCCACCCAAAGACTGGAGTACCGAAGCTGGAATCGAGAGATTAGAGGCTATATTTACAGTTTCTAATTCTTCTTCCATGTCTAGGCCAGATGTGAAACTGCCAAAAATGAAGGCACCTTTTGGTGAGTTCATTCTGCAGTTCCTTTCACCTTACCTAGTGTGAGAAAGTTTAGCTGGCAACACAAGGTTGTCATTACCAAGGTAGCCCCAATTGTGGTTCAAAATAAAATTTTCGAGGAAGCTCTTTCTGTGTATCCCACCCTTACTCTGTTATAAAAAAAATACAGCACATATAACCTGAAACAGCATTTATTTAATAAACAGCACAGCACAGGTTCTCTGAATGGAATATCTTCAACCTTTGGACTATGGATCCTTTCTTCCTCTGCCATTAGGGAATAACATTTGTTTGCTTTGTTCAGTCAAAGCAAAAACAAAATTGCTCATTAATCTACTCAGCAAAGACAACTCAGCCTGATTGCTCTGTATCACCATTAATGATCTGAATGGGATACTGCACTTATTAGCTGTTGCTAGACTTTCAGAAACAAAAATGGGAGAAACACATTTCTTTCCAATGTATTTGTGATAATCAGCTAAGAACTGATGTGACCTTTTGCCTATCATGAATGGAAATCAGTTATTCATTCCATACACTGATGTGTTTGGTACTAAAGCAGTGCTTTAAGTATCAATAAAACCCAAATAAAATGTCCATTTCATGCATTCATTTATTTAATGTATGCATCATGTTTGTCTCCTGCCTTTCCTCCAATAAGCTCAAGGCAATGTGCATGGTTCTTCCTTTCATTATTTTGTCCTACAACAACACTGTGAATTGAGGGCATAGCTGAGAATACCTTGTCCTAAAGGCATTGGTGAGGGATATTTTTTAAAGGCTATGCAGGCATTTACACGCAGCTCTCCCAAGTGCTATTTACACATTCTGATACTACACAGCACTGGTCCTTTTACACATCATTCACATGATCCACATCATGCATTAAGATCTGATTTCACTTTTCAACATCCCTGTCCAAGAAAGACCTAGAAAAGTACCTGAGAGAACCTTCTAGGTATGTGAACCCTTTTCAGGCATTATGCACCTGGTAGGAGCAAAGGTTCCCATTCATATGTTGTATGTTTAGCATGAATCTTTCTTAGGCATGGAGGCTTCCATGTGGACAGGAATCTTTTTACGTCACAATGAAAATAACCAAGGACACTGCTAGGTCCCTCCTTACATCTTGAATCCAACCACACAAGAAATGACTGAATAGGGATTCCTTTCATTCAAGTTTGGCTTAGTTTCCTGTACAACCATCTAAGATCCTGCTATGTTCTCAGTATAAATACCTTTCAGGGCTAGTCCTAAAATGAACCATTATCTCGGGGTGCAAACTGATTTGGGTGGCAAAATAAGCACCATCTGCTCAGCTCCTACTGCTAGGATAAAAATATGGCTCTCTTACCAGCTACTAAACTGATTGACCAGCCACTCAATGGCCTAGCAGGCACACCACTGGAGGAGATGCTGCTGTTGGTAGCTGTCTCAAGGGGATCAGCATCCAGGCCATAGCACTGCACATGGAAGGGAAAATAAGCAGTACCCAGCTAGATGACGTAAGGCTGGCATTTTGTTAGTTCAGCAGATAGCTAGACAGCCCACTCAGAGGTTGAGGCTGCAGCCCATCCTCCAACTCATGCCAGACAAAGTCTTGTGAGATGGAGTGGAAACCTCATGAAGCTTTGCTGAATTTTACAATACTTTGCTAGAGGACTTGGGTAGAGTGGGTTAAACTTCACTGTTTTGACTGCCTTTCTTCTATGTAAATTTGGGGAAGGCACATAGCTCACTACCACAATGTACGTTCTCAATGAAGAAAGCCCCAGGTTTTAATCCCAAGAATCCTTTAATAAAAGTGTCTCAAGCTACAGGGTTTGGGAATAGAAAAGTAAAATCAGGATTCTTATACTTCTTGCTTCATTCCTCTGAAGAGCAGTATTAAAACCCATGCTGTTAATAAAGACATCTTAGCTTTGCTAATACTATGAACCATGCTTAGATACACTTGCTTGTGCAAGCTATACACAGTGCAACACAAAACTCTCTCTGTCTCTCCCCCTTCTCTGTTTTAAAAAAATAACAGCTCAGAAATTCCTTTAAAAATAAATAAAAATTAGTGGAAGTGCTTCAGTTGTCAACATTCATTCCAGAACATCAATGCTCAGTAATCTTTTATTCATGGAATTAAACACAAGGAAAGATTCAGAGTAACAACTTTTAGCCATCTGTACCATAACTGGACCTGTGTGTACATCAAATTGACTCCCATGAATGCATAGAGCAGATTTTTAATACTTTAGCAGCAGCTGAAGCTAAAAAGACAAACTTGTCCACCTTGCTGTTGCTAACACTGTAAAAGGCATTATTATTAACCCTAAAAGAAAAGAAAAAACAAGGGCAAGACACTCAACCCTCAAGTTTTAGAATGATCACAAGACATTTTGCAGATGCCACAAACTGCTCAAACCAATCTGGAAAAGTATGTATCCAGTGGATACATACCCTGAGGCTTTGAGCAAAACCTCCTAGCTTTTATTTCTGCTATTCCACATTCCTATGGGATCCTTTTCAAGAAGATGTAAACAGTATGTGACAAAGATCTAAATCAGGGGTGCAAAAAGTATGGCCCGTGGGCCGGATCCAGCCTATGATGCCAATTAATCCGACCCATGACACCCTTGTCTCTCCTAGAAGCAGAAGTAAAACAGACATGCATGTGTGCATAATGCACCCGCACATACACGGCTGTCATAAATGTAACTACGGGTCATTTTCAGCAGCCTTATGTGCATGTGCATTTTACTTCCACTTCCAGTGGGAGAGATCACATGACCGGCACACTCAACCACGTGACCGGCCTGCAGCCCCAAAAGTTTGGGCACCGCTGATCTAGATGGCAGAGGGAGGAATAGGATCTTTTGGACAGCAGAATGTGGCAGGGCCTGCCTTCTCACTCCTCTGCTTACCAACATCCCATGAATGTATATCCTTCTGCCAGTTGCAACAGAGCACCAGGTCTACTGTGGATGGTATGTTCAAATAAAATGCTACCAGTTCTGCCAATACTGAAATAGTAGCACTCTGCCTAAACAGTAATTAGTTTCAAATTACACCATTTGTGATTCTGGTTTGCATTTAATCAGGTTCTACCTTCAGGCTGAAGGAAGATGTGACCTTTTTTTTTTAAAGGTACACATAGTCCTCTATAGTACATATAGTCCTCTGCCCTTGGCTGCACAAGGGAATGTGCATGTATAAAAATGTGCAAGCCCATCAGTCTTTCTTCTCTCTCATTGCATTCTCCCACACCACAGTATGCTAGAGGAACCTAATCATGCAGACCCAACAGTCTATCCTACAAAGGCCTAAATGTTCCTCACTCTACTTCAACTCTGCCCATCAACCCTAGCCAGCGTAAACACGGGTGAGCTAGTATAGCATTTTTTTAAAAAAATTAAAATCTAGAAGGTCACAAATACTAACAATTGGTTTGCAGTTGGGGGCTCCTCTGAACACATTTACACATCTCCTTCTAAATTAAGGGAAATTATTTCAAGCTGAGTTAGTAGCACATAAAGAACAGGATGCTAAAGGAACCCAAGGTTCCACTGCCAAGTAACAGATGTTGGTCCACAAAGCAAATTAAATGCAAGCAAAGCAGGCTGCTGGGAAAAAATGATAGGATTTTATTTTAGTCCTCAAAAACATGGAACTGATCTTGTTAAAGTTGACAAACTTTATACAAATCCAGCCAATTTCCTTCACACTGCGGAAAGCTTGAACCCATAACAACAACAAAAATGCTTCCATCTGTCAGGGGCTTCTGCAGTTGTTTTTTCTTCCCTGGGCTTTCCAGAGCCATGACCAAACCAAATATGTTCCATAATAAAAATTTCTCATTAAAAAAAACAGAAGACTTCCTTCTACCGTCGTCTACTGCAAACTATTGCCTGGCATCAGCTAATCTTCCCTGTTCCATATAGGGCCATCCACATATCATGAACTAACTAGGTAATTGCATTTAAAGTAGCAAAATAGATTTCATCATGTGAAGACATGGCAAAATACACAGCACCCAGGGGTAATGTTTGAACCAACTCATTCTTGGCTTGAGTCCTTTTTTTCCAATGAGAAATCCATCACACTAACACAATCAAGTACTGTATTCATTTCCTTGATGTATTTCTAAGACCCAATGGCAGCTGAGCAAATATTTATTGTAAGCTTCACTGAACAGCTGTAGGGACAGAGAAATATAAAATTGTCCAAGCATTAAAATATTGATTATACAGTAGTTAAACTGCTGCATTACAGCCACAACCACTGACATTGTGAGTGTGAGCCTGACCAGACTCAAGGTTGACTCAGCTTTCCATTCTTCCAAGGTTGGTAAAATGAATACCCAGCATGTTGGGGGTAAAATGCTAATTACCTTGTAAACCACTGTGAGCTATGGGGCAGTATTTACGTGTAATTGGTACTGCTGCTATAATACTGCATCTCCTTGGCTGAGCAGGGATTCAAACTCAGGCTGCTTGATCCTAGTCCATCACTCCGTCCACTACATACATTGTTTGTTTTTGTTTGTTTACACCAAGGGTGCCCAAACTTTCTGGACCGTGGGCTGGTCACGTGGTTTAGTGGGCTGGTCAATATGCTCTGAGGGCTGGATCCGACCCCTCACACCAATTCATCCAGCCAGTGATACCCTCGTTGTCTCCAGAAGCATTTTACTTCTGCTTCCAGGAGCAACAAGGGCTTTGTGGGCCAGATGAATTGGCATCATGGGCCATATCTGGCCTCAGGCTGTAGTTTGGGCACCCCTGGTTTACACACACTGGATTTCTCATGGACCAGCTACTTGATATTTATTCTTACATAAATTATAGATATTATTCTATTGCTAATTTTTCATATGTTGCTTTTAGAAACACATTTCAATACATGTAAGCAATGTACAGTATTTGGGATGTTTAACTCGATCTCACATTTGGTCCAAGGCTTCACAGACCCAAATGGAAGAGAGAGGAGGTTTTGCAAGGATACATTTTTCTATAGCCATAAGAGACACAGTCATGATTTGTTGCTTTAAAGAAAAAGGAAAAAGAAATCCAAACCACCTGCAATCATTTCCGCATGACAGCTGCCTCAGGCAGTGCAGTTTAAATGTAGAGTAGCTTAGCACCTATTTGTCAATCATGCATGTTGATAATTTCCATATCACAATATGATGAGTAGCATACAGATAACATGCACTGCCTACACACGGGCTAGGTCTACACAAGGTTCATGGACCAAATGCCTCAAACCCATTTTTCTTTTACTGAAATTACCACAACAGAGTTGTCAAAAAAGAAAGTGCACTACTTTACATTTACATCTGAAGTCTGGCAGTATAGCAACGTAGCACTCTCAACATAAGCACTTCCAATTTAAACCATGCGACCTGGCGAGCACATGTTCTGTTTTGAAACCTCCCAGGGGGCTTCAAGACAAGGTATACACCATGTCTGAAAAAGAAGGGTGGCCAGCTTTGTGCTGCTAAATTTTGGTTGTACAAAGGCTGCCCAGTAGCTGGGTGGGGGGAGGGGTGTCATGTACCAATCCCCAGGCACTGTCCATCCTTCATTTACAAAGTTAGCCTATGCCCAACATCTCAATGGAACAGACATGGAATTATTGTTTGCAATGGCTTTCGTATGGATTTTACAGAAGACTTGTGAGGTCAGAGATTTACTAATCTCACCCAAACTGTTTCTTTCTCTCCAAATCCCCAAAGTCCCTCTGCTCAGACAAAAATGTCCAAATTCATTTCAAGTTTCCTTTTGGCAACCTTAGTTAAGATTCCTCAAAATACGTATCCACAAAATGCAACACATTTACTGAGAGCAAGGATAAGGAGCATGTATTTCTCCAAACACTGCTCAACTATTTATCTGACCATTGGTCATACAGACTGGGGCAATGGTAGTTGGAGTAATCTCTAGAGTAGACAGCCATTGGTTTCCCACTCTTAACATGGAGCCTAACCATAATTTTTAAAATTTTAATTCAAAATAAACATTAGCAACCACAACATACAAATACAATGTAAAAGAAAAAGGAATACACAAAATCTTTAAAGTTTTCCGAGTTAATCTTAAAGCTTTTTGTTCATCCTTATATTGCATCAATATTTTATATATCTTACTAACTAATCCATTGGCTGCTATTTCCTTCTGTTCCATCTGTATTATCAATTCTTCAAACATTGTTAATTTCCTAACCATACTTTTTAGGCTGAAACATATGGTTTTCTTCAGTGATGGGATGTCAAAATTTCCGCTAATACACCGTGATGTCATCAGTGTGGGTGGAGCCGACATCATGACATTGGGGGGGACCCAACATCATGATGTCGTGTGCGGGGCCAAAAAAATAAATAATAATAAAATAAAATTAAAATAAACACACACACACACACACACACACACACACACACACACACACACACACACACACACACACACCTCAACCCACCTACCCAATCAAACAACCACAACACAACCAATAGATAAATAAAATAAATAAAGAAATAAAATAAAAATTAAATAAAAATACACCCACCCACCCAAACACCCACCCACCCCAAATACAAATAAACCCACCCACACCCACCCCAAACACAAACCCCTCACTTACCCTTGGAAGCCGTGGCGCAGTGGCAAACTGCGGTGGCAGCAAACCACGGTGGTGGCACAGCGGCAATATGCCCCAATGGCATGGCGTCCTGGCAGGGTGTGGAAAGGCTGCTGCCACTTCTTCAGGCGCTCCCTGCACCCTTTCTTCCCAGTAGCCAAAATGGCTGCCAGGAACTGTGCATGCGTCAAACTTCCATTTGATGCATGTGCAGTAAAAAAATAGAACTGCACATGCATCAAATGAAGGTTTGACGTATGCGCAGTTCCCGGGAGCCATTTTGGCTCCAAATTTAAATCCCCCCCCCCCCCGGTTCTGCATCCGAACCGGACGTCACAATAAAAAATATTCCTGGGTGGTTGCTACCGGTTCAGCGAACCACCCGGGAATCTTGCTACCGGTTTGGGCGAACCTGTGTGAACCGGGAACATCCCATCACTGGTTTACTTTCCTAACTTGCAGTTGCATAGTAGCAATCTAAAGCAAAGCTTAATTTTTAAGAAATGATTATTTTTCTGTTATGATCAGTATGTTCATGCGAGATCTTTTTACTGAAAAGCTAAACAAAATGATGAAGAACCAAAGTCTAGATGTGTTAGTTTTTATCCACATAGTATAGAACAGAGGAAATGCACCTCAAAACACTGGGAGGACAAACCCTGTTCTAAGAACTGAATGAAAACAGGTATACATTTTAGGAAAGAAGTCCAAACCATGGAAGGTAAAAACAGTGTGTAGGTCTCAGACACAGAACAGCCCAAGATGTGTAGATGTCTACTACTTCATGCAACCAAAATGCTTCCAAGACTTGTGTTCATAAGTGGTATCTTCAGCTACAATCACAGATTGTACGTTATACAACATAATAGCCTTCAACATACTATATATAGAAATTGTCTACCTGCATTTTATATACACTATGTATGTTTCATGGCAGCAAGTAATTCGAGTTAGACATCTTGGTCAGAGAAAGTTAAAAATAGTAGCTATTCTCAACTGCATGTCTAGATCTGTTTTTTATTTATACTCATACAATTATTTCCATTTATATATCAAATTCTCTGAGGCTGCCTGTTTCCAATTAAGCAATCATAGCTAATGCTAGAGGGCTTACATTATGGATGCTCAAACAAAGTGAGCCAATGCAATACCATTTAACTGAGCATTATGCTGGCACCCTGACCTACTAGGAGGCAGCTTTTTAAAAAGGTACATTAAAAAATAATGAAGATTACAAGTAATTGTGACAACTCAACATCTTCCTGCATCCAATATAGGAAATAGTCCTACTTGCTTACATTTAACTGGCTTGACAATATATGAGTCAGCTAGATCTATGCAGTACTAGAGGATTTTTCTATAAGAATACCAGTTAAGAAATTTGACAATATGAGGCTGAGCTAGCAGAATATTGGTCCTTTTTAATGTCCTATCAAGCAGAAGAAGAAACTGTAGTGATCCTAATAGGGCTTTTTGGGTAAGTGAAATGTTTAAACTGTGGTTTTACCAGTTCCATGCCCCCAGTGAGCTTCCATGGCTAAGCAGGGATTCAAACCTAGGCCGTCTGAGTACTAGTCTCTCACCCTGTCCATTACACCACACTGGAAATCTTATTGGACATCTATATACTTACTGGTAAGACAGACTGCTCCTTAGAAGGTCAAATAGTAAAGATGAAGCTAAAGTACTTTGGACATCAAATGAGAAGAGAGGATTTGCTTGAGAAAGCCTTGATGCTGGGAAGGGTGGAGGGCAAAAGAAGAAGCAGGCGGCCAAAAATTAGATGGCTAGATGGTATTGTAGACACAATGGGCACAAAGCTGAGCGAGTTGAGGAGGATGGTGGAGGACAGAGGTGCCTGGGGGACAGTGGTCCATGGGGTCGCAAAGGGTCGGAATTGACTGTGTGACTGAACAACAAAAAAGACAGACTTTGTGAGAGAATAGCTGAATAAGATAATTCTCCAAACAGATGAGAAGGTTTAGTCCAGATGAAGGTTCCATAAAACTAAAAAACATACCGGCCAAAATCCTCTTGTGTAAACCTTTGCAACAGAAATTAGCATCACCACCAGCAGTACCACCTAGATTCCACTGCACGCACAAGGAGGGATCATATTGGAGTCTCTAATTAGTAGATGCTAATGAAAGAGTTCTCCATTAGGGGTCCAGATCATGCTGCTGCAGAGAATGTAATCTTCCTTATGCACTGCAAATTCATGCAAAAGGATTTTGGCCAGTACAGTATGTTTATATTTGTGAACAACCAGTTTGTGATGAAATCTATTGAAATAATTTTATAGATTATCTCCTGGCAAACAAACATGTATTCAGTTCTTTCATGGTAAATAACCAAGACACAGGGTCAGAATAAAATTTCACAGTGATTGAATAAACAAATCCAGACAAAGGAAAAGACTGATCATTTACCCTTTTGCATTGTTAGCCCCATCTGCATAAATTGCAATGGTCTTAGCATTTAGGCAAGCCCATTAAGCAGAGGGGAAAACCTGGGTTCTGTCAGTAGTACTCTGGAGTGTCTTTTAAAAGCAAAAAAAATATGGTCTGGACTCCTCATTTATCATAATAAGAGCAATGTCAAGCACATTGTGTTCTGTTCCAGGACTTCATTACCCAGCCAACTCTACCAGCAACTCTATACAAACACATTGCATGTTTCTCTGATCAAGCTATGCTACAGCTGTCTTGTCATGGAATTCTTCCCGATTTAGAGACAATCAGCATACAAATAGAGAGAAAGGTACTGCACTTTATTAAAGAGAGTAAAGGATAAAGAGGGAAGAAGTTCAGTGGAAAGAAACCTCACATCCTTTCAACTTATTTGCAACCCGTTCACAAACTATGCGACTATGCTGAGGCTCACTGAAGACAAGGTATTCAGCCCTTTCCATGACACAGCAATTGAGTGCACTTGTTCAGTAAGTATATCTATGCACAGACAACTTGTTGTGCATTTACATTTCACTAATTGGCACAATGATAATTAAATCAGATATCAACACATAGCAGATTAAATCATCAAAGAATTAGTATCTGCTAGAACAGTCTAGTCTGGGGTACTTTCACCTCCAACCATGTGTTTTCTAAATAGTCAACCAAAGTTGGTTTATATGTTTCCAGCAGTTGACACCTTTCCCAAGTGATATTTAATAAATTTCTAGTATCAGCTTAATCACTGGACAAAGAAGGGGATATTGATGCAATCCACACTAAACATCACCGTAACTAACATCTTCCACATGGACACAACAACTAAGGATGTGCCATCTACAGTTCTTAGACTCCAACTCCAAGAATTCTCCAAGAATTTCACAGGCCGAATTAATTGTTGTTGCTGTTTTTTCCATTTATATACCTCACTGTGGTGCTAAGCACTCTCCTGGCAGTTCATAAGGTAATTATGCAAACTGCAGTTGCTCTCAAGAAGCAGGGCACTCATTTTAACCACCTTAGAAGGATGGAAGCTGAGTCAACCTTGAGGCCACCAGGAATAAACTCTGATTGTGAGCAGTTTTGACTGTAGTACTGCAATTTAACCATTATACCCAGTGGTGGGCAGCAACAGGTTCACTCACACACACCCCGGAGGGAGATAGCAAAATTGGGTGGCCTTTGGGCAGGGTGGTGGTGAAATTGGGTGCCCTTCAGGCAGGGGCATAGTGAAACTGGGTGGCCACGCCCACCTCCCTGCCCTGCCCCATCAGGTTTTTTTTCCCTGCAAGTAGTTAAAGGTCTCCCTTGCTCAAAAGCCAGTCATATCCGACTCTAGGGTGCAGTGCTCATCTCAATTTACAGCCAAAGAGCCATTGCCACCTGTGTTTGCAGATGTATACATGGCCATATGGCAGGCATGACAAGATCGCCCATGACATAGGCTCCGCCCATGATGCAGGCTCCACCCACAGTGTGGTAGCAAAAAATTTAGCTGCCCACCAGCTTTCTTTTCTTTCATGTGGGGCAACTTACAGGCTACTCTGTTAGACTGACTCAAAACACAAGGACATATTATTGGAAACAACAGATTACTTTGGAAATCAAAGTTCCTCTAGGAATAGAAGCAGCCTTCCTCTTTAGAAAGCCATCTCCCATGTGGCTGGAGGGGTACAAAAATGGAAAGGAGAAGTGACAGCATATTCCTCCCCATCATGTGTACAGCTTACTCAGTTTAAGTATGCCTGAATAGGGTTAAACAAGATACTGCACTAGAATTAAACATGTCTTCTCTAAAAGGAGTAGAGGAACGCAATATCCCACCGCAAATCACTTACTGCTTTGTTCAATAATATTCCTAATTAGCATCTGCATTCATTAGAGGAAAATTAAAAGTGTTATGGAGGGTGCCAGTTGAGTTCCAATGCCATGCAATTTAAGGAAATGTGCTATTCCCATTTTTCCTCTACAAATTTTAAGTGATTGAAATAATCCAGGCAATACAATAATCTACACAGAAATCCTTTTTCTTTGGCTGCTGATATAATAATCTAGTGCTATGCTGTTTAGCTATTAAATTTACAAGATTTCCCTACATCTGAATTAAAACTAAATGCTGGCCCCAAAACTCCCTCTCATTTTGCCACTCGTTTCATACGAATGAATTTGGGGGTAATTCCAAGCATCTGAGAGGGTAGAGAGACAAAAAGATTTTAAAAATATCAAAATCAAATCTTAAGTGTAATCTATCAGTGGTATATTTCCTGGTGGAGGTGGCTGCCATTCATTATGTTAAATACAATTAAAAACACTCTAAAATATTTTACTTGAAACGCTGATAGTTTATCTTTAAAAAGAGAAAAGGCAACAAATGCTCCAATATTTCATGGTGGTTATCCTCTGCCTGTTAAATTGAGCTGGGGAAGAGAGGCTTGTGATGGAGGGATACCAGGAGGATATGGAAAAATACAAACCATTCCACGTTTATAACCACAGGATTCACTATTAACATGTAACAGATTATTATTGTTCAAGAAGAGGCATTATTTACTATTTAACAAAGTTCCTTCAATGTGTCTGAAGAAAATCTTCCATTTAAAACTTCACTCAGATCTTGAGAAAGGCAAGATGTCCAAGACATGGCTAGAGCCAGCTGTTTTACTGACAACTGTTTTCCAAAAATAAAAAAAATAAACAGTTAAAAATACAGTTATTTCTCACACCCCACCCACCATTTCATTCTCATTCATTCAACCTATGTTTATAAATACTTTCTAGCCATTTTCCCCCTGACAAACACAAAACAGTCATTTGTTATTTAGCTGTACAACCAGTGATTGGTCATAAGAAGTATTAAATACAAAAACTGTTACTATGTTTATTTAATTAAAGAGCTTTTTACAAACTTCCTTTGTTACATGGACAGATTTACAAAACATATCTACTCTAGACAGTCACATCATTTTAATTCCACTTAAACTTGCCAAGGCTCCTGAGTTGTGCTGTCTGGTGAAAGATTTAGCATTTCCTGCCACAGAGTTCTACGGACTAGTCCTGAACTATATCAAAGAACTCAGTGAACTTCATCCAAACTGCAAACCCTGGACTCCATAGGATGGGACCTTGGCAGGTTAGGTGGAATTAAAGAAGGGGTGCCCAAACGATGGCCAGGCGGGCAGATGCAGCCCCAATAATAGTTCATCTGGCCCGTGAAGCCCTCCTCGCTCCTGGAAGCGGAAGTAAAATACATCCATACTTCCACTTCCAGGAGCGATGAGGGCTTCACGGGCCAGATGAATTGGTGTTGGGGGCCGCATCCAGCCCCTTGGCCTTAGTGAACAGCTCCCTGTATCACGTGATCAGCCCATGGCCTGAAAAGTTTTGGCACCCCTGAATTAAAGTGTTGCAACTTTCCAGTTTAGAAACATCAACTTTAGTCTGTTTCAGGTACAGTATTCTGATTAAGGAGGGGATGAGAACTTTAACTTTGACTCTTCACAGCCCTGGCTATTGGGAGGCCATCTTGGGAGCGATCAACTCACTGCAAATTTCTACAATTTCTGGCATAGTGTGACTGAGGGAAACGTCATGGGATGCAAGTGAGTTCCTAGGATTTCTTGTTGTTTCCTAATTATTTGTTACAGTATTTCATTTTAAAAACTGTGGCACCATCCACTCATGTGATAGAGAAGTTATCAGTTTTTAACATCATCTATCAGAATGATAAAGACACTAATTCTAAGGAACAAGCCCAGCTTATCAGCATCCTATGAATATGCAGTACAGTACTGTATCTTTCATTAAAGCAAGCATGAATAGTGAGGCTGTATAATACACTTACCAGTACTATTGGGTTGGGGTTTTCTTTCTTTTTTTTTTTTGCTGTTAACACTCTCTCTCTCACACACACACACACACGCACACGCACGCACACACACACACACACCAGCTAAAAGGACAATGGTAACACACAAAATATTTTCTTCAGAGCCTGTATCCCTCTGCTCTGAAGGTGGCTGTTTCTTGAATTTGTATTACAAAAGTTCCAATCCACATGGAGGTTTCTCCTCACATTCAAGCAAATGCACAGGGAATGCTCCAGTAGATACCTCACTTCAAAACAGAAGTTCAGGGTCACAGGCAAAGGAGATGAGACTTGGCTGAGTACATATTATCCCTCTACTTCTAATTCTAATGTAAGTAAAAATAAGTATCTGCACAAGATGCCCCCTGTTTTCATCTAGGACCTGGATTCACACTTCTGCACCAGAAGAGGGCATGTGGAACACAAAGTCCAAATTATGTAACCAAGACCTTGGAAGTGCTGGCTATGAGTGCATGTTAGACTACAACTTCCAGAATGCACCAGCCAGCATGGCTTCTGGCTGTGATGGTTTGGGCAGCTGCAGTTCAAAAGGTAACTCTTCCAAATTTTGGTAACTTTTCTGCATAGGTGATCTTACAACTTTAGAGGAAAATGGACTTCAAATGATTCTCTCTCTCTCTCTTACAACTGAATCCTGGCAAGACTGAGTGGTTATGGGTTGGGTGTCCTGTGTCAACTAAGGAGTTACCATCTTTGGTTCTGGATGGGGCTAATTTGCCCCAAACAGACCTGGTGCGCAATTTGGGGGTCCTCCTGGACTCACAACTCCTGCTCGATGAGCACGTGGCAGCTGTGGCCAGGAGGGCCTTTGCACAATTGCATGTAATTCACCAGTTGTGCCCACTCCTTGACAGGGACTCCTTGCTCATGATCACCCACGTTCTGGTCATCTCCAGATTAGATTATTGCAATGTGCTCTACATGGGGCTGCCCTTGATGACCATCCGGAGGCTGCAGCTGGTCCAGAATGCGGCAGGTTGGGTGGTGTTGGGATGTGGGTGTTAGTCTCGTGCATCCCCATTGCTCCGGAAGCTGCACTGGTTACCAGTTTGGCTCCAGGTGCAATTCAAGGTGCTGGTCTTTACCTTTAAAGCCCTACATGGTAGTGGGCCAGGATACTTGAGAGACCGCATCTCCCCAAGGGTATCTATCTGTCCCACCAGAGCAGATCAGAGAGGTGCCTTAGTTGTGCCATCTGCCAGAGAGGCTTGACTCTCTGGCACTAGAAAGAGGGCCTTCTCCTTGTTCGCTCCAACTCTGTGGAACCGCCTGCCTTCAGAGTTGCACCTCCAGACGGAACTATTGGCTTTCAGGAAGGGTCTGAAAACTTGGCTGGAGGGAATGGTGTGGGGTTATGATGGTTCATTGACCCCCTCCCCACTGGCTTATTTAACATCTTACACTTACCCTCTTATCCGCTTATTCCTTTAGTTAAAGGAATGAGAGTTTGCTTTAAATGGTTTTTAATCTTTTAATTTGTTTTTTAGAGTTTTTAACTGTTTATTGTATGTTGGTTGTGATCCACCCTAAGTCGCCTGTGCGAGTAGGGTGGAATATAAATTTAATTATATAAAAATAAATAAATAAATAAAACAAAAATGCCCGTGGCATGTTTGTTCCATGGAGGTTACTCCTATGTGAATAAGAAAAAAGACAACAGCTTGAATTCTAGGCATCTGGATTTGCTATACAGTAAAACACCAGATAATGATTGGATCTGATAACGCTAACATCGCAAAACGTTAAGTAATCTGGAGAGGAGAATTGGATTGAATAATGTTAAGATCCTATGGGATGGATCGGATAACAACCGCTAAAGCCTGTGCGGTTACAATGTATCTCTATGGAGCTTTAACGTTATCCGATCCATCCCATAGGATTATTACCTTTAAAGCCCTATATGGTAGTGGGCCAGGATACCTAAGAGACCGCGTCACCCCAAGAACATCTGCCCGTCCCACCAGGGCGGATCGGAGAGGCTCCCTCGTTGTTCCTTCGGCGAGAATGGCGCATCTCGCCTGTACCAGGAGAAGAGCCTTCTCCGTGTCCGCCCCGGCCCTCTGGAACCTCCTGCCCACTGAACTGCGCCTTCAGACAGAGCTCCTGCCCTTCCGGAAGGGTTTGAAAACCTGGCTGGCTGGACAGGTTTGGGGACCTGGGAATACGAGTTCCCTTACCAGGTGGCTTATTTAAAGGACTGCCAACCTGGGTCTGGAAGTGGGACTGTGTACTGTTTTTAATTTTTGTGGTAATATTTTGATGACCTTTTAACTGATGTTTTATTGGAGTAAACTGTTTCTTATGCTTTTATTTTTATTTTTAGTGTTTTGTAAGCCGCTCAGAGTCGGGTTCTCCCGATTGGGGCGGGGTATCAAGTGTAATAAATAAATAAATAAATTTAACATGGATCGGATAACACTAAAAATCGGATAACACCAAGACTTGTGGAACCAAGTTTTAGTGTTATCCGGTGTTTTACTGTACTCTAATCACCGAACTGAGTTCTTAATGCCCCTTTGTTACCTTTAAGTGTTGCAATTTGACTGCAGAAAGCAACTAGCTATCATTTATTTATTTTTAAAGCTGGCATTTAGTGTGTATTTGATTTTAAACATTATAAATGCCACTGCAAAAGTCAACTTACTGCTGACATTTATTCTGCTGTAGAACAATCTGAAAGGATCATGACATGGCAAAAGAGTTTCAGTATTTTCATTATCCAATGTTTAAGAGGTGCCATTCATTAATGTACTGGTTCACTGGCAAGATTGGTGCCAAACAGAATACTAAATTTGCAGTCTCAGAGACAGACTTGCCCTCCTGTACATAAAAGCACACACTCCACCCTACACTTCATGATCAAGACACAGATTTCAACCTCATTATGTAGTGCCTGTCAAATGCTACTGAGATAACATTACAGTAAAACCTCATATAACACTAAAACCTGGTTCCACAAGTCTTCGTGTTATATGATTTTTCATGTTATCTGATCCTCTATGGGATCCATAGAGATACATTGTAACCACACAGGCTTTCGCGGTTGTTATCTGAAGCATCCCATAGGATCTTAATGTTATCTGATGCAATTCTTCCCCCCAGATTCCTTGATGTTATGCGATTTTCGTGTTATTCGATACTAATGTTATATGAGGTATTACTGTACTTTTAAAGCACCAGGACAATGTGCCAAACATCAATATTACTAGTCTGAAATTCTGGTTCAGACAAAAACACTCAAGGAACACAGTAAGCTTGGATAGGAGAGCTTTATATATACTATATACGTGAACAGAATGAAACATGCCAGTAAACATCTGTGTAATAAAGATCAAGACACGTTAACCACATTAAATAACATATTCCCCTCAAATTTTTTAACCAGGTTACTATATTAAGATTTCTTTATCAGCTGCTGAAACATGTCTGTCTTGGGAAATTACCCATCTCCCGGTTCTCTCTCAGAATGGAGCCCTGCTTCCTCTACTGCATGTGTTCCTCCTCATCTCTCATTCTCAAGTCATGCCATTCCACCTGTCATCACACTGCTCGTCTCTGAAAACCAGATGCTAAAGATCAACAGACAAGGATCATCACTTCCACGCCACAGTTCTGATTTCCCAAAGGAATATGATTGGCTGCTGTTTGGAATAACACAACAGGCTAGATGAATTTCATTATGAACCCTAAGGCCATTCTTCTTTATTGGTTCAAAAGAAAACAAAGTGTATTGCATTTCACATGACAAATTAGAATTCATGCATATTGTTTGCAAAAGAGGTAGGAAATATGGACCCTTCTGAATGTTGCTAGAAAGCCATGGCCCTGTTCCTTCAACCACTAGTCATATCATCTAGGGATGAAGTGAGTTGCAATCCAATAACACCCAGAGGACCAAATATTCCAAAAGCTGCAGGAGACGCGCCGACAGAGAAGGTTCTACCATTAGAAGCCTCCTCAGTCGGACGATGGAAAGCTCAGAAATACTTCTCCATCATCTTTGAGAGCTACATGTTTGAGAGGTCCTTCTCTGAGGGTAGCAAAGGCTAGAAAGAAGTTATTTTGGAAGTGGGAATCCAAAACTCTTCCCAGGCACTTAACATCTCCTTTTACGCGGCATACTCTTCGGCCTGATACTGGATGTGCTCCGAGTATTCTTAATTCTAGGCTAAAGTTGAAGCCATAATTATTTTTGTAATTCTTTCTGTTGTAGTTCAATCCTTTATATAATTCAGCCCTATGAAAAATATTAGTACCCTGTATCATTGTGTATAATGTTTTAAAATGTATGTATTATTGTTGATGTACACTGTTTTGAAATCCCTAAGAATTGTCCCTTGCCACACGCACACAATTGTTCTTCCTGCTCAGTTTAAAAGAGGGGGGGGGGGCAAAAACCACAACTGCTGCTGCATCTTCACTCTCTCTTTTTATAATCCTTCTTTCAATAGTCTATACAGCAGAATGAAATATTTTACTTTGTTAAAACAAAACACTATGACATTTTCATCTTTGGTACTTTTCCAGAACATACAGTACTGCAATTATTTTGATCATAACTAGTTAGTAAAAAGCCTCAAAGCACAATTTTAATTTAGATAATATATTTTGTCACAGAATCCATCTCTTGCCGCCTGTACTACCAATTTTTGCTACTGTGTTAATTCAAGCATAATTAGTCTGTTAAAATGCCATCTACATTCCAAACTGCCCTTCAGCTCCTCTGTACTCTGGTGTTCCCTTAATCTTTGCACACACAAAAATCACAAACCATCAGGCTTTGGAGGCCGCAGTATGTGTTAATTTCTCTCCTGCCGGAGACAATTCAGTTAGTTGTCTTAACATAAATAATGAATCTTCCTCAATACACTAAACAAAGTGTTTCAACATAGTATACTGTTGCAGCTTGGAAAAGTTACAGCTATGGACTAAAAGTTCTAGTACCTCTGAGCCTTGCTGACTAAGAGGTTCTGGAAGCTACAGTCTACAACCCTAATTCTGCCAAGCTCTGAGTACAGTATTGTTATTTTATAGGGCGGGGGGATGATTTATTCACCTTCACCCCAACTCCCAGAATGGAGACCAAAGAAAGCTCAACATTGCTGTGTCATACAATTTTGGAATGGTGCCAAGACATCGTGGCTTGTGAATTATTTTTATATTTCATTATCCTACCTCCGATGGCAATTCCATCTTTCTGATGGAATGCTTACAAAATTCTCCCCTGCTGAATTCCCGGCTGGACTTGAGAATTCGGAACCATCACTATAGCACTAGCAACTGCTGAAACCTACAGTCATTCCAGATTTCTATTTTTGGACCTTTCATCTTAAATAGCTATAAATTGGCTCACACAGGAAGGAAGTCCAAACATCACACTGTGTCCTGAGGTCATGTAGATAGGAAAAGTAATAAAACATCAAGCAGGGATCCTACTGTGGAAGGGAGACCTTTGGTATTACTGATCCTTTTCAAAAGACTTCTTATTCTCTGATGGAGCAGTTGTGTGCGGCAGCAAAACTTCTTTTCAAATATGAGAACAAAATTGAATTCTTCTAAGAAAAGAGTCTTTTTAAAAAACATAACACTATGTTTTATTGAGTAAGTGAGTGAGTGATACATCCAGACAGGAGTGGCAGTCTGAAAAGGCAATATAAAAATAAAGCAATTCACTGGCCAAGCCATCTTGCCACCGTTTCAAATTTCTATTTTCATGCCAGAACTCAACTGGAGCAGAACTCAAAGAATACCCAAACTACAGGACCGGGAAAATGTACTCATCCTTACTTTATGATGCAGTAACTTAAATAATGTCACAATGGATGAGAAAGAATAAGAGGGAAAAACTCATCTCTCACGGGCTCCTATCTCTCTCCTCCATTTCCCTTCCTACACATTGCAGTTGCACCCATCTTTTTGTCAATATTTTCAATCAGCTATCCACTAAACTTTCAAGTTCCATTTTTTTGGCTACTCAATATGGAAGGTGGGGTGGAACTGCCCTATTGTGCATCACTTTGCACTTCACCCTTTACAAGCACAGCTCATAGGTCATCCTAACACTCTCCATTTGGACAGATCTTTCTGAAACTTTTTCGCAATCCTCTGCAATAATTTGATATCATCGACAAACCTGTCCAACATGGCCCTTACTTTTATCTTCTGGTCATCTATGAACAAATGAAGAAGCACCAGCAGTAACACAAATTGTTGCACTATTTACATCACTTTACTCCGAGAACTACCTTATTCCCAGTCCTTTTCTTCTTTGTTCTTGTCAGAAGCAGTCCAATGGTGCTTCTGGATTGGCAGGGCCAGCCAACACAATACTGTCATTGCTCAGGAGATGCCCAAGCATGCTCACAATCCTCACATCCCCTGTTTCTAGTCCCTAGTCATAGAGTAGAGCCTACTGCCAGTGAGTCAATGCCAAGTGTCAGGCGGCAGTTAACTAACCTGACAACCCTGAGGACTAGCAGCCTTTAGTGGCAAAGTCCACAGGGAAGGGTGATGGTCCCCAAGTGGATTAAATCCCACTTGAATCTAACTTGATGGAATGGAGTTGGAATGATCCTGAACAAAGTGATAAAGAACACAGTGCTTAGTGTGATACCATTTTCATATAGGATCATTATGATCCTATATGATTTTTTCAACATATATAAAAACATCAAGGAGGTTATTGGCAGAAGACAACAGAAGATACATGCATTATTAAAGGACAAGGATGGGATTCTTGCGGTGGAAATAAGGGATAAGATCAACGTATGGAAAGAATACACAGGAAAGCTATTTAATGATGAAAAAGGTGAGCAACCTGTCATAAACGGCAATACTGGACCACCAATACTGGAGAGTGAGGCTGTAAGAGCTTTGCAAAGATCCAAAGATGGGAGAGCAAGAGAGCCAGATGACATCACAGTAGATGTCCAAAAATAACATCAAAGAATTAACAGGCCTTTTTAACATGTTTCATGATACATACGGTACCTTCTTCTGAGTGATTGGTTGTTATCAACCTTTGTTACATTGCCAACGAAACCAAATGTGAAGTCCTGTGAGGAGCACAGAATGATTAGCCTCATGAGTCATGCTCTTAAAGTCTTCTTGAAAATAATCCATAGTTGAATTTATAAGAAGTGTGAAGAAAGCACAGGTGAAACACAATTTGGCTTCCGGAATTCTATGGGTACCAGAGAGGCACTGTTTACAATGCAGATTCTCATACAAAGATGTAGAGACATGAGATGTGATGTACATGCATGTTTTATAGATTATGCAAAAGTCTTTGACAGATGCCAGCATGAGAAGATGATCAAAGCACTGACGAAAATAGGTGTAGATTATAAAGATATCAGAATCATCACCAACCTTTATTGGATTCAGACAGCTCAAGTCAGAGTTGAAGAACAGCTCATGGAGCAGGTTCAAGGCTGCATGTTCTCCCCAATACTGTTTAATATATATCCAGAGAGTATTATTTTTTTTCAGAAGCACTATCAGATTTAAACATTGGCATTAAAATTAATGGGGAATACCTGAATAATATCCGATATGGCGATGACACAGAACTGTTGGCCACAAACCTTGCAGATCTTCAGTTGATGCTGGATTGAGTTAAAGCTTCAAGCGCAGAATATGGTTTGGATCTCAACACCAAGAAGATGAAATATCTGGTTATAAGCTGAGCACCAACTCAAGACAAGTTAAGGGCAGGAACACAAGAAATCGAAAGAATAGATAAATTTGTCTATTTGGGGAGTATGTAAAATGAAAATTGGGATCCCGAGGTAGAGATTAGAGTACGAATAGAAAAAGCAAGATTCACTTTCATAAAGATGCAACATTTGTTATGCAGTAGAAATCTAACTCTCACTCCAAAGATCCAAATAGTGAGATGTTACATTTTTCCATTGGTGCTATATGGAGTTGAAGCTTGAATATTGACTAAAGCATCTGAAAAGAGAATCAAGGCTTTTGAAATGTGGATCTACAGATGGATTCTAAGGATAATTCATGGGTTGACCATGTGAATAATGTAGAAGTGTTTCGTTGAATGGATAAAGAACAAGAACTGTTTAAAACCATTAAGTAAAGAAAGCTCCAATACCTTCGGCATATCATAAGGAATGACATGAAATATAGAATACAGTAATACCTCAGATAACGATTCCCTTGGATAATGCTAAAATTTGATAACGTTGTGCGATGCAATTGTTTGCCTCAAATTCCCTGACATTGATCTCTGCCCCAAAGCCCGCAAAGCTAGAGACCAGCCCTGCAGGCTTTGGGGCAGAGATCTACCAAGGCTTAGACCCCCAGTTCGTTTGGGGGGAGATCAGGCACACATGCCTGTTCCCCGCCCCAGCCAAACTGGCGCTACATGCTCTCTGCTTTGGGGTGGGCTGGCTGGGGGCGTCAGGCACCTCCAGCCATCCCAATCCCAAAGTAGGCAACCCGGGCAGGCTACCTGCTTTCAGATCGGGCTAGCTGGAGGTGCCTGACACCCTCAGCCAGCCCGATCCCAAAGAAGGCAGCTCAGGCAGGCTGGCTGCTTTAAGATCGGGCTGGCTGGGAGTGGCAGGCACCGCCAGTCAGCCTAATCTTAAAGGAGGCAGTCCACCAGGGCTGCCTGCTTTGGGATCAGGTTGGGTGGAGGTGCCTCCCCAAGCAAACCAGATGCCCTTATGTTCCCTTTCCTCTTCAGAAAGGGAACTGGGCGCTTTTTTAAACATTGTGCGATCAATGCATCACACAACATTAAAAATTGGATAACGTTATAACTTGTGGATCCAAGTCATAACATTATCCAAGGTACTAGTGTACTCCAATTCGCTATTCAAAGGAAGATCCCTGGGAAGAGAGGTCCTGGACGTAGACGGATTTCATGGCTAAAGAACCTGAGAGACTGTGGAATGTCTTTGAAAGAATTGTCCCCAGGAGTTAAGAAGACTATCGCCATGATGACAGCCAATATCCAGAAAGGATACGATACCTGAAAAAGAAGAAGTCAGAGCCGAAGGTTTGCAATCTTCACAAAGAAGGTTTGCAATCTTCACAAAAGAATATAAAATAAATAAAACCAAATTTAATCATGAATGCAAAAAAAAAAAACCCATAGAAACTATAAATATCAAATAACTGCAGAGTTAAAAACAAACAAACACGGTAGGGGAGGTTGAACACCATATCCCAATTTGAAAATATATGTTTTTAGCCCCTTCTTACAAACAGTCAGATGGAAATTAGTTGCAACTCAGAAGGGAGTGCATTGCAGAGCCTGGGAACCACAACACGAGACAGCAGTCTTCTGTGTGCCTATTAGGTGGGTCTCTGACACTCCTAGTACTGTATTCTTAAACAGAACTTGGAAGATTTCAACAGATGGGCAAGTTCACAGCAAGACAAGTAGTCCTCAAACCATTTACACAGCCTGTTCATGAGTATTCTGTGCAAGAGTTTGTTGTTAAGGCTTATTTATTAGAGTTCCCCAGTTTTTGTTTACTTTGTTATGCTAGAATAAAGTTTTCCAGATACACAAAGCACAGAGAGTACTTTACTAAGCTGCTGCTTCCAGAACCATCATGGTGCCTGGGGTTGCTGAGTGCTGTAGAATAACTTTTTCAAGTTCTGCCAATGCATAGGCTATTCTTATTATATGAGAACACAGGATGCAAACTACTTTATTAAAAAGCTCTGTATCTGATTAGCAACTGCTTGGATGATCACTTAGAAAGGATATTAATGCCACCGTGAATTCTATTCAGAAAAGGCAGAATAGAAATCAAATAAATAAATCCTGTACTATTATGAAGCTAGAACCATGAACTTGAACTAATCAGGACTCTGGAGAGGATATCTACACAGCACTGCTTAAATCACAGAACAATTAACAATCTCTAGCCTTGTATACAATTACGGTACTCAAGACTGAATATGTATGGATATTCATCTCACCCATTAGTTGAAATACCATGCTGACTGTTAATTTATAACTATGAGTTCAACATCTGTGCTTCAAACAGACTGCCTGTTTTTCTCTAAGAATTTTTGAGAGACTAATGAAATACAACTGCACAACCTTTCCACAGCAATTCCTGGCCAATGTGTGCCTGAATGTTGATAGTGGTTTCATAAAAGAAGAATAAGTCAGTTTTTCCTTTATTGCATTATCAGTAACACAAGCTAATTTGTCAAGGATTTATCATTTCACATTATAGCTTAACTGGTTTTTTTAAAAATATTTTACTTTTCAGGCTATGATCAGGAGTTCTCAACCTTTTAAAGCCGGGTCATGCTCCCTCAGATAGTTTTGGGGGCAAGACAGCCATTTTGCCCTTCCTCCACTACATGGCACTACCTGGTGTAGTGAAGGTAGGGGGCACATAAAATCGTGCCACAGGCCAAATCTGGCCCATGGGCTGCAGGTTGAGAATCCCTGTATTAGATGTTCAAGGAGTACTTTATCGTTGTCTCTTCACAGTGAATATCCATCATGAAGCAGGGATCTGAATTAAGGACTAATGGGTCCTGGTATGACACTCTATCCACTACACTACACCAAACTCTGTTCAAAATTTAAAGGTAAAGGTCACCCTTGCTCGAAAGCCAGTCGTATTGGACTCTAGGGTTTGGTGGTCATCTCTGTTTATAGCCAAAGGGCCAGCACTGTCTGCATTTGTAGACGTTTCCACGGACATGTGGCAGCCATGACTTGACACCAGAGTCAACACCGAAGGTTGACAGGAGCTGTGACAGAGATGGAAGCTCACTCCATCATGCAGGATTTGGGTCTTGAACTGCTGACCTGCCGACCTTCCAGTCATTAAGTTCAGCATCTTAACCATTAAGCCACCGCAGTCCTGGTTCAAAACTTACATAGCAGCAAAAACATCAGTGTCAGCAAACAGAGTGTAACAAGTCTATCCCTGGTGGTCATCACACTTTTAATACAGAAGAAAGAGGATTTACCACCCACTGCCCTTCTTCAGCACTTTTCTTCTCCCACTCCTTAAGAGCAGAGTGGAGGGAACTTCTAAAGAACAGCTAGAGTTAAGAAATGACTCTAGCACCTCTTAAATACCTCTGAACAGTATTTCATCTAAGTACAGTAATACCTTGGATAACGTTTACTTCAGATAACGCTAAAATCGCATAACGTTAAGCAAACTGGGAAGGAGAATTAGATTGAATAACGTTAAGGTCCTATGGGATGGATCGGATAACAACCGCTAAAGCCTGTGCGGTTACAATCTATCTCTATGGAGCTTTAACATTATCCGATCCATCCCATAGGATTTTAACATGCATCGGATAACACTAAAAATCTGATAACACCAAGACTTGTGGAACCAAGTCTTAGCGATGTCCGAGGTATTACTGTACCTATAATTCTAAGCATAGCTGCTTTAGCAGGAAAGGGTAGGAAACTTTTGGGGTGCTAAATACTTTGCCCTGTATTTGTGCACCAGACTTTGGTTATTTTGTTCAAGGTCTCTTACGTTGATTCACTGTTATTTTGATTTGAACTTTTATTTCTTTTGTCCTTTTAAAATATAATATATTTTGAGCAGCTGGTGTTTACTGAGAATTGCTTTGGGCAAAGACTGCTGTAGAAAAAGCAGCATAAGCTAATGAACTGTTTCAAAGCAAAAAAAGTAAAAGTGTCCTCCTGAGCCCAACAAAACATAGTTTATTTGTTATTCATGAACATAAAGTGCCAAATCCAGCAATTATTTAATCTTGTGTTGACACTGGTTTCCATTTACTCTCTCAGAGCTAGAAAGCTGAGTTAATGTTTGAACTGGCCACCACAGTCTTTACATATACAGTATATGCATACTGTAGACATTAAACATTGCCCACAGCTACGTATCAGCTCCACTATTCACCAGCCAAAACCAGAAGTAGTAGATGCCTTACAGAAGGGAAGTATTGGTGATATAGCTAATGATTACTCATGCCTACCTGATTTATTGAAGTAATAAAAATAAACAATATTGCACAGCCCCCATTTTCATTCACAATCACAGGCAAACCCTGTTTATGTGGAATGGTGCCAGCTCGCAAGTACAGATGCCATAACTGGAGGACATCAGCAGTACCCCATCCAGCCCATTTTATCCACAGGGACTCTCCCCTGTAAACAGAAAGTGTTGTTGTTGTTATTGTTTTAAGCCTCATTATCATTTGAAAATAAGTATTTGGGGGATACGTCAGTATTCCAGTCTCTCTCCAGTTCCACAGATTTGGCAAAACATGGACTGCCAAAAAGATCTTGCCAACAGTGGAAATAACTGTGAGATGTTAGCAAACAGCACCGCTCCCTTTGCCACTGACTTTAGCCACATCTTTATTTTAAAGTAACTGCTGGATAATAAGCCTTTTCAGCCATGCTGACTTATTGATACATTCAGGCACACTCATCTTAACAATACCAACAACAGCCCCCTCTGACGACTACCAAAAAGGAGGTACATGCTTTGCCCATTCTAGACAAAAGACCCTCTAGCCATAGAAATGAAAACACAGCAAACAATGCTGTGAGAAAATACCTTGTGAAAGACGCAGTGGCTAAAATCCTGTTTTGATTTTACACATGGGCAAGAAGAATCAGGTAACTTGCTGTGGTTAATTGACAATTGATGTATGCCAGGCACACAATCAGGGTGTACACTGAAAAATTGACTGGGAATTAAACCAACATCTGCACAACATCTCATCAGTGAGTTATGGAAATATATATGATTCTTCCTCTGACCATATAAAATCATAACAGGATTTGGGCTAGGGGGCTGTGCAATATTGTTTATTTTTATTACTTCAATAATAACTACATAATTAACTACAAATCCTAGCCTCATTTTATCATGACACTGCAAGTTATTTATCATAACCTATACTATAATGACCTGGCAGTTCAAAAGCAAGAAATTGCAAGTCGATAAATAGGTACCACTTTGGTGGGAAAGTAAACAGCATTCTGTGTTTACTCATGCCTGCAAATATCCATGGAAATGTCTGCCGAGACAGACAGAGCTGGCTCTTTGGCTGTAAACAGAGATGAGCACTGAACCATAGAGTCAGATACTACTGGCTGTTAAGCCAGTTATTTCCAATTTCAGAACAACACATGTACCCATAAGTCTCCAAGGCTGAACATAGATTCAAACAGTCTGGTCCTTTACGCCTGCTGCGTGTGTGTTCATTTCTAAAGGTAAAAAGATAATAGCTTTATACAAATATATTTGGCACAAATTACAGTTTTTAAAAGTGGGCTCTTTATCTCACTCTTGAACTGGAAGTCAAGAATCTCACTAGGCTTTTCAGTGTCTCACTAATTTGAGTTGAGAGATCCCAAACATTTGAGGACAAAAATTGAGTGAGTATTCTTCTCATCTCTAGTTTATTTGTATTTCTTGTATTGTATTTATGAGCCACCTTTATCCTGATTAATTGCTCATAATAATGCTACCAAAAAGAAACCAGATGCCTAAAGTCATCACATAAAAATGTACACAAGCCTACTGCAGCAATACAGTTAAACCTTGGGTAGCTTGTCTTGCTATGGAAATCTACATATATGTGCAGAGAAAGTGGTGGAGCACAGAATCAGTAGATGCATCAAGACTAAAAAAAGGTTCATAATGCCCACCCATGTATTTCTGAAAGTGTAGTATTTGCAGTTAGAAGTTAATAAAACATTATGGCTTTGAAAAAACACTTTTTCAAAGGTTCTGTGTTCACAGATCAATGTACTAATCTTATCTCCTCATGACGAGACACTGAACAAAAAGGCAAGCTAATTTACATCCTGTTGTGTTGCAGAAGTACTCTTTCCATGACTGGCCACTTTTAGAAGCAGAAAAATTTGGACAAGTCTAGGTCTATGGCAACCAAACACCTGTTCACTTTTGTCTGCTTCAAAGAAGATGATGGCAACTTATTTGCTGTCTAAATAAAGAATGTGTTAAGCCCTGAAATACTGAGCTATTGACATTTTTCTGTGCTCAGTTCTGAGAATGCTAGAAAATATACTCTCTTTGAGAATAACTCCCAGAATCCCCATCAACACAGTGGCAATGAGATTATGAGAGTTAGATATATATATATTCTTCAGCAGCACGTGGAGAGAGAATTACCAGAAGTGCAGACTGGGTTCCGAAGAGGCAGGGGAACTAGAGACCACATTGCCAACATACGTTGGATCATGGAGAAAACAAAGGAATATCAGAAACAAGTCTAATTCTGTTTCGTTGATTACACCAAGGCCTTTGACTGTGTGGACCACAACAAAATGTGGCAAGTAATTAAAGATATGAGGATACCAGAACACCTTATATGCCTCATGAGAAATCTGTACATGAGTCAAGAAGCAACAGTTAGGACAGAATACGGAATGACAGAGTGGTTTGGAATAGGAAAAGGAGTAAGACAAGGCTGCAACCTGTCTCCCTGCTTATTCAACTTATACACAGAGCACATAATGCACAATGCAGGGATGGACAAATCACAAATTGGGATCAAAATTGCTGAGAGAAACATCAAAAATTTGAGATATGCAGATGATACTACCCTAATGGCAGAAAGGAAGGAAGACCTAAAGAAAATCTTGCTTAGGTTGAAAGAGGAGAGTGCAAAAGCTGGCTTGAGACTCAACATCAAGAAAACCAAGATAATGGCAACAGGCCCTATTAGTCCCTGGAAAATAGATAGGAAAGAAGTAGAAGCAGTGACAGATTTTACTTTCTTAGGATCAAAGATCACTGCAGATTGTGATTGCAACCATGAAATAAAAAGATGACTGATTCTTGGGAGGCAAGCAATGAGAAACCTCTGGAACATAGTGAAAACCTTGCAAACAAAAATTCGCATAGTCAAAGCAATTGTATTCCCAGTGGTAGTGTATGGTTGTGAGAGCTCGACCATTAGGAAAGCTGAGCGCAGAAGAATAGAGGCCTGTGAAATGTGGTGTTGGAGGAGAGTTTTGAGAGTCCCCTGGACAGCGAGGAGAACAAATAGGTCAATCTTAGAAGAAGTCAACCGTGACTGCTCCTTAGAAGTAAAATATGAGGCTAAAGTAAATACGAAGTAAATATGAAGCTAAAGTACTTTGGACATCAAATAAGAAAAGAGGATTCACTTGAGAAAGCCTTGATGCTGGGAAAGGTGGAGGGCAAAAGAAGAAGGGGGCGGCCAAAAATGAGATGGCTAGATGGTGTTGTAGATGCAGTGTGAAGAGAGGACGATAGGTGGAGAACAGATGGGTGGGTTGAGGATGGTGGAGAACAGAGGTGCCTGGCGGACAATGGTCCATAGGGTTGCAAAGGGTCGGAATCATCTGTGCGACTGAATAACAAAAATATATATTCTTACAATGCAATAAATTACAACACTCTGCTTTTAAAAAAAATGCTGCTCTATAAATGAAATAAATTTATTATAGGAATTTATTGAGCAACTTTCAGATTTCAGTTGAACTCATTGTTAACAAAAATGAATGTCTGTAGAAGACACTTACCTACATATTTTTTCTCACCTTTGCATTGTAATGGAAAACTTTTCTAGTATCTATTTACCAGAGCACAATTTTCTGAGAACTGCTCCTTTTATTCTCTAAAAGCTTTGCTATTACCACACAATGTATTTAACACACCATGTAGCCCAGTTACACTGGATTTTATTCTTTTGCCCTAATTACACAAGCTCAAATGGTGAGGGGTTTTTGTCCTAGAACAATTTTAATACTGCTGGGTGAATTTCCTGCCCTTACCTCTGACATTATTGTACATTATTATTAGTTGGAAGCCCAACTAAGTGTTTGTTATCAAAAGCCATATATTAAGAGTATAATTTGCTGAAATGGGAACCTAGCCACTTACATATAAGAGTTAAAAGCAGGAATGTCGCAATGTATTTTCACACATGAGAAAAACCAATTAAGTTAATCCACTATTCACCCAAAAGGCAGATGTATATGCAGGGGTCTGCCCACATCTGTACACAAACCTTTCCTCCATGTTCCTTTCCTTGCTTCTTCTGGCCACAAAGATGATCTGTATGCGTACAGTTGTGTCTCGCTTAAAGAGCATAATGCGTTCCACAGGATTGCTCTTTAAGCGAGTTTGCTCTTTAAGCGAAACACCACTGTAAGTGATCAATTGTGTGTGGGGGGATTATGAACCCCAATTTATTTGTTAAGCGAGTTTTTGGTTGGTAAGTGAAGTGAACATTCTGAGAAAATTCTGCTCTTTAAGCAAGTTACTCTTTAAACAAGACGCTCTTTATGCGAGGTTTGACTGTTCTCTCTTCTTCACAAGTGCATCCTTGCTTCCAGCTCTTTGTACTCCTGGTTCAGCCTGCCCTCCTTTCACACCCTCCTAGGAAATGCAGTGTCTGTCAACATTTTTATGTCCAGGATCATAAAAAGAAAAGAGGCTTACTTCCTAAACAGATTTATTAAGACCCAAGCCTGAACGAGACCATGTCAGACAACGCATGATTTCATGGACACCCAACTTTGTAGCTCAGTGAATACGCCACTGAACAGCTCCAATATTTTATAGAAAATCCTGCTGAAAAGTCCAACTAGTCTTTGCCTCCATTTTCAAGAAATGTACATAATTAGCACTTTCCAGACTGTAAAACTGTTTTGTCCTCATTTCATTTGTCAATGATAAGCAAGCCAAATTGCTAATACTATGTTTATTTTAGGATGAAAAATGTAGGAAATACATATTTTGGATAAAATATCTCCTAAGGCAATACATATTTTCATGCAGTATATTTTTAAAAAACATATTAATACAGAACTAGGACAGAACAGATATAGGAATTGATACAAGTGAAACTGACATACTGTACTGTATATGTGAAATAGAGGGGCATCATCCTTCTCTAGCTGCCAGGTCTCAAATGACAGGTGGTGTTTTTTGGCTAGCAATTTGACTCACAGTTGAGGATAGCTGAAATGGTGACAAGTTTCATTTGAGCCATGAACTTAAGAGGCACTCTTTTGTAATTCAACTCTTTTTCTTAGCCATGATCTACAATCTACAATACAGAGATAATAGGGACCTAAGGAAAACAGTGTTTAGAATAATAATAGCAATAGCAATTACGCCCACAACACATGGAACACTCTGGGCAATTCACAAGCTAATTAGCCTCCCCCCTCCACCACAAGTGGGGAGGATGGGTCGATATTAAGACTGTCAGGATCAAACTCAGATTGTAAGCAGAGTTTGGCCCACACTTAACGACTATGCCAAGGGTGGCATAGTATGTGTGAAACACTGTGAACACTACAAAATAATTACGTTACATATAGAAGATTAGCATGAATACACACTGGAACAGATGTTATCTTTCTGTGTTCTATGACAAACAATCGTTTATTAGTAGGCAGAAGAAAAACTTTACTTGACTGGTAATCAGGCCTTGCAATTTTTCATAAGCAGTGCTTAAATTAACAACTTCCCATTTTTCTTGATCACTGCAGGCAGCTGTATCATTAGCCCAACACAGGAGAGGTCTATGTGATAAAACCTTCACTGTGACAATGTAATACAGTACCTAGCTTTTTGAACAGGAGCTTGTTGTTGTTGTTGTTGTTGTTGTTGTTGTTAGATTTTTATGCCACTCTACTCAGTGACAACTGACTCAGAGCGGCTCACAGAATCAACAAATACTGTATCAATATTACAGCTCAAAAGCAAAATACATCACAAAAACGAAACACATCTCAAAAACAGTACACATTTAAAGCCATACAAAAGAACACGGAGTGTCCTCTTAATCTCGACCACCCGGATGGCCACAGCTGAACCCGGACCTCTTCCTTCTGACAGTGCCAGGGCCCGAGGGTGAGTAGGTAGGAGCATCCTCAAAAAACCACAGCAAGGTCCTCCAGCCCGTAGCTGCGGCATCCCTTCTACCCTCCAGCCAGGCAGGGCTGGAGGGCTGGGGCAGGGGCCACAGCTGCCTCTCGTCCCAGGTGATGGCGTGGCTCCGGGAGGCGGCTGTGAGGTCCTCAGCCTGTGACTGCAATGTCCCTTCTACCCTCCGGCCAGACGAGGGCGGAGGCAGCCACAGATGCTTACTGTCTGTCTATGCACTAAAGCACATTTTTTAGAAACTGAATCATACAGATGGGTAACTAGTTATAGACAAAATGTAGCCTACATTGTCTTGTCATTCTTGTAGGTATGAGTTTTTGCATCAGCAAATAACAATTAGCAAACTCTTCCAGGAGTTAATTACTAAAATTTATCATCCTGAATATAAGCTAATAGATACATTAAAATTACTAACAATAACACATTTGTCTTGCAACATCCATGTAGTCAATTCTTTCAGTCCATGTTCACAAACCTAGAGACCAGTGTCATCATCTCTTAATCTAAAAACCATTCTTTGAAGGGAATTAGATCCACAAAATTAGAATTTCAAATATATTTTGTTTTAGAGAGATAGTGTAATGTAGCAGTTAGCCTATTAAACTGTTAAATTCAGGAGATCTGATTTTTGTGACAAAGTGGGCAATCTACGGCTGCTGCCTCACAAGTTTGGGGGTTTATACCTGACACCTACGTGGTTTGTTTTAGCTAGTCCTTATAAAGCTTCAAAGGAGCTCCGCAAGGTCTGCTACATTACACTATCTCTCTAAGTTCCCCATAGAGAATTTTACAAGGAAGCCTGGAACCGTCCATACAATGGACATGCCCTATCCATCTACGACGATGGCCTATGATGGAAGCTTCAATGCTGTTTACATGTGCCTTCTTGAGAACTGCAATGTTGGTGACATGGTCATCCCATTTGATGTTCATGATGGACCTTAGCTGCTGTTGGTGAAAATGCTCGAGTTTTTTGATGTCTTGGCAATAGAGAGTCCATGTTTCACAGCCATACAATAATCCTGAGGTAACAACAGTTCGGTATATCATGAGCTTTGTATGAATTGTTAAATCTTTGTTCATGAAGACCCGGTGTGATAGACAACCAAAGGCAGAATGGGCAACACCAATTCTCTTCACCACATCCTGTTCACAGGTGCAGTTTTTAGACAGGATGCTACCAAGGTAAGAAAAATGGTCCACCTGTTCCAGTGTCAAATCCTGGATGGTAAGAAAATCTACCCAGTAAATAATGGGTGCTAATTCAACTGTCTTTTCAATTAATCTATTAAAAAAATTTAAAGCCTACATTACCAAAATACTGAAGAAAGCTAACAGGAGTAAACTATTGTGATGGTTTTAGCTAGCATACAGCTGGCATACAAATATGACCGGTGAAAAACTTCCATGACACATCCCTCACAGAATCAAATTGTAGAAACTTCTGTGAGGGTAACCTCTTTATTAAGTCTATGACTTACTAATTGCTGCCCTCCTACCTTTCAATTATGCCACCTTTTTACAGCCTATAAGCTCTACTCATTTCTTACCCATACAGGCAGTGAACAGTAGTAATTACGGCTTGCTAAATGTGGTTTTCTGCTCTTCCCCTCATGGATAGTTGTATTTTGGCTAAGTATATCTAATCCATAAATGTTGTTTTGAAGGAAAACTTAGAGAAAGCTCCCCCACTGTTCATAGAACAGAAGTGGAGACGTAGTATCTTTAAGATGCAGGCTTACATGGCAATTCTTTCTCCTTTGTGAGCTGCCATGATTTTCTCAGAGATCCATCTAGAACAGACTAGGAAACTTTGTCTTCTGTACATATCAGAGAGTAATCAACGCAAAACAAAAAGACAAAAAATGTGGCACTTTAAAGACTAACTGCTGTATTTTAATGTTAGCTTTCGTGGATCAAGTCTACTTCCTCAGACAGAAGAGTGAGGCTTCGTGGCATCAGTTTATACACATCAGGTACAGGGGTACAGAATGATTTTTGTTGTTGTTCAGTCACACAGTTGATTTTGCAACCCTATGGACCCTTTGCGACCCTATGGACCATTGCCCGCCAGGCACCTCTGTCTTCCACCATCCTCCTCAACCTAACCAGCTCTGTGCCCATTGCATCTACAATACCATCTAGCCATCTCATTTTTGGCCTCCCCCTTCTTCCTTTGCCCTCTACCTTTCCCAGCATCAAGGCTTTCTTAAGTGAATCCTTTCTTCTCATTTGATGTCCAAAGTACGTACTTTAGCTTCATCTTTACTATTGGTCCTTCTAAGGAGCAGTCAGGGTTGATTTCTTCTAAGATTGACCTATTTGTTCTCCTCGCTGTCCAGGGGTCTCTCAAAACTCTCCTCCAACACCACATCTCAAAGGCATCTATTCTTCTGCGCTCAGCTTTCCTTATGGTCCAGCTCTCGCAACCATACATTGCCACCGGGAATACCATTGCTTTGACTATGCGAATTTTTGTTTGCAATGTAATGTCTCTACTTTTAATTCCAGGTTTCTCATAGCTTGTCTCCCAAGAATCAGTCACTTTTTTATTTCATGGCTGCAATCACCATCTGCAGTGATCTTTGATCCTGAGAAAGTGAAATCTGACACTGCTTCTACTTCTTTCCTATCTATTAGCAAAACAGACAAGAATATAAATCAATGTGGTTTTTTACAACTGGTAACACCTGTTATTCAGATTAGTTGTGGAGCTTAGCCCTTTTGAATTTTAAATGGTTAGCAAATGGATGCAAGACAGACATATTGGCATTATACATTTGCTAATGAGTTTACTCTCCATTACACTTTTAAATGTTTTCTTTCAAGTCATTTGGAAATCATTAGTAAGAATGCTGCAAAAAAATATAGTGGTCTTTTCAGGTGAAAATGTATCCCTTAGCAATCACTTAACCAAATTAGTCATGTCTTCATTGTTTAGAACCCCTGAACTTTTTGTAAGTTTAAAACACACTGGTAGAACACAAGGACACAAATAAGGAGGAAGCAGCCTATAGAAGTCTGTCAAAACACCCCAGTAACAGAAAGACGTTGTCTGCTATAGTATTAAATGGACCTGAGTTACAGAACACAACTCTGATGAAGTGGACTTGATCCACGAAAGCTAACAGTGAAAATATAGCAGTTAGTCTTTAAAGTGTTACTGTGTTTTTTATTTTACTTTATTTTGTTTAGTTTTGTTTTCTGAGACAACTTTTCATTGTTCTCAACAATATGATGAACATAAAGAAGCAGTCTGGCATTTCATTATGATCTATACAAATAGGTGATACATTCTAATTATTATTATTATTATTATTTATTGAATTTATTACCCCACCCCACTCGGGAGAACCCGACTCTGGGCGGCTTACATCGTCATAAAACAGAGGTAAAAGATAAAAACATATAAAATCATGAAGTTTAAAAGATTATCTAAAATTATTTGAAGTAAAAACAGTGCAAACTACACGCCAGTATCCCCCTGGTCCAGATCCAAAGTGGCACTCCCTAAGTAAGCCACTTAGTATGGGAACCCGTGTTCCCTGGTCCCCAAATATGTCCTGCCAGCCAGATTTTCAAGCCCTTCCGGAAGGGCAAGAGCAAGAGCTACATAACCAAAACAGAAGTACTGTACTGAGAAATAGGCATGTTCAATTTTTACAAAAACAATACAAACGAGTACTGAGTATGCTTCAACTTTGAACAGACTGGGTGGGGTGCGGTGGGGTGGGGAGGAATCTTATTTAATTTTGCTTCAAAAAAACAGAAAAATTGATCCTATTGTATATGGTGATTTGTTTTTTTCTTTACTCTTTTCCTTTTTCTATTGTTGTTTTAATGATGGATTAGGAAAGCATTGGCAGTTGGAGGGCTGTTCTCCAAACCTCATGTGATAGCAGGACAGTGACATGTGACAATATCTAAATTAGTACATTTCTATGTATAAGACTGGCTTTCAAGCAAGGGCAACCTTTACCTTTACCTATGTAGTGTCAAACTATACCACATTCAGTAAAAAATATGTTCAAAAAGAGATAATAAAATATTGGAGCATTATGCAGTTCTTTTGTAAATAGCTATGACATCAATTTTCAAAAGACCACCAATACAATCTTCACTTCTGATCTAAAGTTATTAAAATCGTAAAAAAAAAGAACAGCCAGTTTAGATTTGTCAGAATATAGTGGTACCTCACTTAAAGATCATAATGTGTTCCACGTGATTGCTCTTTAAGTGAGTTGCTTTTTAAACAAAACACTTGGAAAAAGTGCTACTGCTGCCATTGTAAGTTACCGACTGTGATTTCTGGCTGGGGGTTTGTGAACCCCAATTTAGTTGTTAAGCGAGTTTTTTGTTATTTTTAGTTGTTAAGCAAGAACAACCATTCAGAATAAATTCTGCTCTTTAAGTGAGTTAGTCTCTAAGCAAAGTGCTCTTTGTGAGAAGATTTACTGTATTATAAAGCAGTATCAGAAGAAAATTCCAACTCCCAATCAAAAGCTGAATTGGATCTCCCTCAGATCTAAGGCACATCTTTGCAGAAAGCAAAGGTCACTTTAATATGGTCAGAGAGTGCTTTTGGGGCTAATGCATTTTCACAGAACAGAATCTATTTTCTAACTGTCAGAAAGAATTTTATTTTTTAATTTTGAAGCCATTCTACATTCAGATACTGGTGGGATACAGTTAATAAAATTACATACAATAATTCAAATACTTCCAGACTATTTAAAACATTTCAAAAACAATCTAAACACAAACCCAACAAACCGACACTTTGGAAACCAAGTTATGAGCTTACTGACATTTATGGCTCCGTTATGACAAAATTTTCCTCAGTTTTGAATCAGGTAAGAGCCAGATGCCTCCAGATGTTTTAGATGACAACTCAACACAAGTCATAGGGATTATGACTAGGGGTCAGGGTTGATGGAATATTACATTCAATATATCTGAAGGCCACCGTATTAGGAAGGCGGTCAGAGGGTTCTCTTTTTTCTATAAGGAGAGACATCAATAAAATGCAGAACTATCAAGATACGTTTGTGTTGGCTCTTAGCTCAATCTGGTTTAATAACACTGTCACATCCATATTTACTTTGGATTGCTCCCTCCCCCCCCCCCTCACAGCAATAGCAGGTTCCAATCAATGTGATGAAAGATAGCTGGCACAGCATATCTCATCTTCAGAGAAAAGCCTTGCCATTTGGATAGCTGGAGGATGGATACTTCAGTCAACATCAAGTGTTGCAGTTGCGAACAGTAGAAGGTGTTTTATTATTTTGATGCAGGGGCACCAGATAGCAAAAAATGCAGTCCTTTCCATTCTGTGACTTTACAAAATGACTGTATTCCATCAATACATCCTCAAATTTGAAATACCGGTACATACACAGGAAGACAAGCATCAGTCTTCCCCCCCCCAACAATAATCTCAAAATGCTCGTTCCCCTTCTCACTTTTACAATTTCAGCTAACCTTTCCATAGTTATAATCATACAATTTCTAATCTTGAGGAACAACTTCAGACTTGGTTATGGCATTTCCGTGTTCAGGATCTCCAAATCTTTTTCCAAACACAACGTTAAAAGGGACATAGTGGCACAGTGTGAAGCTTAAACGGTTCTTCCTTAAAGAGGCCTGAGACACACAAGAAAAACATACATAACAAGGAATTCCAAATACACTGCTCTTGTTTTCCTTCTGGACTAATAGAGATCACATTTCTATCTGAATACCAGCATGCAGTCACCAAAGAGAAGCCTCTCAAACCCAAATTTTTTACATCACAGAGTCGGTTTTCACTGCCTCAGTAAAAGAAACTGTTTCCCAAATTGCAATTCTATTACAATCTATTCAAAGATAGCTGGAGCTTAAAATCCATGTAACTTGGCTAGGGCAGCTCTCAGTGACATGGAGCGAAAAATTATCTGAAGAAAATTTTGAAGCACTTGTGTTTTGAAAAGGCTTTGCAGGAAAAGGTCAATTTCTAAAAGGATAATTATTTCAAAAATGCATAAGAAGGAATGGACTATATGTGCCAAAAGGGCTCAGGACCAGAAAGTGACTCGGGTAACCGGATCACTGGTATGGGTGTCATGCTGTGACGCAGAAGGCAAATGGAAGGCCACTTCATTATATTGTCCCCAGGACAAATTTCATGGCTGATTGTCATGAGGCTAGCCAATATTTGGAATTGGATATGGCACCTGGAGAAGAATAAGAAGGAATGGAATTTAAGTACGTACTGGTAGTTCAAAATTAGATTTGTCATCTGAACTAAGCCATGCGCTGATGGTGAAACTGAATGCATCTGAATAACCTAACCAGAAGAGAGTTATTTGATGTTGGAAGTTGATGGCTGGATACCTCAGCATTTAATACACTGCTCACTGGATAGGCTAAAATAAAATTTAGAAAATAATATAAGAAATTAAGTCAGGTAAACAAGGAAGATCAGATCACACTCAAGACTGGCATTTTTGACTCATAATTTTCCAGTTCAAAACCTTCTGAAAAAGCTAAATCATTAGCTCCATCATCCTTTCATTTCTAACCTGTTCTCTGCCAACCCCTGCTGTACTGCAGCCAAAACACTGTGAGTTTGATCCTGATGGGATCAAGGTTGAATGAGCCTTCCATCCTTCCAAGGCTGGTAAAATGAGCACCCAGCATGTTGGTAATTGCCTGTAAACTGCCGGGAGAGTGAAGCACTATAGTGAAAGGTAAAGGTCACCCTTGCTTGAAAACCAATCATATCCGACTCTAGGGTTCAGTGCTCATCTCTGTTTCATAGCTGAAGAGCCAGTGCTGTCTGCTTCTGCAGACATTTCCATGGTCATGTAGCAGTCATGACTAGACACCGGAGCACATAGTACACTGTTTACCTTCCCACCGAAGTGGTCCCTATTTATCTACTTGCAATTTCTTGCTTTGGAACTGCTAGGTGGCAGGAGATGGGACAAAGATGGAAGCTCATTCCGTCCTGCAGTATTCAGGTATCGAACTGCTGATCTGCCGCCTTCCAGTCACTATGGGGTGTACATAAGTATTATTGCTATTCCTATACTGTGTATGACAATCTCTCTCTCTTAATGCTGCTCATCCTCCCTGTGCCAGAACCTTACTCTGTTAACATCCCTGCCTTTTCTTTTCCTAATCCATAGCATGCTTCCAACTGTATGTTCACTTACTGCAGCTTACATGCTCTCCTTGTATTAAAACACCTTCTCTACTTATCCCAGCCCAGCTTTATTTAGATCAAATCTTTGCCTTTCATAATCATCCCCCACATACTTTCAGAGGTATGTTGTGAGATCCTAGCAAATTATAAACAAAAAAGGTAAAACAATACAAACTCACCCCCTTCCCAGACAACAACCCCCTATATGACAGCTAAAAGTGAGGAAACGTTGTCTGCACATCTCTCAAGCAATATATATATTAAGCCAGAAGAGTTTAGGCAAAAGCTATGAAGAGTAAAAACAGCACATTTTGCCAAAAGGATGAATTGCAGAGCCCCCAAGATGGGACCATCTGGAAGTCTTTTAATGGACTTCAAGGTGAAGTAGGAAGATGAAGCAATAATCAAGTAAAATTCACCTACTTAGATACATGACAAATTTTCTATGAATGTGGAAAAACATAATTAAACAGCATTTAACCATGCACTTTGGTGTCTAGGCATGCCTGCCACATGTCCATGCAAATGTCTGCAAATGCAGACAGCACTGGCTCTTCGGCTATAAACAGAGATGAGCACTGAACTCTAGTCAGATATGACTGGCTTTTGAGCAAGGGTGACCTTTACCTTTACCTATATACTGTACAGTGGTACCTCATACAACAGTTGCCCCATATAGCAATGAAATCACATAACAATTAGGTTTGGGGGGGAAATGGCGTCCTGCATAACAATTTTCCCTATGGAGAAAAAATTGTACAACAATTTTTCAATGGGAAAAACCACTTAGCAAAAAAAAATAGTTGCACGATGCATCCCATTGGAAAAATTGTTATACCGTGCATGCATCGTATAGCAATTGTTTTGTACAACAACGGGCCCCGTGGAATGGATGAAAATTGTTGTATGAGGTACCGTTGTATAGCCATAATTTTAAATTGTTCAATAAATAAATAACAAAATTAATAAATAGCAAAAGATGACTCTTCCTGGTGGAAAAGTCTGTCCACTGCCACTACATGGATCTGACAAAATGGGCCACAGTCCAAGCAGGCTTGTACCAAACAAAATGTAAGATGCCACAAGACCCATTTGACTGGATGAAATGGATCCCCTGAAAACACGAGACACCCTGAAAACACGAGACATAGCTTGGTAAATACCATTTTCCCCAATAGAGCAAATGAGAAAAAGTCTAAAATATTATTAGAAGATGAGGTTGAGTAACATGTTTTTTGACCACTGAATTCTCACATGCAGAGAGGCTAGCATTCAACTCCAGAGGAGCCTTCATCAGACTGGGAATTACAAAGCTATGGGGGGTAGAGTGCATAAGAAATACTGAAGTTACAGAACTCAGAGCCAGGTGTGCATTCTAGGTTTCTTTGTTTAAAGCTAGTTCCAAAATGGAGGCATTGTAGTGAATTGTGAGGGAGAATGTCACTCCCAAATTTATTAGACAAAGAATATGGTCGCAGTTTTCAGAAAAGTAGTAAGCCATGCAGTGGTGGGAGTCAAAAATGTTTACTACCTACTAGGGTGGGCATGGTATGGTGGGCATGGCCAGGGAGAAAGCCCTGTGTTGCACCCCGATTAGGACTAGTTTATTTCAAAACTTGGAACTGGGGGGGGGGGGAGAGAATTTCTGCTACCATTTCTGGTGAACTGGGGTGAACCTGCTGAATCCTACCACTGGATCCATGCTCATCTCTTTTAGCAAGAGGCAAACACAAAAACATATCCAAGAGTACTCTGGTACCTTTAAGACAAATAAACCTACTGCAATATAAGAACGATATGGCTATGCATATTATCAACAGTTGGTACAGTCAAGACAGGTAATTTTGAGGTTACCTTAGAATTGTTCATGCCAGAAAAATTGTGTTGACCAGTCGCTAATTTTATCACTATACAGTAATTCTATAACTGACTCACACCAACATGCAGTCAGGAATGACAATTGGGTTGGCCAATAGCATAAAAATATGATGTGATTGAGCAAATCTGAGATCATATTTGTAATCAGCAGCCTGAAATTAGTATAAAACAACTGCAAAAGCTCATGCCAGGAAAAAAAAATTTCTGTATAGCTGTATTATTTCGACACATCCCAATCATCCTTGGCCCCAAATTAATCAAAATTCTGAGTCATAGCTTCAAACTTTTAAATCATCAGGGTACATAAAACAAGATTCTGATGGGGAAAGCCGGAAAGAAACACTGTATAGGACTTTTAGCCTGAGGTCAGTCAGCTGCTGACTAGATAAATCCACTGGAAAAGAACCAATTCTGCTATGGAATACAAATCATTTCCTAATTGTATTTTCCTACCGGAAAGAAGCATTTTTAACATTTTCTTTCATGCAACATACAGAAGTAAAATAAACTCAACACAAAAATTGTCTGTGCCACATTTTTCCTATTGATTAATTAAGCTGCCACACTGTACTGTTGCAATTAATCAAATCAACTTGTCAGCAACGTCTCTCACCTACACAGCAGGGCATCTCCATGGATGAAATGTGCACTAACACGCAGCATGAGCTGTAAGCATTTGGAAAGCATCCTGAGAACTAGAGTTCTCTCAACAACCAGCATTCTGGCATGCAGGAGACGGGGATCAAAGTATCTAGAGCCTTGCCAAAGCCTGGGACCGAATTATCAAACTTGAAAATATTATAATTATTTTAAGACAACACATTTCTGGAGCTCCACAAAGTATTGCCACTGACTATGATAGCAAAGGAATTATTGGAGTTGTACCTCTACTTGACCTTAATCAACTGAAAGAATCAATTATGATATTTTTAAAATAGGGTACTGCAATGATGCTACACTTAAAGGAAATCTAAGTCCCCAAATCCTAAAAACCCTCCTAATGGCCCTTCCTGCATATTATGAAGAACTCCCCCTCCCAATCTGAACAAGGCACTCCTTTTGCTTTGTTCTCTTAAAAACATTCCCTTTATTCACTAAGGCTAACGTGAAGCTGCAGTGGCTCAAGTGGTTAAGACTCTGACTGGGAGGCAAAAGGTCAGCAGTTCAAAACCCGAGTACTGCATGACGGAATGAACACCCGTCTCTGTTCCAGCTCCTGCCAACCTAGCAGTTCGAAAGCAATAAATTGCAAGTAGATAAATAGGTACCACTTTGGTGAGAAGGTAAACAGTGTTCCGTGCACTTTGGTGTCTAGGCATGCCTGGCACATGTCAAAAGAAATGTTGGCTCTTCAGCTATAAACAGAGATGAGCACTGAACCCTAGAGTCAGATACAACTGGTTTTTGAGCAAGGGTGACCTTTATCTTTACTAAAGCTGTATTAGACTGGGGCAGTCCAGGATCAAGTCTTCTACTACTATTGCTTCAAGGTAGCTGTCAGGGCTCCTGCTTTCAATCAGAACAACATCATTCTGGGAGTAGTGTTTAACCCAAGGGTGGCCAACCGTTTTATGCTGCAGGTCTGACCCCATTTCTGGACAGCTGAGCGGGCCAGACCACAGACCAGAGAAGCAAACGCAGGTGCATTTACAGCAGCTGCGGGTGCGCTTACACATGTGCAGGCACATTTTACAGCTGTCAAAAATGCACCCGCTTCCACTTCTGAGCATGGTGTAGGGTTACCATATCTCAGGATTTGTCCTGAGATTTCCTGCTCTTAGAACAGGAAATCTCAGGACAAATCCTGAGATATGGTAACCCTAGCATGGTGGAGGTGGCAACGGGCCGGATGGAATGGTGTCACAGGCCAGGTCCAGCCCATGGGCCGTAGGTTGGGAACCCCTGGTTTAACCCTTTCTGCAGTCTAAGTCATGCACAGCAATTACTAGCAGATACACAGCAGGGCAAAGTGGGTGGGGGTTCATACCTCAAAACAGGAACTTTGGGAAACATTTAAGCAAAGGAAATGTTTCAGGGGGAAATGTTGAATCTATGCCCCTTCATCTGGAGGCTGGAAAATTACTTCACTGATACTATATTCACATGGCCAAAAATACTGGCTAGAAAATGGCTATTTTCAAACAAAAATACCAGATTCCCAGGAAACAGGATCTTGGATGTTCATTGTTATCCAAGACCTATAACCTGCCTCACCCAAGGAGCTTCCAGGTCTGCCACATTTTGTGCAGGTCAGTTTTATATTGAATGGCTAAGAGACAAAAGACTGGGAAGGCAAGGTGACAGGAAAATGAAGTAGCATAAGCACGCTCTCACATGTGAAGACAAAGATTCATTCATCTGAGCTGGAGACTGGAGGGTGGGGTTTCGATACCAGAGAACTGCACTTGGGGACATGAAAGGAGCCTCATTTTGGCATCCCGAGTGGTGTTTCTCCAGCAAAAGTCCTTTCAATTCAGAGTAATCTATGACACGAAATTACTATTATTATCATTTTTAAAGGAAACTACAAACACATGGAATCCACTTGCAGTGAACCAAACACCAGCATTGTCAGTTCAAAATAAAAAAGCAATAATTCATCAGCACATGTCTGTTTGCACCTTCATCTTTAGTCTCTACTGCATTTTACCATCCTCTTTTCATATTAACTTACTTCAGCCTTAGGAAGAGGCCAAAATGAAGCTTAAAATTTAAAATCCACAGCTCAGTAATATTTCATTACTTTTTAAAAAATAAAAGCTTGGTTTTGTTTACCCAGCCATGAAATTGCTTTATTTCTGGTGAGGGGACAAAACAAGAGCATGTTTCTTCATTGGATTTTGCCTACCCCCTCCAGGTACTACCAGCTAAGAATCAGCATAGATGAATATGTCAAGCTGCCTTTCTCACCCCCGCACCCCCCTGCAATAACAAACAGAATAAGCAAGAGCTGGTATTAGTGCAAGTTCTTCTGACAATGCTTTTTTGCAACTCATCTTTCAATAGCTGTCAGCAATGATCGTAAATAAACATTCCATTTCTAAGCAAACCTTTCAGGCAGATGATCTATTTTGTTTTTCTCAATAAAGCCTTTAGGATACAATTCAGCAAATATTTCTAAAGCTATCATTATCACCTGAAAAGAAAACTTCTTCCTTGACCATAACATAAGTTGGCCCTTTTTAGACAGTATTTCCCAAAACATACCTGAAAGCTTTTACATTGTTTTTCACCAATACTCAGTATTATTCACTGACTGAAATCTTCTTGTGCAACTTTACGTTGCATAAAGTTGATGATGTCATCAGCCATGGTTGGGTTTTTTGTTTTTTGTGGAAATTAAACATTGTCAGCCCTTCCACCAAAGGCTCTAGGCCTGCATGATGGAGTGATTAATGTCAAGAAATCCCTATTGCTGAGACTGGACCAGGACCAAAGGAGCCTCGGAAATTTAACTCCCAAAAAAAGGGCTGTGGCTAATGACAACAACAAATTTATATGAGATAAAACCGTACAACATGATTTCAGCCACTGAATGATATTTTCAAAGCAAACTCCTGCGGTTCCAGGTATTCCATACTCCTGCATACCTATTGGCTACATCTTTGTTTGGAATCCATTTTTCCCCAGTGCAGGGTTCCCCAATTCCAATCTTCTATAAGTGTTGGCCTACAACTTTCATTGTCCCTAAATAGCACAGCCAATGTCCTATACAGTTGTACCTCGCTTAAAGAGCATAATGTGTTACACAGGATTGCTCTTTAAGCGAGTTTGCTCTTTAAGCGAAATACCATTGTAAGTGACCAATTGTGACTTCTGGCGGGGGGGGGGGGATTGCGAACCCCAATTTATTTGGTAAGTGAGTTTTTGGTTGGTTTTATTTGTAAAGCAAAGCAAACATTCAGAGAAAATTCTGCTCTTTAAGCGAGTTACTCTTTAAGTGAGGTGCTCTTTATGCGAGATTTGACTGTATATACCAGTGGTTCCCAATTAGTGGTACGCTTACCCCCAGGGGTACGTGAGATTAATGAAACATGTGTTCTCTGTAATTAGAATGTCTTTTGATGATAATAAATATAAAATACACCTGATTTCATTTTTTATTTAACGTTTCTGCAATAAAGGGTACGCAATATTTAACATCCCTGTAATAAGGAGTACGCACGTTTGAGGTCTTTCTTGAAGTGGTACATAGAAAAAACTAATTGGGAACCACTGGTATATACTATTGGAGCCAACAATAGTCAAGATGACATTTAATTCAGTTAACATCCCACCAAAACTGAATGGAAATCACACCACACACTGAGTAAAGTTCAGGCTTTCTTGACCCAGGATTCAGTCTTTAAAAAGAAAGTCATGTGTATTCCCAATTATGCCAAAAAAAAGTACAGTAAAACACCGGATAACGATTGGATTGGAAAACGCTAAAATCGCATAACGTTAAGCAATCTGGGGAGGAGAATTGGATCGAATAACGTTAAGGTCCTATGGGATGGATCAGATAACAACCGCTAAAGCCTGTGCGGTTACAATGTATCTCTATGGAGCTTTAATGTTATCCAATCCATCCCATAGGATTTTAACATGGATCGGATAACACTAAAAATTGGATAACACCAAGACTTGTGGAACTAAGTTTTAGCGTTATCTGATGTTTTACTGTATTTAGTCAGAAAGAAGAGAAATTACAAATCTATTTTCATATTTTTACCTTATTTTGGTCATTCCAATATAAGAAAAATCCATTTGGATCTGTCCGGAGAAACACTGTTGTTACGCTCGTAGAATCCTAGCAGAGGCAAAAAAAAAAAAAAAAAAGAATTGCAGGATTACTTCATGGGGAAAAATATGGATACACAATACTTAGCACAACCTAGCTTTCATCTAAGATCAGCACCCTGAGAAGAGGTATTCATAAGCTCCTTTTACATTTTGTGCTATTCATCTAAACCAGGGGTTCCCACAACCTTTTCACACCACAGGGCGGACCACACACTCTGGACAGCTGAACAGGTCACATGGCTCCTTACGCCAGAAACACTGCGATAATACGCATCCCATAAAATGTGTCCGCATTTACGGCAGCGTTTACAGATGTCACAGGCACATTTACGCATGTTTGGGCACATTTTATGGATGTTGTAAATGCACCCACTTCTGCTTCTAGTAGCAGCGAGGGTGGCAGCAGGCCACATGGAATGGTGCTGCTGGCCAAAAAGGTCTGGCCCATGGGATGTAGGTTGGCCACCTCTGATCTAGACAAAAAGGTGCCACTAAAGCATTCAACTATAACAGTACATATTATTGGTTCTGGTCCTGATCCCCTGCAACACATTTCTGAAGATTAACATTTTGCTAGTATTTGTTTTAAATTGCATGTTATATTCCCCAATACTAATTGAGTAACAGAACTGTCGAACTGTTCCCTCACACCACCACCCACTCTAAAACACAGATGTGTCTTGTAATCTGAACATATTTTCTGGTCATAGTTGCTGGACAACATCAGCTGACAACAGCCCTGTAATCCAACACTGCAGAAGGCAAGCACATTTTGAAGCCAAGCATTTTAAGCTTCTCTCCCTCTTAGGGATGCAGTGTGAAGTCTGTAAACATTTACTGAAAGCCAACTTGCTCCATTTATTTTAAAATTTGTATTCCAAGCCGATTTTCATAGAGAAACATTTGATGCCATTATCTCCCAATTCCAAAACCCCTCCTTGAAAAATACAGCATACTACTTAAATGTTTACAGAAATTTCCCTTGCATACATCTTTATTCTGCATCGCTTCTAGTTGTGCTCACAAGTTCTAACTCCTTTTAGGCACAGGTTTTAAGAGTCACCATGTCACAACTGGTATTATTTTAAAAAGTACTGTGGTTGCTTAGTGGTTAAGACACTGAACATGATGAGTGAAAGGTTGGCAGGTTGACAGTTTAAGATCCGAGTGCTGCATGATGGAATGTGCTCCCGTCATCTGTCCCAGCTCCTGCCTGCCTAGCAAGTTGAAAGCAAGAAATTGCATGTAAATAAATAGGTACCATTTGGTGGGAAGGTAACAGTGTTCCATGCGCTCTGGTCTCTAGTCATGCCTGCCACATGACCATGGAAACATCTGCAAGACTCAGACAGCCCTGGCTCTTTGGTTCTAAACTGAGAAGAGCATCACCCTCTAGAGTCGGATACAACTGGCTTTCAAGCAAGGGCAAACTTTACTTTTAACATTGGAACTGGGTCGAAACCTCCCTACTGGCCAGACTGCATGTTGAATTTTTGGAAGAGGAGCAACTGAAGGCACATCCTGAGCTCCAACACAAGATTGCTAAAGAACTTCAGGTGGGACAAACGGGTGCGCGCCAGAGGCACATGCCTCTGGCGTGCGCTTTGCCCAACCCCAACAGGAAGACGACCAATTATTTATTATTTATTTATTAGTTCAAATTTATATAAATCTATATAAGGGCTGGCCCTGCCCCCAGATGCCATTTTTGGCTCCGACGGTCGCTGATCCGCCCACCCTCCCTGTCACTAGTGTGATTCACTTGGTTGCTTCATTGGGCCGGACAGGAATTTTTGGCTGGGACTCCTGCATTGGACCTTGGGAGTCCTGGTTTTTTGCCCCTCCCACACTGGTGTTATTCTTCTGTGTAGCGTAGTACCCTTTGTGTCTTTCAGGTCACTACAGGCGGGTACCACGAGAAGGACAATAATGGCAAGGAATATGATAGGCAATTCTTTTTTTTTTTTAATTAGGTATTAAAAAAATAGTACAAGGATACAAAAGTACAAAAGTACAAAAATACAGAAATACATAACAAGACAATTACAGAAATATCTAAACTTATGAAGATCATGTAAAGTATTTTATGCATAACGATATTACGTGTTACATTTACCACCTTTTTAGACATAATCTTCTACACCTTCTTTTCTATTAGCCCATTAACACCACCCTCGTGCTATATACACTGTCCAGGGAGTTCTGTACCTTTACAATTTCCAATTCTTAAGGTAATTAGCTCAACAGGTCAGCCCAAAATGGAGAAAATGGTGGGCCTGATTAACCAAGTTAAGATAGGGGTCTCATAAAAGCCTTGCGGGTTCGTGAAGGAATAAGGAAAATGTTCAAGCACCAGGACTACTGGGTGGAACATAGTGAAGCTGATAAGAAGATGAGACATTAAGTAGTTACCTCCTCCTGCTACCACCACAGCGCAGGCTGTGGGTAATCATATCCTGAGATAACAATCCTGAAATAAAGGGGCCAATATCAATCCATGAAACTCTGTCATCTCTTATTGGCAGTGAGAGTGCAAAGAGCCTTTCTCCAGCAGGGAAAGACTCTGACAGAGATAAGAGACCACCTACTCTGTTAGACCACCCACTGCAACCTCTCAACACCCACAGAAAACTCCACAGACATACCCACTGACATTGTTCTGCTGCTAGCAGGAAAAAATCAGATGTTGTAGGAATGGTTTTGCATCGGCTGTCCTGAGAGGCCCCACGAATAGACTTGCACACTGTGCTACATTGGAAGTGGCATAGTTAATTACACATACATACTCCATGGTTTCAGTAGTAGTGAGGAAATTATGAAATACAGTGGTGCCTCGTTTAAAGAGCATAATGCGTTCCACAGGATTGCTCTTTAAGCGAGTTTGCTCTTTAAGCGAAACACCATTGTAAGTGACCAATTGTGGCAGGGTTTGCGAACCCCGATTTATTTGTTAAGCGAGTTTTTGATTGGTTTCATTTGTTAAGCGAAGCGAACATTCAGAGAAAATTCTGTTCTTTAAGCGAGTTATTCTTTAAGCGAAACGCTCTTTATGTGAGGTTTGACTGTACTGAAAATTGCCAGGAACATCTTTTAAGGGAAACATACCCTAAAAACCAGCAAGGCATTAAAATGATGACTGCTCACTTTATTTTGGTGCACTTTGTATTTTTTAAAAAAACAATAGCAAGCATTTTATTCTAATGCAATTAGCATAAACATATAGTTTTAATTTTCTTTGGCTTTACTCCAAATTAATTTACAACTATAGTATGTGATTATTGCTGACTTCCAGTGTTCCTCAAAGTTACCAGAACACCATCTCTCATAATGTCCTTACTTTCTGCATCAACATCTATTATTAATACATTTTTAAAAATTAACCCAGTCCCCTGCTGGGTTCCAAAAATGTTCATATTTCACTATCCGTAACCAGTTAGCCTAACAATGAATTTATTATAGAAATACTATAGCCCTGTAATTACTATAACTCAAGAACATGTTTAAAGTATCAAAACTCAACTTATATTTTGAAATTTTCATAAACCTAAATAAAGAGACAGGACCCTGCTTCTCTCATTGTTTCCAATAGTAACCGGTTCCTGTAGCATGCATACATACTTCAAATTACAGTTGTACCTCGCTTAAAGAGCATAATGTGTTCCACAGAATTGCTCTTTAAGTGAGTTTGCTCATTAAGCTAAACACCATTGTAAGTGACCAATTGTGACTTCTGGCTGGGGGAATTGTGAGCCCCAATTTATTTGTTAAGCGAGTTTTTGGTTGGTTTTATTTGTTAAGTGAAGCGAACATTCAGAGAAAATTTTGTTCTTTAAGCAAGTTACTCTTTAAGGGAGGCACTCTTTATGCGAGGTTTGACTGTATCTCTTTCCCAACAATGAAATGGAGAGGAGACAATAATTCCCTCTTCCTCCTACAAATCTGCTCCTTACAGCACAAATCCCATACTTCAGCTGTCACAGCTAGAACTAAATGTTTATCCAGATCAACAGGGCTGCCTGGAAACCTATAGAGCAGCTTCCACTTGATACACCAAAGCCAGATGTTGCTCCGTTTACGTCTGATTTGGAATAAAGGAGGTCCTTCTCAATTTCATCATCTGTGCCAACTATGAGGCAATATAATAGTAATGAATGAAGATGTGCTGTTGTTCTCTTACATCTTGATGTTGTGTATAAAAAAAGATATGGGGTTGCTTGTACTTAATGCCCTTTCCCATACCAGATAAAGTTTAGCAAAGAATCCTTCTGTGCCCTCTATTTTTGTTTTCTCAAAGATGTACTGAAAGTGTTTATGCTCCGGCCATGTGGAACCTCCTGCTGACTGAGCTGTGCCTCCAGGCAGAGCTATTGCCATTTAGAAAAGGGCTAAAAACCTGGCTGGCACAGCAGGTGTGGGGTGCTGCCGGTGGGTAGCCCCCTCCTGCTGGCTTATTTAAAACTGTCTGGGTTTCTTACTGTTTTTAGTTAGTTTTAACCTGTATCATAGAGAGGGTGTTTTAAGGACTTTTAATGGTTTTTAAGCTTAAGGGTTTTTGTGATTTTATTACTAGGAGACATTTTATGCTTGAATCTTGTAACGTTTATTGTGAACTTACCCTGAGTTGCTCTGGTGAGGGGGCAGCAATATATATATGCTTGAATTTTGTAATGTTTATTGTGAACCGCTCGGAGTTGCTCTGGCAAGGAGGCGGCAATATAAATTCAATAAATAAATAAATAAAACAAATCTCTATATACAAATGATGCAACTATCAAAGTAAAAAATGTTGACTTAAAACAATGTTATTCTTTGAAACGGTGAGTTTTTCCTCTCTCACAGACAGTCTTCAACAGTGGTGTCCAAACTTAGGCCCGGGTGCCAGGTGCGGCCCCCGACACCAATTCATCCAGCCCACAAAGCCCTCATCACTCCTGGAAGCGGAAGCAAAACACGCCCGTACTGGGTGGTATGAAGTTAGCATTGATACAGCAGTAACAACTCGATAGTTATATTTCGCGCGCGCCCCCCCCCCCCCTCAAATATTTTTGACAAGACTGTGATCCATTTGAAAAGAAAAGCTTTGATATTGCACATTTGGTTGAAATAGATGCATCTTGACATCTGACATAGAAGTTTACAATAAATCTTGAGAAAGAAACAGACATATCAAGCTTCTGGAGAATCACAAATCATACTGATCTGTCATAAAAAGGAGGCCATGCACATATAACCTCATATGCCATGACCAGCACCCATACATGTGATCCAAGCAAATTATGCTACCACTCCTAATGGGGCATTAGTTCTTTTGCTGTTTTTTCTTCAAACCTGATTCCATCTATATTTTGCTATTTTCACCTTATCTGAAGCAAAGCAAAACAATCACACTTATATACTGCCCCTAGCGCTTAGTGCATTCTCTGGGTGGTTCACAAGTTAATTACCATTTTTGCCCCAACATGCTGGGTACTCATTTCACCAACCTCAGAAAGATGGAAGACTGAGTTAGCCTTGAGCTCTGGTCAGGATTGAACTCAAAACCTTTTTGGTTGCAGTACAAGTCGCTAAGACGCTGACTAGGAGGTGGAAGGTCAGCAGTTCGATTCCCGAGTACTGCAGGATGGAATGAGCTCCCGTCTTTGTCCCAGTTCCTGTCAACCGAGCGGTTCAAAAGCAAGAAATTGCAAGTAGATAAATAGGGACCACTTCGGTGGGAAGGTAAATAGCGTACCGTGCACTCCGGTGTCATCATGCCTGCCACATGACCATGCAGACAGCGCTGGCTCTTCGGCTTTGAAACAGAGATGAGCACTGATCCCTAGAGTCAGATATGACTGGCTTTTGAGCAAGGGAAACCTTTACCTTTACAATCATTTAACCCAGGAGTTCTCAACCTTTTTAAGCCAGGGGCCGGGTCAGACTCCCACATACAGCTTTGGGGGCTAGATGGCCATTTTGCCCTTCCTCCACCACATGGCACTTCCTGGTGTGGTGGAAGCAGTAGGGGGCCACATGAAATGGTGCTGCAGGCTGCATCCGGCCTGCGGGCCGCAGATTGAAAATCCCTGATTTAACCACTGCACCACCAGGGTTCTATCACTGCAATCTTTCTGATGTCTCTCGTTCTGAGTTTTCAGATATGTGCTCCTCCTTCACTCATATCTCTGGGTCGATCTGAGAAATATCCAGTGTACAAAGGAATCCCATCTTTACTGTATTCCAGTGTCCTACAAAGTTGCTGTAATAGGTATCAATGATGACGTGTTTCCAGAGACAAATCTTGATAAACTGCTATAGGCAGCATGTCAAATATGATTACAGCTTTAATGCTGCTGTTTCAGTGTGAGGTCCCTATTTTACATACAACAGAGTGCCATATGATGCTCTTGAATGAAATCTTTTCAGAATACTGTACTGTTATCCAGGTGGCACCCAAGTCAGTGCCAAATCAAACACAGCATTAAGGCAATTCAGCTCTGAAAACTAGTACAGATCAATCTTGCTCTCACCCTTAAAATCTGCTAAAATATATGTTGTGACGTGTAAAACCATCTGCAGCATCATCCATTTCATCTTTCAGATACTGTATTGGTTTGTTCTATGGAAATCTTGGAACAGACTGCTTGTAGGTATTTCATTACCCCCCACCCCCAAAGAAAACCCCTTTAATTGACATCAAAGGTATCTCAAAGTGATTGTAAATAACTCTACAGAAATTTCCAAATTGTTTAGCCTTCTATTAAAGTCTTCTACTGCCTGCTTCATCAAATAAGCAACATGAAATGTCTACTTTCGTTTCAGCCCTTTGGGACACACAGTAACTGCCCAAAGGTCAATCACATTTTTGATCAACAAATGGCAGCAGAACTTCCTTTCACTGTCCCCTTGTTCTGTTTTACAGGGGAAGGTGATATTTTTGTCCTAAGCCCTGCAGGAGTCTCCAAATATTGGCTTCAACAGTTTTAAGTTCACCCATGCCCAAGGAAGCACAGGGAGACATCCACAAGGAAACATTATCGTACTGACTCTTACATTTAGTAAGCTTTCGTGACGTGAATCAATGGCTACCACTTCATATATTTAGTAACTGTACTTGTTAAAATCAAGCCGTATCTCCTTTCATATACTGTATTTTTAATCTTTTGTGTTGAACTATCCCCTGACACAGCCAGGTCTCACTGTGCTGAACTGTAAAATGCAATGAGAATCATCTAAACTGTGTGGAAGTACTAAGTAATCTTTTCTTATGACCCCAAAGCCCCTAAGAATTGGTGGATAAATGTAGCATATAAACACATATTTTTTGTTTACCTCAGGGCTTTTCCCTTCCATCAATCTTCCAAAACAACAGCAACCCTCTCAATCATCCTGCACCTCTCCCAGGGGCTTTGTGATTAAGGTGCTGAGCTGGAGACTGGAAGGTCGGGTTTTGAAACCCGAGACCTGCACTTGGGGACATGAAAGAAGCCTAATTTGGGGGTCCCCTGAGCAGAGTTTCTCCGGCAAAAATCCTTTCAACCCAAAGTAATCTCTGACACAAAATTATTATTATAACTGGTTGCATACTAACAAGAGACATGAGGGAGGGAGGTGAATGGTTATTTTTCCTGAAAGACTTATGGTATCAGCACCTAAGTCTTCTATATAAAACTTCAAAATTGGGGAGCTTGGGGGTTTGAGGAGCCTTTCTACAAGGCAACATTAAAAGACGGTTGTTGTTCAGTCACACAGTCGATTCTGACCCTTTGCAACCCCATGGACCATTGCCCTCCAGGCACCCGTGTCCTCCACCATCGTCTGCTACCCACCCAGCTGAGATCTGTACATTCTTAGGAAATTAGATTCCTGTACATGCTAGATTTTTTTTCCCTATTTTAAACAAAAAAACTAGAAAAAATACACTAGCTCGCTAGAAATGGTTTGAGCCTTATGTTTTCTTCTTCTTTCTCCATCTCCCCACACCCTTTCATCACTATCAGTTACATAACAAGACAAAAAGGGCATTGACTTTCAAAGACAAAAAGTGCATCTTGACTATTAAAAGAAGTGATTTCAATGAGTTGGTTAAGGGGCTGCAGTGGCTTAGTGGTTAAGAAGTTGTTAGCTGGAAAGCTGGCAAGTTGGCAGTTCGAGACCCGGGTACTGCATGATGAGTTGAGCGCCCATCTCTGTCCTAGATAGGGGGGACATGAAAGGAGTCTCATTTGGGCATTCCCTGAGCAGTTTCTTTTGCAAAAATCCTTTCAACCCAGAATAATTTCTGACATGAAATTATTATTATTAATGAGTTATTATTAATAACGAGTTGGGGTGAGCTGTTGTTGTTTTTTGACACTGGGTGAAGGTCACATGGTGCTTACCCCAATTTCAGTGTCCTTTGAAGAAACCTTGTCCAAATAGGTTTTTAAACCTGCAGCCACCTTCACAAAGCATTTCCCCAGATTTCTCCTTTCCCATCTGTTTTTTAAAAAACTTATTCCCATCACTGCCACTGGCCCCCATTCCAAGTGGGGGAATCTGTTGCCATTACAGTCGCCACCTCTACTTCCACCTCTTCTACAGAGCTGTTCCGGGCGCAATTTAAAAAATTAATTTAATGTTATAGCATTGTTGTTGTTCAGTCGCACAGTCATATGCACAGAACAATAGAATGGGTTTAAAATTGGTATGGAATAAACAATCCCTGCCCGGCTGTCTAAAATAAACCATATTTTGGCAAGATTATGTGAGCCTCAGCTGTGTGTCATCATGTGTTCCTTTAGTACTTGAACTGATCCCAAATCTAGCAAAACCAACACAAACGTAGGACATTTTGTAAATCAAGATGCTCCCGAAGATGTACTTTGCAACTCACACGACAGTGGTGGGCATCAGTAGGTACGCACCAGTACGCGTGTACCGGTAGTAAAAATGGCTGGCCCCACCCACCTCCCCACCTAGAAGAGGTTTTGGAGGAGCCTGGCTCCATTTCCCCCTTCATCAAAGGCTTTTCCCAGGCTCCGTTTCACCCTAAAGCACATCCCTAGCCACTCCGGAGTCGTTGGGGAGGCACTTTGGGGTGAAACAGAGCCCTGGAAAAGCCTTGGACAAAGGGGAAATGGCTTCAGATGTTCACTATAGACTGATGAAAATGGCCATGCCCACAATGTGGTAGGAAATTTTTTTGATGCCCACCAATGCACATACCATAAAGTAAGGTAATAATTTTCATTCAGGTGATGACCTGCAAAGGCTTTTTATTGTTTATCTCTGCCTTAGAAAAGGTACTCACATTCTAAATATAAATGAAACAGATGCCTAGATGTTGTATGGCATGTGACTGCATTTAGATGTGATGTATTGCATTTGTCAACCATGAAAATCTACCTTCCAGTTTTGGAGAAACTAGTGCCGATCAGACCAATGCCATCTAAGGTCTGCAAATGGATTCAGATGTTTCCTCTGGGAAAACAACCAATGTTCTGCTGTTGTTTTTAAACATCCTTTCTCCAGTCTTCTGAAAATGTTCAAAATCCATCATACCATTAAAAACACTGAAAAGAGACGGGTGGCTGGCTGAATAATGTACACATTGTTTCACATGAGGAAACTCAGTGGCTGAAACCACAAGTCACAATTAGAGGGGTTGATAATATCAAAAGGAGTTTACCCCCACATCCAATACATAACCCAAGCATGTTTGGTTATACCACTAGAAGCTTGTTTTCTGTCCTTCTAGTTTGGAACAAGGCTGGAGTGTGAACATTTTATAAGTTAAAGGCACAGGATGAAGGTTTTGTCATATCTTGCTGAGTGCTATTTGTTCATGTAACATTCCAAGTACAACCTGACAAACTAAGAAATGTGGCTCTGTGTACATCACGTGTGTGTTTTCCCATGCTTCTCGCTCAGCAGTTCTGGACAGCTAGTTCCTCCTCTGTGCAGTTTCCCAAGCAGGACGTGTTCCAACCTGTTCAAGGACTTTCCCATTTCCATTTAGAAAAAAAGGCCTATGATTATCACCTGCACTTCTCCACCCACAAAATAATATCCAAATTTATACCTTGGTTGGAGATGGCATTCATCAAACACCCTTAACATTAACTTGAATATTCTTATCAAACGTCTGCTTTCCATTAGCACGTTGCCTGGTTAATAGTCTCTCCTCCTGCTGTCGTGCACTCAGCTTTGTTAGTTAATAAATACACATATTCCACCTTCTGCTGGAAGTGCTGCCAGCTCTTTCTTGAAACAGCTGTTTTGAAATCAGTCCTTTTAGAAATTTTCAAGAGGCTTCATTTTGCTCACTACTGTTAGCTGTCCATTTGCACTATTTTGCAGTAATTCTCTCGAAAGGCACGTTCTTCCATGTTGTCAGTCACACACAGGTTTACACAATATACACAAGTATAAGTTCCTTAAGCCAAAAAGGATTTGCAAAGGCAGGCCTTTGCAATGACTTTGGGCTGAAACAAAGCAAAAAGCAAAGCAACTACACTTCTTAGATACTGCCCCATAGTGCTCAGTGCACTCTCTGGACAGTTCACAGAGTAATTAGCATTTGCCCCCAACAGCTAGACAGTCATATTACTGACTTTGGGAGAATGGAAGGCTGAGTCGACAGTGATTCCTGTCAGGATTGAACTCACAATGTTCGGGCTGCACTACAGCAGTTTAACCACTGCGCCACCAGATACTCCTCAACAAAACATTTATTGCTAAACCTAGCTTTGCTAAACCAATGTGAATATGAAATGGTGCTTATGTGAGAGCAGGATTAAATAACAGGATGCGTGCATTTTCACCCATGGTTGGGTCCCTCTGATTTCTACTCCCAGAAATACAGGTCATTGATGAATTGGAATAAATCATTTCTAAAGGGTCTTGGTGTATCATTTGCAAAGGAAAATGAACAGGCAGAAGAAATGTTAAGTACTCCCTCATTCCTTCCTTACAGATGTTTCTACGGTAAGAGATGTTATGATTAACAGTTATGACTAGAGATGGGGAAAATTACTTTTCTGAGCCATAACTCACAGTAAATCTCAGCCAGAAAGGACAGCAGCCAGGCTAACTGCAAGCATAGATCAAAATACAGTAGTAACATTCCCAATCTCTGATTATAAGACCACCTCAGGGTTTGGAATGTTATGTTTACCTTTTCATGTGTAATTGACAATTTCAAGACCCATATATTCTCTGTCAGTTTTACCTATTATTTTTACTAACTTGAACTATTTCTCGCTCTTATTTTTTTTGATGGGAGAAAACGAGCCTTTTACCATATATAAAACCATAACAGTAACCAGTACCAAGTTATCTACAGGGAAAAAATGCATCTAATAAAAAAGCCAGTCCTACTTCATATATCTTATGTAGTTTGCAGTATCACTACCTAAGATATAGGAAAGAGGAAGAAATTCATGGGCAAGTAACATTAATCTCATTATGAAGCTTTCACATAAATTTCACTTCTAGAAGATTAATTGAATTGGCCTCCTGAGTGAACACTGGGAGTTGTAAATGTCCTTGGGGATGTTCCATGTGTTAATCAATGGTGCTTGATGAACAAGGTGCTAACACAACAATACTATGAAACCATAACATTTTGATTTAGACTCCCTAGTGGTCAACTTTCCAAACAAAGTATTCCACAATCTTACATGTAAAATGAGACAGGAATTGTTTTTGACAGATCGCATGTAGACTGGCTACTTTTGGACTATTTTGAAATGATAGCCATGTTAGTCTGCGCAAGTACATCAGGGAGTAAACAAAACAAAAAAGACAAAAAAAATTGTGGTACCTTAAAGACTAAGTCATGTATTTTAATGTCAGCTTTCATTATAAAACAAGTTGTCAGGATTTGGGTCATGGGCAGCTGACAGATAACATGAACGTCAGGAACCATGACCACCAGGTAACAGACAGAACAGTAACCATATCTCAGTCCAGTGTAAATGTGGAGAGATACAGAATCCAGCTCATTTACTGGTCTGCTGATTAGTACCAGAAACATGTACCAATGAAGATTTAATTTTGGCCAATGACAAAGACAGGAAAGTGGCTTCATTTTGGCAGCCGAAGCTTCTTCTACTTAGAGCAGTTCTCAACCTGCAACCCATGGGCCAGATCCAGCCTATGGCACCATTTCATGTGGCTCATGCCTTTGCTCCAGTCACCGCTTTTGCTACCACCACCTCTTCAATCGTTGTCCCCTCCACTTGGGTTGGCGTGTGCCTAATGGCACTCCATAGCAGGGTGGATGTTATAAGGCTTACAACATCCACCCTGCTATGGATCGCCATTAGGGACATGCCAAGCCAAGTGGAAGGGACAAGGATTGAGGTGGTGGAAGTGGCAATCAGAGTGTGGGTGCAGGCCAAATGAGTTATTATCCTATTCCTCAGCTTCTGCACCCACATGGGCCAGTCCCCACCAGGAGGAAGCAACCACCCACCACCTGCCTGTCCATCCTGGAGCCAGCCTGACAGAGCCCCAGGCCAAGATGTGCCAGCTTGTTCCAGCGCCAGAGCTTTGGCCACTGGGAGGGACCGAAGGGCGAGTGGAGTCAGAGCCTTTCACCACCCTGGGTGTCTCACATGAGGGTTGGAAAGGTAAGGCGGGTGCCACCTTCACGGTGTCTCCCTCCTTGCCTTGGTACAGTAAGCAGGGAAGCGGGGGGGGAGTGATAGGGGCTCGGGGTGGTCCTGCCAGTGGCAGCAGTGGGATCACCCTGAGCTCCCACCACTGCTTTTGTCAGCTGCAATCATGGCGGGACACCAGTTCATCCCTCCAACAGTCTGAGGGGGGGTAAACTGCCCCCCCCCAGCTTTAAAAGGTTGAGTACCCTGATTTAGAGTATTAAGCAATTTGAATCCTGTGTGCTGAGTGATAAAGGACTGCAAGCAGTATAACTAAGAGTCAGCACATCTTTGTAGCTGGCAGGCCCAAGTACATATTCCTAACAGCACAATGGTCTTCGGCTTCTTTGGAGTAAGTATTTATTTGTCTAGAAAATACTGAGATTAAAACTATAGCTTTATAACTTTATATAAATAAAATTCATCATCCACTCAGAAGAATTAAATATTTTCACATTATATATGAACAGCCTCATCTAAATAATTTCTCCTATGCATGGTAGTTGAGATGAAGGCAAATAGAGACCAGAACACTTATTAAATATTGATAAAAATCATGGAAAATAGCTGAAAAGAATTGATTTGCATTATATTCTTTCCTACCTGTAAAGAAAGTAAAATCTTCCCCAACACAACACCCTCCAGATTTATCAGATTTCAACAAGCATATTCTTTAATCAGCTGTCTTCCAGCCATCTATCTAAATGTTTTTTGGCTGGATAAGAAAGTGTTTGCCTCCTCACGCACTGGAACAGAAGCAAGTGCCAATGTATCTTTCACTCTGTGCACTGATTTTTTTCCATCAAGGGAAATGCCAGAACTTCCAAGTGTCATAACAAAATTTAGCAAGAGGTGAATGGATAAATCTTCATCTCTCCTAAGATTTTCCAATTCTGAAGACCAAATATCAAAAACATTCAATACTGCTTCATCATCCAGTTTAAAGCATGAATGGTACATCAAATCAAGCATACAGCTGCCACCTTTTTTATATAAAAATACAGTAATACCCCGGATAACGATTGCATCGGATAACGCTAAAACGGCATAACGACGACAAATTTGGGGGGAAGATTTGCACCGGATAACCTTCTTTTTAGCGTTATCTGATACAGTCGTTCTTAGCAGCAGGGTGGCTGGAAAGCTGAACGGGGTTCTCCGTTCAGATTCCCAGCCACCCTGCAGCTACAGAGGCAGGGGTGGGGTGGCTGGAAAGCTGGGGGGGGCTCCCCCATCGGCTTCCCCAGCCACCCCACAGCTGCAGCCAAGGGCAGCAGGCTAGGGAAGCCGACAGGGAGTCCCCGTCAGCTTCCCCAGCTACCCTGCAGCTGTAGATTGGGTCCTCTGATCTCTCTGGAGCAGGCAGGGGACCCGATCTACAGCTGTTACTGGGCTTCACCGTCGTCCCCAGCCAATGGAGCAAGCCAGAATGTCGGGATTCGAACCCTGACGTTTTGGCTTGCTGCACTTGCTGAGGACATTGGGGAAGCCCAGAAACAGCTTAGATCGGGTATTCCCACCTCCCTGGACCCGGCAAGGGGGTCAGGGACCCCAAAATTGGTTTTTAAAAGGACATTTTTTAAAAACCAATTTTGGGGTCCCTGACCCCCCTGCCGGGTCCAGGGAGGTAGGAAGACCCGATCCAAGCTGTTTCTGGGCTTCCCCAACGCCCTCAGCAAGTGCAGCAAGCCAAAATGTCAGGATTCAAATCCCGACGTTCTGGCTTGTTGCAGCCTCCAGGGAAACAGGGCTTTTTTTAACGTTATGTGATCAATTTATCGCACAACGTTAAAATCCGGATAACGACGAGACTTGTGGAACCAAGTCTCATCGTTATCCAGAGTACTAGTGTATGCCCATAAACATATACTTCATTGAGACAGAACGTTTCCCAAATCATGTAGACAGGCTTCTCCACATGTATTTTACTGTCTTTCCTGCCTACGTTATCATGATAATATGTCATATGGTATTTAGTGATCTAATTCCCACCCCCACCCCATGCTAGTGGTCTGTTTTACACAAAATGTATGAATTGATTTACAGCGGCTGCATAGTTGCGCGTCAACTGACAGACTGTGACAATGAGATAGGAGCAGAAGAGGAAGAGGAATGAGAAAGAGAATGTTACTGTCTTGTGTTTTATATTCAATTTAATTTGTTTTACCGAGAACATTTTAACATAGTTAAAGTTTAACTGCACTTTAAGATATCTTAATTTATTGTAATTTTCAATGCTTGCATTTCTTAGCTATTGTGCACTGCCTTGAGTCCCACTAGGAGAAAGGATACAGCTAAAGTAAATAAGTAATAAATAAGGAGAAGATGGAAAGAATGAGTAGCCATATGAAAAGGAGAATAAGAACTTTGTATCTTTTAATATTGCATGGAAGAAGGACATAGAGAGCAAGTGTTGTTTCTGTGAAAAAATACTCTCACCAAAATGCCTTTTCCCACACAACTATTTACAACACAGGAACCCTGTTTTGAAGAGAAGAACATGTTAAACAACTGCTCAGGCCATTTTTATTTCTTCTTCTTTTATTCCAGCTTTAAGTTCTGGTGCTGAAAACAGGCAATCGGACAAAGGTATAGCACACAACATCCTGTGGCTTTCCTGCAGTTTTTCGTCCCAATCCAGGACCACTGTTGTAACTAATATACACTATGCTGTTCAGATCCTTGTAGCAAACATTTATATACCCAACTTTCAAACAACACATTCCCACTCTGAGCCCACTGGGCAGGGAAGGCATTCATGTTTCCTTCTATACAATGTTCCACATCAGAGTAAGTTGTTTTAGAACTCCATAAACTAATCATAAGAAATAAGGGCATGGCAATACTTTACTCAAAGGCAAAGTAAATAAGGTCCCCTGGGAAACAAAATGTTTTATATATATATATATTTCACAAATGCACACAATAGAGTCTTCATGGTCACTCTGGGCCAAATATCCTCTCCCCAGAGAAGCTCAAATACTATGTTTATTTATTTATTTATTTATTTATTATTTATTTCTTCTTATTTGCTATCCCGCCCCAATTGGGCAAGCCCGACTCTGGGCGGCTTACAATATTAATTAAAAATCACTAGGATACACATATAATAATACAAGAATACTTAAACTAATGTTTAAAACTCTAAAACAGATGCTTAAAACTTAAAACTAATGCTTAAAACAGAGCAAGAAATAAAACTGAGGAGAGAGAAAAACCGGAAAGGGTGGCTGTCCACTAGACCAGCCACCCTACATAGGATCCCGCATTCCCGGCTCCCCACACTTGCCCCGCCAGCCAGGTTTTTAAGCCTCTCTGGCAGGAGCTCTGTCTGAAGGCGCAGCTCAGTTGGGAGGAGGTTCCAAAGGGCCGGGGCGAACACGGAGAAGGCCCTCCTCCTAGTGCTAGAGAGGTGAGCATCTCTAGCCGATGAAACAACAAGAGAGCCCCTCCGATCCGCCCTGGTGGGACGGGCAGATGTTCTTAGGGTGACACGGTCTCTTAGGTATCCTGGCCCACTACCATATAGGGCTTTAAAGGTAATGACCAGCACCTTGAATTGCACCCGGAGACATACTGACAACCAGTGCAGCTCTCGAAGCAGCGGTGAGGCCCGAGCATAATGCCTGCACCCCATCACTACCCGGGCCGCCGCATTCTGGACCAGCTGCAGTCTCCGAATGGTCACCAAGGGAAGCCCCATGTAGAGCGCATTACAGTAATCAAGTCTGGAGGTGACCAAAGCATGTGTGACCATGAGCAAGGCGTCCCGGTCTAGGAGCGGGCGTAACTGGTATATTACACGGAGTTGTGCAAAAGCCCTCCTGGCCACGACTGCCACCTGCTCTTTGAACAGTAGTCATGAGTCCAGGAGGACCTCCAGATTACGCACCGGATCCGTTTGGGGCAGAACTGCCCCATTCAGTACCAAAGCTGGTAGCTCCCGTGATAACACAGGGCCCCTTAAAAGTAAACATCACCTTTCAGTAATCTCATACCATCGCTGCAGGACTCTTAAAGCAAAGACAAGTTCAAGCCTCCTGAACATGAGGGCAAGAAGGCAACTTAAGACCCAGGACTCTTCAGGATACAAAAGACTATATTTATAGGCAGTGGGAATATGGTCCTGGAGTTAAACAAACTGGCTAGATCTCCTCCCAAGCCACAGAACTGATTCTAAGTGAAGGCAGGAGTTCAGCCTAAGACTACCAGGATCAGCAGGTTCCTTGAGAATAAGAAGTCTCCTCAAGCAAAGAGTCAATTTTTCAAGCAGACAATGCTGGACTGCTTGCATTTGAACTAGGGGCAGGAGCAGGCTACTTAGGCATACAACCTCATTTCTGGCTGAGTCAAATTGCCACTGGTTGGTTCTAGTACTGTACTTGTTCTTGGGCAGCAAATGTAAGTCCTTCTGTCTAGTTTTTTAGGATACCATATTTTAGGCTTACCCAATTATTAGACCTATCCACTTAGCTTTTGATATATTTTATATATTGCGCATATTATGGTTTGTTATTCCAAACATTTATTCTATTCCTTAGCACCTCTTCCCTGTATACATGTTTTGATTCAGCAGTCTTGTTGATACCTTCCTGATAAACTTCAGTCAACATCCTCTCATTACAGCCTGCAAGTGTATTCATTGAGGACTTTTATTCCTCTTCTACCATGTGTTTGACTTGCAGCAATCCTTGTCTTCCATCTTCCCATGGCAGATAAATCTATCCATGTCACTTCACTGATGAAGGGCATGATTTGCAGTCATCAACTTCCTTGTTCTCTAGTCCAAGGCATCCAAATCACTCACTATCCAATCTACAATGCCAGCAGTATATCTTATCATTGGTGTCACCCAGTATTTACTGCTTATATGATATTGCTACCACTCAGTCTCAATTTCAGGATTTTTCATATTCTCACTAAATACTCTGCACTAGTTTATGTTTTTGGCTTGTAAAATTCACAGATACTTATAGTTTTCAGTATATACAGGATTCTGTTTGGTTCTTCCTTCTGCCAGCTGTATTTGTCCTGACTCAACAAATTTTCCTTTTCTTACTGATAACATTGCACAATTTTATATTCCAAAATCCATCGTAATAGCATTGCTAAATATTTGGAATGTGTGCACAAGTGATTCAATTTCCTGCCTTGTTTTCCCACACAGTTTAAGATTGTCCATATACAGCAGGTGTGAAATCCTTCCAGATGTCCTCGATGCTTGATATCCATGACCCATATTATTCAAACAGTATCATCAGTGCTATCATGACTATTACAAAAAGAAAGGCAGCAATGTATCCCCTTGGAATATGCTTTTCCTGATCTTCCTAACCCAGTACCATTTCCTATTAGGGTAGTTTTCCATTGTTTCATAATTCTTGTCAAGCATCTCCTGAGGTTGTTTTTGATTCTAAAAGTCTGCAATGTTTCATTTATCCAAATGTGTGGTAGGAAAGAGGCAACTGAGTCCTACTCAGATAGGATAAAGAACTATCAGGATATGCAAAAATAAGACCAAGAAGAGATAATCAGCACTTGCAGAACTGCCTTCCACTCATTTTACCTATCCTTGGGGAAGATCTAGCAGTCTTAACACTAAGAGCCTAGCTTGCAAGTGATTAGTTTTGATGCAACACATAGCTAGACTCTAATACTGTATCTGCTGTGAGAAAAAGTTCATACCACTCCACCCCATTCCCTTCTGAAAGATATAGTTCACCCTCAGAGGTCTATACTGTATGTGGATTGGTGCTTTTTAACTTGTTCATGAATAACTTACTTAGGGATAGATTGTGAACACACATTTAATGATGACACCAAATTATTTACAGTGGTTGAAACAAAAATGGATTGTTACCTCTGAAAGAATCTGTTCCAACTGGAGGAATGGATATTAAAATTGCAAATAAGATTCAATGTATGTAAGGGTAAAGAGATAAATTTTAGTCCAGAAAAAATAATAATACATGTGCTGATGAGAACTGAGTTGACTGTGGTGACTCAAGAAAGGATTTTGGACTTGTAGTGGATGATTTGTTGCCAAAATCAGCCCAGTGTGCAACTGCTGAAAAAAAGAGGCAGATTCTGTGTTGGACAGAATTTCAAAAG